>JBAMAV010000107.1:0-1244655 GCA_037043315.1 Amiota communis | reverse complement strand
CATATAAATAAATAAATAATAACAATAAATAAATAATAAAATAAAATAAAATGAAATAGTTTTTTGAATAATTTGCTGTGTCAGTATTTACTAAGAGATGACCGGAGGGGAAAAATTGACATAAATTAAAGAACAAAAATAATAATATGGTAGTTTGACTTGAAAAATGCAAAAAAAAAAAGTAAAGAATATATAGTAAGATCATGAACAAAAACAAAGCCTCTAAACTAGACAGAAAGACGAACGAAAGAACGAACACTTGTATAAATTTTACACTTCATGGGCCTTGGAAGGAAAACACTTAAATACTTGAATGACGGGCGCAGATAATAAAACTGACTCACAAAGTTTAGCAAAGGGTTGTGCAAGCACTGACGGAATAACCATTTCGGTGGCTTGGGGCGGTGAATATAAATAAGGTCCCCAGTCGAAGAATTGTAGAATATATAATTTCTTTTCAGGATAGAAGTGTTTTAGATTTTTTTTAAGGCAAAATTTTCGCTTTTATTTGAGGATTGAAAGTCCTCTTAGAGATTTGGTTATAAAATAATTATTTTCAATGCTTCTTTTGAAACGAAGGTTGTTTCAAATATTTTTTGTAAAGTTATTCTTTGGGAACATTTTGTTCTTACCAAACATATTGTGATCTTTTGATCATTAATCTTATGAATGCTGCCTTTTTGGTGGAAGAGGTAGGAATAGACCTCGCTCCGAACAGTGAGAAAGATATAGCCATGAATATAGTGTGCCATCTGTGGGTAATGCCTGCATTCTATTCCATTGAGCTATGTTTTAATTTTTGGGCCACCAGCCCACGAACTGTTTGGGGTTCTCGCGTACGGAGAGGCTTTTTTGGGTACCACGGGTGGTCAGGTGCCCACGGAACTTGTTTCGTACTGGCCAGCGGAGATGGCCCCTTTATGGGAGTATCGTGGTGGCTGTGGTTGTACACAAATGCGGGTAGAGTGAGATCTCGGCGTGGAGTTGCGTTACACAACCGGGTGCTGTAGCCCACAGAGCTGCAGAGGCTTGTTCCTGACCAAGGAATGAGTCATATGACCTGCAACTATACAACCAAGGGAAATTGATTGATGTTTATCAATCCCTGTGCTCGCCACCGTGATATTAAGTCTCTACGACAGGTAATCACGTTAAATCAATTGACTTTTAAGTACTTCTAACTTCTTAGTTACATGGGGAAAATGGTATGTTGATGAATAAAGCCTATTTTACTATAAGAAGAAATTAAATAAACCTATCCAGACATATTTTCCCTCATTAATGTTTTTTGTGTAAGAATGTTAATACAAACAAAATTTTATATTAAAGGTCTGTTGAGTAAGACAAAAGTGAATCATTCCAGCTTTGAATTAACAGTTTTTTGTGTTTTGTTTCTCATCTACTAAGAAGTTTTTATGATTCTGTTTCTGTTTTTTATTTTTATTATTCTTTCTGTATTATTAAAATGAATCTTTTATTCTTTTTCCTTTGCTTGCCTTGCAACGCAAAAAACGAGTTCCTTTCAACAAATGTCCAAAGTCTAAAGAAAGGCTTGAATGCGGTTTTAGAATTTAATTACGTGTTCGTCTTACTAATGAAAACAAGTCTGCTTTTGTCAGCCAGCATCAAATTAAATACTAGCAACGACAAAATTAAAAGGCAAAAACCAGAAAGAACATTAAATACGGTTTACCGGAGCTTGCATACCCTTTTACATACCAAAGTTTCTATTATACTATATACTGAGTTAGTTGTCATCGGATTGAAAATAAATGAATTTAAAGTCAATTTTGTGTACCTCTCTTCCTGCAATAGGAGAACTCTAATTTTGAAACTTTACATTCCCTATAATTATATTTTTTTTCTTTAAATGAAAAATCTCTGTACTTTCTTTCAGTTCTTTATCATAAAAAAAAGTGAGCAGGGTTTGGATACTCGTACTCGTACATGGCTTGATTTGATTCTCCTCATTCCAGTGAGTATTTCCTTATATTCTTTAAATGGTATTTAATTCACTATCCGTTGCGTTACAAACATCAAAGCAAAGTTATAATACTTGTTCACAAAAGTAAGGAAGGCATAACAATTCAAAGAAACTTGCCCGAAAAGGTTGCTAGACCAAAAATATGTGACTTGTTCTACGACTATTATTGTTGTTGACTTTTTATCAATTCTTAAATTTTGCTTTTTTTATTTATTTGTATTTTTTTTTGTACTATTGTATTGTTTTGTTTTTGATGTATCTTACACAAATTCTATTGGGCTAAATAGTTTCAATTAAATAACGAATTGACATTTGTCCCTTGCCTATTGCAGCAAATGAATGCATTCAACGAATGTGGGGTTTAAGGGGTCCCAAATGAAAATTAATGCCATCCATATAAATTTACAATGATAAATTACAATAAAATAACATTAAAATGTATGTAGATGATTTTGAACTTAGAGGTCGCTAGAAGTCTTTATTGCATTTTATATTGACTTTATTGTAGTATTTCTCTTCTTAATTTGTGCAGTTTAATATACTTATGTAGACACGGAAATGTATCGCTTTTATTGTAGGTAATACAAGTATTTCATTTTATGAAATGCATGTAGTATGATTTGAGAGCCCCAGGCCCTATTGATCTTGGACTCTAGAGAGTATATCACCCAGTTCAAAATGAGTCAACCGATATACTCGTACTTCCAGGTTTCCTGAATATCATAAAGTTATACATACTGAAATTTTTCTGTTAATTATTTTTTTTAAAAAACAAATTTTTATATTGTGCAAGAGAGAGAGAGAGACAGAGAGGGAGAGAGAAGGTGGAGAATTGCCTTAATATGCAAAAATAACTATGCCACAATGCACTTCTGCACGAGACACTATTTTGGGAACAGTTGAATTGGAAAACACTATAAAAGTTTTCAAAACTACTTAAAAAAAATCGTGTGTTGAAAACGCTTTCAAATCGTTAAATACTTTTACGTGTAAATCTGTAAAATTTATTAATTTTAACTCATTTCAAGAGAATATCGGATAAGATCGTCTCAACCAGAATTTTCGAAAACTACTGAGACAAGAAACGTTACCTTCAATTTGACCCGCTCATGCTGCAAAAGTAAGAAAGGGTAGAACAAAGTGAACAACGTTTAGAAGATCAAGGACGCGTATAAAAAATTCCTACGCAAGGATTAGTTTTTTTCCAAGTTATTGATAAAGCGCCGCCAGATCGGCATTTCTCCCACTGTGCGATGGAGTGCTTCGCAATGTATGACCATTGCAAGTGTCAAACACTCGGCCACCCGGTCACCCGGTGCTTATTATAATATAATATGACAAAGCTTATAAATAAAATACTTGTGAACATTTGTATAAATTTGTAACTATGGTAGATACTTCAAAATGTGTTGGGTTTAGTGTTGAAAATAAAGAAAGTTCTGAAATTCGAGGCATTTATTATACTACATTTAAATAAGTCAAACGTATACAATTTTTCATATGTAATCAGTTCTTAGGAACATTAAATAGGTTTGTGATTAATAATAAAATTTAATAAACCTTGATTAATCACAATAAAAACCATTACTTCATGAGTTATTAAGAAAGATTACATCCCTCGGGCCCTCTTTGGAAAAATAAAACCTGTTCGATTATAAATGTATGCGTATAGACTTGATAATAGCAATTTTCCTTTAGATAAATGGGATTTATGACAAGTTGCTGTAAAGATGACATTTAACATTTTTTGTAATTTGTCTTTCTGACAACTACTTGGTAAAACAATTTAATTTTGTATATACAATAGTATTGCAACTTAACTAAGTGTGTAAGGTCAAGAAATAGTTTCAGGAATATTAAAATGAAATTATAAAGATACATATTTAAAATATTAACACTTTGTCCGTCATACTACCAGTATGTACTATAGTAAGTTTTTATTCAGTTACTTCATTTCTTTTAATTTTTAGATGTGCATAACAAAATATTATTATTTTTTTATTTAATTTTATATTTATAAAGAAATATTGTTGTAATGAGTTATGATATAAAATATAGTATATGTGTATATATTGTAATAAAAAAGTGGAAACATTGAAATTGACTTTAGTGGCAATTGCCTTGAACTTGTTGCGCTAAGAAAAAGAAGACATTTAAAAAAACAAAAACCATGAAAAATAAGCATAAAAAATTATTAAATCAGAATAGCAACAAATAAAAAGGAAATGTAGCAACGTGATAAACATTTTAATTGTATTGTACACATACACATACTATAATATTAAATAATCGTAATTTTTTTTATTATGCCCATTGTTTAATGTTGTTGAATTTTAATTTTGATAATTTTTATATGCAATTTTGTTCATCTTTATTTTGTTTTTTTTTTTTTGCAAGAAGTTTGCAATTCTGTTTAATCGTAAATTTTGTTAAATTGGAGTTAATGTGATAATAAATTTTGTAATCTATTAGATCAGATGGTCTGTTAATGTCGTTATTAGATAGAGGAGTGAGTAGTGAGGCAATTGATGTGCACATTGTTTTAAATTAAGTTTTACAAATAATAATTTCGGAATCTTAAGAGTTTATTGTGTGTGTAATAAAAAAAATTATTTTAAAGCAGGGTTTGAAAAAATGGCAGCATATTAGCAACAGCAAAGAAATATGTGCTACTGCTGTGCTGTGAAAATAATTTTTATTTTTTTTATTTTTAATTTTACTTTGCTGCGGACAAAACAACAGCATAGTAACAGAACATCTGAATTTTTTGATTGGTAGTGCTATTCTGTTCTTTTGGCCGCGCACATTTCAACAGCCACAACGGCAGCATAGCATTGGGTTTTTTCCAATGTAAGGGCTGTGATGCCGTGCTGCATACATATGACATCATAGCATTGAGGTTTTTATCATTGCTGTCGCTGTGCTGCCGTGCTGGCAACTTTTCGCAGTCACAGCATAGACGCAGCAAATGAAATTAAAAAACTACAGCATTTTTAAGCCCCGTTTTAAAGTTAATGTATCGTTGTTTAAAGGATAAATTATCCATAACTGAAGATAGAAGGGTTAATCTTTCTATCGGACCATTATCAATGACACAATTAAGAAATGTCAATTATGATAGAAAAATAGTTCGAAACATGTGTTAAGAGTGTCTAACAAAAACACTTAAAATGAATATATGATAAATATTATATAAAAATGTTTTTGGGATTCTGGGGATGGTGTCAGCTTGATATTTTCAGACTTAGAGGAAGGATGATTGATAAAACTAAGGCTTATAGTTTGAGATAGTATAGTGATCAAGAAAAGTAGACAAATACGCGAATATAATTTATTAAGAATTAGTATGCTTTGAATTTATTTGCCAACTTCTTTTGGGTCTCACATTATCTATCATAATATCCAAAAATATGTAATATACTCTTATATACCTATCCGTATACTTGAGAACGACTCGACCGACTAGTAGTGTTCGTAATTGTCAGGACAATGTTTGTATGAAATAAAATCCACCGGAAAGTTCGGAATTTGTGAATCAAATTTTGCATATAAAGCTTAGAGAATCAATCTAGAAATCACACAATAATTCTAGGTAAAAAATGTGTGCAATTCTTCTAGTAGGATATAAGAATATAGATTAATTGATTAATGAGAAAATAATTCAAAATCAAGGCAATTAATATTCAAAGAATTAATTATCAATAGAATTTTTTGTTTAAAGTTACTTATCTTATCTTAAATACTTAAGTATATATAGTTATTTGAGATTATGTATTGACTTATAATTGATATTAGTTCTTGGAATGAATTTTTTTTTAAATATAGCACAAAAGTTTATTATGAATCATTTTCCATTGTACTATTTTAAATAAAATAAATTCCGCTTTGTAAATCCGGAATGGGAAAAAATTATGAAAAGCCCTAAGCAATTTGATTTAAACATGAGAAATCTGTAATTCCGATAAAAAAAAAAGAAAAAAATAAAGAATTTAATACTTGTATTGTAGAATAGAGTAGTAATACTTAATCTTATGCGAAGATAGCAAATCCCGCTTTACCAATTAGTATCACAAGTCATTAAAATGCAAGTGCGTCATTTCAATAATATTTGATTAAACATAGCAAACAACAGCAGCAGCAACAATAACAACAGATCTAACGAATTTAGTTACTAAGATTTCTAATGCATTTCAAATATGCATAGGTACATATGTGTATGTACTAATAGTATTAGTAAAGTTTCTGAATAAATTTTTGTAATTATTTTAATCATGCAATCTAACGTTACATATATCACGCTAAAACAAATATTATTTACATTAAGACGGTGACAAACAACAACAATAATAATAATAAACAAATGATTAACCACATAAACAAAAGTGAAATAAAAACAATAAAATCCTCTAATTGTCATTGATATCAAGTATTACCAACTGAAATAAGGATGGAGTCTAAAAGATAATAATTTGTCTTTAATGTTTTGAATTTCTATAAAATATTTATTCAACGCTAATTATTGTTGCCAAATCATGATAATAAAGATAATGACAGTGATGATGACGATGATGATGATGATGATATCATCAAGCGATTTTATAGACAATAATATAATAGCTCTTCTGTCTGTTTGTATACGCGTATCTATGTTATCTAATATGTGTATATAAATCTCTATGTGTGTTCTAGGGTAATGACGCCGGCCGGCCAGCAGGCGACATTTAGCGTCCTAGGGCAACTAATTTTTATACAATCACCGCCCCCACCAATTGAATGACTGAATAACTGACATATTCAAAGAAGAACGCGAAAATATAACAAACAACATCACCAGCAGTGCCAACAAGAATTCAAGGAGTGTAGTATTTGAAAATATTGAGTATGGTTCTGCACGTCTTCTTTTGAATTTATCATTCTATCAATATTTGCATGGTTAGATTGATAGAAATAGATAAAAATTTTATGTATGTATTTATTTAAATAAATCCATTAATTGACACACTCTTGTGTGTAGGCGTCAATCGTTTACAAAACTCCACATATTTCCCGAAATGATTAGACTCAAGTCTTATCAATACTTACTATTGTAAGCAATAGTATTATTTAGTATATACGAGTATACAAAAAAATAATTGCATATTTGTCGCCTGATAATGGGCTTTCATTTCTAAAGACTTACATACATAATAAATATATAGAAACATTAAAATGGGCGTCCATTCTTAGAGTAACCAAATGCCCACCCAAAAAGGGAAGATTAACTAAAATTCTTAAGGAATGCTTGTTCTGAAATACTTATATAAGCAAAACAAGGACTTCAAATGTGCCTACAAAAGTTTTTGCAATTTATTTATTTATTTGTGGTATTTGGGGCCTTGAAATTCTGTATTGTCATGAGCCCCCACAAATTCAAGTCACGCTACCACTGAACATGAATATTTAAATATGAATCTTATTATTATATTGAAAAATATAAACAACACAAAGTTAAATTCTTGTTTTTATTTGAAATTTGCTGTTAGAAATTTGCTTTCCTTTTTGATATCAAAGGTCAACTTTTTTTTTTCATATTTTTGTAGTTGTTTTATAATCTAAACTCACATGCGTCTGGCTGGAATTCAGACGCCTATAAGTAAGTATGACTAGAAATGAATCTGAATACTATTATTGTATATATACAATACTTAGTACATACATATTGTATATAGAAAACAATATTTCGATGATAAGAGACTATACTACATAGTTTTGTTAGGAGAAACGTCTGTTGAAGAAGTCTGATTTTCTATTAGAATTTTATGTTAGATTAAAAATGAGAAACAAAGAGATCCATTTCAAATTTCGCATTAAGAAATTATTCAATAAGTAGTCAATTTTAAACATCTCTTTTGATTATGTTTTTGTTGATTGAAGTTTAAAGAGTTGGGTTGATTTTTTTTTGTATTGAGCACACATATCAATATGAGAATAATAATTGTTGACAAATGGTTTCATATATCCAATTATTCTGAAGTTTGTGTTTTGTTTCTTTGAATCACACTACTATTGTGTTTGTTATCTCTTTATGCACAGCTAATTCAAAACAGTTATATGTATTTGTATATAAACAAAGCTTATATCAAATATCTTAAGTTTCATCGAAGATCTTAAGCCCTTCACTTAAATTAACCAATTATGTGTAATCGTACGATCAGTTTGAGCTTAGAACCATTATATTTTTTCAATGTCATTAGATCAAAGATTCTTAAAAGCGAAGATATTACTAATTAGATTTTTAAATTTTAATCATAATTTTATAAATTAAGTTTTAACATTCTTCAACTTCAACAAATTTAAATTACTAGCATTCCCGGCACGCTTTGCTATCCCCACGACTTGATGATATGATATGATCTTATATGCAAAATTTTAGCTGACCTGCAAATGTCATTTAAGTTAAGGATACGCAATGCCTACTAAGGTCTTTGGTTTTTCTATGTAAATAAAAATAATCGCAATACCTTTACTGCAGAACCGAACCCAAATCGATAGCTCCAGAGGATATGCATTCCTAACAAAGGCACAATTGATTTTATATATGTATATTTATAAATAGATAGATAGATTATGCTTATGTGGGCAATGTCCAAAACTTTCTAGATTCTATTTGAAGATAAAAAAATGCTTTCCTAAATTTTCTTTTAGACAAAATCTTATGGAAAACTGATTGTTCAATTCATTATAATTGTGAAGGGTATAAATACAATATTATTTCATACTGATATACAAATCCATTATATCAAATGCAGTCAGTTTGTCATTGGATAAATTAATAAAAATTAAAAAAATAAAAATTTAAAATTTTAGGAAATACTATGGTATTAATTTTTAAAGAACTTCAAATATGTATCTTCAAATCATGTATTAAAATATAGATTCAAGTCAGCATCTTTTATGATGATAACGATGAGTATTGATGTTTTTTTTTTTTAAATATAAAACCGGAATTTTAAAATTTTCCATATTGATTGACATTATTTGAAAAAAAAGCAAAAAAAAATTAAATAAATTATGTTATTTTTAATTCAAATAAAACTTGTTCAATATAAAAAATAAAAAATCTGATTGTGTGGTTTTTTTATGTTATTTTTGTCATTTTAGGAATTTTATCTTGAGGTTGTCTGGTTTTTTTCTATTATTTTCGCTGCTACTCTTTTGTAATTTAATTTATTCAAATAATATGACGAAAGAAGAATTTAATTGGGAAATTTTATTGAAATTGATTTCAAAACATAATAAAATTAGAATATTATAGGAATAATAAAGAGATCTACATAGGGTAAGTATAGGAAGGGGACACTTGAGTCTAGTCTTTTTAGGTAGAACAATGCTTCAAAGAAGAATGAAGAATGAACCAATTACGACATTCGCAAAACTTAAATAAAATCAAAGTTCAATCAATGTCGTTGTTGTTGTTGTTGTTATTGTTATTGTTGAATTTTATATGCTGTATATTTTTGCAATTTCGTATATATAATTTTTATGCACAATAAACGTTTTGCTTTAATTTTTTTATTTCATTGTCAATTGTTTTCTTTTTTCTTTTTTATTATTTCATTTTAATTTCAAAATTCTTAATTAAATGCTTTCAAAAGAAACTGTGTTAAATTGCAAAACTTGGAAGTATTTTAAGCTGATTCATGATAAAATTTTATATATTTGTCATAATAAAATAAGAAATATTTTTATAAAGAACATGCAAACCACCATAATAAGAACATATTGCATTACTTTTAATTATAATAATAATAAATTTAGATTTAAAAAAAACACCACAAGTATTTGTATAAATTTGTCGTACTTAAGTTTATGTTTTCGAATATTTATTTGATATTGTTGGTTGTTTTTTGTAAGTAGTACTAAGTAAGTATTTTAAACTTGAATTCGAATTGTTCCGAAACAACGTTACCGAAACGCTTGATATGCCGCGCGAGACTGACTCTGAATTTGAAAAGAGAAGCAAAAGTTTGCGCAAAGTTATGGCACTGAACTAAGTAAAGTAAAGTGAACTGAACTGAACAACAGTGAACGACGTCAACACAGAAAAACAGAAACAGAAACACACAATAAGAAACGGACGATGCCGGCTTTTGATAACTAACTAACTAGTAAGTAACAAACTGCTAGAGCAAAACACAGATACATAATACATACACATACATGTCTGTATGTATTGGTATGAGTAGATGCAGAAGACAGCAAACAACTATGCGGTACTAAAAGTAAAATATGTAATATAAAATGATATGAAATGCCTTCAAGCGCACACATTGTCAATTTCACACGAAGCCTGGCAAAGACAGAAAAGTTTGTCTACTACAATATCGTTTTTAAAGAAAAATCTAAGGGCAATGTAATAATAGGTGTATGTGTATGTGTCTATTTGCACACACTATAAACTACTTATTAAGGTTCAATTAATCAATAATAATTAAATTAATATACCATAATTAAAATAATGAAATAAACTACATACATACATAGGTACAATATTTAATATTTCTAAGCCTTAAAGTTGACCCTGCACTCTATTGAAACTACAATACAATACAATATACTAGTTGTATTCAATGTGAGAAATATTAAAACAAAAAATATAAATATAATGCTATGGAATTCAGTTTAAAGTAAATATTATAAACGATACAGTGTATACTTGAGTATAGACATCTGTTTTATTGAAGAGAGATATACAATTGTTTTTATATAGATATATTCCATTATCACACAAGTTTGCAATACATAATGCAATAATAACAACAATCTATCTATATACCATACTAGATACCCGGGCAGATGTTGCCCTGCCTCTTCTTTCCAAACATTTACTGGATACTGATTGGTAAGGTGTAAAATTTGTTTAATCATTTCTCGTCAAAGAAAATCCTCTTTATTCGTTAAAATTTTGTTATCTCAAGCGCACACCTTGCTAATTTCGATTGCTCGGTTTTCATAATAATGTTTGTCATGTTCTGCCATCTCACTCTCACACCTGGTTAATTTTTATATATATCCAATATATGTTGTAACATAATTTGTATTTATTTCTCTAATTTATTTATTGAAAAAAATAATGAAATAAAAGACAGAATGAATTAATATGAGAAATGCGCTCGCTCTTTCCTGTCAACTATGCGGTCTAGAAGATGTGTCGACAATACATATTTTGGACAGTCGCACTCAATTACAAAGTATCAGAAATGCGATTTTTCCTATTTCCAAACACTTATCATTCTTTTTTCACGTTACAGAATTAAATATTGAAAAGATATTCTCCATCCTAACAACTTGTCACCTCTGAGATTTAATATAACTATATCTTAAGAAGAATCGAAGGCCTTCACAGCTAATGCTCCCGGCGCACCTTGCTAAACCCTTCGCCTTGATATTAGTGCGTGATTTTTGTAGTTATGGTTTTTTATTAACAATTCACGTGAATGAATAAAATTTTTTAGTGTCCCATTCACTGTAACGCAATTTCGTTACTCAGTTAATAACCTGAAAAATTTTCTTTTCCTCTTTCAACGTGTTTATAGACGTATAGATTTGAAATATCTATATCTTTTCCTGTATCACGTCACAATTTATTTTATTCGACAAAATCGACATACATAACAGTAAATGGATATTTATTTCAACAAAAAAAAATTGTAAAATATTAATATTGACATAATTATCTGATACAATATATAACTTTATATGCAATTTCATCCACCAATTTCTCGGCAAGAGCTGGTCCGAAAAAAATAAGTATGCAAAAACCTTCTCCATGAAAAAATACATACTTATATGAGCCAACTTTCATGGTGATCGGTCTAACGTTGTCGGAGTCCATCGACGCAAAACTACTGTTCTCGTGCATTTTTATATATATACTAGCGTAGCCCGGTGCGCTTTGCTGCAGCTCCGTCGTGATGATCAATAGCATCAAACACGAAACACAAACAAAGCAAAGCACAAACAACGAAACACACTGTCTCCTTCTTGTCCCACTCTCAATGAACATCAAATACAGAAACGAAGATCGCAAAAAGTGCGTACTAAGACAGAAAAAATAGAAGTATAAGAACAACCAAAACATTAAAAACGAAAAAACGTACAAAACTTTTTATGTTTGGTCTTGCAGTGGTTTTCAAAAAACTTAATACTTAAAAATAGTATATTAAAAGTGAAAAACTGAAAAAAATAAGTATGGATTCATTTGTCATTTAAAAAAAAAACTATTTAAATCGGCTTAGTATAGTGGGCGCTAGGTAAAAAAATGTTAAAAATTTGGTAAAAAAATTGCCTTTATCTCGACAACAGCGCCACCTACCGGGTCCAACTGATGCTTAAACCATCTTGGTGACCTCATAAGTAAAACAAAAAAAAGTTTATCGAAATTGGTCTAGCCGTTTAGAAGCAAAACAGTCACAAAATTTTGTACACTCGAATTATATATATAAAGATTATATTATAATTAATTTAAATAAATAAAAAATTAAATATGAAAACGAATTGTACAATATTTTAGGATCAGTATTAGAACTAGTGTTAGGTATTAATATGTACATGCATTGCAAGCTCACAAATTGAGCCATGTGACTTGCCTAGTGGTTTCCAAGTACTAGAGTTCTTAGCATTTATTACAAATGAATTAAATCTGGATCTGCTAGGTACTAACATAACACATATACTTTATATTAACACACATATGTAAGTAAAATGTATACTTCTTGGTACTTATATCATAAGTTACCTTTAATCAATTAAGTATTAAGGTATGAAAAATGTTAAAAATATACTCAGTTCATAGTACTGTATTGTAAAAACTAAACTTATTTTTAGTACTATACTCGTATAAATAAGTTGAGCCAGTAAACTAAATTACATTGAATTATTGTTTGTAACTCACTAAGTGAAAAACTATCAAAACTACTTACTATTGTATATTATATTATGAAATCTTTAGACTGCAATTATACGAGTATAATAGTTATTGGTTTGAGAAAAACTGTTAAAAATAGTTAGGTGGGGACAAAATTAAAGTTTGAAAATAATATGGCATTAAAAAATAGAAACTTGTAAATATTAATTAAAGTTAGAACATTGAATTAGTAGATTATGACATAAGAACAAAAACAACAACAATCTATCATAAAAATGAAAAGTTTTATAATTTCATAACGAATCAAGGTGAAAGTATAAAAAAAATTGCATCAAAAACGAAGTGAGTATTGTAAAAATGTTTGAGTATTGTATTGTAGTAAGAATGTGGTATTAAACAGCTTTGGACAAAGAGATTCAAGTTCTATACACATACCATAATAGTAGAACTAAAAACCTGCTTATATACGCATTACATAAAATAACAAGTCCTTCAAGAAAAACAGGAATAATATATAATAGCAGCAGATAAAATTACATCTTTTATAGGATTCAACCAACTAAGGAAAGATACACGTGAGTCACTTGGTTATGAAATTCCTTAGAATTTACAAACGAAGTAATTTTGTTTATCAGTACAGTTGACCCCAGAGTATCAGTTAATTTAGTATAAGGCCTTTTCACTTTAGCTTTCAATTGTTCTTTGAGGAAACTAGTTTCTGTGTGAACCATTTTTATTTTGTTTTGCCTTTGGAATTACTGATCCAAAGTAGTCTGGAATAGAATGGGAAAGGAAAGGAAGGGATAGGATAGGATATTTGAGCTGCTTGCCACAGGGGTGACTTCATATGAAAGCCATAGAAATCATAGTAATGCGCGTTTAGTGTTCGCTTTGGACCTATCCTAACCTTACTGATAGCTTAGACTACAAGCGGTATCGCTCTTAGGATACATACATACATCTACTGAGCAGTAGTTGTAGTTATCTAAAACCACTTATCTTGATTGGTAAATCATTGTTAACAGATATAATGAATAAAATCATCGAATCTTATACATATATAAAAATGGATATATGAATGTTCCCTGTGAACTGCGAAACTGCTGGACCATTTTTAATGAAATTTTCAGGAAAACTATGGAGAGTGCTCCGCTGAAGTTTGGTTTGCTATCGAGAAATTGATGTATAAAGGTTAGGGACATATTTTCAAATTAATCAAGTAGTATGTATTTGAATATCACGAAACTCTTCAATCGGCCCATGCCAATTGAATATAACATTATTAAGAAACACGAAATCATGAAATCATGAAAAGCGAGCGGGGTCATAGAGGGTAAAAAAGCCATAGGTCTCGCATACGAAATACTGCCGAATTCAATTTTTTTTTTTGTAACCAGTGACATTTGATGATTGTAGTATTGTTTTGTATATTGTACTATGTAGTAGTTGCTGTTAACCATTCATACATAATATTAATAAATTTTTTTTTATTTTCAAATTTTATTCAATGTCAATGCCAAACAACTTTAATCGCATGCGATAAACGCGTTTTCGGTTTAAAGCACGCTAAACACACATAGAAGAAGACGACGGCGACGACGCACAAAATGAAAAATTTATATCAAGCTTTTGCTTTATACATACATATGTATATACTTTAGTATACAATAGTAAACTCCTCATTGCTGTTAGACCAGTTTTCTTAAATTTGTTTTGTTGTGTCTTTGTTTTTTTATTTGTTTGGTATGTTTTGTTTTACTTATCTATCAGCTGTTTTGTTTTGGTTTTGATATTGCAACAGGTAAAGAAAGAAATGGCAAGTGTAGATTTTTAAAAAGTGATGAATAATGATGAATGATCAGGTGTTTCTTTATTCTCTTTTATTTGACTGGAGAGAATTTGGGAACTCCAAGCTTCAACTAGATTATTTAAAAATAAAATTTTAAAACTTTTTTTTTGGTCATTCTCCCCATGCATTTGCTTTACTATAGCAGCTTATCGATGATGATCGTATTTTAATTTTCGAAAATAATACATGTAAATTCAATGAAATTAAGCTCGGGAGTGTAGTGTATACAATAACAACTTAAAATGCCATTAATAATTTATATTTTATTTTGTTAATTTTTGTGTCATCATTAATGATCATTTGTGGTTACTGTCGTTTCTTTTCTGTTGTTGGTTTTATTATTATTTACACATTCTGATCGCTAACGAAATCGGTAAATAATTATTTATAGCGCGGTTGGTAGAGTGTGTCTGACACAAAGAGATTAAGAGAGACATAGGGAACAGAGGTGTGAGGGAAGACAGAAATAAACGTGAGACCTACGACAATTCAATGTGAATTCCGATAACATGCATATACATATGTAAGTACTACACGTACTTACTCAAGGGTCATCTGAAATTGATCTGAATGATCTGTAAAACAATAAATTCTGAATCTGTTTGTATTTCCTTGTTGACTTTGAAAGATTATTTTTTTTATTATTTATTGCTGGTTTGCTGAATTTATTCGTAGCTCTAGATTTGTAAATTTATTTAAAAATGTTTTAATTCAACAATTTCAAAATGAGATGGATATTGTATTATTGTACATATATTTTAAGAAAGGGCTTGTAATTGTTAGAACAATGAAAAAGTGTAATATGTCTATTGAAAAAGTATCAGAACGAGGGTCTATCAACAGGCTCCTTGTTAAAATTTAAGACACATTTTACATTTTTTGTAGGTCTTTTTTAAGGTAGTCTCCTTTTAGATAACAAATCTGGACAAGACTGTATATGAACTTCAATCCAATGCGTATTGTCATCTATTTTCCATTAAGAACCATAACACATCAGTGGTCTATCTACGTATCGTACATACTCAACTCATGGATCAACACATTCTCACCATCGAATCGCCTTTATCATTGTAAATAGCACCATCTATTTTAATAATCATAAATACATCTTATCTAGCAGCTAGTACTCTTGTAATTTTAGGTGTAGTATCTTATATATTTAAACCAGCAATTCATGTAAATAAATTATGTGTCTCGGAATCCGCTTTGCCGCGCTTAACATACTCCTTCTTGCGTTTTGGATTGTCTTAATGAATCCATTTTTCATCGCCGGTGATGATACGATGCAACACAACTTTCCTTAGTAACGTTGAAGGATCATTTCGGAAGCATTGACACGCTGCTCGATATCTCTTGGTTTCAGTTCGTGAGGCATCCAGTTTTCGACCTTCTGGACCATACCAATGGCTTTCGCAAGTTTTCCTAGGGCTTGGCATAGGTCATCGTCCAAAATTTCCTCTAAGTCGGCGTCTACAAACGTTGGTGGCCTTCCTTCGCGCTCCTTGTCAGTTGTGTCAAAATAACCACTTTTGAAACATCGGAACCAGTACTCACTCGCAGGTTGGAATTGATGGAGCATACTCTCCGCAAAACTTCACACAGCAGCCGATGACTTTCTGCTGCACTTTTCTCCAGATGGCAGCAAAATAGCATTGCTTCCCGCAAATGAAGTTTTGTAGGCACAAAAACAGACATAGTTGTCGAACGAAAAAAATAAGGAACGAAAAATATGGATTGAAATTTATTCTTAAATGTGGTAAAATGATGAAGCTTTCACAAAAAGTTGGTTCCAACAGACCATGTGTGTTTAAACACTACTGGTTCCATCAGTTGGCAATCCATTAAAACTTACTTGTATACCCAATATCTAAATCTTATAAATTATATAATATAAATAGGTATTGATATACTTATACATAATCCAGTGTTTTAATGTTCGTCCAAATTTTATAACCCTTCCAACCTTATAAACATTTATCAAGATCCAGAAAATATGCTTCTGTGATAAATCTCTTTTCTCCCAATTTTTTAATTAGATTTAGTAATAGTATAATGTTCGTAATGTTCTGTCAAATAGACTGGATGAGAAAGCAATTTTTAATGAAATTCATTGTTTTGACCATCGATTCCAGTCACATTTGAATCCATGGATTGGCTTAATGGAAGATCACTTGATTATCGCCAAATGAATACAAATTTCCTTGAAAGTACAATATTATTGAAATGGTGTAATAAAGCTGTGTAGAAATTACCATTAATCATTATTAATATTCCGCTTGGTTCACAAACTGTGGTCAACCGTCATACCCAATGACCTTTACAACATTCGAGACTAGTTCACTTGGTAGAATCTTTCAAATTAAATAGTACTTTATGTTGGCCATTTAAAACTAATATAAATATTCTATGAATTAGTCTAAAATTAAGTTTGGTGTCAGTTTACAGATTCTTGATCGACCCTCGAACAAATCTGGAACTTGCGTGTCTCCATTTGATCTGTAATAAAAACAAAACAGTTAATAATGATGGTAATTGGATATAAATATATCTATAATAATAGTTATTTGGCTTTTGAAATTCTAATTCAGAAAAATATAAAAACAAAAAAATATGTTAATAAAATATTAAAATAATATATTATACAATAACAATTCGCACTTTCGCTTTATACAAATTATATATTTATTTTTGAAATTATTTTTTAAACGCAATTATTGACACAAACACACGCATTCTATACATGTGTAATGCATAAAAAATAAATAATAATAATAATAAAATCATCTCAATCTTAAAGCTTTGAATACTGATTAGTTCAACGTGCCATAATTTGACCCAGTTTGAGTTTGTTTTTTTTCCAAATTAAACCTAATTTTGTTTTCAGTTATCGGAATAATGACCTACATAAGCGTGTGCATACTATAAAGGTATAGGATCTATCAATGTGTGTAATACACATGTAGGAAGTACTATAAAGTAAAGTAAGAAATCAAAATACAATTGATAAGATTTTTTTTGTATTTTTTCAAAAATATACTTTACGTAAGAATGATCCATTAAAAAATCAATAAAGTTGCGTAGAAACAAAGTTGAAAAGGCAAAAAAGTGTTTCATAAAATTTTATAACATTTTAACTATTTCGTATTTAATCAATATAATATTTACAATCATTTCATTTAATTTATTTAAATATTTCTAATCATTTTCAATTGACAAGATTCCTAATTCACGTGGGCTTATCTATTCACGAGTGTCTATCTATCTATCAATCTATCATTCCAAGCAATGGAATTTGAATATGTAAATATTAATAAATTTATATTTACGTTGAGCTAATAAAATTTAATGGTATAATTAACTGATAATATTCTTCGATTAGTTATTCAATTGAGTGTGTATTTTGATTTCAATTGCCGTTGAAGTGTTGCTATTAATGGTAAGCTAGTTTTATTCAAATTAGTTGATCAATTTAAAATATTAAAGGTCTTTGAAAGATTGTTATAAGGCAGATGTAAATATTTCTCTGAGTAATAAATTCTATTTCATATATTTCACGTATTTATTTTTTTTGGTGGTTACTCGATAATTAAGGGTGAGAAACTTAGAGCGTATTACACTGAATCTTTGAAAGACAAAGGAAGACCCATGCGTTTTATATTTTTTATAGAGTCCAAACTTTATGTTTTACAAATTGGAGAGCTCACGAGTAAACCAAAGTGGTTTATATGATACGTTTGGTGCATTAATAAGACACAATTTAATGTATCATAGAAGAACACAGTGGCCACTAATAAATCCGTACAGTTGTATATAAGGACCAATTAATCTGGATAAGTACAACATAAAGCAACTCAATATGATCTTTCCGGAAACATAGGCTATATTGAGGAAGACATGTAATTTTTACAGAAACATAATTCTAAAGACAGAGTGAAATATCTAAGGAAGGGTCGTAACGGTCGTCAGGAAGGCATAATGGATGGGTTTTTGACACAACACTAAATCCAATGACCTATGAAGGTAGTTTACTAAAAAATTCATTTGAAAAAGTGGAAGATCAAGCAGGCTATTAACGAATTCATGGTGTCAAATCGGGTTTCTTTTGTAATGCTGATCAAGTCAATATATTCATAGACACCTTTCTGAATGTTACAAATATCAGCCTTAAGTGGTCTTGACATGTCATATTAACGTTGTGAAGTGTATAAATAAACAAATCTATTTAATATTGTATTGTAGTACAAAGAGTAGAAGCTACTCACCCTACCGATTAGAAAAGTTGTTTAAATATGGAAATATGGATGTAGATTCTTCAGGCAATGTAATGAAATCCAATACGTATCATATGAAAACAGAAAATGGAATTTTGATGCATTTTAGGTTCAAATATTTTGAAAAATTCCGAAATACATCGAGAGACATTGACATTCCTCATCTGAATCTAGTCAAGGTGTATGGTTCCCCCAAAGACCATTTATCTATATTATAAATGGTCTTTGTTGGTACATTGTTAATTTTATATTGAAACAGTTGAAACTCCAACGTCATTCGGTTGTACTGGAGCCTGAGAATGGTTTTCAAATAACGATAGAGGGGCAAAATCATGCATCATCATCTTCCGTGGCAACCAATGTGATTAAGTGATAATGGCGGAAATGGATTCACGCGCATGTCAGTGCTAGAGCTTAATGTACATTTGATAGCAGCTCGCCTTTTTCCGGCACTTTTTGGTTTTAAGATAGTGCAGGGCTACTTGATCAAGGTGTGCTTATAGTAGAATATCATCATTTGTGTCCTGTTTATCAAGATGAAGAAGAATAAAACCAATAAACCAACCAGATCGGCTGTATTAAGAAAAATCATCACGACACCTGGAATAGGTTCAGAGTTTTTGAAACATACAATCAGATTTCTTTATAAGAAAGTCCCTGAGAGTTAGGTTTGTATGCCTTTATAACGAAATCACGAAATCATTGAGATTGATTACCCACCATAGTAGTGGAACTCGCTCCAACGGTCGTACAGGCGAACGGGGAAAAGTGATGGCAAAATGAAAATGTTATTGCAAATTAATTGATAGTTTTTCACAGAGGACGCTTGTTGTTGACAAACATATGCTGCATACTTTTTAGCTGACACTTTATTAATGGGTCGAATATTCGCCGCCTGCATAAAAGTGTTCGCTCCATAGAACGTTCAGGTGAACGGGGCAAGAGGAATTTTTTTTTTTTCCAACGGAATAATATTAATAAATAATTCTGTTAATCACATCACCATTTTCATTATTTTAATATTAAATAGTCTCAGGAGTTACTCACGATTGCCATAACATAAGAAAATTCAATTTTAAGCAAAAAAAAAATTTTAAAAATTTTCAAACAGATTCCACAAAATTTGTCAAAAGATGGTGATTTATTTCTCAATAGATGTCGCTAAAAAGCTTGGTGGCCATCTAGCGTAAATACTAATTATCTTATACAAATCAATTTTTCAATAGGTGGCGTCAACATTATTTTACTGCCATCTAGATGTGAAACAATGAAGGCCATCTAGATGTAAATATTCTGTATATAGATCTGTTAAATATGTTTGACCCTATTCGCCAATAGGTGGCGCTTGGAATTATTTGAATTCATGAGCCGAAGGCAATAAGCGAAGACTATTAAAATATGATATTTTGCCAATTTCGAGGAAACTTACACACGCAGCTTACACTGGGATCCTAACATTAACTTTCCATCCTACCAAAGCCGTCTTAAGTCAATCCACCTCCCGAAATTATCCAGTCGTAGAACGACTCTTGATGTCACTTTTTGGATATCATTATTGTTGGGAGTATCATAAATTTTAAAGTTCCTTCTCGGGTTATAAAGTAATTTTTAACGTTATTGTGCATTGTGAGTATATGCGGCTGAAGTAGTTGTAGTATGTACTGAGTTTATATTGCACTTGTTGTATGGTATGCATTCTTATATTTTAAACTGGTGCTCTCAAATTCCACATAAACATTCAATGAAACCAGATATTGACAATATTTATTGACACAATCCAGTGATATTAGTCAACTAGTAGTTAATGCAAGGTAGGCATATGGTAAGTGTATCATATTTTGTGGCATTCAATTTATGTATCACATTTTAATGTTGAAAATTGACAACTTTTGTATGTTCCTCATCAGCCTGCATTGATCCACCAAGTACAAGTATCATGGCATATGGTTTCCCGCACAAAAGTGATAGATATACATATGCATGTATGTACAAATATTTCTATATGTAAATTTGAACCTTTGAACAACAAATAAAAACAGAAAAAGTTTTTGAACTTACTACACTGAATTATTCGTTTATGGGGAAATCTTTCCATGAATTTCATGTATGAATTGACATTTGCTAATTATCATAAATATACGTATACGCAATATATACATTGATATAATTGGTATGAGTGATTGAAAGTGTGTGATGTAACTACAATTCATGTTATCCAAATAAATTATTCCTTAATGAGAAGGCAATCAAATTTTGGTTTTTATGCAATACCTTCCATAAGCAAACACAGTTTGATAGAACTTCATAGACGATAATAATACATTTCAACCTATTTAAGCTTGATGATGGAAATTCTGTTGATAATGATAATAACGTAATGATGATGATGATTCTGTGACAATAATAATAATAACAACAATTGGTAAGCTATAGCAAACGACAGGACTAGGACAAGAGAACAACTAAACTCACGAAGACAGATAGATAGATAGATGTATAGACAGACATACAAATGGATAGAAAGACCGACTACAGATTGCGGACAACTGCTGGCAGCTTATTTTGTGGATTACCGCATTTCTTTCCAATTATTTGCGCAAAACATTGGCAGACACAGAAAGGAGGAAAATTGATAGTTGAATAAAGGGGACTGACGAGCGGATGGGCAGACGGTGATGTTGGATAAGTCTGACAATCAACAATCAAAGCTATACGAATGAGATAGCCGTGCTAACAAATGCTTCAAGCTAAAAATTGTTGCCATAGTAGTTGATGCTAAATGAGATTGAAATTCATCATCACGATAATGATGATGATGGTGATTGTAAATGTAATGATAATAATGATGATGACCTAAATCAAAATATCTACCAATAAAATAAAGCTCTATAAAAAAACAAATCAAAAGAAGATAGCCAGACAGACAGACAGACGCGATTTGTGCGCGTAAACGTAACTTGAATGCCAATATAAGAGATGTGTCCCAGAAGTAACTGATCTGAGTTCTTAATTTCGAGCAAAAATGTTGGAGCGATTTATGGGGATAGAAGAATAACCAATGACTTGAAGTGACTGCCACAGGTACCGACCAGACGTGTTAGTTTGCGCATTGTTCATTGGATTATCTTAACAAATTTTAACGAATTTCCAACATATTTTGCTTTGCGGAAATTAATGCAATGATATAGAAGGCATTTGAAAGAATAGTACAATCAATGTAAAAATGAAACAGTTTCTGACCGAACTTCGACCAGAAAAACACCAAATCACCTGAAAGTGATCTTGCAATTTTGAAAACTTATATTCGAGATTTGCAATCGATAGTTTGGCAATGGCTAAAGGTCATTCCAAAAACAGTCTTCCTGAACTATTTCAGGATGTGGAAACACCGATGGGAGAGTGATATTCAATCAATTGAGCATAACTCTAAAGGATACCACGTGGCTGTTAAAGAAGGAACAATGCCTGAGTGAACATAAGTTGAATACTTTTCGGACACATCTCGTGCATAGTATATAAAACAGCATGATAGAAAGGAAAGGAAACAGTAAGGGAGCGGAGATTGCGAGGTAGACAGTGCGAATGAATGAGGATTAAAATGAGATAGAGAGAGGGAAAAGTGCATTGAGGTTTTGTTGGCTTGTAATGAAAGGAAACATAATGCGCTTCTTCGCTTTTATGCAACTAACAACAACAAGAAAATCATTTGATTAAATTGCTTTTTATGCTTTTGTGTCAAAGATACACGCTTTCATTTCAATGAGGGGGCTGCTCGATGGATATAATACTTGCCATACGATTTGACTCATCTTCAATTTCACTCATTCATTCAATCACTCATTTATTCATCACTTATTCATTTATTCACTCATTCATTCATTCGCTCAAACATTTATTTGTTTGTTCGTTTGCGTTCGATGCAATAAAATTTTGTGTGATTTTTTCAATCAAAATTTGAAAACCAACTTAAGCTTCCGAGGATTTCTTTCCTTTAGCACTTGAAATGAAATGATACCGTTTTGCCATTGGGTGGTATTTTGTTTACTTTCATTATTTTTCTTATTCTTATTTTTATTTCAAATTTATTTTTTTTCTATTTAATTTGATTATTTGCAGTCCCTAAAATGAATGTTTCAATAGATTGATGATGAGGAGGACGATGAGGATGATGATTGCTCTGTTGACTGAAATGAAAACAAAAATGAAATCATATCATGATTGTTTATTTAACAAATATACATACTATTTACTTTAACACAGCCATAAGGCGACAATCATCATTATCATTATCATTACCATCTTCATCATCATTACGTATTAACCTCATAATCATAGTGAAAAGCTTTGTAATATGCACAAATATGTGCCTTTGGCTCTTTTGGGTCTTCTGTGTTTCATGTCAACAAATATGGTCTTTCAGTTTTGGATCGAGCAATATTTCTTATTGCCATACACTATAAAGACTTTCAAATAAAAATTAATGGAACATATCCGAAAATTGGACCTCATTCAAACTAAATACAGAAAAGCCAGTAATTTTTCATAGACTACAACATCACATTTTATTTATTTTATTGTGTGCGGATATCATTGGCAAGCAGATTCAGAGGATGATATCTTTCTAGGCGACGCGTCGGTCTGTTTTTGTCCAACAGCTTGATTGCCAATTGATTATCATGGTTCTCCAAACCGAGAGATGTGTCTATTGCTGTGCTTCACGATCTGCTTCATGATTGTTGGAAATTTTAAGTCTCGGTGAATGATCGAGTTTCTGACTACCACCGAGCATCAATAACTTTCGCAGCAGTTTGGATTGGAACCTCAGAAGGATTTCCAGATTACGATTGGAAGCAGATCTCCAAGCTGAATACCGTAGGTCCATATCGGCTTAAGTATATACAGTAGTTAGTAGCTAGTTACGTAGATTCAACTTTGATATCGAGCTGAACAGCCATTTCATTCTTAGAAGCTTCAGATCCAATTAATTTCTTCTAATTTTGATGTGACCCCTGTTCAGGGTCAAGCCCAGATACTTCACGATGTCACTGCTTGGAATAAGATCCCCGTTTATGACTACTGGAAAACATGTCATGTGGTTTAAAGTGAATGTGAAATGTATGGACTTCTCACAGTTGACGCTTAAGTTCCACCAGTGTCGTCAACATATATCACTACTGAGCCGCAAGCAATGATTCCAATATGTTTGGATCAATAAACATACATACATAAGTACTGTATAAACTGTTAAAAAAAAAAACACATTTTGCCAAGCTTTATTGTGATTACGGTTTGATTAAAATATTCTAAATAAAATACATTTAGAAAAATTCATGTATTGTAAATATCTCAACAGCTAAGAGATGATTTTTCATGTTATGGCGATGATTTTTGCCAACCTTTAAGGAACAATTGATTTATGGTAGTTCAATCCATTCCAAACATCTGACTAATAATATTTTATATAAAAAACATAAATTTGAAAAGGATGCAAATGACGAATAGGGTTGTTGGCGTCGCCGAGTGTCAATTTCATTTGATTTAATAAGTAGAAAAACTGTAATATTCTTCGATATGAAATTTATAATAGGACTTTAGGGGTTCAAGGTGGTCTTATGCAATAGTCTAATATTTTTTGAATTATGGGAAATTCAAAAAAGTTCAAAGAAATACACATTGGCGGTGCTTTGCAATTTCATTTCGCATTTAACTCATATACTATCGTGTCCTTAGATCAGAGCAAAATCGAATTTAAAATTATTATTTTTGTTTTTATCATCGATGTCATTTTTGTTTTGGGTTTTGCCTTTGGCATTGGATATTAAACTGATTGTCAATATATACATACATAGGTGCCCCTTTGCCATTTATTAAGTCTCAGTTTCCTTGCGTGAACTTTCACTTTTTTTTGGTTTCAATTTGTGCTAAGGGTTACCAATGTAAGTCAAAATAATGTGAAGAAACTTGAGCTGACTTCGCATGTCTAACTGACTGACTTTTGCTGTTATGTTAACTCTCACTCTCTTGCCGGCTTACATTGGTTTGGTAATGCTGTCACTCACTTTCTGCCTCTATTCCTTACTTCTTTTGAGTAAACAGCGGAGATCTTTTGTTTGTTTTAAGCTTGCGTGCGTGCGTGCGTAGACACACAGATGCCACAGGTTATGACTTTTCTTTCTTGTTGTTTTCTTTTTTAATATACTATGGTATATTTTATATACAAACAGTTCCAAGAACTTTCAGCAAGTCTTTGAAAAAGTTAAATTGACAGAAATATACTTCCAATGATTTGGGAAACTTGAAGGATAAATGCAGAAGGTGACTTCTTTTGAGTCATTGGATATAGCCACTAGAGTCTGGTCTGATGTATCTTGATATTATTGTATAAATAGTAATGTTCTTGTCGTACCAATTTGGTTGGAAATTCTACAGTATCTTAGAGTCCAATAAAGATCCCCACAATTAAATTACAAATGTCCAAGCTCCATATAACTCTATGGAGCAGAAGCTTGTTGAGCATGAAAAGATTTGATCTTTGCCCAAGAAACCAAGTCATATTTCTACATTTAATAAAAAGGCACTGATTATGCTTGTTCCTTGTATTGTTGTTGATATTATCATTTTTTGTTTTGATACAATAATTTTTACGTGAACACGTTTTTAAAAAGGGGACTCATGACAGAATCTGATGCTCTTTAAGAAATGTAACAACAACATGAAGCCAATTTTTTCTATATATCTCGTGACTCAAAAGCCGTGGTGCCAATAATTTATATATTTTGAAAATAGAGGAAGCGATGAAGCCTGAAAGCGGAATTTTGTCAATGCGCGCTTATATTATGAGTTAGGACGGGTGTTTTAAAAGGTCAAAAAATTGTGAAAATATTAGTTTTTATTTGCTTTAAGTTACTGCTGGACAACTTGTATTCAATGATTCAATCATTTGCATGTGTACAATATTGACAACCTTTGGGATATCATTATTTAAGCTATCAAATACACACACAATGCGAATGACAAATTGATATGGAAGCTAAATGATTCTTACTAATTGCCATGTTTATTTAATTAATTCGGTGCTATCGTTGGGCTTTAACTCGGACTTTTAGCCTATTCATTTTCCATATACATAATTGCTTATGGTTCTCCATCTCTCACACATTTTGCATACATACGCATACACCTATGTACATAATGAGAATTTTGTTTTTAGGGGACCATCACAATCATCATCATTATTTGCTGCCCCTAAAATTATGCAATGAAAAATATAAATTTCCAACAAAATGCATGCCAGCGTAAATCGATCGTGGTGTTACATATACTTAGAATAAGAATGGCTAAAGCAATGCATATAAAATCAAGGAAAATTTTGTGAAAACTCTGAAAATGAGTGCAAAATCAGCAAACAAAAACAATAACAAACAAATTGGATTTCTTCATTGCTACTGTTGCTTAGTTGTTGTTGTTGTTGTTAGTGTTGTTATTACAACGAACTACTGTTGTACAATAATTTATTTCTTCATTCATTCATTCATTCAGTCGGTTATTCAGTTGTTCATTCGTTAGTTCCATTACCGGAAAAACTAATCCGCTTTTCTTTGCTAAACGCGCATTTATTTCGTGTTGTTGATGCCGCCATCACCGCTGCCACCATCACCACTTGTAACATGAAATTCATTTGGTCGTGGTTTGGTTTTAAATTGTACAAAATACTTTTATTGTTGTTGCATTTTGTATTTGAAGTACTTACATACAATATTTTAAAACGACTAACAACACCAACACTTAGTACACTACACTAGCAACACTATAAATACAACAACAACAACATTAAGAGAAGTCAGCATCAGCATCAGCATCGGTTTCAGTTTGAGTTCAGTTTCAGTTTCAATTTTATTTTGTAGCTTCAGTTTAGTTTTAAACCAAAAATGCATTAGTTGCCGAAAAATTATACGAAAATGAGCGGAAAATTAATTTGAAATTTGTGTTCTAATTAGCGTTGATTTGGTTTTTATCCTTAAAAACTAACAACAACAATAAAAAGAAAATAAAATGAACCAACAAAAAAAAAAAATAAAATGAAAAAATGAAAAAGGATTTGCTCTAGTGGTTGTTGAGCCTTAATTGAATTTGCTGAAAATGTAACTTGGCAACTTTTGTTTTCCACTATTTCTTTTTCCTTCTATTTTCAGTTTTCTCTTTTATTTTATTTATTTTTTTTTTACTTTTTGGTTTTGGTCAATTTCTCTAATTGAGAGATGTGAGTACGTAAATCTTATTTAGATTTTTTTTTGTAGTTGAAAATAGTTTATTTTTTGGTTTTCATTGAATGATTTCGTGTTTTAGATTTTAACTTTAAAGACTTCATTACATCATTCACACGTTGTTTGAATAGGTCTTATTACTTCGCATGTTGTTTGTAACACATGAAAGGAGATATGGGACATTGGATGATCATGGAATCTATACAAAAAATGACCAGCAAGCAGCATATTCAGGAGAAATCAATTATTGTCGCACAGTGGTTTCACTATGCCACAAAGTGACACTGTAAAATACCTGAAAGACCCACATTAAAACGAAACAAATGCTGTTAAAAATAAAAAGCAGAAAAATGTACTGGCTTCATGGTCTCAAACAGAAAACAAACCAGAAAGAAGGCTATCATTGGCTATACCAAAGATGTAATACTCTTCACGCTCCTCCGGGTTGCATCCAACCTTCCTTTATTAGCATCACATCAGTTTGAGTGTACAATTTTATTGTACATTTATTCTTTAAACGTTTGCTATTTAATTTGGTACCCTTCCTGGTAACCCTAGAATCATGAAATTTACATGGTTGATGAATATAGATCAGAAACTTATAGGGTCCAAATTTCGATACGTTAAAAAACAAAAAACTTTTTCTAACAGGAACAATAATTTAAAGGGGGTTTGTATGGGAGGTACCCCACCTGGTAGCCCTAGGATCATGACATTTACACGATTGATGGCTATAGATTACAAACTTATAGTGTTCCAAATTTCAATTCGATACGTTAAAACACAAAAAACGTTTTCTAACAAGAACATTAATTTAAAGGGGGGTTTGTATGGGAGGTATCCCACCTGGTAGACCTAGGATCATGAAATTTACACTATTGATGGCCATAGATTACAAACTTATTTAAAGGGTTGTTTGTATGGGAGGTACCCCCCCTAGTGGTCCGATTCGGCTGATCATGTGCTGCGTATGGTAAAAAGAAACCTATGTACGAAATTTCAGCTCTCTAAACTGAGGAACTAGTTTGCATACAGACGGACATGGCTAAATCAACTCATCTCATCGAGCTGATCACAAATATATATACTTTATGTGGTCTGTGATGTCTCCTTCTGTGTGTTACAAACTTCATGACAAACTTATAATACTATTCACTCCCGTGAAGAGTATAAAAACGATTCTACAAGGCAGTTGTGAAGTCAGGGTGGGCATATGCAATGCAACTATGCTGAACGACAAGTAACTCATTGTGAGGTGACCTGCAAAGGTAAGGTCTATGGCGTTACATACGAATAGGCTGGGGCTACGGAGTATAGTTCGTGCAATTTTGTGCCAAAGAATTGTGACACGGTGAATTTTCTTGGCGAAAGATCGCTTTTTTTTTGCATATGGGGCCGCTTCTTCGAAATTGCCACGTTCAAACGATCAAGTTAGGCCGTACCCAAAACCTTGCCAGCACTCTGTTGCGCTTTTGGCTGCTTTGGGCGAGATTCAGTGGCTGACTGCCGATTTGACTCTGGCGTGTAATGGTGGATCCAAGTTTTGTCAATCGTTACGTATCGGCGCAAAAAGTCTTTTTTATTTTGCTGAAACAGCTCCAAACAGCTCTCGGAATAATCAACTTGTTGTTGTTTTTGGTCAACTTTTAACACACGCGCCACCCACTTCGAAAACAGCTTTCTCATAGACAAATGTTCATGCAAAATAAAGCCTCCACATTCCTTGGATATCTTTAGAGTGTCAGCAATCTCCTGCAACTTCAACTTACAGTTTGCCAAAACGATTTTGTGAACTTTTTTGATAGTCCATCGGAATTACCACCTCTTTTGGGCAACCAGAGCGTTGCCTGAGTTCGTAAGACCACGTTAAAATTTAGCAAACCAGTCAATAATGGTCGATTTTCTTGGTGCAGAGTCCGGTTAACACTTATCAAGCCATGCTTTAATGGTGTTTTCCTTTTTTTTCTGAAAATTAGAAAAGTTGCTTCATTAAAACATCTATAAGTTTTCAAGGAATTGCCAGATTATCATGAAATTTTGACGGTCACCTGTTTAAGGTTAGTACTTACTAAAAAAAATATTAATTCTGTATTTGTCGAGTCATCTGTGTATTAGACGGAAACTTATCAGCGGATGTAATATTTCTCTTACCCAATGCAGCATTTCCCTCGAATAAAGGGAGATTATCACACTTTACAAAGTATTTGGATCGTAATTTTATAATGACTATTGTTATCTACCTATACATATATCAAATATCAGGACTGAATTTGTTTGTGCACACATCACTTAAAAGCCACTTATTAGATTAGAATTGCTGAAATATAACAAGCTTTATAGTGAGTATCATAAAGCGTTTATTTCATCAATATTGTCCTACAGAATCAAAAAATATTAATATTTAATCCAAAGACAATTAGACCAAACACTTTTATTCGTTCATTTTATGCTTTAATGCTTCTTTGTTATCGTTGTTTTTTTTCTTATCATTTACTAATAACTGTACAAAAGTACGAGGAAGAGTAAATATTTAGCTCTTCTTTCTTGCCGTTCGGTAAATGTTTGTAGTCGCCAAAACATAATCGCCTTTTATCATAGCAGTCAGGACAATATCTGCCCAGGTCAACTAGTTATAATTAATTATAAATGCCCACGATAACATGCGACTACAAAAAATACTTGTAGCGCTCAAGTGTTTATTTTCTTTATCCGCTTAAAGTATTTACTTTGAAGATGTTGAGAACTGATGAAATAGAAAAGTAAAAAAATTTAATGGACGAATCAATCAATTTTTATTGATTTAGATTTAATAACTGTACAGATCGGCTTGAGTAAGAATATTGGAGTCAAAATAAGAATAAATGTTATTCCCAAAGAAAAAATTCATCACAATCATAAAATGAATTCATAGCGATTGAATGAATGCAACAGTTCCAGTTGTTTAAATTTTCTGTTTCTCTAATGATGTTATACGCTTAATATATTTAATTACAATTTTATTATTTGAAATACAAATTTAATCTTTAACATAAAGTAAATGAATTTTAATTAAAAGAAAAATATTATAAAGTCTATAATGAATTATGTACTATGTTGAGCAGGAGTCTACAAATCCCAGCCCACGGGTGCGAAACAGTCACTTGAAAGGATCAGAAATTGCAGTTTCAAAACAACAGACTTTCTTTAGTTTCTATTTCCAGGTACTTTGTTGTCAGAATATTTTTTATGTTGTTTTTATATTTGGCCCAAAACGTGACATGTTCATGGTTTGCCGCCATACTAAAAAACTTTGACAACCCCTGATGTAGAGAGTTCTATAGTAAAAAAATAATGAGAAAATGTCATTAAAGTTTGTTAAATCTCTAAACGAATTAATCATTTTCCATAATGACTAAGCAGCATGTGCGATTATTGTGCTGTGCTGTGTTGTGTTGTGTTCTGTTGTTATGTTGTTGTGCCTTGGGTCTGGTAAAAGTGGGTGAGTGAATGTGTGTTGTTGCTTACTAAGCACAAAAAACATAATTAAATTTTCTACAACACCAAATATCAACCATAAACAATAAAAGCACCCACACATATCTTACATATGTTATACATAGACACACACATACATTTTCAACATCATCGATGATAATGATGAAACTGCCTGAAAGCTGGTGTTTTGTATTAAGTTGTTAATCATGAAAATACTTCACTTGCTCTCATTATCAACTCACTAGTGAAGGATTAGAGAAGCAGAAGGAGCTGGAGGATTAGGAAATATCAATAATCTCCACTACATAGCTGTAATTAGGTAAATAGTATCTATGTATGTATGTAATAAGGAGCGTATATAGACAGGTAACTAAATATAATTGTATATACATATATTATACTTAGTACGTCGAAGTGTAGTGTAGTGTAATTGGGAACAAAACAAATGTTGTTTGTTATTGGAAAACTGGGCATCAGCGCTAGCCTGGCATTGACTCAGTTTTGGTTTTTGAGCTCTCGGCATGATATGCTGCTTTCCTTTGCATACTATTGTAGCTAACATATGCGCATATAAATTAACATAGACACTCGAGTATTTAATTAAAATTCCATCAGCATCATCAGACTAAGATTAAAAGACAAACACACACACACACAGATACTTACAGATACAGACAAACACGTGTGTGTTGATGTTTATACCTTTGCGCGATAATCCAAGTGCCCTCAAAACATAAAATCCCAAAAACCTCAACTCAACTCAGCTCAACTCAACTCAGTTCAGTTCATGCTGCATGCAAAGGTTACCAAAATCAGTTCGACAAACACCTACAGGCGGTAAGCTTTAGTAATGAAAGAGAAAACAAGCAGCCCACAACCAAAAATAGATAGAATGAAGAAGTATACACAGTAAGCAAATAAAGAGAAAGGATGGAAGAAAGATAGTGGCAGCTCAAAAGGTCGAAACTGACAACGACTAAGGATAATGTTGTTGTGGATGACAACGATAAGGACGACAGTAGCACACGCGTGTTGACTGATGAAGTGGCACTTGTTGGAATTGTGTCCTTTTTGTTATTTCTATCAGTGAATGTGTGTAAGTGTGGTCTTTGTTTTTTACCCATTCTCTCTTCTAATATTGATGTTATATGCGGTGTGTACTAAAAGTAAACGACTTGCTTTCCTAACTACACATTTTTCTTCTTTACCCCACTCGTGTCGTGTCATTCTTTTAAATGACTGAACAAAATACTCCCATTGGTATTTCGCATTTTGTAACAGTTTTGGAAATCATTTTATGGAATGGCTCTTTAGTGCACTAATCGCATTCTCTTAATTCGTCTTTATGCCATTGCACTGGTGCATGATCTTTTAAGTATACTTTCATCATTAACATCATACCTATCTACAGTGAATGAATTTCACTCAGAAGCGAGTCATAAATTCTCTATTAATATTCTCATAGTACTCTTAAACGATGATCTTTTTTAAACACAAGTCGTGCATGGTCTTATGTGTGTCCATTTTTTAACACGTTTATTACCAAGTTTATGGGAGAGCTGAAACGGTTTTCACTGAGATCAGCTTGACTTAGAAAGCATGCATAAACACTTTTTCAGTGCTTTTTGAACCCACGAAGCGACTTCACGAAGCGCACATTTTAAAACCCAAAGTTATTTTCGTAAAACGAACTAAAATGTAGCATAAACGCTTAGTGTTTTTACAGGTAACTGTTCTTAAAAGTACGTCATGCCTACGTTACAACAACAACATTAAAAAAATAGAATGAAATGAAACGAGAGACTGAACTGAAACACCCTTAAAAACGCAATGACGTCGCAAATATAAACGCTTAAAAAAAATGAATGTGAGTTAAGCCAAATTGAGCAAAAAGCCGTTTCGGCTGTCGCTTAAACGGGGTATATCTTTTATCTGTGTTTTGGTTGTCCATTTGTCCTCAAAGGTCTTCTTGCAATAGCTTTTTAGCGTTGAGTTTCTAAGGAATCTCTGGTTAAGCCCATACTCAATGGAAGTCTCTTCAACTTTCTGCCACCAAGTTATAAACGTAAGTTGAATACTTTCGGGATACATCTCGTATACTTTTTTGAATAATAATCATTATTATAATGATGATTATAGTTTTTTTTTTTTGTATGGGAATCCAAACCAAACCAAATCCAATTGAGAGACATCAACAGCAAGGACATTCTCATTTAAAGCATGTTAAGCCTTTCGATTCATAATTAAATAAAGATTCGGCTAAAGCTTAAATGAGATGTTGCTTGCCTTCATTCATATCGAAGAGGAGACATTGCCATTTCGGAATTTCACAACTACTTAATATTGTTGCTCCTGAGTCCTTAATTATTGTTGTTGTTCCATTGATGGCTTTTACCAGATTTGTGCGTATTTAATTTCATTTAAGGATTCATTCGAAACCTCACGACGAAGCTTCGAGTCTTGTAAAGGATTTTAGACACAAAACTAAATCCCTTTCAAATTTATTTTATTTGTCTTTCATTTTGTCTAACTGTTTGTTTTATTATATGTTAGTGAGTATCTTTGTGAGTGTGTTTTCAATGATTGTATGTAAGTGTATGTGTGTGTGGTATATTTGTGTGATTGTTTGTCCTGCCGTTTTGTTGTCTTACTGAATGATTATTTAATACGTCAAAGTGTTTAAGTCCTTGTTAAGTTTTTGACTTGAGTCCCTTCTTTATTTTTTTTGGTTTTGTTTTTGATTTTTCTTCTACAAAAAAATCATACATACATAGATGTATAAGTATGTATATATTCATACAAATACACTTGAGAACTTTTGTTTGGTTTAAAACTTTTCTAAATATCACATACTCATCCTCATATACTTAGATACTCCCTAAACGCATCGCTCAATCAGTTTTCAGTTCTATTTCAGTCCATACATGACTATTGTAGTATTGTACAATAGTATTTCTGTTTTTGACTCGGTTTTTTGTTACGTTCTACAAATGGTCAACTCTCCAATGTTGAACCATTTATTTTCCACTTTTCCCTTAAATATTTACAATAACAACAATAATAATACGTAGAAGGATGCAGAACAGCTTGAATGTTGGGATTTTTAGATAGAAAGAAAATAAGACAAAATACTCGTAAATCGAAAAAATAAAAACAAAAATCTAAAAGTTTTTAGTTAGCTTTTGATGAGGGTCAAAAGTGGAAGTTTTTCTAATGCTGTCCACACTATACGATATACACACATACGACGGGTGTCCTAAAAGTATACAACCGACGAATGTATGCTTACAATCGGTAAAAGCGATTCAATAGTGACTCACGTTCTAGTTGACTTTGGATCACAATAATACTAGATAATATAAGGCATGTGCTACTTGTGATTGAAGAAAATCGTTGCTTAACTGTAAAGTGTTTTTGTAGTATTCAAAACTTTTATTTCTAGAATTCTAATAAGAATTTAGGAATATCTGGTGTCTATCTGAAATTTGTTCACGGTAGATCGGAAACATCTTCGCAAACTGTAAACTGACTTCTAGAACTGCTTTAAGCTGTGGAAGCAATGATGGAAGGCTATTGTTCAGTCAATTAAAGGAAGCTTAGGAATTGTATAAATCCGAATAAAACCAACGCGAACTTATGAACGCATGTCGAATACTTTTCAGACACAACTCGTACGTACTACAAGACAAACACATTTAGATACATATGTACATAGATGTATGTATGTCTGTGTGCCTTTGAATTCAAAACTCAGTCAGGTTCTTGAATGGGCATCAAACTCATCTCCAATTGACCAATGGTCGGCTGGTCTTTTATTCCAGTTTTTCTTGTCTTCTAATTCAATCTCTTGATTCTCAAACGAACCCCTTTTTTCAGGTTTTGTTCAGTTCAGTTCAGTTTAGTTTTGGTTTAGTTTGGTTTTTCCCTTTTGTTTTTGGTATTGCGTTGTGGCATACTTTTTGACCATTGTTTTTGACATGACTTTCTATCAAATACATATTAAGTTGCTCTCTTTGTTCTATTAATTCGCATTTAGTATTGTTACTTGTTGTTATTGTATGTTTTCCTTTTTTTTCGGTTTTATCTCCCAAAATTTTTTGTTATTTGTTTAAAAGTTTTTCTTTGGATAAATGATTTCTTTTTTTTTTGGTTTTGTTGCGTGTATCGGAAGTGGAAAATAAAGTTTTGATTTGTTGAAAAATGAATGGGTACATGATGACTATAATGACAGAGTTGATGATCTATGGTAAGAGATAATATTAGTGATGATGATGATGATGGCAAAGTTGAGGGAAATGATAACTGGGGAAATAATGTTTATAATAATGATGGGTATAATAACAATGTTGGGCATTATTATATGAACAATATGTTGTATGGTTATTTTGGTAATGGACTGTGGTTTTCTTTAAGAATTATTTGAGGATTAAATTTAGTATTCTGTTGTTTTGAATACATGAATGATTGGATACTCAAAAGATTCGTCTGTTCAGAATCTATAATTTTCATTTTTTTCAGAGTTGTTTTAGCATTAAATATTCTTTTGAATGAATAAATAAATCAATGAATAAGTGAATGAAGGCATAAAGCAATCGAAATTTTATCTGTTGAATATCTTATATCATTCAATAAGTAACGAGACAAATCGCTGTTATTTATTCAATACAACACTTTAGCTACTTTTAAACATAGTCCCCAGTACTTGTCCCATCGTTCCTCTAATTTGTGTATGCCTCTGGCATAAAATTCTTTGGTAGAGATGAGTTAAACAGTGACACAGTGATTCTAAGCTGTGTAATTGAGTCACTGTCATTTGAAGGGAGATTATTCAAGAGTTTATTACGTTTCATTCGAATGGCAAGGTTTAATTTAGTTGTAAGAATATCACTGTAATTCTGGCTGTTGATGGTTCGTTAATATTCAAGACAGTTATAATAAATAGGCATCTGCATTGCAACTTCAACCTTACACGGCCACTTTTAAACAGTTCTACCCATTTTTCCTTTGATACCTACTGTTAACTGAATACATTTGAGGTTATGCTTACCAAATACTCTCGAACAGCTGATGATAAACAAAGTACAAGGATACAAATTTGAAGCACAGTAACTATTATATTGATCCCTTACATAAAGATACTTAATTTTAGGGGTATGTGGCAGAAATCTCTTTCTCCACAATTGCAACCTAATTGCAACTTTTAGTCTGACAGATTTTGTTTAGACGGTTTTGAAATCTCCCATTTCTGTTGTGGCTATTTGGTTAAATTTAGTCTTATCTAAATAAAGAAACAATTGAATTAAAATCGAATGTTGAATTTGTAACTTTGTCAATCACACGAAACGGATACACTTTTCAAACAACTGTTTATTCAAACATTCTTTCCAAATGGCCCAAAATTGCTGGCACACCTCTAGTAGTTCGGGTGATATTGAAAAGATTCTGATTCGAAAGCGTCGGCGATTTCTGCCATGTACCCCTTAATTGTATACTGACATGATTATGCTCCATTAAAAAGCTTATTAATTTCTGTAAAATCGAATGCAGACATCACTTAAATGTGGTATTTGTATGTATATTTAAGTGGTATACAAAACACCTTGTCTATAAACCAATATTATATGGATTTTCTGTGAGAGCTCTAACTCTTTTTCCAGTAATCAAAAAATTCTGGTTTTGACAAATAAAAATTTGTACTCGTATATGATGACAAGATATATTATTACCATGCTTGAGCTTAATATCTAAGAAAAATGAAATATGGATACCATAGATGGATGGATGGGCCATTCGATTCTTTTTATCATATACATTATTTCCATATATCATAGTTTAAGGAGTATCTGACGCACTGTTCGATTCGTATCACAATTCACTAGTGTAAAAAAAATATAAAGGACTATGCATATTTCGAAAATTAAAATTCGTAACAATATCTATCAATTGTTCAAAAACTTACCTGGCAACTTACAAAAGTCTCAAATGAAATGATCTCATGGAATCTTTTTAAAATATATATCACTTTTTATTATTTACAAGAAAATTTCCAAAGTCTTTGGTTTGTTAGCTAAGATCATATTGAATAATGTACAATTCTTAAATTTAATAATTTTGGTTTTATTTAAAATTAAATTCTCATTGATATTTGTGAAAATCATATCCTAGAAACCTATGCTACCCATGCGGTCTTCTTATTTTTGCATTAAGTTTTGCCACATTAGCAAGAGTTATACCATGATTGGGTTCTAGACTTAGAGCTTTTTCATAGGAAAGCATTGCTTTATCAATTTGACCGAGCATATGTTGTAAGGCACCCAGATTAGCATGTGCTTGGGCAGTATTTGGTCGAAGCATGAGGGCCTTACGATACCAAACTTCTGCCTCAGTAAAGCGCTTCAATAGACGCAAGGCTTCAGCAAGTGCCACTACAAGATTATAGTCTAATGACTTTAGTGCTGCGGCCCGTTGGTGATAACTCAAGGCTTCTTCATAACGTCCTTGTTCGGTAAGAAATTCAGCTAAAAATATAGGTTAATAAGAAATATTGTAATCTGATGTTTGTGGTGATAGTTCTCCTTTATTTACCATAATAATGATGCACACTCGCTTCGTTAGGTGCCAATTGCAAGGCGCGCTTAAACCACATTTCAGCTTCTGAACTCCTTGAGCTCTTTGAAATTATCAATTTAAAAAATGAGAATTATAAGATATAAGTTACACTTACATTTCTTGATAACATCGTGCCATATGATATATGATTTGCCACATGATTCGGTTGCAGTATTAATGCTTTCCTATGATAATGTTCTGCTTGATCTAATTGTCCCATTTTTGCATACAGCTCCGCCATATGTTGATAGATTATATTTAATTTTTGATATTGTTTTGGTATCGATTCCAATGCCTCCCGATAAATGGCCAAAGCGCGTTGGACTTTATTGTCATTTACATATAGTGATGCCAATTGTAGATAAGCTGAGCTACGCGCTTCTTCATGTGCACTACGGTCTCGTACATTGGTACCTGAGAGACGTGCTCCTAACTGTAGGATTTCAATAGCTTTTGATCGCTTATCAAGAGCAATTAAGGAAATACCCAAATTGAGATAGGCTGCAACAAGACTTGGGCGAAAGTGTATTGCACGCTGAAAACAAGAGACAGCTTCTTGGTATTCCATTTGATTTTGATGTAAGATGCCCCTGAAAATATGCAAAATAAATGAAATTAAAAAGTTGAACACAAGAATGTTGAAATATTTATGTTTGGGTCTGGGTAATGAAGAAAATGCAAAAACATACTAATGTAAATGGTTAAAAATGATAAAAAAAAAAAATCTCAAGAGAAAGTGCCAAGGTTTTTATTCAGTTTCCCAGTGGTTTCCACTTTTAATTGCAACTGGCCAAATGCGGTCTCCTTTGAAACATCAGCAGTGAAAGAACTTACTAACTAAGTATTACTAAGCAAGTTCAAATACTCATTCCACTATATGGTATTATACTAAAGCAACTTGAGTGAATGTTGACCTTCAAGTATTTTCCTTTTCGGTCGCTCTGAGTTTTTTTTATTTGGTTTCATTTAATTAACAGTAACCGCCATTGCTACTTAGACAGTTTTATTCTTGAAAATTCCAAATAACAAAATAAAGACTACAATATTTCATTTACAATATGGATTTTATTTTCTTTTCTTTTCCTTTCATTTCATTTTTCTTTGTCTATGATTTTTCGTTGTCGGTGCTGCTGCTATACTCGTACTACTTAACATGGCTCAAGTAACAAATAAATGCGATTTTTCTCTTTTATTTCCAATTTTGTTGTTTCTTTCTTATTTTGATTTTCTGAAAAATCAAAACAAATACACTTTGTTCGTTGTACTCGTTTGGCTTTATATTCATTCGTATGTCTGAAGTGTTTTAGTTGCGGGGGTTTGAGTCTCACTGGATTTGGGGTTTGCCATTCAAATTGTACATCAATAAAGAGGAACAAAAAAAAAAATGCACCATAAAAAATAAATATTTACAAAAAAAACAAACCCACAAAAAAAAAAGAGAAAAACGAACTTGTTAAAACAAATTTCCAAAACAAGTTGCTCTAACAAACGAGGCATACGATTTCCGTTAGTGAATCCTGAAAGAAAATACACCTATAGAATTGTTTATTAAAGAGAAAGAGAGGGTTACACATAGAGTTCTTGATGACGTTTTTTTTGTGTGATAATATCAAAGCATGATGCCAACTGAAGATTATGTTTATGATAAAACATAATGAAAATGTACAAAAAGAGAGAGGCAGGGGAGTGCAATAGGATTATTAGAGGCACAGAATTAAGTTAGTATTGAGAAGAGGAAATATTATAAAAGTGAACAAGATTTAAAAGGGGAAAAGCTGATTTAAAATGGGAGAAAGTAACAAAAAAGAAAAGAAACGAAAACATAGAGGAAAAAAGATTCCTGATTCAAGATTGCATACTAAGTGAAGCCAACCATGAGAGGTAAGAATGATGGCTGGAAAAATGGAAACTACATGGAAATAAAGTAAATTAAAATAACACTAAGAAAATCTGTTATTAGTAAACAGATATAGTTGTTTAAAAACCACAGAACAATCGGCATTTAGTAAAATCTACTTAAAAAACACGAGGTGGATCTTAATAGATACAGTGTGCATTGTTCGATTTCAAGGTTAAACTGGTTAGCTGAAGCACTGCGTAGAGCTGAGTTATTTGCAAGATTTATAAACGATACAATCTCTGTTAGAGAATCTTAGGATTGAGTCCAGTTTCTCATAAGAGTGTTAAGCAGAGGCATAAGTTATTTGATACCACAAATCATAGCAATCGATAGATGCTGCCAAGGTGCTGATCAAGGAGCATCGCATCCCTGGAATGGGCAACTGAGTAAGAAGATAATATGGTTCTTAATGAAATAAAAATCGCATGTGAAGCTTTCAAGCATTGATCAGTCAATGTTAATGTGCTTTTGAAGAGCATCAGAGCATTGTATGCATGTAGTCCTCTAAAAGACATTTTTAACCATTTACTTGTATGGCTCTGTATACAATAGTGGATGCAAAGATACTTTCTAACTGCCAGCCATTCTTTTGCTACTTTTAACTAAGGATCATTTTTTGCTTTAGATGATATATAAATCAACATTTCAAATGCACCACGTAGATTTCTTTATGTTATTTTGCAAATACACGCTCAACCAATTCTGTATTTACGTATACAATATTCATTCGAACATCCGTTTCCGTTTCGTTTGTCTCTTTGCCAGCCTCCCCGCTCCACATATCTATATATTTAGTATGGCATCATGAACAACAACAACAATAATAAAATAACCAAAATAAAAAGTAAACAAAAAAGAACACGAACCACAACACGAGGAACAAACAACAAAATGCAGTCGAAATGCCATTGAAGGATTTGATGCAACTCACACGGACAAAAGGAATTGCTCAACTGAATATTGAGTGTTTCTATTTTATTGTAAATACACAAAATTCATGTAAAATTCATTCATACTACATATCGTACATACATATGTAGATACATTTTTATATATACCTATGTATGCATTTGAGTATTTATTTGTATTTGTAAACAAAGTACATGTAGAAATCTACTAATGTTTATATATGTACATATATTGTTTTTTCTTTCCAGCTTCTTCATTGCGATTCATTCACACACTTACTCAGTGGTTCTTCAACTTTTTGCACAGATCTCTATCGCAGTCCAGCTATACGTATTTTACGCATTTCTTGAAACTTAATTTATGTTCCAATTAATTTTTATTTTATTTTATTTTTTGAGAAATTAGACTGGCCAACATTTTTTGCCTCACTAAAGTCTCATTACTAGGCTAAGCTCTACGCATCACAGTCGCCACTCACCATCAGAAAAGTGCAGGCTCTAAGTGAGATAATGAGGCCCCTCTGGCTATAGTATGCAACACTACCCTGCATAGCGATTACAAGATGCACAGCAGCTGTTACAATCAGTGAATGTACAGCCTTCCCAAAATACTGGTGGCAGTTATCACCCTAGGTGCGACACGTCAACTCACGCCATGGGAGAGGGCTGTCGACAGGCGATTTGGGTGATTTTGCCGTCTCTGCCTATGACCTTTACTGTTTTGAAGGACTTAGTCGCGCACCTTGGGCATCTTTTAGACTCTGTGCAAAATGATGTTACCAAGGAGCTTCAGATAAACGGTGAAGTGTCTTGACAGGCTTGAACTGCGAGTTCAGTGAAATGTTATTGGTAGCAGTGGTACCCAATATTTGTATCGCGTAACACCAAACAGGGACCACTACTTGTCAGTAAAGTGTCCTCTTGTTGTTGAGCGATAATTGCATAACAGCATGCGGTAATGGCTTTGATGTGAGCTCGCCATGTAAAGCGTTTGTCCAGGATCAGTCCGAGGTAAAAGACTTGGTCCACCTGCATGATGAGCATGGAGTCAAAGTTATCAACTGGACAAAATTTTCCAACGCTTGGTCTAGGAGTGGAATCTTTGCAAGAAATACTGTATTAGCTCTGAACTTCCTGGGCCGAAAAAGAAAGAAAGATACATATGTAGTGATTGTGGCTTCATCTGAGTCAATCGATGGAATGTCTACCGTATATAGCGACTAGAGAAGAGGACAGCTTGGCATGACAGCTCTAATACTTCTCATCGAGGACTTCGTGTCACGCACGTTGATCTTTAGCAAATGGCGGATAAGTTTCTTCCCACGCTCATGTGATTATTTATATATTTTATGCAATTGCGAAATATATTTAAAAAGAAAGGAAATCGAATATTTCATTATTCTCAATTGTCTTTTGAAGAACTTTAAGAATTTTAGGCCAGCATAGGGACTCCTCTTCAATAGGATAAATTTTGTATTATTTGTTATGGATTAGATACTATCTAATTAAAGTTAGTAAATTGTTTTGCCGATTTCCGGATTCAGAACCGCTGTCATACATAGTCAATAGATTACCAAACTCATGCTAAGCAACTAATAACAATAACAACAACAACAATCATAGCAAGAGCAATGGAAAAATCATATATTGAAAAGGAAGGAAAAATACACGTACAAAAGAAAAACAGTTGAAAAAACAAAAAGTACGGTAGATTGAAGTTTATTGAACAGAGTTCTCCCAACGATGATGATGCAAAAGAGTGCAAATGAAGAGGAAATGTATATATACAATACAAGTTCTCGTACTAAATGGTAAGTGCATAAAGAAAGGCAGGAGGAGAGTTAGAATCGAGGCAGTAGTAGAGCCAGGAGTCGGAGCAGGAGTTAGAGTGGTAGTAAGAGTAAAATCAAATTATTCAGCTCAGTGATTTTTGGTTTTTGGTGTTTGTTTACTTGCTTGTTTTGTTACATCGACGACTTGAATCCTTTTTCCGTGTATTTTTCTTTTAACGTTTCTGCTGTTGCTTTTGTGGGGTAACAAATAACAGTAACAAGAACCAAAATCAAAGCACAACAAATACGAAAATATATACACACTTGCTCGTACTACTATAGGTGGGTGGTTCATGTACATGTAGACACAAGTGACATGACAAGTGAAAGGAAAACTTTAAAGTAAAAATCAAAGTCTGGTTGAAATATAGTAACAACATATACGAACAACTGTCATACCTCCTGCTTGACAGTCACAGTAATTTGTTGCTGTGTTGTTATACTACATATCACACTAGTCACTTTGACTTGATGTTTGTAACGCTTAAAACCTGGTATTGAAGACCCTAGAAAGTATATATGGTTATTATCTGCTTGATTGGGAGAATCTATTTATCTCAGTTTACATATAGGTATATTATATCAGAGTTTTCCTGATTACTGGAAAAGGAAGCCTCCATATAAAATTCTTTAAAAAATCAAATCCTTTTTTTTCTAATATGAACAAAATTCATTCAAATAGAATTTCAAAATAGGATGAAAGGTATGTAAGCTTCGGTGAGTTAAAGCTACAGTTTTGTCTTGTTTTGATGTTATTTTTGTTGTCGGTTTTTTTTGTGGACTTTTCGTCATGGCTTGGCATTTTAGCTTGAAGCATTTTGCACGGCATATTGATGGCTTTACGAGTAAATAATCTACAAACAACAACATCATACACACTCATATGAACAAATATCTAAACACACGTACATATAACTTGCTATTGGCAAGAGTTCAGGCAAGAGGAAAGTACAATATGTAGTACTATAACATGAAAAGGATGCCAAACGTGTTGTATTAGTGAGTTTTAAAGGCAAGAAAGTACAATAAAAAAGGGAGTAGGAGGCTATCAAAAGAGTATTGTATCATTCGTTATACCATATGTATGTACTCGTTTGTACAATATTTGCCTTTGGATATTGGAATACTGACATTGATTTTCGATTAGAGCCAAGTCGGATATGTGACAATTTTTTTTTCACACGCCCGTATACACTACCCCTTTCATTCACTACACACTTTTCCTTACTCTTTAAAGTATTTACGATGGTGTTAAGTGCTCGCGTATGAAGAGTTTATGCAAATGAATGCCACAGAAGGCAACAGAATTACTGGTGATGATGGTGATGATTATTATCATAATAACAATGATGATGATGGAAACGATTATGAGATCTTCAACACACACACACATTCACACACCAGGTGGAAGTGAAAAGCCAAGTTGAGTCAAATTGAGTTTGATGAAAACTCTTCAGACTTTGAACAGATTAGAAGTACTTAACGTTGCATGTTGCACATAAATTTTTGCTGCAAAATGATCTTTAAGACTCTCCATTGTCAACGGGAAAGCATTCAATTAGCTTAAAGAAGTTCAAGTACTGTTAGGTCTTTCATTCTTTCATAGTCTTCTTATTTTCAACTTTACTTAAAGTGTTTTTTGCTGGCTTCTTTGCTTTGACAAGCTGTCATCTTGCCTCATTTGTTACTTCATTCACTTTGTGTCCTTGACTGGAGGTAAAATCAATATGGCCATTGCTGTTCCTAAGGTTGTTAACTTTTGTTTTCAAAGTCTAAGACTTTTATTGTTAGTTAAAATCTTTTCAAACTAAGGAACTAATAGTAATATTAGTATATGGGAGTTATTTGATGGTTCAGGTTGCACAATAGAACTCTCTCATTGCACTTCTGTGTGTGTGTGTGTGCATAAGTTTGTGAATCCCTAGTAGTTGTGCAACTACTGATTTTGAATCACCTTTTATGCCATTGACATTATTATTATTTTATTTACACTTCAGTTAAGGACCAAGCCAGTGATTGTTATGCATTTAACTTGCTGCAAATGTCGTCATGAAAATGTGAAATGGAAAACGTGATACGTGTTCGATCATTAAACAATACAAAAATCTGCACAGCTCACTTGATTTTATGATATTTATTATTATTACACTTATATCTAAAGTATATAAATTTCTGATTTCTTTTTTTGGCATGTACTTACTACTCTGCTCAATCTTTACTTTTTCTTTCTTTTCTTTAAATTGTGCAGATTTTTCTTTGTTTTTTTTTTCTTGTTATTTGTTCATTCAACATTCTTTCTTTTGCATATTTTCACATGCCTTTGGAAAATTAACAACAAAATGCATTTTTTTCTTATCGCTAACTTCATTCACTAACATTTTGCTTACACATTGTTTTTGTTCGTTTCGAATGCTCATTTAACACTTTAGTGCTTGTACCATTTTCCTTTCATCCATTCCCTACTTGGCAGCATTACAAGTTAGTATAATAATATGGAAAACAACGAGGGTAATTCAATAAATAATAGAATTCAAGAGACAAACATTAACTACCTTTCAGCATAGTAATCAGCAGAAAATGCTGTCGGCCCACAGCATCAAGAAGACTAAAATCATACTCAAAAGCACACTCTAACAAGCTTATTTGGGTGCAGAGTTATTGCGGTCTCCAATGTGATGTAATGAGATGGCGGACGAATGTGGCAGGAAAGGCTTGATTTAAGAGGAAAGTTCTCTGGGACCAACCTTGGACATTAGTCCAATCCATCACAATCCACTTACCCATTTATTTTATCACAATGTGCCTTAAGGCTTTTGGGTGAATTTGCAAACAATCGCAAGCGGCCTGCATTACCTAAATCTAATCACCAGAAATATTAATATACGTCTCTTAATGATACTTGATATGAAGATTATAGATAATACCGACTTGAGCGTATCAAACAAATAAAAATCAATGCTCCAACATTGGACTGTTGGGAGAATGAAGTACTCTCTTCCAATACATTATTTTAATGGTTTCTCAGATCGCTTAGGCCAAGGATGGAGGACCTTTATTGGTGATGCTGTTGCAAATTATATGATAAATATCTTTTACTATTAGGCTCATAATTTGTTAATTTTAGCAGAATGCAAGCTGAACTGGAGGCATCTGACAAACGGTTTCGATACAAGTTTTAGTATTATTTATTTCTATTGTTAAGATAGCAATAAAAAATATTGCACAATGGTGTTTTTATTTCATTACTCTTTCCTTAATTTGATAAATTTCTAAGCCCATATTGAAAGACTGGTTGGTGTGCAAGTCATTGGTTCGCCATCTATGAGCTAGGTGGCATGTTTTCGTTCATCAGTATTACTGATATATTAATATATAATACATAATGACAAAAGACTACTGCTTCGCAAATTATTTATACCTTAATAGCTCGGGTCCCGTAAGTCTCACGGACTGAAGTCTGGACAAGACGATGGAACATTGGGATTAACATAAAGAAATATGCCAATGTGTCATACGCCTTGCGGCCGGATGTCTGTCCGGCAGTCTTTTTTGGCAGCACCATTCGGGTTATAAATACCTGTGTGTGTATTTGGATTGAGGGCTAACGTTCAACACGCATATTACAAATATCACGAAATCCCTAACAACGAGAATCAGGAAATTGCGTTGGCTTTTAAACAGTAGCATTGTCCTTAAAAAATAAAATGCATTTAGAAAGCAGTAATTCCTCCTGCTTGGCTATACGGCTTGCAGATGTACGGCATAGCAGCGAAATCGAATATCTCGAAAGTCAGAGTACTACAGGCCAAGACATTGCATATGATGATATGATAATATGGAGCGGTTGAAAAATCAGCCAAAAAGATAAGCCAGGCACCTTTTAAAGTGACACAGAATGGGTGGAGTCAGGGTGGCGAGACGGCTGAAAAGATCGCATCCTGTAGACCCCTCTAATAGACCTCTTTAATACTACTACTTAAAACAAGAAAAAAAAAAAAATTTGCAAAAGACGGCAATGAATTTAATCGAAGATGCTTGCATTCTGAATTTCTTTTTGATCGTCGGGCACTTTGGATCGACTGTTTTTGAACTGTTCTATCATCTTCTAAAAAAAATCCTTGAATTAATTGAATAACCCTCGTACAATCATAGAAACGCAAAGAAAATAATAAGAAAGAAAATCTCTAAGAAAGAAAAAAGAAAAAATTTAAAACAAAAAATGCACAATGTGCGTTTGTCTGACTGCCATGAAGTGACTGGAAATGAAGCCTATATTCTTTTGCACTCCAACTACAACAACACCAACAACAATTATTATTATTATTATTACTACATATGCAACTACAACAAGAATAATCATTGTCTTTACTGTTGTTGGTTTTACTATACAAATGTCGCTTAATGGAATGAATGACGGCTCAAGTAAGACGTCAAGCAGGCAACCAAATAGAAATAGTCAGAGGGAGTAAGAGAGCGAGAGAGAGCGAAGTATGCTGCACATAGGCGCATATTTCTTTTGGGCAATATTGGTAAATGTCCATGGCTCCATGCAGAAGGGCCTCCGAACAGAAACCGATTTGAAAAATTGAACTAATTTCAATAAAAGACCATTGTAAGGTAACAAATTAGAGAGTCTTCAGTGTGCCTCCCGCTGGTTCTTAAATTGATGGAAGATTGCTAAAACAATAAATTAAGAATTTTTACTGTGACTGTAGACTTGGTTACCACTTGAATAACTTATGCATTGCCTCAGGCTACAGCTGCAGGAGATTCCTTATATGAATATCAGAATATCTTAAGAATAAAACAGAGATATTACAATGGATCTATTAGATCACAGTATATTGTACGACACTCTTAAGGGCCCGAAAATCTACTTTGCCTAGGACCCCCATTGGACAAAACACGACACTGCTGGTGCATGCCTTTGACTTTTTGTTGTTGTTGCTCCTGCTGCAATTGATGGCAAAAAGGCAAAAGAAAAGAAACCAGGAGTAAATGAAGATTAGATGACAAGGGACACACAGCAGAGTGCAATGACATATACACTCACACATATACACAGACACAGCAAAAAAAAAAACCGTTTTACTTGCATTGCCGCTTTGCTGTCACCGCCGACACAACTGAAAAGTGCTTTTTATGCGTATTTCCATTCTTCTTTAAACAACGAGAGAATGTAAAAGAACAAGAAGAACGGAATGAGGAGACAGACAACGGGATGTGGCGAAGATGACGTTATAAAACAGACAACAACTGCCTGTTGTTGTGCAACGCAGCAGTGTAACAGCAGCAAGAAAAATACCAAAATCAACAACAATGAATGACGGCAGTACACAGAAATTGAAAGACGAAAACTACGAGAATGGCAAGTATGGCCATGGCATGGAAATGGAAAAGCAAAGAAAAGTCTTCATCTAATGGGATTGCGCAATTTTCTCATGCAACAACCGAACCAACAACAACAACAGCAACAAAGGGAAAAAATAAGCAGATGATGATAAAGAAGTAGAGTGAACTCTATGCAAAATGAAAGGCACATAATGTGTAGTAAACAGAAAGACAGGATTCGACTATGGAGCTCAATGCAATAATGTGTGCCATTGCACTGCATGCCGATGCGCGTCGCGCTGAGTAAATCCTTTCCGTTAGCCATTGTTGTTGACTAAAGACATCTTCTGAGCCTCTCACATTTTTTTGTCACTCTCCTTATCCATCCTGTCTCTATTTCTCTTCAGCTTCCTTCTGCTCTTGTTCTCTTTTCAAAAAATCCTTTGAATATTCAGTACATCATTTTCATAGCTTTTCTTTTCTTTTCATTTGTTCTTTTTTTTTTTTTGCTTTGATTTTTCCGTTTACTCGTTTTTTGTCATTCTTTCGTAATACTCATACGTATTGTATTCTCTGTTCTTCTTTGTTGTTGTTGTTGTTGTTGCTGATTATTGTGTTTGACATAATAGGCTTTTCGGTCCAAAAAACGAGTATTGTAAATAAAGAAGTAAAGAAAAGAAATGAATTGAAACGAAACGAAACGAAAAGAGGATAACCAACAAAGTACGTTATAAACGAGCAAATTGTAGGAAAATCCCTTTTTTCTTTTCTTTGAGTTTTTGTTGTTGTTGTTTTTCCATTTGTTGTATTGTTTTTGTTGTTATATTGCTGTTGCCGTTGACTTTTGTATTGTTCGTTTATTTGAGGAAACTCCATAAGAAAATTGTCATGACTTAAATATTTTTTTATTTTATTTTCTATTTTGTGATCTCTTTTTTTTTGTTTGTACCTTTCACCAAAGTGGAATTGTTTATTACGATTTTTTTTTCAAAAGCTTGTAACATCTTAAAGGGAATCTAACAGATCCCATTACATATAATATGTACATATAAATTGATTTAGATATGAATTGTATGTACATAGATATGTATGTCCCTCTGAACTTGGTCAACTTATGATAGAATAAAAATTTTAAACATACATACTCGTTCGTATATGGGAATGGTCATGGTTGAACCATTATACGAGATATAATACAGAATGAACAATCAATCAGTTAATTTGACTTCTTTTTGAAAGCATCAAAGGATTATAATAAAAACATATAATGTTTCATAAAAGGAAGGTATGAAATTTTCAGTGAATCGTAGTAGAGTCACTACTAGAGTAATTTCTTGTTTTATTTATTTTTGTCAAAGTTAAAAAAAAATATTGAAAGAAATTATTTATAAACTAATAATAGAGTTTCTCTCAATATATTGTAAGTAATCGAAATAAGCTTTACGATATATGTATATAGCCAATATATCAAACAATATAGCTTAAGGACATGTATTCATATTGAAAGTCTTGTCTTTTTCATAAATCATTCGATTGTCACAACATCGTTATTATGTTATTTATAAAACATTTTTATAAAGACAATGAATCCTGAGGAAAACACAATGCAATACCACTTACAATCTAATTTGTAGACTTAAAATGTTGAAATATTTTCCAAAAAATTTGACATGAAAACAATAAGAAATGAATTGAAAATGAAGTGGATTTTATTCTTATTTTATTCTTTCAGAGTTAGATATACATGGACTTATATGAGCATTGTATTATATTTCTAAGCTTATGTTTATTCCATTTAGCTCAATACAACTTTTGGAACGATCAACAAATTTATTGATACAGTTTTTAACTCAGTTTTTGGGATTATCTTAAGCACCTGTGGCAGCTTGAAGGACTGAAACTTCTTTGTAAAACGCTCATTTCGGTGTCAGATCAGATGAATACAGAGTTTAGTCGATGACACCAATCCGTTTTTCATCAAAAATTCGTTAAAATGATGTTTTTGCCTCAACTGATATATAACAAAACGTGTATGCACAGGCCTTTCTTTTACCTAAATCTTCAGTTAATATTGTGTAGAATGTACAGTAAGATGAATTTCATTCTTCTGGCAGCATAGATTTGATGCTTCTGGTCATCCAGTGGGCGATAATGCACCCTTGTAGGCGCTGGAGTCAATCTAGAGGGTCAAATATACGACTTTGAATCGCCCTGCCTGTATTATAGAATATTTCACATGAACATACCAGACTGAGTGTTAGATCCCTTTTCAAATGACAGCACAGCAGGATTACCCCAGGCCGAAGAAGAACTCATAGAATTAACAACAAGTCAATAATTTTGGCTGCAGAAGGTAATTTCACAACTGTATAATGAGTTATAGTCAGTTGTTCAACGATTTCTAAAAGCATTTCTAGAGTCTTATTCGTAGCAGTGTTGCTAACTAATAAAAGAAATCGGCTGCAAATTACTGACCGCGGGCATTTACGATTGGGTTTAACTCAATTTAAGCCTGATATTAACAAACTCATCAAAACACATCATCTTTCATATAAGCCAGGTTTTAGGTTTAAAATACTCTTAATATTATATTTGCAATAATTGTGTTAACTTTTAACTGTAATAAAGTTTTCGCAAATTTTGTAAAGTAAAATTTTTGGGGGGTACCAAAATTTGTTTAAAGCTCAAAGTGGACGGTGGTCAAGATACGTTTGGAAGCCTATGATTTAAACCATCATAGCCACTTTTAAATCGTGTAAACCACGTGTAAACTTGAGTACGACTCATACAATCATTACCATAAACTTATTTTTTAACAACTCGTTACTTTAAGCAAATTTTCTAAAACAAAATTTTATATTTGCTCTTTGTTTCATTATGTTTTTACGGCATAACCACAAAAATTATTGTTATCAAGACAAGCAGCAACCATTCAATCAATTAGCATGAACTTAGCAGCGTTCGAAAGAAGAATAATGTACCTTTCTAAAACAACAGGTCCGGCAGTTCGCATTCAGCCCTTGTGGTTCCTGTAGAATTAGACACGAGTCTATGCTTAGACACAGATTTTGACTCATTGTATTTATGCTATTAATCAAGAAAAGAAAAAAAAATACATCTGGTCATGAGACTAATAAAAATGTGCCTTGAACGATAAACATGTAAAATGGCTAAGTAGTTTAAACGTTTTTTGCAAAATAGTTGCCCTCAAATACGTCTTAAGTCGGCGAAGTACGGAAACATTTGAACATGTCGACCCTGGTATCTTCATTAGCAAGCGCATGAGCCGAGTCATTTTCAAAGCGACTTTGAAACTATTCTTATAATTGGTCGCAAACTTCCAAATACTACTCTCTAAACAAGTCTTCTGGTGTTTTAAATTGAGAACAATCACCACCTGAATCAATTCTTTTCGGGTTCATAAATTCTAGTTCCTTACCCGCTCGAACACTTTCTTGCCATATAACGTCAACTTTTGTATTACGGGATCCGCTCAGAATGTCAGTTACCACTTTAATTACACTGTGTCACAGCGAAAAAAAACTTCTTATCAAACCTAGTGGAGGTTATAGGTCATAAAAAACTAAAAAGAATGGCATATAAAAAATTTTTGATAGACCCTCAAAATCTTGACTTAAAGCTCAAAAACCGTTTTTAAGAGGTTCCTGTACATATTACCTTATAACTTTGACATTTTTTATCGGATTTCAAATTTTTATTTTGTATTTAGAAGCTGGAATGTAGCCCTTTACAACCATGTATCACATATTTTGTTACCATTTAAATTTATGGAGATACAGACCAAAAACTTTCCAAAATTCTGATTTTTCCATCGATTTTGCAACTTTAAGTCTAATTTGTGCCCCTTATCTTATCTAAATTATATTTTTTCTCAACGTTCATCGAAAGTTTAGTGATTTTAGCTTTAAATGAACCCTGTTTGAATAAAATCGGTTAAAAATTACTTGATTTATTGTACTTTTTGTAATTGCATATGACAGTTTTTTTTCCTTTTTTATTCTTATTCTAGCTATCTCCCTCTAGCTATCTCCCTCTATCTGCAACAATTAAGGAAAGAAAACTGTCATATGCAATTACAAAAAGTACAATAAATCAAGTAATTTTTAACCGATTTTATTCAAACAGGGTTCATTTAAAGCTAAAATCACTAAACTTTCGATGAACGTTGAGAAAAAATATAATTTAGATAAGATAAGGGGCACAAATTAGACTTAAAGTTGCAAAATCGATGGAAAAATCAGAATTTTGGAAAGTTTTTGGTCTGTATCTCCATGAATTTAAATGGTAACAAAATATATGATACATGGTTGTAAAGGGCTACATTTCAGCTTCTAAATACAAAATAAAAATTTGAAATCCGATAAAAAATGTCAAAGTTATAAGGTAATATGTACAGGAACCTCTTAAAAACGGTTTTTGAGCTTTAAGTCAAGATTTTGAGGGTGCATCAAAAATTTTTTATGTGCCATTCTTTTTAGTTTTTTATGACCTATAACCTCCACTAGGTCTGATAAGAAGTTTTTTCAATTTTTTTTTTTTGTAACACAGTGTTATTAATTAAAAGTTCGTTTGTTTTCAGATCACACGTGTAGTAATTGATTCTTTCCATAATAAACTGCCTTTTAATAATGAAATGATTTAAATTATTTATTTACTATTTATATCTTCTTAATTGGTACTTATAACAAGAGTTTTCAAAGAAAATATCTCATTTTATTTTAACACCATAAAATTTAACAAAAATTGTGTTAAAGCGTAAAAGTAATAATCAAAGAGAATGTCTATAATCGAAACAACCAACAACAAAGATTGTATCAACTACTTCTACTGACCCACTCACAAATTCATACAAAAAACATAACTTAAGCCGATTCCAATCAGCAACATATGTTTGTGATTTATGTGGCAAGTTGTTTTGTAACTTTCTTATTACTTGGTTTAGTATTATGTTTATTATGGTATACTCTGCACCCAAATAAGGTGTAGTATGTAGAATACTAAATACATTATCCTTATATAAAAATAAGGGTATATTTAGTTTGAGCAGATAAATGAGTAGATAAAGTGAATATTATTGTGCCAGACTACTTCTTTTTTCGACTCTACATGAATCAAGTATAAAGAGTTAAATTTAGATACAAACATATTTGTCAACAATTTCAATGAATAGAATTTGACTGCATAGAAGCCTCGTCATGATCATTCAATACGATTTTGGGGCATTTAATCCCAACTTAACAATTTTACGCATTCAAAGAACAAATAATACAATTTCAAAAAGAATCATATGCGAATTTATTTATATATCTGAGGTCTTTTTCCTATGATTTTGGTTTGTGTTCAGCGAAGGTTGTCATTTTCTATATATGCGATATAATTTAAAAGTATAGGGCATTTCAAAGTAGAGACCAGTCGGCTGTAGATGCCTTGCCTGTTTTATGCTATTTTCATTGGCATTTTTGATGTTAACCTAGCATTTTGACTGAACGATCTATCAGTTAGTGTACGGAGTTTATGTGCAAAAAGGACTTTAGAGTGTTTATCTATAAACGGCGGCATCATGAACAACTGCAAGCAACCCTATTCTGTATAAGTAAAATCAACTACAAGTACATAGTAAAGGGATCAAAAAGAAAAAAAAAATAGAAAAGGGAAAATCTTTCAATGTGCATTCACTTGAAGCTTTTGAATTGTGAAAAGTATGCAACTGCAAACGGTTACCAACTTCATAAAGACAACAACAGCAACAACAACAAGAATGATATAGAAAGACATGTTGATGGTTTTATGTTTGAAAGAGTGAAGAAAAAATGTGTACGAGTAAGCCCCAGAAGAAGGAATGAACGAAAGCACAAGAACAAAAAACGAAAAAAAAAAATCAAAAAAAGGAAACAAAAATTGAAAAAGAAATCCAAATGAATGCGATTGGTGAAAGTGCTATACGTAGAAGAGAAGAATGATGGTACAGAAGGAAAATGATGTTATTCGAACGTGTTCGTGGCGCACTCATGTGGCATGTGCCACATTTTCGAGGGAAGCTTTAAGTTTGTTAAATGCTGTGATTTGTACCTGTCCAACCGAACGACCGACCGGATGGTATAGAAAACGATGAATAGGATGAGTTCAAAGAATGAATTGGAAAATAATGAAGTGTATGAGAAACATAGAATGGTTGATGATGATGATGATGATGATAATGATGCTATTGGGAATTGAAATTGCAAACTTAAATTGAAGTTGAAGCACTTCATCGATATGTCTTTTTGTCTCTCAGTCTCTCCTTCGTCTGTTTGTCTGTATGTATTAATAAAATGCTTACAAATTAAAGTGGACATCCGCCATATTGGGACGATATTGTAGTGCTGCATTAAGAGTTGCTTTGGCTTCTTCATAGCGCCCTTGAGAGCTGAGCACGCTGCCAAGATTACCCAAAGCTATAAAGAAAACCAAGGAAAAGAAAAAACAAAAAGAAATTCCATTTTAGTAGTAGTATTAAAGTAAGAATTGATTATTGATTGAAAACATTACCTTTTGGTGGATTCACTTGAATGGCACTACGATATAAACTCTCTTCGTCATGCCAATCTTGATTACGGCGCACCGTGCGTATACTTAATGTGAGAATTAATAGTACACCGAAGGTAATAATTATGAATGAAATGCATTGCCTGCGTTGCTTGCATTGCCTTCTCGTTGCATCCAATAATTTGGTGAGACCAAAACCCACAAGTAAACAATAACCAACACTTGGCATATACAATAGACGCTCGGCGACCACAAATCCCACATAGAAGAATAAATTAGTTGCCGGCAAGAATGGCAGAATGAGAAATGCAAAGCACATAAGCCAAGTGCATGCCTCACGTATGGCAGGTGGTTCACCTTCAGGCAAGAGATTTAAGCTATAACTTTTGATACAGTTGCTAGAGAAGTTGAAATTATTAGAGCTACTGCTGCTACTGTGGCTGCGTGATGCTGAAGATGATGATGAGGTGGAGGAGGAGGAAGGTGAAGACGAAGGCGACTCAGATATTGAAGATGCTAAAGATGAAGTAAAGTAGCACAAATCGTGCGTATAAAGTATTTTGTTGGAAGTTGTTTTTCCTTGTTGCCGTTCATATTGGAAGTTAGTAGGTTTCTTATTCATTTCTTGTGCTTTTATTTTGTGCGATTCCTGTACGTTTTTATTCCATTCATTACTAGAATCTTTGTTATTGTAATTGTTGTTATTATTATAGTGTGCATTGTGCATTTTATAAGGCAACTGTGTCAATAAGGTAGCATAGCATTTATTGTTGCTCTCCCAGTTAAATTCTCCATTAAATCTAAGCATATTATGTTCCTTGAGTTTCGAACGTGATTTTCTTTGTACATTTCCAGTATTTATGTAGTTGTTATCTTTAGTAGTAGACAACCAAAGTAGTTTGCTGCATTGCCATATGACAGTCAAGATTATACCATAGAAACTACAAGTAGCCAGATTTCGATAATCCCATAGTGTAGCTATTGGTGTCAAAGCATCCATGCCCCAATCAAAGCTTAAAACTTCTGGATAAAGCAACAATTTAAAATTGAAGACTGGCAAATAAAGTAAAGTAAGGAATCGCGTCCAAATTGTTTGTGTTCGTATAATTGGGTTATCAGCTTTTGAGAATGTGGTCTGTGGTTGTGGCAGTTTAACTAGACGACAATAAACCATACAACCAAAAGCTGCACCCAAAATACAAAGAGCATGCAAACGTTGCTGCAAGGAGGAAATAATGAAGATGTTATTAAAGATGATTATGTGTGCAATGTTCATTAAATGGCCCCTTTGGCCAAAAATTTACCTTATATGCATAACCACTTCTATAGGGGTGATGATGATGATGATGGCGATGCTGCTGCTGCTGCTGATAATGATGATGATGATGCTTTTGCAACAATTCACTCAAGCCACAAATCAGTAAAGCTGTGATAGCGGTCTCCTTAAAGAGCAATGCACAAACCGCCAACAGCAATGTCAAAACCAAAGCAAACCACGCATGTTGTTGATGATGATTATGTTGTTGTTGTTGTTCTTCACCAAATGCCGCTTTGCCACGCAATTGTATATGCCTCAAGTAGACAAGATACGTGAGTAGATAACAAATGCAGGCACCTAAATCTGCACGACCAACAATGCCTGCCACCGCCTCTGTGTGTATAGGATGGACAGCGAATAAAATGCCCGTTGCAGCAATACCCCACTGGGAAGCACTGGATCCTGTTTCGCGCGGAGCATGAAGAGTGCGTGCGACTTTTATTACAAGCGCTGTGGCTAAGCAGTGTAGCATATTGTTGATAAGATGGTAGCTCCATGGTATGAAACCAGAGGCAAGAAGGAAGTTCAAACGGAAGCTGAGTACGCATAATGGACGCCAAGAGCCATGTGAACCGGCATCAGTTAGAGGCGTTCCCCAAAAGTCATGTGTGAGGAAGTGTGTAAGGCTGCTAGTGTCCGGTTTACTGCCCGTGACATCCGGATTGTTGAGTAAGGCACGACTAAAAGGTTAAAGAAAAAGAAAGCATATTGAGCATATTTCAGTTTATGTTACTTTTACGACTAATTGGCTACTCTACTCTGCCGGGCGTTGGTGACAACAACCTGTGGCATTATATCTCAAATTTCCCTTGAACATAACCAAAAGATTGCTAGTGGGACCATTGTAAAAGTATACCTGGTCGAAGAAGCAACTGTTCTATTAATTAAAATGATTAATTATACGAAAGGCTGCTGTTGGCAAAATGAATTTAACTTCAGGGTTTTCCTTACTTCCTTTTGTTTCTTGTTTGGTGTGAAGTCAACTCAACTCAACTCATATTTTACTTTTCATGATCCAACTCGACTTAACTCAACACAACTCGACTTGACTTTGTTTCCGGTTACATGAGCCTTTTAAAATACCTTTGTATATCATTCTTGATATTCTCTATAGTATATTTTGCACAAATACTGTGTGTATAACCATTCAACAAGAGCCACAATCTTTTGCCACATCCACCATCAGCAATATGCACCTTGTATCTCTACCACTCTGTACGCTTTGATTAATTGTTGATTTGTTGTAGCTCGTACTCGTTATTATACTCTCTCCCCGGTTGCTTGTGCCCCATTTAATTCACTGAAGATTCATATAACACCACCATCCTCATGAGGGTGAATGCGGGTAGGAAATATTGCTTTAATGTAATTGCCTTACTTTCAATACTATTGTATATCGGTGTGTTCATGTTGATGTTGTTATAATCGATTTGTTTTTATTATTGCCGAAGCAGCAGCTTCGAGTACTATTTACCCATTCTTCAATTTACACTGTCATTTCTGGTTATTTCGATGTAGGTACTACTATTTAGTTCTAGTTCCTAACTGACTTCAACTCACTTCCGCTCGACCAGCTTTGTTTTGCTTGTTATTCTTGTTTGACGAAGCTTGTGAAATTTATAATGGTCTCTCCCAGTAATACGAGTTTCTAAGCTATTTTATGCATAATTAGTTCGCAAAAGGTATCCAGTAGATGTCATTAATTTACTTTCATGTCCTTACATTATACTTATTTACTCTTTCTCTCTCTGTTAGATACTTTATTCCTGTTTTGCTGTGCATCCTTCATTTGTTACTTTGTCCTATAATTGTGTGGGCGTTTGAGGAACCGCTGATGCGTATCTATTTGTGTTAAGATACAGACCATTTAAGCATGCAGACATACATAGGTGTACAGACATACACCAATGAAGACACACATATAAAGAAGCAGCCCAAAGGGGACACAAATGGATAATAATTATTATTATCTAATATAATAGAAGAGAATTGTGAAAAAAAAAGATTTAGATAAGTATCTCTATTTTAATTAGAGAGGAGGCTTGAAGTAAAAATTAAATTAAATTAATGAATAAACAGAAATGAAATTATTAGACTTTTTGGTGTATGATAAAAATCCTGTCCATCGGGCATGATTTGCACGATTCCTTGCCAAGCAGGGTTTTATGTCAATAAAAAAAGGTCTTAATTCGTTATTCGTGCTTGTGTACCTAAATGTATACTTTGCTGATTTCTCACGCCTTCTCAACTGCAAACCTTATAAAGAATACAACCGTGTAGCGTCAAACTTGCTTGCCATCATGTATCAGTTGCATCTAGATGGTTAGTATTGACCATCACCACCAGGAACCAAAAGCATTATCAGTTCGCCAGCATAATGAACCGCTTTCTAAGCAGTATTTGGTGGACACACATATGAGTGCCCAACCCAACTTCAGCAATATTACGGGCGTTGTAGAGCCTTAGAGACATTAGAACATACAAGAATGAAATAGGGTCGGAAAGAGTTACATTGAAGGGGAGTTGAAAATACATTAGAGTCACACCAGAATAGTGCTGTTTTGAGAAGGCCGTCCTCCACATTTCCTAGCTCAGCTGGTCTCTTATCCTGCAGTGCTACAGGTGACATGTATGTCCCTCCGACAACAATCGCTGTCCGCAGTGTGGTGGCTCTCATCACAACAATTTTTACTTTTTCATCTCTCCTCATAAACTGACCCAATTGACCCAATTGATTTATGGCTTTGAACGATAGAGGTGACTTCCTTTCTAGGGCTTGATGCCTAGTTTAAGAACTCTACCCCTTTTTCCTTCTATTAATAAAACAGGTCTGCGCGGGTTTCTCCCCACAAAAACTGAGTAATAATAGCTATACTTAGTATATTTAGTTATGGGAAAAATATTGAAAAAACCCCATCACTTAAATTTAATGAGAAAAATAGTTTTTCCAATTTTCTTTGTAAAGTGTGAGTTATCTATTGGTCTGAGAGTGATTCTTCTGATTAAATTTTATTCAAATGTTGTCCAGGGCTGGCTCGGCTGTTAGCCATCCCGAAACACCAATTTTCAAGCACTTTGTTAGCCTCGGAACTTATTGAGTGATACCGGAGGTTTACAGAGGCAATGTGATGTGATACAGCAATACGAAGGTCATCTTTGGAATCAGAAGGCTCTAATCTATAGATTCTATATATAAATATATCAAAGGAGAAAAAAACCAAATTTTACGGGTCTGTGAAATTAACGTAAAGTAAATTTAATATATTTAATTCTTACATTATCTTTTTATATTTTTTATTCCTCCGGCTACTGCAGTTTCTCTTTACCTATCCAAATCCTTATTTATTGCATGCGTACCACTACTTGCAGCCGCCCCTTGCTGTTACAACAACAACAATCATTGTAGTCACAGGTAACCAAAACACAAAATTTGAACAATATTTTCATTCTTTCTAATATGATAATTAACAAGTAACAAGTGACAAGGAAAATTTTATTGATGGATATAATCTACTGGTATATTGTTTTCCAATAAGATGATTATTTATTTATTTTTTTTATCTCTAAGTTAACTTGTTACTTATTTTGATCACTGTACTACGATTTATATAAAATATTTCGCAATTTATAATAATTCCCAGGGCAACCCCCTTTTTGGTTGGCTTTAAAATTCTATTTAATATATGACCATAAATACACAAACATATATACTTATGTATAAAGACTTTTTATACTTTTATATAGAGAAATGTGTTAAAAAAAATGGGACAAAACAAAATCCCATTTAATGTCACAAACAGAATTTCTCAACGCGTTTTAAATTGTAATTTATTTTGCAATAAAATATTAAATTTTATTTTAAAAAAAAAAAATTTTTGTAGAAATTTAAAATTCCCAAATTGTTAAAAAGCTAAAAAATAATAATAAATAACAATTAGTTTTTCACATTTAACTGTATAAACAAATGTGTGTATTTTTGTGTGTTTCCCGGAAATATTGTGGCTTTTATTATTATTATTTTTTGTTATTATTATTAATTTTGCACCTTTTATACTAGTGTGAATGACGTAATGTTTGCACTACATGTTTGGTATCACACGAGGTGTATATGGAAATGTTTAAGCAATGTCCTTCTGTCTTTTTTGTGATGTTCATCTTTCTAAGATATTGAAATGAAATTTGCCAAATTCTCACATTTTACTACTGAAGTTTTTCGATTAATAAACGACCACAAAACTGAGGTATACAATGATGACAACCATGGTCAATAAATACAAGGGAGTCATTGTTGTGCAGCAAGAGGAATATTTGACACTTCTTCAGCAATGTTAAAAATGGACCAAGATATATAGGAAAATTACAGTAGGTACACTGGTCGTTCTGGCCAATGGCAATGCACCTCCTGGGGCGGGTAATGGAAGTACAGTCTAGTCACAATGGAGGTCTGGTGTCTTGAAGCGCAGCATATACGGTATAAAATTTGTCCCCTACCTTTGGAATTGCATAAAGTCGAAGCTGGTTGGAAGGAGCTTCCATGTCGAGGAGTATGAGGGCGCCGAATTGTTTTTCAGCAATAAAGTTATTCTCTTAGTTTTATGTTTATTGCTTTGACATTGATATTTCTTATTCTCTTCTAAAAAATTTGATTTTACGATTCTTTTTAAGTTATTTTGAATTATGAAAATTAAATAATATCATTCGCCCGTTGTGTAGTCATCTTTTTCATTGTTTTGACGTTCATGAAGAAAGCACTATCGATCAAAGCATTCCATTGAGGGAAGCGTTGTGCAAACGGAAACAGCCTATTTTGGAATCATCATTTAATGTGCAGATATATGTATATATATTAGGCGAAGCATAAGGTTTTGATTCCCAATTTTTTTTCTATTTATTCAAATGTTTCATCACTCTTTAAGCCATATTTGGTTCATTTCAATCTACTCCTGTGGACGAACTTTATTATCTACAATACACTAGTAATGTATTAGAAAACGCAGCTTTTATGTGAAATTCAATGCAGGCTATCTGCGTTCCTATTATTATAAGACAACAAGCGGTACTGCAGTATTGTTTGAAGATAAGCATAAATGCAGTTGCGCTTGACACTAAGCGGTACATCGGCAGCGCAGTCAATGCTAATATTGTTTATGATTGCGTGGCTGAGCAGATGAAATATTAGTTGATATGATTCAGTCTGAAATTGAATGCTGAAGGAAGCACAACATGCTCTGGCATCCTTCTCTAATTCCCTGCCAGTAATTTGTAATATCCCAGGAATTAAATGCACATAGTGCAGCCAATCTGGAATGCAAATTGCTGGAAATTCAGATTCATTAGTTAAATTCCAACTAACCTATGCACATAGTGCAGTCCCCGGAATTTAATTTCTTATTTTATCCAATTCGTTCTTCAATTGGGAAATTTTGTGAGCAACAGGCAGAGTCTGCTTATCTTATTTGCCCATATATTCCTATATATTCTGGACAAAGGAACAAGCGGATGATCATAAACCCATGCCATTCGTGAACAAGTTCAAACAAGTTTAGCTGCGAATATGTTTTTTTTTTTAATTTTAATTTTAACAAAAATTGTTGTGAAGAGTTATTGCATTTGTTTTTAAATTCAACATAAAAATTCTTAACAAATTAATGATAATCTGTCTTAGCATAATACATACAAATGTTGTAATGATTGGACTAATCATTGATGTAATTCCTAGAAATTATTTGTTTCTTGTAAACTAGAAGAATTTATTCTCATTACAATATAATTAAAGCAACAAAAAATTTGATCTGGAATAATATTTTAGATTTGCTCACTTTAATTGAATTTATCAAATTTTTCATAGAAAATTGAAGCCTTAACATTTCATTAGTACATCTATAAATAGTTGAGAGAATATTCAATATTTATTGAAATAAGAAATTGGATTGTTTGAGAAATCAGTAATAACACTTGAATTTATTTATGAATGTTCACAACATAATGTAAAATAATATTATTTTATTTGTTTGTAACATATCTTTTTTTAATTACGCACAAAATTGTAGTTTCTTATTTATTAAAACTAAATTTATTTGGAATATTCGGTTTGATTTGTATAAATTTCAAAGTAAACGATTTAAATCAAATACCATGGAGAATCATATGTATTTTTGTGTGGGCGCAACAAATTGGGTTTAGGTATTTTTCACAATACATACTCATACATTTATATCATACATATATCTGCCAGAGTATAACTTCATCTACACTACAATATCAATTGGCAATTTTTCTTTTGAATATCAAAAAGTAAAAAAATCCAAAAAAAAAAAATAAAGAAACCAATTTGTATAGAAAATATTTTGTAAAATATTCCGTTTTTTTTTTGCCACTTGTGATTTGTGGCAAATAAACAAATTCTTATCGGAACTCACGTCAATGCAAAATAACAAATAATACAGCAGGTGCTATGAGAACGAAAGAATGCTATATTTGCCTCAAGTGCCTGTGGGGAATGTGAAAATCTAGGGAAAACTACTACTAGAATTGTATACTATGTAATACTACTACATTTTTTTTTTGTTGTTGTTGAATTTTTCATTCTCATACGCTCCATTGATATTTATTCGCCTCATTTCAAATGAATTCAAGCAACCAGCAACAATAATAATCACAACAATAATAATAGAAGCAATAATAACAACAAGAGTACATAGATACTCTAGTATGGACACCAAACAGTAAAAAATAAGGGAAATTTCACAAATATTGAAAACACATTTTGTTTCAGGGCGTTTGTATTGCGGGCTCTTCTCTTTCTTCTCCCTTCTGTTACTGGTTGTTGTTTGTCTTCAACTTAGTGTATTTTTTGTTGTTGTTTTCTGCTTAATTTCTACGCACACTAAAAATACACACAAATACATACATAGCTACATGCATAGATACATACTTATGTATTGAATATCTCCATTGCTTGCGGCTATGTACATGGCATCATCAACAGGAATGAATACTAACAACAACAAGGAAAAGAACAAAAGTATCAACAAATTCTCTATTTTGTCGTCTTCGTCAGAGACTCTGTCAACATCATCATCAGAATCATGATCATTACTATCAACAGTAACAGTAACAACAACATCATCAATATTTCCGTTCTTCTTACTTTATCATCATCATACCAAGTGAATGAACAATGGCAACAGCAAAACCACACTAACAACAACAGCAGCAACAACAACAACAACAACAACAATGATAAGAAGAACATCACTGCAATGATGACACCAACGACAACACTATCAACTTCAATACTCTCTTAAAGTCGACTTAGATGAACAACATGCATGTCATACATTTGCTTGATTTGAAGTGCAATTTGATGGTTATTACAAAAATCAACCAACAGTTTCAGACCATTGACATTATTAGTGGACACTATTACACTACTATGATACTCTGAGTGATTGCGTCTACGTCCTGGAATCACCCGACCGACAATAGTTGATCAAGGACCAATCAAACCAAATCCACTACTATCTCTTTGCCATGATGTTTCCAATTTAATAAACCATGGGTTGGAGACTCCAAGAACTATGTATAAGTATATGTCATAGTACATATAATGATCACCTTGAAGGTATGAATTGATTGTTCTTCTGATTTATCTGATCTTATTGCCCAGAATTCGTAGTAAGGATCTAAAATTTGTGTCGGGATCTATTATTGGGTTGGCAAAGAAGGCATTTCCTTTTTTCCAATAAATGGAGTTGTGGGCGAGGTTAATGTTAAACATATCATTGTTGACATTTAAGATAGATTTTTTTTGGAGTTTTCTTTTCTCAGATTCTTACAATGCTTAAAATTTAAATGATAATTAACAAATTTGTTTGTCATTTGTGACAATACACAGTCACATAAGTGTAACACGCATGTTGGTCATCTATGTCTGATTTTGTGCGAAAACATGATTCTGTTCTCCCCACTTTAACTTTCTGTAGCATGGAATGGAATACATTGACTCTGCTTACAAGTGCAGTACGTACTAGTTGTGCCGTTATCACTTGCTTTTCACTCGCATTCTGGAACAGCAAAGGCAACAGCAACAAGGATAACAACAACAGTAACAGTTCTTTGTACTACCGTTGATTTCTATGTTCCTTTTCGTTATCCTTGTTGCTACTGTTGTTCATGTTGTTGTTGTTAGCACACCACAAAAGCACGTTTACTTTGTCGCTTACCTAAGCATACACAGCATAAAGTCTTTGTCTCCTTCTTTTCGTCCTTGCCTTTGCTCATGTGATTATTTCTTTTTGCTCTTACGTTCAGCTTTTGTGAAAGACAATATATCATAGTATCCAGAGCTTACCACCTATTCCTGGATCCAATGGCTTTTGCTTCAGGGTACCACACATGACACACAAACTTATATTTACTAACGAACACATACACACGTAGTAGTACTCGTACTACATCTTTATAGTTAACTGTATGTACATACGAGTTAATACAGTAGAAGAGAGTCAAGAAAGTAAAGTCTTTTACTAAAGTAAAATTTTAGGGATTTTAAACATAAACTGTGACTCAATGTTGGTGTTTCTCTTTATCATGGTTGATTTATTTTAAGTTAAAGTCTTTTAAAAGTTATAAAAGAATTAGAAGTCTTAGAATTAAAGAAAATTACGTAGAATTGGCTTAAGAGAGTGAAATTGGAATTGGAAATTTTCCTAGAAAAATACAATAATAGTTTTTGTAAGCAATAATAGGAATTATATTGTATTGAGTACTTCAACAAATATGTACACGTTTGTAGAGTTTAAATAGGCATTTATCACTTTGTCCTGAAGTTGACCATATAGTGTCATAAGTGTTTTTATATACTATACATTTCTAATTCAATTTTTAAAATATTTAAGAAATTGCCATAATTCCTCCCAATATTTTGGAGATATTAAAATATATTTCTTAAAAGATCTTTCTTTAAGACCGTTATTATAAACCCATTAAACCAACGACTTTAGTTGTCCAACACAGTCTTTAAAGGCAAAAAATTTAGATGCGTGACACAAAGGCATATGACTAATTAAACATTCATTCAGTTACATAGCCAACGTGTTTCACAACAAAAGATCGTGAGTGCGAAGCACAATCACATTTTATTCGTTATTCCCAAAATGAGCTTTGTTGTATTGCCAATTATTTGTTGTGTGTACAAACAGAAGTTTAATAAAACAATTAAACTATATTCACGGTGACGGTAACGAAATTAAGCGATGACGTGAATGTAAAATTTTATTCTACCGAAACCAAAGATGTTTCACATCAAAAAATCTTTAAAAATGTTTCCCTAAAAGTATACTTTACTTTTTTATTAATTGAGATTTTCCGTAAGCGTGCAGTGAAAAAATTCATCATACAGGCAACGTGCATTCCTCTATTTTCAAAATATATAAATTACTTGGTGCAACAGCTTTTAAGTCACAAGATATATTAAAAGTATTGGCGACACAAACAGCGTTTCAACAAAACATTAGATTTTTACATGAACCATTTTAAAAAACGTTTTTTCTTTTATATAGCCATCTATTGTAGCCCAATAGAATAGGCATACAGTTTAATGATATTTTACAAGTTTTATAGAACTTGTAACCTTATATTTTCTAAAAATCATGTGACCTTTTAAAGTTTTGAAATGATTAAGGACACAGCAAATCCGATAGACTTATGTATTTAACTTTAGATTTTCAACTTGTTCCTATTTATGTTTATGCTGAGGGTAATTGGTTATTAATAATGCTATTCAAATTTATACAATACAATAGATTGAGGAAAAAATTTTCTGTCGCAAATTAAGCTTATTATTTTCCGTTCGCCAATTATCCTCTCTCTCTCTTTTATTTCTTAAAAAGTCAAAGCTTTTCCTCTTTCATTCACATCCTTTTCCTGGATGAGGATGACAAAATAAATTGAATGAAATTTGTGTGTATCAATAAATCATTTGCTTTATACACACACACATTCATGCATATAAGAAATGTGCAAATAATTTTTGTAGAACTCTAACAGCAGACAGCGAATCCTGTTTCGAAGGGCCTATAACTTCCGCTTACAAAGAACTAAGTTAATAGGAAGGAACACAAAGAAACAATATACTAAGTATGAGTATTATATCTTTTCAATGTAGAAGAAGAAAGTACAAGAAATTGTAAGGAACGAATGATTAAGGAAAGCGGTTGCTTGGAATGGAAAGGGAACCGGCAATAAAAAGTTAAATTATGTCATATACACGTAAGTTTGGTTATTTGTTGGTATCACAAAAATACTATTGTATTGTAGAAACGACTTCAGTAAAAAGAACTGAAAAATCATCACACCAGTTATAGAGTAGAGGCGCAATTGTGCTTAAGTTCACTAGTTCACTTATTCGAATGTGTTGTGCTTCAAGTACCAAGTACAACCATTAAGAAAAGTAACAAAAGGGCTCCCTATTTTCTTGCTTGCTACCTTTATCTGCAATTGTTCTCATCATATTGTATTGTGTATTACAAGTACTACATACTACATACCTATGTACTTATATTGCTTGTATTCACTGTAGTATGACTTCCTGTGCTAGTCTTTTGGGAATTTTGCCTTTACTATTTGGTTTCAATGTCCAGTCTGTCTGTCAGTCGTTTTGTGCTACATGACTTTTGATATTTATGGGTAATTTTTGTTTCGTTTGTCGAATTTCAATGCTTCGGTGCAGGTAAGAGTGCTCATTTCTTCCTTTCTAGAGCCACAAGTCGGAACCATATACATAAGTACATTTGAATTTATCCCGTTCCTGCAAATCCATAAATCAGCTTTCAGTTTTTCCCTTTCTTCTTATCTTTCACAATAAATTTATCTATATATATATATATATTATATAATTTTAATTTACTTGTAGTTGCTCCATTTGAATAATAACAAAAAACAATTTCATACAAAAAGAAAATCTATTATTTCATTAAAATTGATAAACATTGTTTGGGGGGAAAATATAAAAATTTTCTAATTTAATCAAAACCTTTAAATGAGGAAATAAAATAAAAATTTAAGAAACCCCTCCCCACAAAATAAAAATTGGTCTTTTCAAAATGCCAAGTGGAAGACAGCACGCAAAATTGGTTGAGGAGGCCTTGGTTATGTCGTGTACCTTCATCATGTTGGTGACATATGGAATTTTTTTAATACAACAATACAGAAAATTTTTCTCACCTGTCATCGTAGACAAATCCAGCATTTAATGTGTTTAGATATAAAACAAAAGCCAACGTACAACATCCGAGAATCGTATAGTCCATGCTACAAGGAGGCAATAAACAATGAGCAATGAATGATGTCATAGAGGAAGTAACCGAGAATGAAAGGGAAAGAAAAGAGAATATATAAATATTGTAAATAAGAATTTATGTAAATATTTTAAAGCTGCAGATTTTTGGTTTTTACAAAATTTTATTACAAACATACAATACAAATTTTGTATTCTTAAACGGCATTTGACTTTAAATATTTTATGAAGTATTTTTAGTTTTTAAAGCGTCGAGTTACTTACTTATTTTCCTACTTGAATATGTTATGTATTTTGTATAATTAATATGAGTATGTAGTATATAAGAACAATTTGGGATTGTTTTGTTCTTCAGTCATCTCTAAAATGTGTGCATTTATTTTAAAATAAATAAATAATTTGGATTTCATTTTAAATGAATATTTTGTTGTTAACATTATTCTTGCAAGAAATGATATAAATAAAAGAATAAGAAACATTTCCCTTATTTTTTATACTCTTTTGTTGTTCTACAATACTACAATAATTATGTTTGCCATAATTGTGTAGAATTTAATGCTGTTCTTAAAATCTCTACTCTTTCACAGCTATAGCGATGGTGTTTCTTTTAAACATGGCTAACCTAATCTGCACATAATGTCAGCTTAGTGACTAATTAATTTGTTTGCATTAAATCCGAGTGGTTGCATTATCACTGAATTATGTACTTTTGTTATTATCATATTAAGCAATTCTCTTTCCTTTTTCTCAAATTATCATTAAGTGAATATTTTTATTTGTTTATAGTATTTATTCAAAATAATACAATGACATACTATTAAAATTAGAGCTGTGGAGCTGCTAGTCCTTTGACTCTATGAAATTATTATTTTTTACCATAGTTGTTAGGAAGAAGAATATTTTTTCTCTATATTGAGTTTGGAAACTGTAATAAGTGATTGCTGTTAAGAAAGATGGGAAGTTTGATAATCTGTAGGTAAGGGTATCTGTTGCAAATGTATGTGACTATATTTTTAGTGAAATTACAATTTTCATGTAATTGTATGTAGTAATAATATTTGAAATGGTTGAGAAATTTTTGGAGCATGAAGTCTATGTTACTGGAGCTTTGAGGTTAGCTACAACAGCTGCCCTTCATACGCTATTGACCCTACTGGCAATCCACTTATTTACAAGAAAGAGGCTCTGTGGTGTTTGGCAAAACTCATCCTTGTAAATGATAGAGACTCAGTAGGTCTCATACAATCACTACTGAGGGATGAGCTCAACCTGAGCATTCACAACTCCATAATTAGCGACTTCTGTCTGAATAAATTTAACTTTCCACAAAATTTAGTTATTAGTTATTTTTCCAGACAGACACGGATGGGAACAGTCAAGATATCCGTGGCTCCCTTGTATGGTTAACAGATGGTTCTTAAACGGATACTGGTGATGGAGCAGGTGTCTACGGGGAAAGAAGCAAAGAAAAACGCATAATGAGCAGCATGGGACAAGAGAACTTTGTTTCAGAAAGGAAAGAATTAAAGTGCTAATAAGCACATAGTATACATTTAATCTGATAGCAAGGCTGCACTACAAGCACTCAATGCTTTCGAATTCCATTCGAAGTTGATTTGGGATTGTTTCATGTTACTCAAAAGACTATCATGACATGTCAATCTAATCTGGGTACACCTGGACATAGTGAGAATCTTGGAAACGAAGAGGCAGATAAACTCGCCAGAAAAGGATCTGCTAACGTCCTCATTAAACCAGAGGCATTCTGTTGACTGCCTTGGAGTTCGATGAAAACCAAACTCTAATCATAACTCGACGACAAATCGCATCACCATTGGGTAGATACGAAGAGTATCTGGAGTGGCTAAACTCTTCATGCCAACTATATCTCGCAAAAGAACACTGGAATTATTGGGACGGACACGGACAGATAGTCTCATGTTTCTTGACAGGACATTGCAGAGTTATGAAACACTTACATAACATGCGTATCACTTGTAACGATTTATGTGGAAGAGAAGTCAGCATAGCACTGACTATGTCACTATGGACCAGTCTCCGCTACCTGGGAAACCTGTGCTTGGAACCAGTTGAAATTGCAGATTTTAATCCGAAAAAAGTCTTGGAATTCGTGAGAAATACTCAGTGGAACTGTGATAACGGGGGTTGACAAAGAACCATTGCCTTTAAACTTCCAAGAAATTAAGATAACAATAATATTGTTTATAAATTGAAGAGAATATCAATTTTATGTTCTGCTGTTCACATACTTACAAACATATAATAATAATGAAATTTTAAATCTAATTGATTCTAATTATTATTAATTTTAATAATCATTTCTTTAGTTACAATAATATTGAAAAGCTTCAAGTCTTTAATTGTTTTTAAAATTATGCAGCATACCTTAAAGGGCATTTACAATAAGTAATTCACTTTAATGCAATTTATCAACAAGTTTCAATAAAATATCACAAGTTACACATGTTTGGGAGTGGATTTCCCTCTTAAATCTACTACATCTACATCAATATACTACAGTATAGTGTTTACTATCTCCCTATGGCTCATTAATTTGCCGGCGGCACTCATTATTCTTTATGCGGTCGCCATACAAGAAAATAAAAGAAAATAATTCTTATTTTAGCAAAAGACCAAAAAGCAAATACACACAATCAACACCAAAATGAGTAAAGAAAGTGTGTGTATATGTGGGGGGTGAGTAAATAGGAGAGTATTAGCAAAATAATAAACACATACAAATGAACTTGTTCAAGTGTGTACAAGTATTATTCCCCAATGTATCTGTTGTATGTATATGTATTGAATACAACTAATTTGTGCAGATGCCTAAGGCTCACGTATGTCTAATCCATACGACTACCCATATATACACATACATATATTACTCTGCTTTAATATAGTAGAGGAAAACAATATTCCGCAAAGCAATCCTGTTGCCTTGGCTGTGGGTCGGTCCATAATCACTGCGGCATCTTTATTACACATTCCATGGATTATTAGGGATATCTTTAACGCTTCGAGTATTGCTTTCATGTTGACGTAAGTAAATCGGTTTATGACACCGAAATGAGTTCATAAATGATGATGAGACTGTGCTTATATTATATTGTATTGTATTGAATTGAGATGAGTTTATTGATTTTTTACAGAAGCGATTTTTATTTATACGAAATAATTAGCCAAAAGTTAAGAGAATAAACAAAAGCACCGCATACTGTAACCATATAAAATAAAATAAAAAAAATTGTGTGTGTTTTTCTTTCCATTAAATAGTTTATAGTCTTCATCGTCATTCAATGAAGGATTGGACGACGAACTGTTGCTGTCTGTTGTGGTGTAAACCATTATTGGAGGTTGAAGGCTAACAGCAATAAGGATGATAGTGCAAGGTTTGCTGTTGGATGATGGTGATGCAGATGGCGATGGCGATGCCGATGGTAATTGTAATAACGAGAGCATTGCTTTGCGGTCTCCAACAACCTGATTTCACGCAAATGAAGCAAATGTCAGCGCAAGCACAAAATGTGCAAGAGAAAGCAAAGAATTGGATGTCTGCAAATGGCAATGATAGCTCATTCCACCATGTTTGTCTGTAGGGATATTCTGACTGGTTGCATTTCTATACCTCATTTTCCCTTTACTTTCTATATGTATATTGTAGATATTTTTTGAGTTGTGCGTCTTGTTGTCTGGCCATTGTGTCGGGACATTGTCATCTGCCGTTGCAAACGATGCGACTTAATTTCAGTGAAGCCAACAACAGACAATAAGAACGCGCATATATACACAGCTATACCTACATAGATTTTTGTATGTGTATATTCTGGTATATATAGCTAGAGATGAGTGTGAATGAGACATACAAAATTGTTGCATAAAATCAGACGTCGGACAATGGCGTGCAGATGGCAAACGGAAGTTGTCTGCAATGTGCGAGATAACAATTTTCATACAATGACCAGACGACATAGTACAATAACAACAACAACTGCAACAACAAAGAACATTGATACCAACTCATTACTTGTAATAATGCTGCTGATGTTACTGCTGATGATCATGATGATCATAATGATGATGATGGTGATGACAGCGACAACAATAAGAATTGTTATTGCACACCATTGCTGCAATTCATATGACTTTCAATCCAAAATGTCGTAACGTTTAATATACGTCAGTGTTGAACAATGTCTGAAACCGAGCCAAACCAAACTTAATTGAAGAGGGTTAAAGAAGAAGAAGAAGGAAAGAAGACAGGGAAACATCCAGAAATAAATAATCATATGAGTGTGAATTGGTAAGGCATGCATTGCCTTGCTTGCCTTTCATTGGCTTTCCTTGATATTAGCTTTGATGACTGGAAGTTGAAGTTGCTGAATATGGTGTGAAACTTCTCACACAAGTCTGCGGCTAATATTAAAATCTACCATGACATCCTGCTTAATATGAAGCAGACTGACTACAGGAGACACACACACACACACACATATAGACAAAAAAAAAACATTCGAATTACTTTGCTTAACATTTCATTGCTGTGCATTGTACTATTGTATTGGATTGTATTGCATTGCATTGCGTTCCATTGCATGATATATGATCATTATACTAGTATGTGTCCCCCATACAACTACTATAATGATTATGAACGTGCGTTTATGGTTTTGTTTGCATTCAACAGTTTTGATTGCTGATTGCGCTCATTATGCAAACTACATATAACATCGTCATCGTTACCACCTACATACAATACTCTACGTATAATGAAATGCATATGTGTGCGTAAGTGATGACTCTCGGTTGGTGGTACAGGAAATGAAAAGTGTGTGATATATGAGAAACGGGGCAAAAGAAATTTTGGATATGTTTGGTGTGTATAATAAGGATTATATGTGGGTGCATATGTTTATTAATACACAAGTAGTACATGTATAGGGGAAAGTTAATGATTTTTTTTACTTTTATGAGAAAAAACATTTACATACATGTGCACTGTCTTTGGTTGGAGTCTGAGTCTTTTTGTATATGAATAATTTGGAAATGAAATATTTTTTAATAACATTAAATGCAAGAGATTACATCCTCTGTTGATTTGAAGAAGATACAAATGTTAAGTTAAACAATTCAAACAATTATTTTTATATTAATGAAATTCCTTCGTTTGAACTATGAGTTTACATATTTGAAAAGAGTTTGGCTGAAATTCACTAAATAATTCACATCAAATTTAATTAAGTGAATAGTACAACTAAGTGTAGTATGAACTCTGTTTACAGCAGTGCTGAAACAGAAAAGTACTCATGAAATAAATATTACAACATAATACTACTTTGTTTTTTTTAAAAGACAATTATAATAAAGAAAACATAATGCTTGAAAAATAGACCATAGATTACAAGTTCTTATTATTTGACCAATAACCATCTTTGTCTCGAAAGAGCAAAACTCGTTATCGGTCTTGTGTAATAAACACCAGCTCGCGATACAATCATTTAGAGGTTCAAATCCAGCCACAGCTGATGAGCATTATTATAAAATTAAATACAAATGTGACAAAAAAGCTCGGTACCTCCCAACAAATATTCAAAAATTTCGGACATATTCCTATGTTCAAACATTAGTGGATATTAAATAAATTAATTTAGGATTTTTTTTATGTGTCAAGATTTGCTTGGGGTAATACTTAGTAAGGTTCTTTAAATGCCAGATTTAAGAAGACTTGAAGAAGTAACATCCAATTTAAAGTAGTCTGCAAGAGCGGCCAATTATCGAAATGATGTAATCAATTTGAAAGTAGAGTCATTAAAGTATGTTGAAGAAAATAATATAAGAAGGAATTTTGAACATTTACGATATTCATAAGTTAAGCCCTTCCGATCATTTCGATTTTCATTTCGTCAGAAACTTGTGTCTAATCTTATCCGGATTTCTTAATGCAATGACTTTAACGATCTGCTTTCCTATGTAAAACGCTGCATAACACAACTGTACAGCAGGAACCGAGATACGTTATATGAAACATAGTGAAACACCAGACACAAAATTGCTCAGGTGCGGAATAAGATAATTTGAAACCTTCGTTCTTCCAATTTGCTACTGTTTAAGTAAAAATGGTCTAAATAGTATAATTCTGTGTTATCACTTTGTCATAAAGCTTGTAATTCATAGAACCTTGAATCGAAAGTGCCATATGTATACCTAAAATATCATAATTGTGTGAAGAATCATTTGTGTAATATCTTTTTGTATAGACCCCATGAAAGTCAGGCGATTGAAAATTTCTAACTCCGCACCTGAGCATTAATATTACAGAGTACCGCACTACAACAGTTCCCGGCTTCTATGTTCTATGTAACGGCATTGTTTATTGGATTTGTTTTTGTATATTGTGATTGTACTCAGTTTAAGTTCGTTAATCTTGCATTTTATTGCTATGCAGCGCTGTTTCCTACTTAGCATAGACTGAAGCAGCATGACTTCCTATGGGAACTTCACTTCTTCAATACTCACCAACAAGATCGGTAAGACATCTCAATCTTTCTATAAACAATCTTAGCCTTTCTATCACTATACACTATCATCACTATACATTAGCATCCTCATAAACATCTTGCTCAGCTAACGTCATTGGACGTCATTTTTTTTTATTGTATTTCAAAAAAATCTTGCTTAGGGTTATCCGTATCAAGTCTTTACACTACTTTTTTGTCAATAGCAAATTTTCAACAGACACGTCTCTGTAACAATCCAATAAGGATATGAATATTTATTTGCATTTCTAAAGATATTTAAACTTCACATATAAACTTAAATGGATTATTTAAAACACACATTAGAGTTGGAATAAACTAAAAATTATCTTCTTTATTGTTTATATTTATTTAAAATACATTTCTTAACCATCTCTTTATTTAAGGATCTAAACATTTCATTGCCCACAAGTTTTAAAGAAAAATACTTATAAATAAGCTAGAAAAAAGATAAATGAAACAGTATTGATTCATGCCGATTTATTATATAGCCTGTATATACTGGAAACTGTTATAAGTTTGAATTTCATTGGCATTCAGCTGAAGTAGTAGCAATTTTGACTCACCAATAAGCAAATATTGTGGATTGAATGCTTTGGTGAATCGAAGTTAATAGTACTTATCAAAACACTTTTAAACTTTTCTCCTTATTGAAGAAATAACATTTCCACCAAATGGCATAAATTAAACTTTATATATCTTAATCATGCCACCCAATCTACATACATCATTATATTTTTCAGTTTTATTTTTGTTTCTTATTTCATTTCACTATTGAGCCAGCCACACTTCTTCCGTTTTGGCACTATAGTTTATGGCTTTCACGATATCAAATGAATTTCTTGCGCTAAATATTTGATATACAAATACAATACTTTATTATATTGTATATAACTGTAAGTATATGTTTGAATCCTTCTTTTTTCGTTTTGGAACACAAAAACCTTTCATTTTCAAAATGATTGTCTTTAAATGTTACTTTTCTCAACATATTTCCATAAAGTTGTTTTTACTGTTTCTTATTTTTACTTTTCAGTTTTAGTCCTTAATGTTTTTTTTTTCTTTTTTCTGTTGTTGTTGTTGTTGCTTAAGCACTTTTGATTTCCGTTGCAACAACAATAAGAATATTTTCATACAAACTATGAAAAGGGATGACGAAGTGGTGAAGCAAAGGAAATACAAAAATCCGCTTGCTTAGCATAGTTTTTCATTTCTTTTACGGTTGGTGTCATACAGAAAGAAAACTTAAGCTTGACTTTTTGGCAGTAAAGAAACGGAAACAACTGTAAGTGGGTGGCATATAACACCACTGTCACTAACAACAACAATAGCAATAAAGACTATACACTAAAGGCATTGCAGAAAATAGTGAAATCGTGGAAAATAGTTGAATGAAGCAGCCAAAAAAAAGCATGGGTAACTGTAACAACCAAGCCAAACCAGAAACGAAAACGAAAAAAAGTGTTGCATACTGTTTGGCGCAATATAATAAAATATTGTATAAATTTCCCACACACAAAACAACAATGTGAGAGAAAAAATTGCTACTCCAAAAAATAACATACAATAATATTTGCTATTTGTTATTCTGTTGTTTCCCTACGCCTCTTCTTCCATTTTATTTTGGTTTTTCCATTTTATATTTATAGAAGAAAAATATATGCATATAATATAATATTTTTTAACACAAGAAGTAAGTAACATACTTTAATGGCATCTCTCGCTCTCTTGTCATGATTCATCCTTCTGTTGATTTTACAGTATAAACTGAATAGTTAAGATGTTCGCTAATTTGGACAAAGTGATAGTTTGATTAACCGACTGTAGACTGTTTTTTATTTGTCTTTTTGTCTGTTACATGAACCTATTGTTAAAGTGAGTAATCTATTTTGTTGTCCAGACTCTAGATCAAAAAATAATATTATGTAATTTAATTATAAGAAGAATATTTAATGCTCCAATTACTTGGATTATTGTGGACAAAGATGTCATTTAAAATCGTTAAATTAAAAACGGAACTTAGCTGACCTTATAGTCGAAATATCCTTCACAATTGCATTTGCTTATGCCACATTGATCTCTAAGTAGGCAGGCTGGGACACTACTACTGACGATGTGATTGATGAACACAATATCGACAACATAAATCACGATGGAAGATTGAATATTTAATCAGTCAGAATTGTACAAGGGAAGGAAAAGCACGCAGTTTTCGTTTTTCCCTCAGCTATCGATCGAATGAAATCACAGCACAGTTGGCTCAATATAGTCTTAAGTGATCTTATGCAATGTCTCATCATGGCTAGAAAATGAAGTATAAAAGGTTCCTTCTTGCTGGAACACTGAAGCTAAGAGCAGTCCAAACTAGGTATCATAAAGTGACGTAAGCAGTATTTAAATACCTATATCATATCCAACTAAGAGGTTCTTGGTTACATGAGTATTACCAAATAGCGTTAGCAGTAGAGTTCTTCCCATAACGACAAGGTATTGATACCTAACCTATCGACAATTTAATGCACCTTCAAGACATATTATATCTTTAAATACACAGAGTAAAACGATTTTTCCGCCGGTGATGATAGAAAAAGAGGTTATCGGAAACTCATTAAAGCAACCGCTCAGTACCCGCCGCCCGCGCCGCTTAATTCTTGTTTCTTAGACCGATGTTGTATATAGCGTCTGTCATCATCTCTAAGAGATTGACTACGAGTGTATGTACAGATCTATTCATTGTTGCTGTATCTTATATATCTGTGGCAAGAACTTTGTTTCCAAGCTGTATTTTCTGAAAATTCTTTAGTCGAAATACATGTTTTGATGCGGTTAATTTCGACTTAAGCTACTTTGACTTATTGCCATAGATATATATGTATATAGTGCAAGTATTCATACTCAGCATCAACAGTATATTCACAAAGGTCAGCCCAAGTTTGACTTTAATTATTTATGGTTATAGCGCCAATAGAAATACAAACTCTGTGAATAATTTTTTAACTGTCTAAATTATTGAGATTATACTGTACTGTAAGTTTTTGTCTTTTGCTATTATCCTTTTTACTGTGTGTGTGTGCTATAAGTTAGTGAGAGAGTGTATGTGGCGTGGCGTGCGTGGTGTGGACACAGTAAGTACTTGAACAATTTTCTATATATTTTTTGATATTTTATTACTTTACATTTCCCTGGCTTATTACATTTTGGCTTTTAAGCTGTTCACACAACTTGATTTCCGTCCAGCAACAAAGTCACACTCAATTTTTTACCCCCCTGAATACTTTACACTCTCCGTACCAGTTTTTATTTAGTGAACATCACTTCTTCAACTCCTTATCGTTCTTTTGCTTAGTTCTTCATTTTTAGTATATCATTTTTTATATGTTTAGCCACTAGTAGTATTGGTAGTTTGTTTTACTAAACTCAATGTCTCTCTGTGTGTGTTTTTTTTTTGTTTTCTCTTATTTTCTGTTTTTGGCAAAATGTTGACCCCAAAAACAAAAGTGTGTCTAATGGGTTTTTTTTTTGACATTTTTGGAATAATGTTTCCGTTTCCGGTTTGAGGTGTGTATGTATGTGTATGTATGAGTCTCTCTGTCTATTTACTTTGTCTTACTTTACTTAACTATAATCCTTGTTGTACTATAACATATATAGTTATATTGTAGTGTATAGTTATGTCTCTGTGTGCCTTTGCAATTTCCGCTGTGTTTGGCTTAGTTTTTCTGTTGCTTCTAATCTTTCTTTTTGCATTTTATTTTGTTTATTTCATTTCCTTTCATTTGACGCTTTCCATCGCCATTTTGTTCGTCATTCATGTTCAAATAAGGTCAACATGCTTTTTACTTGTGATTTAATAAAATCAAAAAACAAGAAAAAACAAACAAGTAAGTAAAGTCAAAAAGTTTTTCACTCTCGGTGAAAAGTTCATCACCATCACCATCGCCATCACCACCATCATCATCATCATCATCATCATCATGAACACATTACCTCGGTGTGTGTCATGTTGCAATTTGAGTTTAAAATCAACAACAAGTAGCTGTGCCATTTCCCTTAGACGCCATTTTCACTTTTCTAATATTCATTTTTTTTTGTGATTTTTATCTTTGAACAACATCAAAGTCGACAGCGCATGGAACCGCGAACTAATTTCATCGTAATTATGTGTCACTGGTGGAGCTTCCTTTACGATTACCCAATGAGTTGGAGGAAAGATAAGCCAAACCAAACCAAGCCAAGCCAAACCAAGTCAAGATAAGGATCCGGTGTTGAAGCAGCTGTGATTAATGACAGAAATTGCTTCATTTGCATACAAAATTGAAAGTAAACACAGCCAAACTCACTCTGTACCATAGTTACTCAACTTGTTGAGATTGAGAATAAAAATTACATTAAATTATAATAAAAAATGTACTCGTCTATACCATAGTCTATTTGTAGGTTGTGGTTTAAAGTCACCAGCAGGTGACTGAAGCCAGCATGGACACACATTAATTGCACTTTGACTTCTTTGAGTAGCTCAGACTCCTTTTAGGTTTGAACTGGTTTTAGTACACCTCTTCCTTCTGCTTTATATATTTAAAAGTTTTTTAATCTCAATTTTATTTAAAATTAATTACTAAAAATGTTTACATTGATTTAATTTTAACTAAGGGGTCCCAACATGTATCCTTTTATCGCTTTAAATCCTGACCTGGCTAAATTCATTTGTTTGTCCATGTGGGAGAAAGAACTTATTCGTGAATATTTAACTTAGTGTTTAACTTCTTTTTTTCATGGTGACTAAGAGTTTTAGTGGTGTTGAGTAAATGTTAAAAGCCAAAATGAAGTAATTACTGACAGTTGTTGATTCTAGGATATGTTGAACTTGTGATTAGCGAAGGTGCATTCAAAAACTAACAAAAACTAGTATTAAGGAACGTTTCTATTTTCAAATGTTATTGTATTTAATTTGTCTGGATTTTTATTTTATTTTTTTGTTCTTATTTATAGCCATGAATATTAATGAGTTCGTAAAAGTTTCTCATTGTCAACGGGTCAATTAGTTGATATCAGATGTCGTCAATAGGTGTCGGTTTAGACAAATGAAGATAAGTTAATGCGAACAAGATTTTCAAATCATATGCAATTGAAGGAGTTTTAATAGAATACACAATTTTTATTCCCCATCCAAGTAATCGATAAATTTCTAAAGGTCGCTAAGAGATTGAATGGTTCATTAGATTATTAATGTTTTTTTTGAAAAAGAACCAAAAATGGAGTATTTTTGATTATTAGAATAGCAGCATCTACTATACTGAATGTCATTAATTTTTGTTTTTTTTTTCTGCACTCACTTCATTCCATACGTTTTTGCTGAACCCATCGTTTCATTCCGATATACCCACAGTATTCGTTCACAGAGACTGACGCTCCCCATAGTATTCGTTTAGTGTTAGGAACAGTACCAATAGTATTCGTTTAACGTTAGGAACACTACCCATAGTATTCGTTTTGTGTATGTGTAACATATATTCGATTCTCATTGTATGAAGAATACATAATACAAAAAAGTATGGAGTACTAAAGTGTTGTAGTGCGAATGGATTAGTACAGGTCTCTACTGAATGAGTCTTTATGACTTTTTGGTAACTTGACTGTATTTTATATCAATGGTACTAAAACTTCCAATATAATTTCACCTTAAGACATAAAAATATGCATTCTGAGTATTCTTCTGGGTTTCTCTTTTTGATTATGTATTTCATTACTTTTTAACTTTATTGAACATTCATCGAAATTGTCTTTCTTTCATTCAGTAGCTCTGCTATATTTTCAATGTCTTTGTTATTCTTCTCAATCTCTTAAACCTCAGCTAACAACTATTATGACGCGCCTTAAACTTTTCACATTTAACTTTTGATTTTTTTTCAAATTGTTCTTTCTCAAATTTCAGTTTATTTTTTTCTACCACCCTCAATTTAAGGAAAACAAAACTACACCAAAAAAAATAAATAATAAGAAGAGGAAAGAAAATTTTGTATGTTGAAGTTTAGAAAATCCATTCGAAAGTTAGCCGTTCACGATTCTTTGATTTGATGGTACGCTAGGAAAATGAGACTTAAGTCTACACGTATGCATTGTAGGTTGGGTGCTGCTTCTCTATGCATTCTATGATATTTGCTTTGTCTATATGTGTGTATATGCAATATTGTCTATGTGTGTTGGCTTATCAATTTGAGTTTATTGCACGAAAAAGGGAAATTTCTATTCAAGTTGTAAAGCGCATATTTCCGGTAGCCTCTTTATGTTTCTATTTTGAAATAAGAAATTTTTCGATTGTTTGACTTATGATGTCAAGAATAAATTTTGATGTTTTTGATAAGCTTAGCGTTAAATTGCTCAATCAAAAGTAATGAAATGATGTGGTAGGTACTATAGAAAAGCTACAATATTTACAGTGACTTTGAATGTTATCCGAAATTCCTAATTACACATAAATACAGACGTGAATATATACATACATATGCATGTATATAAGTTTATACACGTATGTGTGATTATTTGCTTGCATGTGCTTAACTATTTGTTTGTTTGCCAGTTTATTTGTGTCTCTCAGTGTCTTAATTAAGTAAACCAAGCGATTGATTAGTGTTTACATTAAACAATAAACAGTAATAAAATAAAATACCCACATTAGGCAGTAATAAAAAGTATAAAAAGAAAGTGTCAATGTACTCTATATATAAAACAACCGAGGGATTGAAATACGGTTAGTTTGTTTAATGAAAAGGGGAAAAAATTCAAACTTGGAAATAAATAACCTTTATTATTACTATGGTTCTTGATTGTTATGAAAAGAAATGGAAACAGCATGTCTCTTCACAAACTGGGACAAGATTTTTTTATTGTGTTTTTTATTTGATGATATACAGATTTCTTTTTAGTAATTTATAAAATGAGAATTGAAATTAATGTTTATCGTTAGTTATACCCCGTTTCTATGACTGTTCACAGCATCAAGAGCAAAATCATACACAGTACGGTAGAAGCTCTTAATCAAGCGCGGCAATAGTTTATCGCGCTTATCTGTGTGCTGGGTCATTTCGGTCTCCAGGGTACGCGGACGTGTTTGCCAGGAAATGATCGACACTGCATGTATCTCAAGCAGTTGCTAATATTTACAGACCACTGCAAGATATCCTCTTAGGCTTGTAAACGAAAACCAGGGATCTAGCAGGCAGAAATTGAGCGTTTTTTCGGGTAACTGTTCTTCGAGGAGATGGATAGTTTGGCAAAATATTCTTTGGGGATCCTGGCTCTGTTCGTGGACTCCTTAGGTTGGTTTTACAGGAAGATGGTGATCTCAGGGACCGACCTTGGAGAGTAGTGGATAACATTTTACCCCTCCTCAATCCACCTACCCTTTTATTTTTTTATCAGGCATCACAATGGACCTTAAGGTTTCTGGGTGAACTCGGCCTGCATTACCTAAACTCATCTATGCGATAGTCGAATCGGGTTTTCACTGAAATCGGCTTGTTTCAGATTAATTTTTGTTAAGTGTTTAAGCTTGTGATTTCTTTGCGTTCTTATTAAGAACGAATTTGCTGGTGCAAAGTTGCTACAATATAATGCTGCTCACCCCCAAAAATAAGTTTTTTTTTTAAATCACTTTGTTATAATTCTTATTCTGAATTTTAATAAAGTTTTGCAATGATTTTTCAGTATATAATCCACAAAATCATTGAGGAAATGATAATAAAGCAAAATAATAGTCCCGTATGGTAACACTGCACAAAAAACGTTTTGCTAACAGCTGAATTTCAAAATGCTATAACAACGCTGAACGTTCTTTTTTCGAAAATAACGTCGAGTTTGAAGTCACTTCGTGTGTTCAATGCGCATTGAAAAAGTGTTTGTATGTTCATGTGTTCTGAATTTAGCAAATCTCCGTGAAAACCGTTTACTCACATTTGATACTGACACTTAGCTTGAAGATAGTACAAAATGAATAGTTTATCTCTAAATAAGAAAAATTTAAACTTTTCATTGTAAAAAAGTATTGAACAGTGTTTCAAGTAAGACTCATTGTCTTTTGAGAATATGAAAAGAGTCAACGACTTTCACTTTTAGTATTTCGAATATGCAGTGATATTTGTTCTTATTAATACAAATGCCACACAATATTTGATAAGTTGAGTTGTTGGTTCTCAGCAAAATTGTGTCATGCAACATATCCTAAAGATTCTAAAGCATTAGGATTGGATCCCATTTGCCACCATTTATTCCCAAGCTTACAGTTGGGAAATGTTTAAACTTAAGAAGTTAAAATAAAATATTAATCCAGAATTGATTTTAAAAGTTCACTGGCAAAATATCTATTCACATTTGTTTATCAAGGGTTAAAAGTGATGGTGTATTTTGAATGTTATATTTGGCATATAGATTTTCTTAATGATAATTTTTATAATATCGGCAGGTTATTGTAAATTACAATAACGCAACTCTGAATATTAAGACTTGATAGATCGAAAACCACGAAAAAAGTATGGCCATTTGATTTTCTTCTTTATTCTATACATATGGTATGTTGTACTCGAATTTATGTAAAATATTAGTGAATATCAAGAATCAAGAAATACCTCTTAAAATTAATATGATTTTCAAGAAATTAAAGTCTCATTTACAAAAATTATATTTCAGTGAAAAAGCGGAAGTAAGAATGTCAAATATTAACTAACTACACAAAATTTCGAGTGCGAAAATTCGCATTCACAACGAGACTTCAGAGGAAAAGTAACACAAAAAAAAAAAAACAAAATTTAGCCACACAAAAGCTGGGAACGTAAAAAAAAAGAAGATATTTTTGCATACAAAGCAAGAACTGACAACAAAACTCATTAGGAAAAGCGGCGACCGTGACCGACCGAGCCAACGACAAGCAAACGATGCACAACAGGCAGGAGACCAAATCCTGCAAGGAAAGCACACAGAGAATTGAACTAACTGACGAACAAACGATCTAAAAGTGGCGGTCAAGAGCACAACTACAGAATATGGTAGGTGGTCAGATGGTTGTTTGAACTGAACTGTAGAAGAAAATTAACGAAGAACCACAGATACATGCCTTCATGCCACGTTATGTCGTGAACCGAAATCACCGAACAAGCAAACGAACACTAGACCACTTGAGCTTGAGTTGCACTTCTATTCCCATTTTCTTGTTCATGTTTCCTATACCATTCATATTATATGCGGTTAGGTTGCATTCTATAAGGTGTTTGTGATGTTATATGTATAAGGAACATTTGATTAAAAAGATTAAAATTGACAATCATTAACCGGTTGTTGATTAGTTGATTGGAAAAGCACTCGTCAGTAATACGAGCACTTTTTTTATTTTATTACAGCGTCAAGAGGATTTTAATGCTATGCTCTTTTCTAGATTGCGGGATCCAATAGTCTCTGCCTGATAGTTTTGTTTAGATCCCGACTAAATAGTAAGTTACATATGAAAAGTAAGCAAACGCTTCCTTAGTGCTATAGAAGCTTGTCATTGTTCTTTAACTTTACCACGAAAAGAGTCTAGTCTATGCAACTATGTATCTGCTGCCAAAACATGCATTCAGATACTTCCTACCTCTCTACCTATGTAATATCTCTCATTCACTTGCCACTGGCTTTGCCGCTTCGTTGATTATTCTTCGTTACTTTTTTTTGACTATTTTTCTTTTGCTTTTTTTTCTTCACTTTTTGCGGTCTTCTTAGTTGGCGAAATTGTGTGCAACCACGAAAATCTAATAAGCGCGCAAATTTGTTGACATTGCGCAAATGTTTTTTATGAGCGACGGCTCAACGTTGAGTGCAACATGGGCACTGCATCTTTGCTCTTCCATTTTCTATGGTATATGTATCTTCCTCCATTTCTTTCGTCCTGTTTTTTACTAGTTCATACTATATATTTTTTGTTTTGTTTTAATTTTGTCGTTATGAAGAAAAACTTTTAACGCTCGAAAGTATGTAAAACTAAACTAAAAATTTGCAATGCAACAAATGAAGCTTTCCTCCTTTCTTGTTGTTTACATTTTTTCTTCATATATATATCATAAATTTTTTGTTTTCATCTTCGTTAAATCAGCAAAGGAACTACATTTGACCTATGTTTGTAAAAAAAAAAAAAAAAATTCTTCCTTTTTATTAAATCTGTAACTTTGACTTTGAGAAGTCATGCATGCATGGATTGATCTTAATCGATGCTATATTAACTCATGATGATGATGATGATTGTGTTTGTCATGCAGCAACAGTCAATTGAAAATTGTTTTATTAAATACTGCGCAAATAAAAACATCTTAGAACCAAAATATTCTTGCAATATTTGATTGGAACTGATATTGTTTGATGTGAGATTTTATGGACGACAAACAGAATTTATTGCCTTATGACGTTTGCCTTTGGTTCTTGTTTTCTTAATATGCCATTTTTCTTTCTATTCTCTAGTGTTTCTGACAACGCAAAATAGTTGCAATGATTATATTCACCTTAACTGCATAAAGATTTTCATTACTTTCAGAGTTTAATAACTGTGTCTCTATATTTGTGTCAATGAAAAATCGAGTTGATCGTATAACACATGCACAAGTTGCAAAGCAAGAAAATTACCTACTAGTTATTTTTCCTTTTTATTTGTTTGAAAGCCTGGGCAGTTAGGTCTCTTAAAAGTAGGAAAAGAAATTGATTTGTAACCAACTTGTAGTTTATTGTTGTGATGAGAATAATTTTTCTTATTCTGAGTATTAGTTAGTATTAGAACATTAAATTATTATGTTCCTTGTGTCTGGAAATCATTTAAAGTTGTGCTAATAAAAGAGCCCAAGAGACATGCTGAGTCTCCATCCTCTTATCGGGATAAGATAAAGATAAGTCTACTGTCCTCTGTAAGCAAAATCTTAGAAAAGGTTATCAAAGACAAGCTCAACAGGTTTGTAAGTTATAGTGAAATTGACCCAAATCAGCAGTTCGGATTTCGCAAGGAACGTAACGCAGTACATTCTCAGGTCCTTCTCAAGAAGATTGTTAAACCGAACTTTTAATGTGTGAACTCTACAGGCATGATTCTTCTGGACATCAAAGCTGCATTCGACTCCGTGTGGCACAATGGGGTATCTACAAGATGTCAATCTTAAATATCCCGCCCGAATTGATAAAAGTTGTGTAGAGCTTTTTAAGCGACCGTTTGTTTGCAGTTCATATTGGCCTTGCTCATTCTGCACCCAACAATGTGCATCCACGCTGCCCTCAGGGGTCGTGCCTATCAAATTTGACCTATAACACATATATTTGTGACTTCTCATCTCTCGATGATTGCTCTGCCTCCATTTTCACTGATGATACAGCTTTGCTTTGGGCTATTAGCATAAGTTGCAGGCAGCTTTTGAAAACCTTCATGACTACTTTACTGAATGGAAGATAATGATCAATCCGAACCTTAAGCCATCTTCGTATATCATCAATAAACTAAACGTCTCTATTAGAATTATATACCCCGTTATATACAGGAACACTTGCTTGAATATTGAAAGCCATATGTACCTCTTTAGTTTCCAAGCTATAATTTTATATGGGGCCCTAGATTGGGCAGATTTTTCTCAAAGCCATTTAAACAAATTATATTCAAACCTGAATTTATTGTTTATCATACAGTAAAAGATTAAAAAGCAAAATATACAAAGGATTCAACTCATGAAAGATTGAATAGTTTTTAAAGGATATAAAAATCTCTTCTGAAATGTTGATGATATTATTTGTTCCATTTGAGATTATTACAATAATTGAATAAAGAAGATAAATAAATCTTCTATTTAGTAAATTATAAAAATATCTGAAATTCATATTACTGCAGCTATTCTCAATAAATTTCCTAATAATTTTAATATGTATTAGTTCAATCAAAATTTAAGTTTAAAACAAAAATTTCATTGTTCTCATCTTTGAATTCTTTAATTTCTTTATTTCTCTATTTCTCTGTCATGCATTTCGTATTGATTTATATGCCACACGTTCTTCTTTATAGCAACAAAAGCACTAAGTTATGCCACATTTTATGTTGCAACCGGAAAATTAAACCATATGAACACACTGACATATATTCACCATTATGTGCATTATATACTTTTTCTATGTACATATGTATTTAGAAATGGTTTCTAATTCATAGAAAATGAAAAGAAAAACTAACATATGTATGTATGAGCACATATTGCATTTGCCTCTCTGTTCATAATAAAAAAGAACTGCCTAAGGTCTTCAAACTAAACGGAGTAGCACATTCTGCTGCTATGAATACACATATATATTGTCTGTCATATAAAATCATATATGTATGTATATATTGGTATTCTTATTCTTCTATTTATAGTACATACTACAAATGCATACATGCATGCGTACATTGACATTTGAAAACATTTAGCAAAGTTGCTTTTGGCATTTAACAAAGTTTTTATGATGACTTTCATTCAATGCATTCCTTTCATTAATATCTTTTCAATCCATTTTACTTTTTCTTGTTTTCTTGTAAATTGATGTTATCTTTGCTTTGATTTAAAAAAAAAAAATCATAAATGCACATCGTTTGTGAATAATAATCATTCAATCAGATGAGATGTGTATTGACACTTAGACTTAAGGATGCTTTAATGGTTCTTGAGAGATAAAAAGCAATACCAGATAAGGATACAATAATTTAAAGAGAATTTTAAAAAGGGAGTTAAACTTTAGAAAGAAAGAAAAACACAAAAAGTCTTGTTCAATATTCATTATCTTAAGATTTTTTTTACAATTTTTACTTTACCCTGGTGTATTTGTTATTGGTAAAAATGTCGTTTTTGGGAAGTAATTTCACATTACTTTGAAATCACTTCTTTACTGAATGTGATAGCATCTTTGACATCTTAATGAACAAAATATGGCTTAAATGAGATGGTTTTTAACACCAGGGAGTAGGACACGGTATTCAAAAGTCAAGATTTCTATCTCAATGACATGGAATACGAAAATCAACCAAAAAAGTTTGAAGATGCCAAATTGCAAAGCTTTTTGAATGGAAAAGATACTAGACATAAAAACTGATGGCAGAGCAATAGAATGTCACTCAGAAAGCAGTTTCTGATCAATTTGAACAATGCGTTGATCGAAAAATGGACGGAATGGGCCAGAAGACATGGCAAAGTTATTTTCCAACATGACAAAGCTCCTGCACATTCCTCAAATTTGGTCAAAGACACCATTTTCGCCCTTGGTTGGGAACTCTTACCCCACACTCTGTATTCACCAGACTTGGCTCCTTTAGATTACCAATTGTTTTCATCGATGGGACATGCAATGGTTGACCAAATCTAATTTAACCTAATTTTGATAGTAAATGTTTCACAAAAAATGCCTCAAAATAGTTAAAAAACATCCGAAAATTGAATGTCCTTCAAAGAAAATCATTTGAAAATTCTTAGCGTATTTTCGAGTATGAAATTAGAATTGATGTTTATGTAGTTATAATTCTTGAAGACAGTATATCAAACGCAGTAGATTGATGATCCTTGGGGAACTTAATCCAAAGTCCTGGTTACTATGAGATAAACTGATGTTTGTGTTTTTTTTTTAGTTTTATAAATTAAAGTTTCCATTCAATTTACAATCTGTTACAGCTTCAGCTTATACTAATTGAGTCTCGGTTAAATCGTTGAAACACCATGGTACACACCGTCAAACCAATAAACGTGACTTTCAACCTTAGGTGACGGAGTTGCCCTTCTGTCTCTCTGAGCAACGAAACCATCCTCTCAGAGCACACCGCCAAATTCCTATGGCTTACCCTGGATCGACGGTTAAACTGGAATGCTCACATCAAACGTAAGCGCCAACAGCAAGCTTTTAAAACAAGAAAAATATCCTGACTTCTTAACCACAATTCAAAATTGTTTCTGTGAAATAAGCTCATGCTATAAATACAATACAGTTGTGAAGCCCGTATGAACATATGGAATACAGCTATGGGACTCTGCTTCACTCCACAACTCCAGAGATTCCAATCAAAGCTTCTTCGCAAATCAAAGGAGAAATTGGCATATTCACCAGAAGAAGAGTATCCTGTCTTAAAGCACACCCTCACGATCTCGCCACAGACCTACTTGTTATTTGGGAACAACATCCGCCAACTCAAGTGGAGTTACCCCTGGACCTACCTTCCCTTACATTCCTGCAGAATAGGTAATCTGGCACCATTTACTGTGATGTTCTTTTAATATTTCTTCTTCTTGTATTGTGTGTTTCCATTTACTTATGGTTACGCTGTGTTCTAAAATTTAAAATAAGAAATTAATTTAAATAAGAAAACCGAAAGCAACTTTAAAATTAAATCAATGAAAATATTCGTTTCACTTTTCATTGCAATGGAAGTAGGTTAAGTCTTATGGTTTTATTAACTTAATACATATTTTCTCAATTATGCTTTCAATAAGAACAAAATACCAATAATCCAATAATCCTCCTTATAATAATTTTGACCTGTATTGTCTGTTCTTTACACATACTTGTAGTTTATTCTATACTTTTCATTTCTAATCTAGGTATGAAGACGAAAACATAGTATGTATATTGTATGAATGTTGATAGAAATCAAAATTAATTTAGGACTAACTCCTGGTGCCTTACTTTAATCTAAAACATATTTTCAAATCACACACTCACTTGCACATACAATCGCATACATACAGGCATACATAAGTATTTAGCTACAAGGTGTTCTATTACCACACAAAATGTTTAATAGTGCCAGGCACCATGTTGCGCAGCACGAGCCTCCAATATGTTGTAATTTTATCTTCTTTTCCCCCCACTTCTATTCAGTTTTCTTCATTTTTATTGTATTTACCTTTGCTGTCAAGAGGAAAGGACGGACGGAGTTTTCTTGGATCGGATCGTTTGGTCCGAAATGAGAAAATGGAAAAACTTAAACCGTTGCTCACGTGACTTTTCGACATAAAAAATGACTTTATTGCACAAACACATATGCGAACATATGTGTAACACATAAGTATACACACACACACACACACAAACACAAAATCATTAATGGCAGCAACAATGAACTCACACATTAAGTAAGTGTTAGTGTAAGTGAATGTGAATGTGTATCTGAGTAAAAAAGGCAGTCAAAGTAGCTCAGCCAGCTTAACTTGGCCAACAGCAAAAATGGCAGCAAACTACTAAAGGCTAAAAATCACATAAAATGCATTTTTAGTTGTATGAGGTTTTCTTTTGCTTTTGCTTATATTTTTTTCTTATTTTTATTTTGGATATTTTTACTATGGTCGATGTTTTTTTGTTTGTTTCTTTCATTTGTGCGTGTGCATACTTACATGTACATACATATATGGGTGAGTGTGTGTTGTATTTTTCTTGTGAAAATGTTGCAAGTTGTCGTTATTTTTGTTGTTGTCGTCGTCTGCACCGGAAGTGCATATTAATTGTGAAAATTTGTAGTGTTTTCTTTTAGAAGGAAAAATACACTTTACGAATTTTAGTGCATACACAATGTATATATGTACGAGAATGTATTGTAACAAGAAGGATAAACGAGAAATATAAACAGAAAATTAAGGAAAATATTGTAGTAGGGCAAAAGAGAAGAAGGCTTTAAAAATCTTAAATTGCGATTGTTTGAAAAATGAAAGTAGAATCATTTAGAAAGGTTTCCCTCACAACTAAGTAACTACAATAATATGATAAAATTGGATCGGTTTTCTACTCTGAAGTGCAAAAAATTACAATGATAAAATAAAAATACTAATTGAGTAGAGATATGATATATACTCATATAATAGTATTGTTACAGGAAATCATAGCTTTTAGCAAGTGCTGTCAAGGTGTTGATCAATGAGCACCGTGTTCCTGGAATGATCAGATGGAAAACATGGAGACAAGAAATTGGTGTGATTGCGTGAAGGGAAAGGGGCTCAAAGACACATTTTGGAGAATTGACAAGAGAGGTAGCTCTATAAAACAGTTTTTGTTTTAGAAGGACTGAGCTGGTGATAAAATCATTTTTGTCAGTGATTTTGTGTGTTTCAGCCAGCTCTTCCGCCTGATCAATTAATGCAAAATAACGAAATTATTTGCCGAAATATAAAGTTGCAACAATAATAATCTACAAATCTATCTAAACTGCTTCACACGGGAATCCTCCCTTGAATTTGGGTGAAACAAAAACATTTCTGTATGATCATGATGGTTTTTAATTTTTTTTAATTATATTTAAATGTTGTTTAATTAGGATTCAGTTCTACCTGCATGTTGGCCTTCTAGTTCTTCTGCGCTGGATTGAGAAGCATATGAGTTCATATTAGTTAATCTTGAGATTCTGATCCACGTGAATGTACAATTCCTAAACGATCTGATTCATTGCTCGTTTCACGTTTGTTTTAAAAGCTTGATTTCGCTAATTTCAATGAACGTATGTGCGATGATATATTGTATCAATTAAGTGACGAACGTTCGGGAGGCATATTTGTTTAAATTTACACATATATTAATTTGTAAACAATACTTTCATGTTGTGTTAATATTACACTAAATGTAAATTAAAGACAAATAAATTGAAATGGCAAAAAAGGATCGTTATTCAGTACATTTTGCAACAAATAAAATTGTATCTGGATCTCGACAAGACATATCGGGTCCAAAACTATCCTATGTTTCAGGAAACCAGGAACCAACCATACGCATTCAGAAAATTTCATTGCAATCAGATGAACAGTAAGGCAGCGCATAACAAACGAAGAAACAGGCAATGATTTTAGATATTTTGTAGATATAACAAAAATAACTTTCCCTTTATCTTTCTAACTTGCAGATAAATTATTGAAATTTATAGTTAAAGAGACCTGCATATTTCTCTAAATTAAAATGTAATATTTTACTATTGTATTTAAAAGTCAAATTTGATGAAATTTTTATCTTTGGGTTTTTATTTAAACTATTTGTAACTTTTAATTTTTAAATTTTTTTAAAGATTTCAATACATTGAAAAATCCTTAAATAATTACTAAATTGTTTGCTTTAAAATTTATTATGATATTTATTTTTTCTTGTAAAAACTTTATTTTGATAAATATTTTGTTTCTTTTCTCGAATGTTAACAGTTTTTATAAAATATTGTAAAAACTGAAAATACAACATCATCCCATTACATTCTCTTCTCTATTAGTTTGTCAAAATGTATGTTTCTATACATATTTTATATTACTCACTATTATAAATATGTTGGTATTATCAAATTGCTATGATGTTTGTAACGCATAGAACTGTGCGTGAAAGACCTCATAGAGTGAACATGATCAATTTGTCCAAGAGAAACGATTCAGCCAAGTCCATCGTTATTGATGTTCTCATGTCCTCAATTTTCAAGCTATTAATTGATAATTTGCTACAGATAAGTTTCACTGTCTTACACAAATAGTATAACGAAACTTGGGCCTTTGTTGCTATTACTCATAAATTAAACTAAGTTATAGTTTATAATTATAATTTATGTTTTAAAATCTCTTCTCTATTTACATAAAAATAAATCGCTAAAAGTGGTGGTAAGCGCCAAATTCAAGAACGACGGAACGGATGGTTATTAGCCACTATTTGAACCCGATAGGTGGCGTAGATACAGACAGTTTTTTACATATAAAACTTATAGACATATTTTAAAATCAGTCAAGTCGCCTTTGTCAAATATTCGTCTGATTTTTCAAACGTAAAAGGAGAACAGTATCACGTCTAACATCACGTCGGAAGCGTAGCAAAGCACATTGGGTACGCTAGTAAATACATAGATATATCGAAACAAAAGGTTTCATATTATGTATTATTAAGGCAAAAGATTGATTCATAATATACACAACATATTTTGTACTAATATTTATAAGTTTTTCTCTAAAGATATTCAAGTAAACTTCTTCAAATCGTTTTGAAATAACAATTAACATTATTTGATAAAATTATACAAAAATTAGAATGTAAAAGGTATGAAAGATTCGGTGAAATGATGTACAAAAAATGAAATTAGTTATGTGTTTGACTTTCTTAATTATGTGTAAAAAATAAATAGAATATATGAATATGTATATACAATATAACACATAAAATTGTTCAATTTTCATTCTACATGTTTATTTTAGAATAGAAAATTTACAATGTGTAAATTATCACTTTAGTTTCATGTTTGTCACGCTTGAAATCATACATAGTAGGTAGTTGATTGATAAAATTAGCATAGAAAGGGAAGATATATGGGGCTGCCTGATTCATCTAGTATTATTATTTATTATTGGTAGTACTCAGAAGTAATAGTGATCATTTACACTAAACTGAGAAATACGAATTTATCTTTTAAATATGAAATATACGTGTTTATATTAGAGACAGGTGTTAGTTTGGATTATACAAAACAATTTTAATGTCATCCGCATTAATTTGAACTCTGGGAATCATAGCTAATTTATGATCATCATAATCATTCAAACGCATGATTTTTCGTGCCATTCGATTTTAACTAGCCAAAATTGCTCAATTTCGATCAAAAACAGCATCGCGTTAACATTGCTCAGGAGCTTTTGGACTCTGTCCGCGACGACCCAAATTTGCTCCAGAGGGTCATAACTTGTGACGAATCATGCTCAATCACCCCAATGGAAGCTGCAGGATAAGCCAAAACCGAAGCGCGCCAAGTTAAGTCGAATGTGCAAGTACTGATCACAGTTTTCTTTGATTGCAGGTGTTCTTGGCACAGAATAGTTGCGCGAAGCAATCCGCGAGAAACGCCCGGATTTGTGGAAGAACAAAAATTGGCTTTTGTAATATGATAACATCACTGCTCACACATCATTGCTTATGCGGGAATTTTTGGCCAAAAACAATACACTAATGATGCCGCAGCCAAAATTCGTGATACATTTTGAACAGACCTTTTATAATTTTAGCAGTCTACCATGATAGAAAAACATGAAAATACAACAAAGCACCACATAAACTTAATTGTATGAGACTATGAAAAATGAAAAAGCAATTTAAAAATGTATCTACCAAGTATAATCAAGTAAATAAAAGAATAATTCATGTGATGTAAGGGTTTTCTTTTTTTATTTATTCTTGTTTATTTTTACTATTGTTTGTATAAAAACAAATTGAACAGTTCAATGTTCAATCGTTTTTTTTATTCAATAACTTCATCACTCACTCAATTCATTCATTCATTCATTTACTATTGTTTTTGATATATGTATGTATGTTTTGTAGGAGTAGAAAACAATTAGCAAAACAACAATAAAAGATTGTGCTGCTCAATGAATTTACATTCATACTATTCGCCACTATTCTAAACTTCATCCCTTTTGCGTGTTTCTTTTTTATTAATCCACCCATTCTTCTTTCTTTTTATTTACTAGTATATCTTTATATCGCACTAATCGACAAATGGCTGGTATTGTTTATGGTTGTTGTTATTATTAACTCACAGTAACTCATTCTATCATATCTTTATTCGTTCGTTCATTCATTCATTTATGCCATCATCATTCATTTGAGTTGACTCATTTATTGTTTGTATTTTTTTTTTGTAATGATTACTTTTTGAATAATTTACATTTTTATGATACATACATATTTTCTATTTATCTTTTTTATTTTTCAACTCATACAATAAAATTTTCTCTTTCTCCCCATTTTTAAGTATATTCTTCGTATTTTTTTCTTAATTGTTTCTTGTTAAACAAAAGCCACGATTATTGTGTAGTTAATAAAAACTCAATGGAACAAAAAAACTTAGCAAAACAAAGCATATTTCAATGCGCGCAATTACTTTGCATACATTACGGCGCATTTCCGATGGTTTCGTTTACTACTATGCTTTGAGTGATTATTCCAGGCAACGCGTACCCAGTTGATTTTCCTTGTTCTCTTTTCCTTATGCTTTTTTGTTGCACTACTACTTGTTTGTGATTGTTTTTGTTGTTGTTAATATTTTACATAATAGTAGTAAGAGCGTAAACACGTTTTCCACATTCGAACGGGCCATACTAGAAGTTATTGTTTGTTAAGATACAAACACACATGTGGTGGATACATGACCTAATGTGTTCTAAAAACTGACCATGTCCATAATAATGGCGCCTTCAATTGCCCATAAAAAATGAAGTGAAGTTTCTCCTTTGAAATGGTAACTCAAATTGTGTTGAAATTCGCTAGTGCACTTGAAGTATTCAGTGGTGTGTTTCGTCCAATGGGGGGCCGTGAACAAAGTGAAATTTTTTCTGTATAATAGTGCATGTATGTTCCCTATGGATTCTGAAACTGCTGGACCAATTTTAATGAAATTTTCAGTCTAAAAAGTTTTAGTCTAAAAAGTGTTCCTGTGAAGCACGACGGTTTTGCTTGAAAGCTTCGTATTTTTTTTATTTATACTTTTCATATTAGCATTTTCCTAGGGATCTTCCATTGCCTAGTATGCCAGAAATTTGTGCAATTTACCCCTATTACTGCGCGCCTATGCTTGAAGCATTAATGTTTTATATGAAGAATCTATGTGAGTTTTTTTTAGTTAAAAAAGGTCATTATAATGTATTGTTGTTTGATTTTATGAATTGTTTTAACGCCTTTCATCCGGTTTGTAAATATTAAAGAAATTATAGCACATACTGTGAAAAATTTGAATAAATTATCAGGTTTAAGGTTTATTATTTTTCTTATTTTATATGTATCTTGTTTCAAAGAAATTACAATACAACACACGGTTTTGCACTAACGCCTATATAGTCCACTAATTCACGCAACCTGCTGACGGAACATCAAAGCTTCTATGCTATTCATAACGCCGCCCCGGTTTAGCACGGTTGTGCGATTTCAGACTCTTTGGCATTAAACAGTTCCCTCCCGAACGAATATGAACAAGCAATGAAATATGCAATGATCGTGGTTCCCTTCTCCACAAACAAAAATTGCAAGAGAGAGCTCTGCCGCAGAATTCCTCTACATTAAGGGTGTTATTCATCATTTGATATAAAATTAGTTCATGGGTATGTTGTATTTCAATTGCACATTGTGATTCCTGAGAGATTTGACTTATATCGTACACTCATACACTCTTTAAATGAGTAACACATTGTTTTCCTATTATGCGGCGCATGCCAGTTATGGTTGAAATTGGCATGTTTTTTTCCAACTATTATCGTCATATTTTAGCCAATTTAAGTAAAACATTAATGAGTTGTACACCTCCGTTCATTGGTGAAAACTGGATGAAAATCCGTTCGGTAGTTTTTAAGTTAATTGTGTTTAGACAGACAGACGGACGCAACGTGGGGACTTTGTTTTATAATATTTTTATATAGACTGATTTAAGATCCTATAGTCTTGGAAATAGGCTAAATCAGAAATTCTTACAACATTACACACACAGGGTTGTTGCAGGGGGGTTCAAAACCAATAACTTCCCCCATATGTGATTAAAAATTCCGGTATTTTTTAAGTTTTTAAGTTAAGTGGGATTGAAAATTTTCAATATTTCAAAGCCTTCACGAAACTTTCCACAACAGAGATAAAAAATTAATATTGTAAAAGATCGCAGTGTATATTTATCTAGGTGGCAACCTTCTGTTTAGAAGGTCATTAGGATGAAACCTCTTTAAACGACGCCTCCTGATCCCATGGGTTAATGCCGCCGCAAGGCTGTTTGGGTGGTTTTGTAGCCTCTGCTGATAACGGTTGCAGCATTACATGATTTCATCTCTCACGGTGGGCATATTGAGATCTGTGTGCAGAATGGTGTTGCGCACAAACCATGGAGCCCCAGCTATGCAACGCAGTGCCTTGATTTGACAGGTTTGGACTCTTTGGATGCTGCTGGCAGTGGCGGTACCCTAGATTTGTAACGCGTAGTGCCAAACAGGAGCCACTACTTGTCTGTATATTGTCCTTTAATTATGTAAAAGAAACAGAGAAAGAATTGAAATTTGAACGGATCACTAAACCCCTCCGAAAATAGTTTCTGCGTACGCCCTTCCATATATTACTATAGGGGCTACCACTTCCATTAATTGGAAAACTTTGATTTTGCAAACCAACTGCTTACAACAATTAGAGGTATGTATCTATCGGTCAGATAGCTCAAAAACTGAGATTATACCAGTCATAGGTCAATTATGACTCAGTTTGATTGTCCTCATTACCCTGATCATATCTATTTTAAATTCAGTAGCAGAGTTCTTTGCTTCACAATTATCTGTGTAAACTGATACTACTAATGTAAATGATGTAACAATTATATCTACTAGCTTTTGTAATTAAGTGAGTTTTTCAAAAATTCCATTAGGCTAATAACACAAAGTGACTTTCTCGCATTATCATTTTACTTACGCACTTAACAAGAATTAGTGTATGTATAATGCTCTTTCATTCTTTCAATTATATTGTACTTCATTCATGCTCTTCTGTATTCTATTCCCTTTTTTGATTTACTACCGTACAAAAGAGCAAACAAAAGCATGAAATGCAAACAAATCTTTCTACTAAATGCATAATTGATTACTTACCCACTTCCATCATATTTATGCAATCATCTCATCAGTTATACAACAATTTATCATTCATTACTTTGCAGCATATTCAAATCCATTATTCACATAATGCATCCACCCATACGAGCACCCATACATACATAAGTACAATAAACACATAGATGCAAAAGATAGATATCATAGTCATTCATTGAAGCAAGTGCAATAAAGACATATATTGTAAATCGTAAGAACGAGCGAACAAATGATGATGATACTGATGATGCTGATGATGATGGTATTGATGCAGATGATGATGATGGCATAACCAAGCCACACTATTCAACTTGATACTCGCTGACCAACTGTGAATACTCCATCATAGATACATACACACACACATACACACATCAATAACCACAAACCACCATATCTACTTACAACAATGTGAATGAAGAGATGATGCTAATAGGTAAGAAGGTAGGTGGTTAGGAAAAGGATAGACAACTTTATGCAATGTTGATTTAGCCACAAGAGTTTCTTCTCTTACAGTTACATAGATACTCATATCAACAACTGCAACAGAGCAATGGCAAAAAAAAAAACAAAATGTTGCTGAAAGTAGCATCCATAGTAAGTTGAGATACTGGGGAAAATGAATGAGAATCATAGATATAGTGAAAGTAAAGATAGGGTAAGAATGCAATGCAATGCAATAAAATGCCCACAAGCCACTTTAGTTCATAAAATCGTGAAGCTCAGCAAAAGATACTTTAATAAAATAGAAAACACAACAAAAAGAGGAGGAAAAAATTACCAAATATCTTTTTGGAAATAAAACATTTTTAAGTAAAGAAAAATATGCACAACTTCGGAATTCATATATTTTTTATGCAGACAACACAAGCGAAAAACTATAAGAGAGAAAAAGATTGAGAGTGAAAAATGTAGATATCTATAGATATATGGTAGATAGAAGGAAGGAAGGGAAGTAAAGTAGTGATCAAATAATATAGCGCGAATATTGATTGCGCTCGTAAATTTGACTTCCGTTATCGGTTATATACTTCATAATATTATACATATATATACTGGTAAATACAAAAAAGAAGAAAGATAAAGGAGTCAGCGAAAGTGAAAGCAAATGAAGTAAAGTTAAAAGCTGAATCAGCAGAATCCGATTTTTTGAGGTGTTGGCATAGTGGGTTGATAACTAATGAGATGTGTTCTAAAGCAGCGTCTCTCAAACTTATTTTGTCAATTTAATATCCGAAAACTTTTTTAATTTCTTATTATTTTTATTAAAAATTTTTCACATCTAATGAACCATATAAAGAATTTAATTCCTACAGGAGTTACATCCTACTGAATGTATAGATAAGTTTTCAGTCTCTTCTTTAGTAACTTTGAAGCTTTATTCAGAGAAATTGATACAGTAGATTATTTTCAAAGTAGTGAAAGTATCAATTCTTCGTTCAATTGCATCAATTGCTTTTGGTAGTGGGTCTACTTTTCGATACTCATAACGATTTTATGCAAAAAACCCTTCCGATATTGCCTTTGGAATAGTTGTCCGCACGTGAAAAACCGACGTTCAACGTGTCTTGGCTTGAGTTCATACGGAACCCAAATTCTTTGTTTCTGCGCCATACCTATTGCCATGAGACGTGTTAAAATCGTTTGTTGAGCAACTCCCAAGGTTTCAGATTGCTCCTCTTGAGTTTGGTATGAGTCCAGCTCCAACAATGCCTCCAATTCAGCGTTTTCAAACATGACTGCCACTTATAAAAAATGCTCATTCATGTTGGTATCCAGAGTCATTTCCAAGTATTTAGCGATTTTGTGGTTCCATTTATATATAGTGATAGGTGTCTTATTTTATTGTATGTGAAATCAATATGGACCGATTTTGTTTCGTTTAGTTTTATGCGTCACTCAAAGATATTGTATAGATTACTCTGCAGTTTAGTAATTGATTCGGTCTGAGTTTTTCCAACTGACAGAATGGCCGTGTCATCTGCAAACGTTGCTGTTCTCATCTGTAGGTAAGTCGCATGTAAAAAGTAGGTAGAGGATGTGCTCAACACTGGGGAATACGAAAGAAGCGATCAGATAAATATGATTTCAGTATGTTGCAATATTGAACTGGTAAAAGCGCCTTCATTTTATTGAGAAGGCCGCCGTTGCATACTTTATCGAAGGCTTTGGACATGTTATGAAAAACAGCCGAGCGCAGCTTTTTTTCCCTCAAATGCGTTTTCGATAATTCTACGTGCGAAGTCCAAATTGGTGCGAAGGTATTACTTTTTTCTGTTTGGCAAGTAACTTTCCTTTAGTTTTGAAACTAAAGGTTGGAGTGAAATAGGCCAATATCGAATTGAAACAAAAAACCATGACATGGTCAGGCCAGTGATGCCATTTTAGGCTTTTTTACGGACAGATCTGTCTTTCGGTCCAAAAGACAACAATAAGGCTATTGCAAATTTTGTAAGAGGAATATGACCTGATAGATGAGGCAATAAAACTCATCTACTTTATAAAAATAAATTCATAAGATAAAAATTACAAAATAATCTGTCTTGTTTTTGTGATAGGTAGCTGGCATTACTGGTTAGAGCACAAAGAAAATGTGTTGTTTTGCTAAATGACACATACTGACATTCATACTAGTAATATAATAACGCCTTAACATGAATAGCAATATTTTTCCTGATAAAATGGGTTGGGATTGGTTCAGAGATGCAAATTTTTTATCATACCCCTTCCACATATGCATGTTTAAGAACCACTGTTCTTTGGGATTGGATAAGAAGGATGCATTGCATTGTTCTGCGATATGATATGATGTTTCGTGATGATGATTTTGTGAGAAGATGTTTAAAAGCGGTTAAAGTTATGGTTTATATATGCAAAATAATAATGATGATGATGAAGATGATGCTGATGATAAACATAAAAAAGTGATGAAAAGAAAGAACTGAAATGTAGCATAAAGAGTTACTTAACTTTTACTTTACAAAAAAAAAAAGATGAAAATGGTGCATAAGGTCTTTCTGTGTTTTACTGATGAAAGTTGTAAGCAAAAGCATAAAATTGCTGCGTTAAATATTTTTTTATATTCCTTTAGATATATTTCTTTATGGATTTTTTTTATATATATGTTCCATATATTACAAGAAATATATTTTATATTCTTCTTTCATTTTTGTGTGCAATTTTTAATGGAATTTTTATTAAATAAATTAAAAAATTGTTGCATATTTTATGGGGCGACACAGACACACACACACACACTCAATAAGCTAAAATCAGATGCTTTGGGAAAAATTTTCATTAAAATGTTTATTTATATAAATTTTTGGTTTTGTTACATATTTCTCTTTTTAAAAAAAGTCAATAAATTGCAATAAACTTTATCAAAAGACAAAGAAATATAAAATCCAATAAAATAAAAATAAATTTAAAAAGAGTTTCAAAAAAAAAAAGGGTTAATGCCACAATAGAAAAATAACTTGAATGGCAGCGAGTGGGTGACGATGACGTTGATTACATTGTTAATGTTGCTACTGATGATAATAATAATGATGATGATGATGATGGTGATGATGACATACAAAACAATGGCATCAAAGTTGTAGTTAATGGCTTTTGTGTGTAAATGAATGAAATGGCAGCCATTGTTCGATTCTACAATGAAAACGACGACGTTTCCGGCTTTCATTTACAGAGTCATTTACTCGCACAAATACACTCGTACACATCCATATATCTGTGTATAAACTGAAACATCTACACCCAATGCAATTCAACTTGATGTTGTTTTTGTATGCCTCTTTTTTTGCTTTATATAGTAACAGTAACAATCATATAAACTCCATCAACAACAGCAACAGGAACAAAAAAGTATCTAATGTAAAATGTTTGTTGTTTTTGTATTTACTCTCAACATTTGCACTAATCGATAAATTGTTAAGTTCTTCACTTGCGCCCCATTGGCTGCATTTTGTCGTTTTATGTTATAAGAAAAGAAAGTCCTTCCTAACTTTCTTTTCTCTGTTTCCTTTATCCTTTACTATTTTGTGTTTGTTGCATTACCAGCATTGATTTGAAGCTCACTCAAGTTGCAACATTCACTTGTTGTCGTCGTCATCATCATCATCATCATCATCACAGCCATAGTCATTGTCGTGTTACATAAGTATTGTTGTTGTAACATTCTAGACTAACCAAGTCAAAGGTGCTCAGAAAGTTGAAAGGCATTATGCCATTGGAAATCTGCAGTGGGTTGAATGAAGACTTTGACAATGATTCCTTTTATTTGATTTTGTATTTTCTTTTTGTATGCGGGCTACATAGGAAACTGTAAAAAGCTAGAAAGGGTCTACATGATTGGGTGGTGTTAGGTGATTCGATGTTAATTGCAATCTTATGTCTATATGATATACGACAATAGACTAGCTTTGATGTTGCAATACAAATTGTAATTGTATTAAATTGCATTAAGAGAAGAATTGAATTTCCCAAAATTCGAATTAAAAACACTGTTGATTCAATTAAATGTCTAGAACTATAAACCATATAAATTTATAAGTCTTTACTTAGATGAACATAAGATTTCTTGAGTAAATTCCTTAGTTGAGATAAGCTTGATCCTCCACTTTAGCAAGAGAAGGTTTTGAATGGTGTTCAATCAGAAAAACAGGGTACTTCGCAAATTAGAGGAAGCTGAAGAGTTGCCCATTGAAGCCAACAGCTTCTTCACTATCGATTAAGTTGAATGAAAAGATGTATGTTTTTGCAAAGGAATAAGATAATACAGGAAGTTCGAATACGACTTTCCATCACATCGATACCGGGGTAATCCAATTAATCCGATATTCACCGAGAAGAGTACCAATTTCCAAGGGGCCAGAGGTTGAGTCACTTGTCAAGGACATGGGAGCGTGCAAAGTAAATCGGAAGACTTTCCGGTGCCTTCACTAGTTGCATGTACTCATAAAAAAAAGATGGAACTATGCGATTTTCTTTTGATTAGCGAAGACTTAATTATGTCACATGGACATATCCATTTCCTTATTGTAAAATTTGGTGGAATCCCATTGGTTCTTCAGCGGTTGATATACAAAGTAGTATTTGCCATGTTAGAATGGGAAATGATTTGCTTTTACATGTGAGATAGGTTTATACGAACTTAGTGTGGTGCCTTTTGGACTTTGTGATGCCCCGGCTACGTTTAAACGGTTGATGGATAGATTGTTTTCGAATAACAATTGTACAATATGATTTTATATTTGAATTTAACATTGAATACTCAGCCGTTTAAAAAGGTACGTGCACCTATAACTCTACACAGCATGCAGAGTGTTAGCATTTAAAATACAAATTTTTTGCATCAATGCAGACGGGTCAATGGTTCACAGAATTCATGTTGCACAACAGAACTTTTTTTTGGCAGATATGCAGATGGTATGCAGGCTTTTGGGTGAACTGAACATTGAGTCCATCGGATTGTGTATCTTATCTTATTCCATAAGCATAAAGTTAATAAAATTACCTTATTGTCATTTAAAGCAGTGACATTTTATCTTAAATAAGAAGGTTTTTCCACAAATAAATCTTTCTTTTAAATTACAATCAAATCAAAGAAATTCGTCAACCGAAGTAAACGCATGATCATTTAGAATATGTAAATAATGACCCCGATTCATTGATTCATCGATGGGTACCAAATTTCCGATGCCATTAAAGGAAAGACAGACTCTCGTTCACACTGGAGCCACTTTCTTTCGCATTTTCTTAGGAATTCTGTAGAGAATTTTCTTGTTGGACGCCATGACTGAAAGGAGTTTTTATCAGTCCACAATAATTGATCCCAAAATGATGAAGGCTTGCATATTCTTAGGCAAATTACAGACTTGTTTTTTTTTCGTGAAATTTGGGGTATTGGTAGTAAATCCTGCTTCTTTTAAACGATTTCTCACAGTTTTTTCACAAATTGCAATATTATATTGTTTATTTAATTCAATTGCTGCAGATTTCCACCGTTTATGTCGTCGTTTTGGTTGTAATATGTATGTCAAAATATGTTTTGTTTATTAAAAGTTTGTTGAAACAAAAAACCCTTGCAAATTATAATGCTTCTTTTAGCGCCGAATAAGATATGTATCTTTATTAAGAAATCTAGAAATCAATATAATGTTAAAATTAGTCTTTAACTTAGCTGGTTCTCTTGCACAAAACAATTTAATAGCTTAAGAGTAATCGTGTTTGTTTCCAAGAAATATATACAATAAAATTGATAAGAAATAGGACACTTGTTGATAAATTTTATTGTTTATCTTTACAGTTGTCACAGTGTCAATATAAAAAATTGTTGCTAAGAACAAACAGATGTGATCGGTTTCTTTTTTCAAAAGGAAATCTTGTTGTTCTTTGAAGTAGTTATTACAATATTGTATATGTATGTTCAAGCAAAATTCTATATATGTTTAGCTCTTTATTATTACAATTTTTTTTTTTTTTTGATATTTTCCTCAAATATTTTAACACACAGTAACGATAACAACAAGATGTGTCCTGTATCTATGGTACACAAAGATATACTTGAGATATATTGTGGTAAATATGTGCACACTATATATATATGTATATGTATATAATATTACATAATGCTAGAGACGAAAATAGCATATTTTTTCATCTCTTTTCTTTTCCTTCCTTTATTTGATGGTAGTTTTCAGTTATTTTTCCATTTTTTTTTTCTATTTTGGCTGCAGCCAAATAAAAAATATTAACATGAAGGAAAGGAAGGAAGGAATGAAATGTTGCAACTGCAAAAAATTGTAACAGACATTTGAAGCTACACAAATATACTTTACACATATATACATAACATATGTATATACTTTATCGGAGACACCGCCTTGGATTCTTCACGTTCGATTCAAGTAAAAATTCGGTTTAGCTTGGCTTCCATCTTCCTTCATTTGGTATTTTACTATATGGTATTTTCACTGTGAAGCACGCGCTAAGAACAATCAAATTTTCAGCCAGATGCATTTCTCTTTTGCCCAAGGGTATAATATTCCAGCCAAAAAAAAGGATATTTGTCGGTATGGCATGTATACACATATGGCTGGCATTCAGACAAGAAACTACCTTCTTAGTGTATGTGTGTATGTGTAAGTGTGAATTGTGCAAAGAAAAAAATGTGTACTTTTACTCCATTTAAGTACTTTCATAATCGAAAAGGGAACCTCAACCATGTGCAATACTCGTGTTGAGCTCTAAGCTATCAGGCATTCATTTTAAAGTGAGTTAAGCTTTGGTTCAGGGCGCTTTCTTCGTTTCTTCTTATTTTCCATTTATGCTGTTATTTTCTTTTTTAAGAAATCTTACGGGTTGAAACATTAAAGCAACGGTAACAGAGTAACATTAAATTATAGGTTAAGGGTGTCCCAAAATGTACGCATGCTTTATATAATAATAACGGGCCAGATAGCACAGCGACCAGTAAGATCTATTGTACATGGCCCTATTTAATAGAAACCCTATATGTTTAGACTTTTGATGAATCTTAACATATCTTGGGGTTTGTTGTTCCACAATTTGTGTGGATTAACAACAGTGTCACCGAGGTGGTGAAGCCTATGTCTACCGAGTGCAGGACACTTGCAGAGTTTATGCTCTGAACTTTCTTTATCCATTTCACAAAATCGGCATACGTCAGTGTCGGAAAGACCTAACTTATTTTGATGATACCTTAGGTTGCAGTGACCCGTGAAGTATCCAGTCAAAATGCGTAAGTCTACTCTACTGCGTGAGAGAAGCTTATTCGAGATACTCTTTGAAAGACCTTTGTTTTGCCTGGCGTTGTCCGGTGGAGTTCACGCATGCTTTAAGTATATCTATGAGCAATGCATTTTCATTGACTTCGTTATTCGTTAAAATTGTTACATTTCAGATTCAAAAAAATCCCAGTTTGTTTGTTGAGAAACAACTGCATGTTAATGTTCGTTTCGAATTTAGTATTGATTGATAGCTATCTGACCATTCTGTCCAGACTTTTAGTATTGATTGATAGCTATCTGACCATTCTGTCCAGACATGATAGTTCAGCTCTTTGTTCCTCAAAGGCAACATGTGGTAATGAGATTTGGCCGCCCAGATTATAAGATCTAAAGCCAACGGTCTTTATACTCTTCACGCAGTGAATAGCATTATAAGTTTGTCAAGAAGTTTTTAACACACAAAAGGAGACATTAGAGACCCCACAAAGTATAAATATTTTTGATCAGCTCGACAAGACGAGCTATCCGTCTGTGTGTATTCAAACCAGTCTCTCAGTTATTTAATTAGAGAGCTGAAATTTTTCAAGATGTTTTCTTTTTACCAGAGTCGATTCAGACCACTAGGAGGGGTCCCATACCAAATGTGAACACTATAAGTGTCTGACACATATTTACCAGGGTTACTGGATCGTAAAGCTCCCGGTCTGCATGTTGAAATGCAGTATCATATATGCATAGTCATGCACTCATGGTCAATAAGAAAATGGGCACATGACGTGTTCCAAACAGTTTGCGCCTTCTATTGGTGTATTGAAATGCTTTATGAATATTGATAGAGCCCTAAACGTAAGTCAAATCAATAATATATTGGCAGGAGCGTGAAGAGTATTACAGCTTTGGCACAACCAAAGATAACCTTTTCCTGTTTTTTCTTGAGTTTAAGATTTATCACTACCCATTTCGTTGAAAAGGAATTTGAGTAAGATCGCGTATTTGCCAGCAAAGATGTGGAGGCCTTGTGCCTTGTTAGTTAGTTTTTGTATATTAGATGTAAATCCTATATTGTTGTATTTTAATGAATGGGAAACTAATTGTTGTGGGCAGTGCTAACTGAGATGGTGGCTTTATTTGAAGTTAGGCAGTTGTTCAAGAGACAAGGAGTCTGAAGTTACGTTGATTCATTCTTCTTATAGAAGAAGCTGTGGCTAGAGTTCTGGCTAGTCGCTTTTTGTAGGCCAGCAGTTGGTCGTTATAATAGCTTGAAAAGAAGCTGATTTGATTGTCCATAGTTGTCAGCACTGCACTGAAGGATTTCGATCCGATTGTGATTTGGTTTCACAGGAATACTTCAGATTTGTATTTCGTATCTTATGCACATCACCAAATTGCTGATAAACTAAATACTTTCTTTTAAAAAATCTCACTTGATCAAACCATTTCTGGGACACCCTTGTGTGGTATATACAAAGATATTGTTCAAGTAAATTTGAAGTTTAAGTAAGTGAACTAAATATGGATGTCTGATTGTCTGTATGTATGTCTCAACTTAATAAAATTTAAGCTCTCTTACAATTGCTCTCAATCACGCTTACACTTGCACACATATTTCTTCAATTCAATTGTTGTCTCGCATTCTCCTCAATCGTAGTTCCATTCTTTTTACATGCTAAGTATCTTCTATGTTTAGTACTATGAGTATGCCTACTTATTCTTGTTGGTCTAAACATAGCATTTCCAGGATGTACAAATGTTTGTGTCGGAAAAACCTTAGTTTACACATATACCTATGTATATACATATGTAGTATGAGTAGATTTAGTTGGTTTTTTTTTTTTTGTTTGTTGTTGATTTTTACTTTTATAAACTTGTGTTGTTAGCCCAAAGAACATCTACACACATGAAGTGCTTTCTTCTTGTTTTTTTTCTTTTCTTATTTAATATTTTTTGTTTTTGTTTTCATTTTCTTCTATTACTTTTTATTTTTATGTTTGTCGTTCATTTCTCCATTTCTTATTTTGTTTTGTTTTCTTACTGCCGTATGTTGTTGTTACTTTTGCATATTTTAATGCAAATTGAGCAGAATTAATTTAGTACAGTGTCTCCTCTGTTTATTTTTCTTTCCTCTATGAGTTTATATGTTTTTCTCTAACTCTCATCTATGTATATCTCCCCCACATTTAGGCTTTCACTATCTTTCACATATGGATACACATATGTATGTAAAGTATCTGAGTTTTTTTTCTCTTCTTATTTAAGAATATTTTATCAAATTATTTTTCTTGTCCACTTTTGTGGTTTGCCTAAATTTGTTGGTTATTTTTCTTTTTTTATTTGTTTGCTTAAGTGTCTGGCCATGAAAGACTCTTCTCTTTATTTTAAATAAAAATATGTTATACTCTCAATTCTTTTGGAGATATTTTACTAAATATAAATATAAATTTTAGATATGTTTTATTTTTCACAACATTTAATTTTGTATTTCATTAGAAAACATTTGTTTAGTTTCTATGTTTAGAAAAAACCTGCAAAAATATTTTATTGAATTCAATGATCCTTGAAAATTTATAAAATAAAATCTTTTTTAAGTGCAACATATTCAATTGAGAGTAGTTTACTATCTTCATGGTTTTGAAGTTTTTCGGATTCATTTAAAGTTCACTACCTGAAGGAAATATTTCCTAGACACAATTTGAGTCATCACCATTTGTTTGCCCACTTCTATCTTTATGGCTGCTCGTGAATGAATCGCGAATGAAAAATATGACATTATGAATGATCAGCATAAATTCCATGAGTCTCATCTCCTTCGTTTTATACTTACTACTTAGTATGGGGGAACCAGTGAAACATGCTGAGGCTGCAGCTGAACAAAAGTGTGAAATGCAGAGAAAAACAAAGAGTGAAAAAGTAGCAGAAATGGAAGTGAAAATGAAACAATCCTTATGAATACTTCTTCGTCCTTGGTATGAAGAATGAAACATGATGAAACTAAAGTCTCAGGCTCAGAAATTCATTTCATTTCCTTTGTACGTGAGTAAAATTTTTCATGCAATTCTGCGTATAATAATTCTTTTTGTTTGTTGTTTCCCTTTTTATGCTTACAAATATTCATGTTCAACATATTATTTGTATAAAGAGTAGGATAAATAGAATTTAGTTAAGTTGAGTTGAGTTGATTCAAATTAATGAGGTATTGAAAGAAATGTAAGAATATAAAAAACATTGAATGATTTTTTTTTTTTTTTCTTGACATATTTTCAGTTGTTAAGTTTTATAAATTTTATATTCAAATGAATTCTAAGATTTTAACACTCACTGTATTTTGTAACAAATTGATGCCAAATAATTTCTTCTTGTCTATATATTTAATGGGAATTACGAAGCTTGTGTCTATGTGATACATGGATCAAGGCAAAGTGCATACTTAGTGTAAAAGTTGTTATAACAACGATCTAAATTTTTAAGTGAATTTTGTATAGTGACTATCTTTTCCAGTAATCCCTAGTATGGAGGACTGGCTGGACGGTACAGTTCTAAAACTTAACACCATTGACATCTACACATATGGCTCCAAATTGGAGAAGAAAGTCGGCTGCGGTATCTTCTCGAACAACCCAAACTTAAAGCTCAGTTTTCGCTTATCTGACCACTGTAGCGTCTTTCAAGCAGAGGTAATGGCCATACTAATGGCTTCTAGATAACTACACTCCGAGGTCACATATTAATATCTACACAGATAGCCAAGCGGCAATAAAGTCCCTCTCGGGTGTATACACTACATTCAAGCTTGTCGCGGAGTGCCGCTCTTCCCTAGATACTTTAGCCTGTCACGTACCCATACAATTATGCTGGGTGCCCTGACATAGAGACATCGTGGGCAATTGTGAAGCTGACGAAGTAGCCAAAGAAGGGAAGTTACGTGAGGATGTAATGTCTCCGGCTGGAGTTCCGTTAGCAACAGTGAAGCTCACTGTCAGAAAATTCTACCAATTAAAAGCCAATGCACTCTGGGTAGAAGAAGGCATTGCAGCATAGCTAGGCAAACCTGGTAAAAAATGAACAGAAAACGAACCGGCCAGCGGCTAAATCTCGGTAGAACCTCAAACCATAAACGTACTAACGGGCCATTGCGTCAGACTTGGGCTTCCTCATTACGATTTCTGCCGCAGCTGCGGCTCTGAAGAGGAGGAGGAGATTGTGCTTCATCTCATGTGCCAGTGTCCATCCCTCGTCAGAAGAAGATGGAACCACCTAGGCTCTGGATTTCTCTCCAGCTTAACCGAACTATCATTCCTACCAATCAGGGACATAGATAGGTTCATTTCGGAATCCAAATGGTTCTCCGCATCGGACTAAGGGGTGCCGTGTCAACTCTTTGCTGGTATCTAATATTCTTTTTTGTGCCTAAGTGAGCCTCTCGTAAGTGGAAAAATTAATTTCAGCTCGATTCGATCAAGAACTGAGGGTATGTATAAAAGCAAACGGACGGATGGACAAAATGCCATCGACTCTACTCATGACTTTGATATTTTCCATTTTCATATATCTTATGGGATCTTCGACACATTGGTTCCCTGTGTTTCCAATATCATGACAAAGTTCTAATACCGATTCATAATAGAGTGAAAGAAATAACAATATAAGAGATATTCATTAATGATGAGAAATTGAAAAATGATATTAAACTTTTGAAAAAATGCCGATCCAAAGCCACAAAGTAAAACCATGCTTTTTATCTAATTTCATTCCTTTTTCATTTAATTTGTTATTTGTTGAATCATTTTTCTTCCTTTTGTTACTCGTATTATTTGTTTGTTGAGTTATTTCATCTTCAACTGAAGTTTCAATTAAAGAAGAAGAAATTAAAAATCAAAACTAAATACAAAAACAAATTAAAAGAAAATTCCATTTTCTTTTTGCTTTCAATTCTTTCATTTTCTGTTTGTTTCAGCTTTCACCATTGTGTGCAAAAAATACAATACAATCATTTTTATAAAATAAAGATGAAATTTTTATTATAAATTTTTGCAGATTATATTAAATTTAGCTGAGGCACTGACCAATATATGTATGTATGTTGATGAAGAAATTATGTGATTTGCTCTCTCCTGCATTTTCAAAAATCCAAATTTGTTTTTTTTTGTATCTTCATCAGATTGCAATGTGATTTTGTGAATGTTTTTGATTGGTTTGTGGCCTGAAACACAGGTAAGTTTTGGACCTGATATGTGAAGGATCAATTCGTCTTTTTCAAACATCTAATCTTGATTTTTATGCAATAACAATGTTACTATTTGATACAATATAGGGTCACCTGGATTGTTCTTATTTACAATTGGTTCTAATAGGTGACACTGTTGACAAAGTAACCAAACAGTTTTTTTATTTGGCCCAAAGTGAACCGATTTTAATAAATTTTTCTTTTTTATTGTCAGGGTTGGGCACCTATAGTTGAATGCATAAAGGTAAGAAGATGCAAAGCGTAAAGTGGCTGTCATCCATGTATATTTTCACATCAATGTCTTATTCCACATTCATATTACCTTTCACATCCATGTTTCATTTCACGAAATACCCTTTCGTTTCAAGTTCCATCATTTTTCTTTCAGTCATGTCCAAAAAGAAATCGAATCGACAATGCCGCTCTGAATACATCGCTATCTTATCTGTTTCGAAACACATTTTTCTGACTTGCGCGAGAAACAGCAAAAGCGAGAAGCTTCAAAGCGACAGCGAAACTTGGCCTCTTCGCTTCAATTGCAATAACTCCATTGCATAAATAGAATGCCAGTGTGAAGTGCATTTGAAGTGCGAATTTTTTTGTTTGCAAGAATATCGAATCCAAATAATGTTTCCTCTCAACTCAAATTTAAATTCTTTTATGGCGAAAATCACTAAAAATAAGAAAAACTGACCTGAACAAAAGAATTTGGATTAAACCTATGGAGAGCCATTAAATGTGTTAATGTACAGCCACATAGCCATGTCACAATAAAAGATGCATATAACAAGTGGTGCAGGAGTGTTGCTGAAAGAGCTGAGGTGTTTGCAGAAGAGCTAGAGAACAGATTATCGTCCCTGCAACTTGCTAACCAGAAATAAAAGGTAAGCTTTGGCTATGCCAAAGTTGTAATACCCCTTTCATGATTCTGTGCATGAGTCTAGGGTAGAGTCAGTATTGATACTAATTTCAATACACCAATAGTCAAGTACATGGCGCTAATACTGACTCTGAAATATGTTGCATTAAGCACATATATCGGAGGCTACACGCTTCAGTAATTCAGGATCTTGAAATGTACATGGATTATGCACACATATTGTCAAAATTTCAGTTCAATAAGACAAAAATCAAAATAGTTTTCCACATAAGAACATTAATATGAATTTTGGTTTGTGTTGTGGTCCGATTGGACCAATATACAGCGTCATTTTGACAACAATTTGGATTGGGAAAATATTGTAAATAGAATTACAGATTAAATGGATATAAATACAAATATATATAGATTGAAATATAAAAGACAAAAAAAGTATTAGAGAAACCTAATAATAATTGTAATCAAAAAAGTTTGTTAAATAGAAATACAAATATCAAAGCTCGTACTATTATATTTTTAAGCATTAATTATAAATACCAACAACACAAGGTGCTCAAACGTTTTTCATTCACAATGTCATCTATCAACTATCAAAAAAAGGTATTGACAATAAATGAAATCAAGAGTGAATATGGATTGTCATGGAATTTCTATTCAATCTAAAATTTCATCAATTTGTCTCAATATTTACGAAATATGTATGCATATGTATTTTTGAACAACAGTGATGATGTTAAGTTGTGATCATACAGATAAAAGTGAAAGCATTAAATTCTTATCCCATGAATTCTTCTCCATACCAAGCCAAACTTTCTGATTTCCTTGCACTACTACCTTGACAATTTTCCATTTTAATTATTTTTCATTACATAACTGCTGTCCGTCTGTCTCTCAGTCAGTCAGTTAGTTAGTCAGTCTTATTGTTAAGGTTACATTAATTTGTCTTTTGGTAAAAAGGTTTTTGATTAAATTAATTAAATAAATTAAAATATGAAGGAATGAATTCTTGGCGTGACCTTTAAATAAACTAAAATTATTCTTTAAATTCTATCAATTTGGATCTATCTCTTAGAGGAAGACAAGACAATATATATAACATACCATGTGTACCCATGAAATCATTAACACAATGTTTCTTGATGGCTTTGGTCTTTAAAATAAAAGTGCAGAAAATTGTGCAAATCTTCTTAAAAATTGAAATCAACTAATGCGAAACAAATTTACAGAGACAAGCAATCGAATCAGATCGAATCGAATCGAATGAAAGAGTCCTTTTTGCTTGTGGAGGAGAAAATTGAAAAAAAAATGAACAACACTTCATAAAATGTAAAGCAAGCAAAGCGCGCTGATAAGAATAAAAATCAATTTCCGCACACTCAAAGATGAAACTGATGGTGATGATGACTATGATGACGATACTGATGGTGGTGATGATGAACAAGAAAAACGAAAGCAAATCAAATACTAAAAAGGAAATGCCATTTTTTACACACATCCAGACACACGCACACACACAAATGCGTACGCACTTGTACTCACAGACGCATTGAAGCACAAATAAAGCAAAGGAAAATAAAGAAAAGGTCTGAAAGGAGCGAATAAAGAAGGCTTTTGAAAGTCGAAGAAGAATGTGTTGCTATTATCCTTTTGCCGCTCGCGATAAGATATTTGCACAAGAATAGACACCGAGACATACTGAGATTTCGATAAAATCCGATTTGAAAATGAGCGAATGCCAATAAGTAGCATTATGCCAGCCAGCAGAGCATAGAGTAGAGTAGAGTATTCCTGGGGATAGGATGGAGGCAAAGGATTTCATCATAGTCAATAGAAAGAAGGTAATAAAGTGGAGGGAACAGAAGCATAAGAAAAGAAAAGGAAGTCAAGCAACGATAAGCGACAACAGTGAAAATGACAAAATAAGCGAACAGCCAACCAAAATGGCAAGGACAAAAGGCAAAGCGTCAAAGGATCAAGCAGCTTTTTCTTTATTATTGTATTTCTCTCTCTCTCTTTCTCTATTGTATTTTTTTTCTGTTTTGTTATGACATAAATAAATAGAAAGAACTAAACTAAAAGAAGAAAAAAAATTGAACTGTTTACGAAGGAAGTCGATTTCGATGCTGCTAACGTCGCAGCCGCCCTGCAATAAATCATTGAAGTTGTCTTAGTTGTCTGGGGAAAGGATGAAGGAGTTGCCTTGTGGTAAACGCTTAACTTGATTCAAGGACATTTTGTTATTGTTGTTGTCATTGTTGTGCGATGTGCGATGTGAAATCGATAAACTTACACGCAGCCGGAAGTCTGTTAGTGACTGATAACATGGCGACTTCCGGTGCCGCTTCATAATAAGCTTCCACACACTTATGTGAGTGAGTGTGTGTGTGTGAGTTGCCCTTTAAAGTAAAAAATAAGCCAGCTTAAGAATGAGTATAAGTTATTTTCTATTATATTTTTGGCTTTAGTAAAGCATTCATGCAAAAATCCGTTGAACTTAGTAGTTAAATTCAAAATCATTCAAGCAATCAATTTTAATAGCTTTAAAATACAATACGAGTAGTATATGGTATATGGTAAAAGTGATGGTTCATGAAATAGGCACAAAGATAAGGGTTAGTTGGGAAACTAAGAAAATTGCGGTATCAAAAGGGATGAATCTCTTTTATGAACTTATTTCGTTAGATACATAAGTATCACATGGGGAAAAATCTTGACAGGAAGTTATTTGTAGATTGGAATCCATGTTTAGTTGTTATCTTTGTATTGTAGTCCTTATATTTTCCTTGATTGCATTTGAATTATTTTCGAATTGCTAATGATTCTCGTCCTGTTGCACCTTCATTGTGATTCATTCGTATTCAGGTGAATACCAGTTCCGTGAATCTATGCACATTTGCCAAAACAAATCAATACCTGATTACTTATGCAGCTCAGGTAAATCTTGTAAAAAATGTCCTGCCATGTCATGTCCTCACCAATGTCTGTTCACTCTTTAAATCAGTGGTTCTTAAGTTGTGGTACGTGGACCCTCCACATGTCAAATCAGATTTTCAATATTTTTACCAATATTTGTATTATTTTATTGAGGCAAAAACTAAGTTTTAAGAATGATGTAAAATGTCAGTGATTTGAGTTTGGGTCCGCAGTCTATAAAAAGCTTAAGAATCACTGCTCCAACACATTTTTGGGAATCTAAATTTATCTCTAACGCACGTTTGACCATTTCATTGAGGTACATGAACTTGCATTAGTGGATATGTCACAGATTTATTTTCACTTTTTTAACTGAACAGATTTTTTCTCCATTTTATGTTGTACGACAGCAGACAGCAGAAATGTCCTTAAAGGAATGAAGGAGGGGGACAAAACCCATTGCATGTCTTACATTTTAAGTATTTCTAATCGGTTTTCTTTTCATTTCTTTTGTTTTTCTATTTATCTTTGGTATTTTTCGAAGACTTGAAAGAAATGACCAAAGGATGGAAAAGTATGGCAGGAAAGCACGTTCGTTGACAAATGATTTGACTGGCATTGGGTCAATGTCTTTAAAGTCAACTTAATGGTTTCATGAAAATTAAAAAAAAAAAAGACACAAATAAAAATGGAAAGAGAAAATATTCAACTTAACAAATTGTGCACAATGATTTTTTGATTTTATTACATTATGTTCATCATTATCATGAACAACATGATTATCATTAGTATCATCATATTAAATTTGCTTTCTTTTTTTAGACAATAGAATTTTCCTTAATTTTTTGCCATCGTTAGCAACTGAGTTTTTGTTGCTTTGTTTCTTTATTGAAGAAAAATTTATGATAAAAATTGTTGTTTGTTATTATTTCATTTATTAAATTCTTCTTTCAATTAACCTTAATACAAAGTAATGACATTTTTGTCTTTACTATTATTTTGTGCTACTGAAAAATTGAAAAATTTTATCAAAAATTTTTTCTTCTTTTCACAAACATTTTATTGTGTTTTTGTTTGTTTTGTGATTTTTTGCTAATAAAAATATTTTTATAAAAGAAATTTTGTACTTACTTTGTTTGATGTAATCTTTGCCATAATGTGGAATTTTGTAGATACTTTTTTTGTATTTGTTGTCGCTGCATATTTTTTATATATTACTTTTGTTTCTTATTTATTAAAAAATAAAAAATGTTGATTAATTTATTAATTTATTTTTCACTTTCCTTTTTTGCCTATTTAATCGGAGCTTGTATTTTTTTGTTGCATTTTCCTCATTATTTTGTGATTTTGTTAAAGATTTTTTTTCATTATTTTATTTTAATATTTTATATTGATTTTTTTTTTTTTGGTTTCTTATTTTATATAAGTATATTATTTATTTAATTTATTTCATGAATTTCTTTATTACTTTAATATAAATTCTTTATGATGGTAGTTGAATGATATTTTTTTGGGTTCTGTAAAATGGATAAAGGGAAAATTGATATTAGCAATTTTTAATTAATTTTATATAAAATAGTTGTAGGCTATGAGGGGTTATATTAAGAAGTCAAATGAACTAATGCTTCTTTAAAATACAGAAAAATAAGTCTTGTTGTTATTTGACAACTTCAAATATTGTGTGTAAAAGATACTTGTATTGAATATAAAACTTCTAATGGTACATCATCATTAAAAATTGCCAACAATTGACATTCAAATTATAATAGAAAAGAATCTCATTTCTGTTGGTATTTTAATATCAAAATAGCCTTCAGCTTTTTGTTGTTTGATATCATCTCACTCATTTTATTTGTATATCGCATTTACAAATTAAATTCTATAAAAGAAAAAAAAAACACACATTTTCCTTATTTTCGTATGTAACCATGACAAACAAGTACTCAAACATATAACAAACAACAAACATTGTAAGCCCACATCATGCATCTATAGAACCATAGAAAACTTAAAAATAATGAAGCTAAAAAACAAATAATGCGCTTGAAATTTTATATTTTTGCACAAAAAAAAAAAAAACAAAACAAAAAAGAAACCAATTTATGTCAGAGAAATGGAAATAAAACCCAATTGATTTGAAATTTTGAAAAACAAACAAACAAAAAAAAAATGGGAATGAACAAAACAAGTGGCTTAACGAATACTTAATATGGCAGCATATCAAATAACCAATTAAAATATAATTCTATTTATTCATTTCGCATGGAATATTAAACAATTCGACACAACTCAAAAGCAAATACACGTTTGAGGGAATTTCATAAGCGAATTCATTCAATTTTGGGTGTCCCAATTATTACTTTGTCCTTTCCATAACAACAAACTTTTTTAACTAGAAAAACATCATAGGTTCCTCCTAAATCATAGTCTTCTTCACGAGTTATATTAGTCGAAGGCTTTGTAGCTAGCACTCTATAAGTTATTCTAGATTATATATTATAAGCAATTATGTATATAACCTAAGTTTGAAAATAAAATAATAAATAAATCCAATATTTCTTTGGCTTTTTTTTTTAGAACAATTAATCGTAGACATTCGTTGCTGCTATGAGAATTTGTTTACAAAGTAGTAGCAAAGACTATAAAATGGACAATGTCTCTCTATGGAGAGTATTCTTTTTTTTTTTTTAAAATTTGGCATATCCAACAACAAATTGTGTGTACTTTTGCATCAATAATATTTATGTTTCTAAAATCTTAAGGAAACTTACACACAATTTGTTGTGGGTATGCCAAAATTTTAAAAATAATGAGAAGCACCGCTTAAACAGCCAACATTCGACTGTTGCTTTCCATGGAGCCGAGTCCCCGCAATAATTGTCAAAACATTTCTTATCTTAACAATTTTTTGTCATTATAAATTAGAATCAGGGGACCACGCTTGGTTCATGCTATGTGCCTTCCCTATGCACATGGCAACTCTGCACCAAATTTTCTCATCTGACAATCATGCCATCTCACTTGGACACTTTAATTTGGATTTTTCTATCTTCCGGCTGTTCGTTTTGGGTTTTCCGAATTTTCTCTTTTCTTAAACAAACCCAGTGATACCGCGAACACAACAAAAAAAAATCAGCCAATCGGTAGAGCCGTTTCCAGATACGTAATTTATATATATATTTATATATTTACAAGAATTGCTCGTTTAATATATGAGATAAAAGAGAAATATTGTTATTTAATAAAGTGTTTGTATACTAGTTGATATTTTCTGAAAATTGTAAAGATTCTTCATAAAAGTTACAATCTATTTGGGGAAAGGTTTTCAGGTTTGGGTATAGTTTCGTTCTTGGCTCATAGCATTCATTAGCAGAGGCATCTTTATGTTTATTGTATTTAAAAAGGAATAAATTTGCAAAATATTGGAAATCTATTGGATAGAAATTGTTAGTCATATTCAAGCACTTCAAATGACACTTGACTTTGTCTGCAGTATTTACTTAAAGTTCGATAATATCGAGATTTACTACTAAGATAAAAAAAAACGATGAAAAAGTTCATCAGAAATTCAAAATACTTAGACGAAATTCGCACATTGGCTGATCTAGTTTACAACATCGACAAATCTCAATTGTCCAACCCTGACACCTTTTTAGCCCTTCCAACCTTCTCCCTATATACATGTCTGTGGCAAAAAGTTATGTCGGAAATCTTTGTTTTGCCCATTTTGTGTAAAAAATTACTATTTGGTTTTATTTCAATATTCTTAATCAAAATACTCTGAAGCCTTTTTTTTCAAAATTCTTTAGTCGAAATATGTGTTTTGAAGCGGGTAATAATGATAACTTTAAAACTCAATTTTCGATTTAAGCTACTTTAACTTATTTCCACATATACGTTTGCTAGCTATTTAATGTATCTTTTTCCAAATATATTAGGACCACCCTAATACACACACATTGTGCTAGACGCTCTTCAACTAAGTATTCTATTTTCACATAATTATATCGAAATTTTCATTATTCACATTTATGGTGGTCTTGCCTTTTCTGTTATAATTTCGATTTCATTATTTGTTCGTATGATACTCGTATAGTGGTCTTCCATTTTATGTAACATTAAATTTTGAACTATTATAATTATACAGTCTTATAATATTAACATATCTTAGACGGTAGGTGTTTTCCGTTTAAGAAAAGTGTCAGATATAATATTTCTTCTATGTATATACTATTTTTTTTATTATTATTCTATTTTTTATTATTTCTATGATGTTACTAAATACTTAGTATATCGGAAAGAACTTGTTAGAATATGTAATATTTGTTGGCCTTACAGCAATTAAAGTTATTGTACTCAAAACAATCAAATCAAAGCCAATAAACTCTATTTCTATGAGAAAATTAACAGATGACACTAGAAAATAATATAGAGGAAAACAAAATTCAAGTTTGGTTAAGGTGTTTTGCATGTTTCTTAAAAAAATTATATGATTCATTTGGAAAAGTTTGGTTCTTATGAAAAATGATAGGCGTTTTTGTTAATTGAAAACATTTAACATACTTCGTTTGTTTATAGTGTGGAGATAATTAAGTTGAAGTTGTTAATATTTAAGATAGGAGAACTATAAAAAAATTACTCTATGAGGGAATTGCTTTTTATGAATTTACCTTTTGATATGATTTACCAAAGTAAGGTATATTAAATAATTCATTTCGAAATGTTTTTGGGAGTTTTGGATGTCAGTTGGTTAATGCCATACAACTATCGCACCCAAAGTTATGTTTTCTATTATTAAATATCAATGACGCAGAAGCATTTAGTATTCTCTATATACGAGGACAGTTCGAAATGTCAGTGACTATTTGAATTTCTCGAATAGTAACTTTAAAAGGACCACTGCTTTCTGCATCTAATATTGTATTTGTTAATTGAAAACTGTTAAATTTTGAGCAAGCAAGCAAGCGTCATTTAGTTTGTGATTGACAACCAGTGAAATGCGACGAAAATTGAAAATTGCTCATCACACATTATCTTTTACATAAAACTGACACCGAAACTAAGGAGACCTCCTACTATGGGGACAACTATCAATTTAAATGGTTAAGAGTGATTTGAATAATCGCAGAATGAAAGTGCGTGAGGTAGCTGAGGCTGTAGGCATTTCAATTGAGTGAGTACATAACATTTTCTATGAATATTTGGACATGAAAAAGATTTCTCACACTTGACCATAAGGCAACTTTGTGCCAAAAGAGTGCAATCCGGACGAGTTTTTGCGCCATTTCGTAACCATAGACAAGCAACAAGGTCATGGGGGCAGTTTTTTTAGATGCACGCTGTGTCATTCACATCTATTATGTACCTTGAAAAGGGTAAAACGAACGATATTATTCAGAGCTGTTGGACATATACGACATGATTGATTTTTAACAAAAACCGAATTTGGCGAAGAAAAAAGTGTTCTGCCACCGTGACAATACACGGGTGCACACATGTGTAGTTGCCATGGAAAAAATCCACATATTGGGCTACCATCCAGCATATTGGCCCCTGCGACTATTTCTTGTTTTCAAATCCGCAGAAAGGGTTTGGAGGTAAAAGATTTGGGTTGAATGAAGAGGTTATTACTGAAACAAATGCCTTTTTTGAGGACCTTGATATAACCCATAATTTGGACGGGATAAAGGAAAGGAGACTACTTTGATAAATAAAAAGCTTTTTTCGAAATAAAATATTGTTTTTCCAAAAACTCACTGACTTATCTAACTGTCCACGTGATATTTAAGTTTTGTTTTTATAAAGTTTTCCACCATCATGTGTTATTAAATAAATTAGCATTGTTTTTTATTTGTTGAAAAAAAAAAATAACAACAAGTTTGTTTAAAATGAAAATATACATATTTAATTTTTAAATAAATTTTACATTTAAAAAGAAATAAACTAAAATAATTTAAACAAAATTATTTTATTGTTTCAATTGCCATCACCAACCTGTGGCCTATTGTATTTTGTATAATTTTTTTTATTGTGAGTGAATCAGTAAATGACATAGCTTTTTTTATTGACGTGATTAAAAAATACACAATTTAAATTTATTAAATATAAAAAAAGGCAATTGTAAAAATTTAAAAGGCAAACAATAATAAAATCAATAATGTCCAGTGACTTATTCACAAAAAAATTACATACATGGGTTTATTATTTTTACTAAAGCAAAACCGCGAATAAAACCGAAAACAACAAATTGATCAACTTAAATTTGGAAGGTGATTTAATACCCTACACATAGATAAATTCATATGTATAGATCATATTATATTATCTATCTTACACTTTCTTTAATATGTCATAAGATTATGAGAGTTTTGCAAAAATGAGATTGACATATTGTATGTCAATAATTTTATCAGTTTAGAAATTGTAATTAACAGTGAGAATCATGTATTCTAATAATTGTATAATTCAAATAAAGTTTAATTGCATATAAGTATAAAATCATTTTGATCCATAAGACTTGAAGCTTTACTATTAATGTGCTCACTTAACCTTCGCCTATCTCTATACAAATACAGTGGTGACTGTTTCGATGCCAAGATCACGTTCATTGTACCAACGTGCATTCACAGCACATCTCAGTACTTTGTTCTGAAACCTTTATATTTGCCAATATGTTGCTGGAATACGAGCAGCCCAATATCTGAATAATATTGCGTGTATACAAAATATATGATTTTTATAGCACAAGAACTGAGAAATACTTAAATGAATTGCCACTATATAAATTTATATAATTTTATATACGTGTATGCACAAGTAGTCAGTAGGATAATGATATTTTCAATGAATCATCAAATGAGTGAACGAATATTGAAATCAATGAACAAATGAACACGTCCAATTGAATAAATGTATGAATAAATAAATTCGCATGAAATGAAAGTTTTCATTGTAATATGTTTTGTATTGTTTTCTTGATCAAGAGGAGAGAGAAGTGAAAAAAAAGAGAATCAGTTTAACGAAGCAACAAATGAAGCAGAAGTCAATGACTTGTTAAATGGAAATGGAGTGTAGAAGCAGCAACAACAACAGAATCATTGTTACAGACTATAATACAAATATTTATTATTTTATTAAATAAGTGGTGGCTGTCTACCATGAATAAAGTAAGTGAGTGAATGCTAAAAAGGGGGGAGGCGATTGTGTGACAAGGTATAGAATATGCAAAAAAATAAAAACAAAGGAAACAATTGAAATTAAATTTTTCTTCATTGACTTCATGTAGTAATTTATTAAAATATTGTATTGGCTTTTTACATCACAAAAAAAAAAGGTTTATAAATTTAAGATTAAATTCAAAATTCAATGAAAAATTTAAGTTAAATACAATATTCATTGGGTACATTTTTCATTTCTTGCAGTCCCATCAGTTTCATTATTAGACGAAAATCAAATAACTAAAAATCATTTGATAATGTTTTTCCCAAATGAACTCATTTAATCCATTTATAAACATAAAATGCCAACACAGCAGGCTATAGTATTTTGTACTCTGTGCATATCTTTATGTATGTACGTACACTCATGGGCGAAATAATAAGAGCATCTTTATGTCATGACTGTTATGCTCATCTGAATGGTTATATTTGTGAAGCAATGCAATTTTTCTATTTTCTTCTAAAATATTGTCAGTTGTCTTTATCGAAGCATTTGGGAGAAGATTACATTCGTGATATCTGAAGAGTAAAAACATTATATGCCATTGGTTTTATAATATTATTTTACTCTTGGATCATTTCGAAAAGTTATAATCTATGATTCTAACCGTTGTATTTTCAAAATAGTCACAAATTCTAACAGAGTTATAAATGGTTGCTAAGTGGCTGTTAATGTCATCTTTAGTACATTTGCTATAACATGGAAAGCTCTTTTTGTTCAAATTTTTGTGACTATTTTGAGAATAGGTCGGTTAATATAAAAACCCTTCATCATTCATTTTCGGGAGCACAATGCTTTTTTTTTTAAATTAACATTTTTTTAAACATTAAATGCTGAAGCCGCCTTCTAATAATGGTGTCATTTAGTGAACAGTGATGAGGCCGTCATAGACGTTTATGATAGTACTAGACTCTTTAGTAATAGTGTGTTTTTAAGTTTTCCATGTGTGGGTGTAGTTTTTTCAGACGTCTGAGTGATGTGTTATACAAAGTATGGTTGCTAGTGGGTTTAGATGAGTTTTATGTTATTAATGCTGCTGTGAAAGTTAATTTCTTCAAGTACTGTTGAAATCTTCGGGTCTCGGTGAAGTGCCCTGTTTCTCGCATATCACAGAGCTCTAGATATGTTTCCCGCTAATGTTATAAACAGCAGTGGTACTATATATCTGTATACTATAGCGCTAGACGGGGGCCATTACTTGCTTATAAATTAGCAGTTTGCTACTTAAAGCTAGCCTGCTATTTTCGTGCAATTGCGCAACTTCTGGTAACAACAACCAGTGACACTTCTTACATGGCCCCGCCAAGTAAGACGATTATCTAGGATCAAGCCGAGGTATCGAATTTGATTCACCTGCGAAATGATACTTGAACAATATTCTATAACTCGACAAACATCATGCTTTAATGTAAAAGTGCAGTTCAATGATTTCTCGGCATTAATGCCGATGTTCCAACTTTAAGCCAAAGTATGGAATTTTCTCAAGAATGATTGTGTCATTTCCGCTGACACTTTGGAGACCCATTTCTTGCTAGGATGGCTGTGTCATCTACATATGTTGCAAGCAACATACTCTCGTCATCTGGTACCAGCATATCCGAAGTATATAACGTGTAAAGAACTGGTTCCAGGACACCACCTTTAGGCACACCAGCCTTAATACAATACCTCTAATTGATGATAAAAGTTCTATCTGTCAAAAAGCTCTTGAGTAGGAGAAATTGCTTAGTTGAGAATAGTTGTTTAAATTTGTGGAGTAAGCTGTCAAACCATACCCTATCGAAGGCTTGTTTGACATTTTGGAATACAGCTGAACAATATTGTTTGCTTTCGAATGCAGTGAGAATATGTTTGACAGCCCGATGCAATTGCTCTGGCGTAGCACGCTGAGGCCTGAATCCAAATTGGTTGCTTGGGTTGATATTCTGGTTGCCCCGTACTTCCAACATTCTTCTCAAAAACAATCTTTCGAATATCTTCGAGAAGTTCAAAAGCAGCCTTATCTATAGGATATGATAAAATACTCTGGCTTTCCAGGTTTGGCGATTACAATGTTGGATTGTTAAATATTTTTGCCAAGGCATTAAAATCATGACTTAAAGGTGTACTTACTATTTCGTCGATGCGTGTATTTGTCATGTATGTGTCTGCTCATTTTGAATAGAATGCAGTTAAATAAAGGAAAGAAAAGAATAGAAAAAGAAATGAATTGTCTGCATACCGAAATTAAAATTAAAATTAAGAAGAAAAAGGAGAAAATCTCTTAACTTCAAATCCTGTGGCTCAAATAATAAAAGTGCAGCAATTTTCATTGTTTCTGTTATTCCATTTACTTATATATATAGTTCTTTAGGTTTCTTTAGTTCCTTTTATTGTTACTCCTTCATCAGTTTTTGTATTTTTTTTTTTATTTGTGTTTCCTGCTTTACAGTTTTCACATACATTGCCATGGGTATTTTTTGTAGTAAGTACTTATTTTAGTTTAATTATAGTCGGAAAACTTTGGCTACATGTGGTTTTTTGGACTTGAACTTTTCTGGTTAACACTGAATGTTGTGAAATACTACTAGTGTATATAAAATGTCTACATACTTGCACAAAATTTTGCAAAAAGCAAAAATGTTTATTAAATTCGTTTAGCATTCATTACATAGAAATATTTCATTATTTGTATTTTCTATTTCTATTTTTGTTGTTCATTTTATTTTTGATTTTTCTCATTTTTGTGAAAAATGAACTGAGCTGTGCAAAAGTGATAATTAAAACTAGTACGACTAAACTTTGGACAACTAATACTGGGTTAAGTAAGCAACAAAATAAGAAAAGCATAATAAAGATATATGCAACTTTCGACTGGAGTCACTCGACAATCACTAAGAGAGGGAAAGGTTGAAAGTGGTAATGCAAGAAAGAAGATATTATACATAGTATTGTAGAAGTAGTAAATGTTGTGGGTTTGTATTGATATTGTTGTTTCATAACTCAGTAAGTTTATAGTTTGGTTTTTCTTTTATTCTTTGTTGTTGAAGTCTGCTTTTTTTGGCTTGGAATCATTTATCAATGTCAGAATGTGCAACAAACATAATGCAAACACAATGCTGAAAGTCCAAAAGAAAGATAAAGATACAAAAACAAAACTTTACGAAACGATGTAGGAAAAAGGAGCAAAGAATGGTAAAAGGATGTGTGAGTGTGTGTGTGTGTGTGGCTTGAAGACTTTGATTATCAACATTCATTGAGTGAGAGGCAGGCACAAGGCTAAAGTGAAGTGCGTAAAATAAGTTTGCGTAAAACTTTCGACTTGATTTTGTATCCTCGTCCTTTTGAAAATACACTTAAGTGATTTTCAAAATTATGCACACGCATAAATGCACAGCAATGTCATACAAACAGACAAACAAACATTTCTCTAAACACTCGTATCTGCATGTCTGGCATATCCTTTTAGTTCATCCTTCGTCATTGCTTCAACCGCAAATGCATTCTAAGCATTTTATCAATAATTTACAAAATTTTCTCTTAAGAAAACATTAAGCAAAAACTTTTTCATGTCTATTCTCAAGGTTTAGTTTCATCCTTCGGCTTTATCTTCTAGTATGTCTTGTTCAGCTTATTCATATTCTTCTTCTAACTTGCAACAGCAATCTCTGCTAGATTTAGTAGTCATAAATCCTGGAAGCTTATGAGGCAGTTACTCTTTTTCTTTAGAAAAAACAAGAAGCATCATGGGGATGTAAGATCCTTTGGAATCGTTTAATTGAATATGGTTTATTATTATAGTAGTATTATGCATATCATTTGTTAAAAGTTTCATGTCATTAGCGTGAGTTTGCTATTATTTTTTCTTTTAAAGATTTTTTATTTCAATTTTCCAAAAATTCTTTAACCCAATTGTCACATTTTTAACGCTTAATGACAAAAGTTTATCGCGTAAAATAATTGAAATAAATAATAACTTTTTTTTTCTTATTTTTTGGAAATCATTTTTTGTTGCCATTTTTTGACACACGTAATTTTTACCCAAAGCAACATATTTTTGACCCAATTTTTTTTCTTTTTTGCTTTACAAAAAAACCAATTACTAAAAAATGCGAAAAATAATATAGAGAAATGTTAAACTCTCATAAATAAAATAAAATAAAAAAAAAAAAGAAAAATCTAAGCCACAGCATATAATGGAAAAAGTTCATCCGCCACTTGAAAGTCATGCTCAATGTTGGGTGTTCGGTGCACAGTTGCCCGTTGCTCTGTCAGTGGCTTCTGTCCTGCTGCTGCTCTTGGTGATGCTGTTGGTGCTTAGTAACGCTTTCATATACTGGCAGGACAACAGCTGCTACTTCAATACAATATTATTGTAAAGGAATACCACCAACAACCATAAATGGACAATATCTATGGGTGAGTTACACTCACTTCCCAGACACACTCACATGTTCATCATCGCCTCACTCATTTACTTGACCTCTTACTCATTTATTCATTCATTCATCCATCTATTCATAAACGAGATGTGGTCCAAAATGATCCAACTTGCAGCTATAACTCTGCGAAAGAATGTTGGACTGACTTTTGTGAATTACGATAGTAGCCAGAACCTAGATTTTTCTCAAAAAAATAGTGCAGCTTTCGGCAAATGTTCTTAGTAAGTTTTAATGAATTTAAATCAAGTTTTACATTACACACGGAAAATATTGTACGGAAATGATTAAATTGATGAAGAAAACCACTGATAAAAGAGAAAGAAGAAAGAAAGTTGATTAACGATGGCCGAGTTCTGACCGTCTTTCAAGCACATTAAAAACCAGACTATATAGAATGTATGTGACTTTGCATGTTAAGAATTCTAATCGAGAATTTGGGAATGACTCTCTGTTGAGCAGAAATAGATAAAAATGGTTGAAAAGAAAGTGACAAAATCACTTAAGGCCACGCCGTAAACAGACTTTCGGATTTGCTTCAATATATTTGTCTTGTTCAGCCAATTGGGTATTGCTTTGTAGGAGACCACGAGCAGATTAATGAAAAATATTGCCAGAGCAAGTCGAATTCATTTGAAAAACATCTCGTATATGCAACACAAAATACCATGAAGCACTTTTAGTTTCAGCTTTGGCTTTATGTTGCTATTGGTGTTGCTTGTGTTGCTTTTGCTGCAACTTCATTCCATGCACTCACATATTCTCAGTATGTGTATCTATGTTTTGATGTTATTATTATTGTTGTTGTTGTTTTTGGTTTTGCCGCTGTGGTTAAATGCACACGATCTACCGTCTCCAAACCAACCTACTACACCACATTATAGCTAAACAGCACACAGTCTATGTACCACCTCAGCATACTCTATGTGGTAGATGAAGCTATGAACAGAAAGATGTTTACCACTTTTACTCTTACATCTTCTACTAAAACTTCTCTGTAGCTGAGCCAAGGTTAAAAAATGTTTTTAATATTCTGCATGTCCTGGTGTTTGTTGCACTATGCTGGAATTTGGTTTTACTTCTTGGTTTTCAAATAATAAATATGGATTTTATATACACATACAATTCATACAAAGGAGTTTAATATGAAAACAGAAAATACTGTAGAAGAGTACAAAGATAATGAGAAAATACAGTGATGGACAAAAGAAGTTAACATGTTTTTATGCACTTCAATGAACTAATACATAAGGTTGCACTTATGAAAACACAATTTTTGAATAAACTCCCCAGGCACTCGATATTAATCCAATCGTCTAGTCTTTGGTTAAAAGAAAAAAAAACTTAGCTTAAGAATCATTTCCAAAGAGTTTTGATGTATTGTGGGAGAATCCACGTCTTAAAACGTCTTTTAAAATCACTGAAATGTGTTGTAAAAGTCATCCAGAGGAGGTCAGAACAATTACTAAAAATAATTCCATAACAATTGTCAAATAGTGGAGAAAACTGTTAACATGGCAATTGCGAACAAAGAGGTTAAAATCTTCAAATCTTCTGCCACAAGTTATGTCGGATTTGATTTAATCTAAATATTATATCACATATTGCTCCGTATGGATAATATCCTTAATTATTTATGCGCCGTTATCCGCTCGTACATAAGAGCCCCACGCATAATGTTAACAATTTCAGAAAAAAAAAACAATGTTGAAGTGATTATTCGCCTTACAATCTCTTGTGAATTGTAGGGAGCTCCAAGGCGAGCACGCTTCTTCAAATCGAGGACACTCATGAATCATAAAGTTGATCCGGGCCTTTCACAAAGTCTTGGCAAAGACTACAAAATGGATCCACATCATGCAAGAATCTGTGAAAGTACTGACTGAAGCATCTATGGTCTGTTGTCTATGGAATTGGAATAAGCTCGTGGTTCATGCGTGGCTCTGAACTGCTCCAACTGTATTGCCATATTTTTAGGTACATAGTCTACTACTACACTACTACTTTTCCTCTGGGAAGTTGCTTGAGTATATACAATATAACCTATAATGTACTTATTGAATTAGGAATTGTAATATTTTGTTTTGTTCTGATGCATCAATAAAATACTTGTATTTTTAAATAAAGTTTATTTTTTCACATAAATCATCGCAAACACTTTTAGGAAAAGGAAAATTGAGTGTAAGTAGAAGTAGAAGAAGATTATTGTAACCATGATGATGACATATATTAACCAAAAACTATTACTATATAGTCAAGAATTTTATGTATTGTAATTAAAATAATTTTATGAATGATGAACATGTGAATTTGAATATTTTTTGATGATTTTACTAAAGAATGAGAAATTTTCTTTTAAAAATATCCAAACACATAATCGACTCAATCAAATAAAATCCGAATAAAACTGAATTTATATGGTATATACAAGTAATATACGATAAAATTAAGGGATTAAAATGACATTTAAATTTTACATCAATAACAGAAACAGAACGAAATATGTATAAAGACCAAACAGAGCTTAATAACTATAAAGTATTAAAATGATATTTTAATACTCAATGAATGTTTTACCAGACAAAAAAAAAAAAAAACACCAAATGATAAATAAAAAAAAAAATTATAAAAAATAAATTCATTTAAATATTGCACTACTTTCCTTTCCAATTCATTATTATTATATTTTTTTTATAATTTGTTAGTTGAATGTGGTTTATTTCGTTTTCTTTTTTTTTGCAATAATATTTAATAGTAATTTATGCTCATTAAAAATGTAAAGTGTTTACCAAACGACAAAAGCAAATATAACAAACCACAATCAACATTCAGCCAGCCTCTTTAATGTTGAAAACGAATCACATCTCATCTCATCTCATCGAAATTCTGTTGAAGTTGAATGACATAACATGGAATGCCACTTAAATATTTAAAAGTCTTCAGCACCACAATGATGGCATAGTAATATCACAACAATATTAAAATCAGAGAAATGCTAAAAGAATGAATAGGGGAGAAAACAAGAGAGAAAGTAAAATCCCGTATGCTCATATACTAAAGTGAAAATAAAGTTTAAGTTTCGCACATTGAAAAATTCAAAAAATAAACTATTTACAATAATAAACGCAACATTAAGAAAATGAGTAATATATGACAAAGTAAAAGATGATTTGCTGAAAAAAATCTAAATAAATATCTCTGCATTTTTCTGGGGAAATTTTTAATTTCCCGTTAAACAAAAACCTATATAGTACTACTATTGGAGAATAAGAAAAAAACATACTTAATTTCAGTCTTTTACTTAAGGAGACGACTTTTTATGGAACTTTTGACAGATGACAACATAAAACAATGATTCTGTTTTACTGAGAAGACATAAATTAGTAAATCATCATTAAGAAACTTCAATTTCGGTTGTTTGAATTACAAAAGCATTAGCAGTAGCTTCCTGTTCAAGAATAGAATGTCAGAAATTAAAATATTATTGCTATAAAGATACAATTCTGGATATTGTATTAAGTAGAGTTTGCAAATATATATGAGCAAAACATCATAATTCTATGAGCCGATGTTGATTAACTTTAATAATAAATAAATAACAATCGTAATCGTAAAGTTATGTTTATGGATAGAACTCTATAATACAATATATATTGCCAAACTGTAAGCTTACTAAAATATGAGAAAATTCTATGGAATTAAACAGTCCATATTAAATCGTGTACATTCAAACACTTTTGAAACACGATCTTTGCTTAATAAGGCTTCGGAGTCTACTGCTACATACCTATTAGGGCCAAACCCTGGATAAAAGACTTATCTGACAGTTTCATAGATACTACACATCCGCAACTTCCAATCAAGACTTGATGAATGTTTTGCTTTCTTGGATGGGCGCATATTTAAATTTTCCTTGCACCACAAGATTTTCCCTATAAGACATTAGAATATTACTGTGAAACTTTTTTATGCACTCTAAAATTGATATACTTGTGAGATTCCAATCAAAGCTTTTGATTCGGAGATTAGTGTAAACCAAAAACATCTACATTCATTAGAATATGAAGATAAATTCAGAAGATGGAATCGAAATTACAACTTAAGTTTCATCACCATATGACTGGCAATAGTACCACCCAAAAATTGATGTATTTATTTATTTATGACAAAATACTGTCAACAAAGTACATTAAGAATAATTAAAATAAAGCTTTACAACTAATTAAGCAAAAAGAAAATAAATCTGTCTCTGACCAGGTGGGGGAATATTATTTGCTAAATAGCTAGCTATGCCCCTACTCACAGCCATTGTGCGTCCAGATTCAGTCGTAGGTGTTGCAAGACCAGAGCGTTGATAGCGGTGGGCCAAATCTCAGGAGAAAGTACGTGGTAAATTTTGTTATAATTATCACATAATACACGAATTGGATCATGTGAGGCAAAGTTAGTTGTGCACCTACCTAGAGCAAGAGGAACAAAATTCCAAGTTGACTCAAAAGCCCCGGCGAATCAGCAATACCAGTAATAAGTTTATGAAGAAAGCTTGTTACTTAAGAAATTCGGCGATTACTCAACGAATGTATGTATGTATGTTTACTATGGATTTCGATACTGTTCGACCGAATTTGATGAAATTTTCAGGGAAGCTCTAGCATAGACTGGGGAGTATTTCTGTGTAGTTTGGGGGATAAAATTTTGCTAATAAAGTTTTTTTTTTTATTTTTTTGGAAATATTAAAAATAAATTAATTTTTTTTATGAATGATCGGATTGAAATTGATTTGTTTCACACAAATTCAAGGAAATATTCGGTAGGCCATACGATGCCGGGTAGGGTGCAATAGTAATTAATATTTCAAAATTCAACACATAAAATATTTCCAATATGTAAATTCATATTATTTTCAATACATATAATTTACGAAGTAAATATGTACACACTTACTTTTTGGAAAATTATCGAGTTTTCCTTTTCCGATGTCCAGGCAAATGTTGTTTTACTTTCAAAGAACGTTTGTGCATTTGTTAGTAATGTTGTTGAGAATTTTCCTTTGTCTTCAATTTTAATATGAATAATTTCTTTTATAAAGAAATGTAAATTATTCAAAAGTTTACCATACAATGCAATGCTTAAGATGATGAACATAAATGAGTGTATTCGCAAGACTTTATATTTTTGTTAAATTTTAGACAAAATATTCACTTCACTCATGCACATTTGTAGGTGCAAACAAATGTATGTAACATACAATATAACCATATAGACATATTTTTATAGTAAGTATCATCCAGAAGTAAATGGATTAAAATTGCAACAATTAATATTAGTGATTTTATTTTATTTAAAGGGTTTCTTTATTTATGTACATGATGAGTATGTATGCATAAATAAATGTTTTGTAGATAAATTTACTCGCATTTAATTTACATTTTATTTAAATTATTTATTTATTTTTGTTTATCCTTAAAATGTGTAATTTTGTCTACATAAATGACAATACACTCACACACATACATCCACCCACACACACACACACTCACACAGATTTTAATCATTAAAATGCAATTTATATATTTACAGTTACATGCTTTTATGTACTTGCAAAGTTGTATGGATTAATTTACGCATTTTCTAAAGAAAGTTCGTTTGATTTGTCACCGGCTCCTTTTTGTTTATCATACGCACTTATTGTATATAATTTTGTTGACGCCACGACGTCAACGTTCAGAACAAGACTAAATTCGACGAATGCCGAGTGTGACTTCAAAAGCAACGAGTAAATGAGTTAAATTGCACACAAACCCCAACCCCCAAATGCTAGTAACAACAAAGGAACAAGCGAGCAATCAACATGAGTGAATGCGAGTAAGACAAAGTGTGGGAGCACAAAATCATATAAACGAGAGAGTGAGTAACACTTTAGTTTAATGAGAGACACAAAAGTAGAGAGAGAGAGAGAATCAAAGAGTGACAAAGTGCCAGAGAGCAAATATTCGTTAATTCATCACGAAGTTGTAGGCTTATTTGTTGTTGCATGTGTCACCTTCGTTGTCGTCCTCGTCCTCTTTCTTGTAAAATCATACGAAGTGCGAAACGAGAATAACAGTTACAGCAATTTGTATGAACATGTTTCAGAAAAATAGAGAGAGAGAGAGAGAGAAAGAGAAAGAGAGATTAACCTGTTAAGTTTCTGTTAACAGAAGCCCTCTCATATCATGGTGAGTTCGAGAGTTCTAGAGAAGTTAATAATACAAGATAAATGCAACAGTTAAATTTTTGTGTTTTTATCCTATTCCATAAGGATTAAAATAAATAATTAATAATTAAAACAACAAATAATTAATTATGCAATAATTAAGCCAACAAAATGATAAAATTAATTGAAACAAAATTTATTTAATAAAATTCATAAATATTGTTAATATAAAATAACATTGCCTAAGGAGTTTCTTTTGCCAACACCAAAACCATTTTTACAAAATATTTTACATTTAACATTCTTTTAACATTTAACATTATTTTTATCCGGTTTTTTGACAGGGCAATTAACAGATGCATTCAAGTGTTTTCCCCTTCTGTAAGTTTCCTGTTATTAACAGTGGAATCAAGGAGAATTATTAAAAAACAAAGAAAAAAACAAAGTTTTCCTTGATTTCGAACGATTCCTAGCATCATGAAACATCTTCGTTTAATAGTACATTAAAAGTGACTTAACATTAAATATGAAATATTACTAATATCACCAGCTCCATTCTTTGTAAGTTTTGCTTTCGTTATTGAACTCATTTTGCTTTCATTGTACATATGGGCATTTCCAGAGAAATGTCAACCATTAAACAAACATTATTGAATCATATTATTAAAGAAAAATATTGAAATTTTTTTAATTTAATCGGTTTTCACTTTAATTAATTTACTATGATGAGCAAAGTTAGTTGAATGCAATTTCTCGTTGTTGGATAATTTTCAAAGCCTTTTCTCTTTAGTGTTAACATCTTTAAAAGAGGTGATATATTGTAACTGCCATTTCACAATGTGTCTCTTATAACATCTATTAACTAAAAAAAAAAAATGCAAAGAGATTATTTCGATCTCGATTAATGGTAAATTTGTAATTTGCTTTAGTTCATCTTCTATTCTCACGTTCGATCTCGAAAAATATCATTTACGGAAATCCAATGTGATGATGCGCTTGAAAGACGTAGAGGAGGGATACACAAAGGCTTGTTCATCTGCAGCTTAGAAAATGAATGTTTATGCATGAGTAAGAGAGTGATAAAAAATTCTTTATTGATGTGTGTGGGTACCTCCCATACAAACACCCTTTTAAATTAATGTTATCATTAGAAAAAGTTCTTTGTTTTTTGATGTATCGAACTGAATTTTGGACACTATAAGTTTCTGTTTCATATCCATCACCCATGATCCTAGGGTTACCAGGAGGGGTATCTCCCATACAAACCCACATTAAATGACAAACTTATAATGAGTCAAAGTACAATAAAGGTGCCACTCAAACTGTGCTCATATTTGATAGTCAAACTGTGTTCGTTGTTGATACCCAAACTGTGTTCTTTGTTCATACTCAAACTGTAACAGATAATATATTGAGGAAGGTTGGTTGTAAACAAGATGAGCGTGAATAGTATTGCATCTTCTTTCTGATTTTTATTTCATTTTCCAAAGAAATAATCGAATGGAATCGTAAATGTCGTGTGGCATTTTACAAACTTTTATATTTCTTTTAAATATTTCTTATCTCAAGAATTAAATTTTTAATATTTTTTCCCCCTTCTCAAGTGATTTTCTTTATGTTTTGTTTTTAATAGTTTATTTCAATATTTTCATTAATATTCGTCTTTTTGTTTTTACTTTATTTTAGTCAGATGATTTCATTTATTCTTATAAAAAAAAAAAAAACAAAAACTAGCGGGTTTCTTCTCAATTACCTCATTAGGAGTTATAAATTTACATTTTTATTTTCATCTTCTGTGGACTTGATAATGGGATTTCATTTCATATTTTATTTATTTGCTTATCCAAGGAATTTTTTTTCATTTGAAATTTCGATGGATTTTCCATTGCCATTATATGTAATTTTGACTAAGGACTATAATTTATATTTTTATTTTCTTCTTCTGTGGATGCGGTAACGTGACTTCATTTCATATTTTATTTATTTATTTATTACCTTTTTTTTTATTAAAATTGTCTAAATTTTTTTTTTTATTCTAAAAAACTTTTTATTTACCAAATACAATTATTTTGTATGTCACTTATGATATTGACACTATAAATTATTATGAGCAGCTTCTGCAGCACCACCCAATGTTGTATTTCTGACTGAGCTCGTATTCATAGCGGATCATTTCTTATCTTAAATTTTTATTATTTATTACCCGTTCTCAAGTGATCTTCATGTTTTGTTTTTAATAGTTTATTGCAATATTTTCATTATTATTCGTCTTTTTGTATTTATTTTATTTTAGTCAGATAATTTCATTTATTCTTATATAAAAAAAAAGCTAGCGGGTTTTTCCATAGGTGCTTCATAAGCAGTTATAAATTTACAATTTTATTTTCATCTTCTGTGGACTTGATAATGGGATTTCATTTCATATTTTATTTATTTTCTTTTTTTCATTTCAAATTTCGATGGATTTTCCATTGCCATTATATGTTAAGTAATTTTGACTAAGGTTTATAATTTATGTTTTTATTTTCTTCTTCTGTGGATGCGGTAACGTGACTTCATTTCATATTTTATTTATTTATTTATTGATTACTTTTTTTTAATAAAATTGTCTAAATTTTTTTTCCCCCTTTTGTAAATGTTCTACAAAACTTTTAATTTACCAAATACAATTGATTCTACTAAGCGTACATATTTTTCCCTATCAATATTTTACTTTTTATTTTTCCATGTTTATTTTGAATTTTTGGAATACGTATATAGTATTTTACTTTTTTTTTTTAATGAAAATTATCTAAATTTTTTTTTTCGCTATATATTCTGAAAAACTTTTAATTTACCAATTGCAATTGTTTTTTCACTTTTTTTCACACTATGAATACGAATACCATCCGTACCACCCACCTAATGTTGTATTGCTGACTGAGCTCGTATTCATAGCAGATTAATTCATATCAACACTAATATTAATGGGAGATTTGCTGCCCAACAAATTAAAGGTTTCAAGAAATTCCGAGAAACTATGCTGAAGACAAATTTGTCTCACCCATATAAATAATCGAAACAATACTTTCCAAAAGTGCACTGCGATTTATAGGGCACATTCTTGAGTACATTTCGGAGTAATTCGCTGCAAGTGCACAGAATAAAACGATGAGCGCGAACTGAAGAACCGCCTCTGGCAATTAGAGTCATTTCACAACTTTCTGTTTCGTCTCGTAAGGAGTGATTTATATCCAAAAAGAGTGTCTGTGTGACCATTCCATTTTAAGTTATTCTATAAATAAAAAACATTAACATAAATGAATATGTTGTTGCAATAATATCAATAACAATTTACCATGTTTTATTTTGTTTAGTTTCCAATGTATTCGTGAAATTATTTCTAAATGAAATGTGTGTCTGTAACCAAGAGCTTTGCTGAATCCATTCACTTTTGATTTCATTCACTTTTGATGTCATTCACTTGCCATTTATTTTAAAGTGAGTCCTATTCAATTTGATGCCTGCTAACAAAAGAAGTGAGTTTTTTTGCAAGAAAAATATGTCTTTCAAACTATACTATCCTACTATTTAATTGTGTTTCATCGCAACTCGCAGTTCGAAAGACACCAACATCATCCTCAGCACGTAAACGCGTAAACGTTTGTATCGTTGTGATATTTTTAAGCCGAGGCCAACACGTGAATCATATATGTATAAGCGTGCGTTATTACAAAGTCCAGCAATAGCCCTACAACAATCCATACCACAGCCACCTCCCAAACCACAAATAATCAAAAATCGCCATTCGAAAAATAATTCGCAGTTGAAAAATAAAAACGTGCTCTCTTTTCACCAGAAAAAAGAGTTGATTAGCCTGCAACAAGCATTAGTACAAGTACCGACGAAGATGCAGAATCAGATGATTTTACACATCAAAGTAGCAATAGTTTCACACCTCGATCCCTGAAAAGAAAAAGTCAAAGTTTTTGTGTTGGAATTGGTTCTTTCATATTATCATCATCCACTGCAAATACCATATTAACAAAATATAATCAGACTCATTCAAGCGAGCAGTAAAATGAAACGTGTCCCGGCTCGCGTTGCTACGCCCTCTCTCAAGGAATCTTGTTAAATTAGAAGCTGAATTAAATTCAATTTTCATACTCTTAATTTTATTAATTTTTTTAAGGTATTGCTGAGATTGCACTCGGGTCGACACCCTTCATTGAAGAACCTTTTTATACAGTATGCTTTGAAATTTCACAAAGATCTCCAAAATCTTATTATCTTGAATTCTGATGACTTCTTTTCATGCATAGTATGTTTATAGAAAAAACTTCTAACAATTAATATTAATTTCATTATAGTAAGCTTCTATTGTTCAATGATTTATTGATCTTAAATATAATTTTACAAGAAATTTTCATACGATTTAAAATCTTATCAATTGCCATTTGATTTACATAATTAACTAAATATACGAGTATAATCGGCTTAAATTAAGCACAATTAAAATCAGCAGCAGGCTCGCAAAGACTCAATGGTTGAGGCAATCATTCACCCATCTTTCTCATATCAACTTATTTCAAATCATTATACTGTGGTACTACAATCACTCACCCAACTTCATTCACCCACTAATTCAATATTTAACTAAAGCTCCTTCACATTTCACTAATTCAGAAAACCAATGATTAAATTATGGTAAGGTATGTTAGTGTAATAGAAATTTTTTTGTTTCGTAAGTATTCGAATATAGTTATTATGTTAATTTCAAGCCATGCATAATCAAATCTAATTAAATTAATTATACAATTTTTGGTTGAGACATCAAAAGAACAGAATCGAAAAGAAAATGAATAAAATTATGAATAAACTAAAGAAAATTCAAAAAATCAAAACTCATTAAAGTTTAAAAATTTAACAACAAAATTACATCATCAACAAAAAGCCATTAGAAATCATTCATCAACCCTTATGATTATGATGGTGATGATGATGATGATGATAATAATGTATGCATGTACGGATGGTGACGATTATGGAACAAAATTGTTATTTGCCAAATGTTGCTTGAGCAATTACTAGAAAATCCAAAAAAAATGCAACAGTTGCTGTTGTTGCAATTGTTCTACGAACGAATGAATGTGGTTCCTTGTATACTCTGCCAACTGGAAAAACACATATCCACTCTCAACCCTTGGAAATATCATATATACGAGTATATTGTATTTAAGGATATGAGGGTTGTTTTAAAAGTGAGGCGGAAGAAGGTCTGTTGTGGGTGATTTGTATGCAGTGCTAAAAGCTTGAAAAATGTTTTGCGCGCACGTGTTTCCTGCTTCGGAACATATTAAAATGGGGAGCAACGAAGAGTGGTATGAATGAATGAAAACAACAAAAGTCATGAAATTTCCTGGTATGGCGAAGGGCAATGACTAAAGCAAAGGATATATGTTGGTTATCGGTGGAAGGAGTTCTCAACCGAAGCGGATGTCATTTCGCGGGCTTTGCGCGACATATTCTTCTCAACATACAAAATTGTTGCAATTCTTTTTTTTGTCGTTCGCATTTTTCTGTCAAATAAAATGCGTTCAAGTTTAAATGAATTTGGGTTAGGGTTGGGTGTACAACTGTATTTGCTTTGGGTTTTACTACATTTTAGTAATGAAAATGAAATGTTGTTCAATGACTTTTGGTAAAATGAAAATACATAGGAGAAAGATATGAAAAATCATTTGACATTGAGCTGCATTTGGAGCAGCTGTAAAAAGAGAAAAATAACAAAAAACAAACAAATTTAAACATCGCTCTTGCTTAGAGTCATTTCAAAATAAAGTATATGAAAAATTTAAGTTGCACAAATTGTAAGTCCCTCCAATGGATATGGCGGTGGACGGACACATGGCCACATGGACACAATGCAGCAGGTTCTGCGCTCGTCGATGAGACAAACATCTAAATTGTCAAGAAAGTAATGCGACAAAATATTATAGTCTCACCTGAGCAGAATACTAGAAACACAGAATCAAGGTAAAGTTAAGTGTAGTCAAGTTAAGAAAAGTAAAGTGAAGAACAACAACGAAAAGAAAGAAAATAATATCACGAACGAATTCAATTTCGCGTCTAGAAATGCCATTCACCTTCGACACGTACAACTATCAACGTCAACAAGTTTTATCCAGCAAGATGAACAGGATATGCTAACAACAACAAACACTGAAATAAGAAGACAAAAGCAACAAGCAACAGGAAAGAATCAAGAAAGCCCAAGAGTAACAGGAACAGGTATATAAAACAGAGAAGAAAAAAAGTGATGAGGGCTCTAAAATGAGACATGGAATATGGCGAATAGAATACAATAAAACCAAAGCCAGACAGAAAACATACAATGAGTGAATATAGTATTTGGTTGGTGGACTATCTAGTACCTTTCTCTCACACTACAATGAAATGTTTCTATTGTTGTTGCATGCTGAGTTGCAGTTTACCATCAGTCCAACTTTCTTTGACTATATGGTATACTAAGCACAATAGCAATGACGATATTCCATTTAAATTATTCGGAGACACAGCACATGACTTTGGAGTTGACACTGGAGACATCACTAGAAACAACATCAAATGCAACTGACAACGTCGAAGTCTAACATTTTGTAGTGAATTATTTATTTTATGCTTTCTTTTCATCCTTTCTTTGTTTTTCTCCTTTTTTATTGTTCTTAATACTTAATGTTTCCACTCATTGTTGCTTGGTTTCTCAAAAATTTAAACAAAAAAATTTGATGCAGTTTAATACTAGACAGTTTTATAAGATCTCAAAAAAAATGTTTAAATTTTAAATTCTTTTGTAAAAATGTAGGATTTCTGTCAACTTCAGAAACTCTTTTCGATTCGCAACAATTTTAAGTAAGTAATTTTAATTGAAATATGCTTGTGAATTGACATGGAATGACTCATAATAGTATACTAAATAGTCGAATGGAAAGAAAAAATTATTAAGCCTATTTAAAATTATGTTTAGTTTTAACTGCTTGATTTTTCCTTTAGGATTATATATCATTGTTTTTTGAATATTTTGACTTTTGTTTGGTCATGTTTTTTGGTTGAATTTCATTAATCATTTGATTTTAGAAAAAAAAAAGAAACTGAACAAATAGGATCTATCATTATCACCGCATAGAGGAATCACATGGCAGAGCTCTCAATTTTGCAACGTGCCACTATCTGATAGTTTTTGCCTAGACATTAGTCTTAGCACATGAATTCGCGAATTTGACGTAAGCGCCACATTTTTGGACAAAAGAAAAAACCTTAAGTGATGAGGCAAGTTTCTTCTGGACCCAGGAGAATCTACAGGAAATATTGGAGATTCCATTATATCCATTTGAAATATAATTTTTTGTGGATTTTTGATTTGAGACGAGATAGATGCTTAGAACGGGCACTTGCCGTCAATAGGAAGCTATACTGTATAATACTCACCGACTTTTTTGGTATAAGAATTAAATAAATTAAATAAGATTAGAAGAATGACCAACTACAACTGAAAAAAGACCTTTTAGATTGGACTGAATCTGGTTGTTCAGCTCCAAAACAGGTGAAGTCAGAACGATCGGCAAAAAAGGTATGACATCACTTTTTTGGGATGCAAAAGAGATATTGTTGATTCATTATCTTGAGAAAGGTAAAACAATTAACTCTGAATACTGGTGCAACATTTTGGATCAGCTAAATGAAAAAATTCGTGAAAAATACCCTTTTTACAGAAGAAAAAACCATTTTATATCAACAATGCACGTGTTCACACAAGTGTTTTCCATTTAACGTATTCAACTGATTTGGCTTCCAGCGACTACTACCTAATCGGAAACTTGATACATTTTTTTCGTGGAAAGCGTTTTTCGTCAAATGAATAAGCCATTGCAGCTGTAGAACAGTATTTTGCAGAGCTTCCGGAAAATCAGTAAAGAGATGGTTTAAAATAATTGGAGGATCATTGGAATAAGTGTATTGAAGTTAAGGGAGTCTATATTGAATAAAAAAACTTATTTCATTTAAAAATTAACACTCTTTCATATGTGCTTTCAATATGTTCTTTTCAACCAATCTGTATTCACCTTGTTATTGCAAGGCCTATTGTAATAAACCCTACAATCTTCTGAAATTCTGGAAGCTATTCCAAGATTTTCTTTGGAGATAAGTCTGAAATTTCTGTTGGTCTTAAGTAATGGTAGCCTAGATGTAGGAGTCTGGTCCAAATTAGATCCTCACATGGCTTAAAAAATGCTCTGCAAACCTCCTATTCTTCATAACATAATCTAAATTAATCATTGAGATTTATCCGAATATTATGTAAGTGTTACAAAACTCTGCAATGTCCTGTTAATATGCTTGAGGCTTTACGGACACTTACCGAGTTAGTTTTGTTAATTTTTGGATCACTAGGGCAGCTGTTAGAACTGTTTTCATGGCTCCTGTACATAGACACAAACCAGTCTTTGCACTCTGATCATCTTTGCCGAAGCTGTTCTTTTTAAAGGGCCTAAACTGGGTGAAACAGTGAAACATTCTGCTTTAACATCTTCGTAATCTCTTCTCTTTGGAGTTAGGCAAAGTTATTCACGTACGTCAATGGCCCAAACAGAATTAAAAAGATCAAGAAGAACATTCGGCTCAAAAAAAGCTGCCATGGAACTGCACTTATGTTCCAATATATGGTAAACGAAATTTGGGCTAATGAAATGATGTCATTATTTTATTAATGGTAAACTTACAGCTTGCAATCTTAAATTTTAAAAACACTACAAATAGTTCGTTTTTTATTTTATTTTCCCGTCTCAAAAGATATGCTTCTTAAAGTTCTTTTGATCTTAATTTGAACACTTAGTTTTAGGCTTATAACATTTTCTAGGCAAATCTGAATAAAACTTTCATTTTTATAGCACAACTTGTGTTTTTCTTTCTCATATTTTTTTTACATAACTTGTACAAGTATATATCTAGATACATGTTATATTTATACTATAATAAATAGAAGTCTATTACAAGGAAACACTTATAAAGAACAGCAAACTGCTGCTTGGTAGTAAGTTACGCCTGATTTCACTAAGGAATAAGTGCTTTTATTTGTATTGGTGTGTGTATGTGGGTGTGTGTGTGTTCGCATGTATTGCGCTTGAGGGACTTTGTTCAAATTAAATATGACTAACTATGAAATATTTTCAATTTGTGGACACAAAAAGTTTTCTAACCACAAAAATGTCTTTTACTTGAATTTGCTGCGGTTCTAGGAATTTTTCTATCTTGTGCACTTTTTTTTGTTATTTGTGTCTTTCCTTTTACTATTTTTCTTCCTTTTCTTTTTGTTACTTTTTTTTATGTTTTTTCCTCGTGGGAAATTTACCAACAGCAAATAAAAGTTGGTCAAGAAAGTGCAAATGAACGCAGGAGAGAGAAATACAAGTGAAGGATTCAATATGAGGAACATTAGAACTCAGAAATGAGTGAATGAAAGAAAGTGCAAAAGTTTTAAGTGACGCATTTCTCTTCTTTCTTTGAGTGTACTATATATGTGAGTGAGTGAGTGAGTGTGGGTGTATGTGCCTTTCTAAGGTTCCCAGGCGACTAAACACTTCGGAAAACTTAAAAAATGATATACACATGCACAAAATACTTTTCATAGTGTTGAAATATGCTCTAGGATGCTGAATTGATGATTTTGTTTTAGATAAAAAGTGAGTGAAAGTCTCGAAGTTCCAATTTCTTATTGAATAATATATAGGAATTTGTTATTAATTATGATAATTGTCAATCAGTATTTTATTCTATGAGTACATTGCTTCAGTTTCAAAATAAAGAAAAGTTTCTTTTAAAATGTTTAAAATTATCACTTACTTTATTAACTTTGCTTCAGAGGATTTTAAATTCCGAGAAGTCCATCATTATTAAATCTGAGTTGACAAGGGCCCATTGACCATTGAAGGTCTTAGTCCGCCAGTGTCTTCACACCCCTTTACTCAGCAAATGTTACAAAACTGCAACCCAAGTAAATCAACTTAAGCGTCGTTTACAAACCTTTGATGATGCTGCTGCTTTTGTTGATACGCTTGATGCTCTTTATGCTTTCAGCGAAACTCTGAGTGAGTCTCATTGCCAAAGGGTTCCCGGTTTGATTAATCCAGCAAACACGAAAATGAATCAAAGGGATTACCTGCTTTACAAAAAAACAGAAATACTACCTTACCATTTTAACGAGTCCACCACGATACATACACATTCTGAAATGAAAACGGACTCTCACATACAGTTTACTTTCTCTTTGCATTTCTCCAATCACTTTTCACATCTCTGGAATTCATCATCATCATTGCCATCACCTGCTGCTGGGCTTAAAATGAACATGGTGAAATTAAACATATTTATGCAGATTTTTTATTTTTTACTGATTGAAAGCGGATGAAAAATAATGAAGCCCTTGCCTTAAGTAGAGAATTATATAAAAAATAATATATCTTCAGATGAAAAATAAAATAAAAAACTAAAGAATACATATAAAAAAGTTTGGTAGTAGAATTGTGTACAATAATTCCAACTGTCAGTGCTATTGTATCATATTTCATAGATACTATTGTTATTTCCACACATGGCACATGCCTACCTACTATTTATTCCCTGTTATATACAATATTTACTATTGTGTGTAGTAGTATGTAAAACAAATGTGCGAAAGCGTTTTGGGAAATAAGCGTAAAAGCATTTTCCATTTGTACTTACTTTCTTTTCTTTCTATCTTATTGTCTGAACTTTTTTTGCAGGACAATCCGGAATTCTACTAAAAAGTAACTGAAACTTACACACAAACACAAAATGAGTTTTGCATAAAAAATTGCACACCTATGACCACAGTTGGTGTAACAGATCCGAACCATAACATTTTATGGGGTTCACTTAATTTATTTGCTTTTGTTTAAACATGAAGGAAAAAAAAACAACAACAAAAATGAAGTAGAGAAAGAGCACTCGGTATTTGTACCGGCATAAATAGTTGTAATTCCCAGGAAAGTTCCATTTGTAGTTGCTTTATGGTTTCAGTCTATTTATTGTACAATAGTTTGTTGTTCGGTTGTTAAAAGGTTTTTCTTTTGTACACTTCCAACAAAAAAAAAAACATAACATTAAAATACAAAGTGAATTATCACAATAGTCTTATGTTTGTAACACATTGTTAAATTGGGAACATACGTCAGTAAACCCCATAAAGATTTTAAGGAAAAACATTCTCAAACTCAAAATGATAGACACAGAATTGATTCAGGGTTATTGATACAATTATAGATCCAACCCATTTACTAATGCAAATGAATTGGGTATTACTTCTGGAAAAATGCTTTTCGCCGATGTAAGCATGCGCCGACGATGTAAGCATATTTTTCTCTGCTTCTCAACAGCAGAAGCAAACTAATGCATGACAACTAAGCGAACAGAGTACCAGCAAATCATTGCGTCCTCCTGGTTATATGGTATACAATGCAAGTCTGGATTATACAAAGTTGCAAAGTCAAACCGCAAACGGGTCTAGTAGCCCCTGCCAAATGAAGCAATGCATCTCAACTCTATATCATGACTTCAATCTGGCTACTGCTGAAGATCAGATTGACATTTTGTCAGCACTAACCGATTGATGGTACACCTAGGTATGCACTATGTACTATATGGTATATCTTGCCCATGGAAAAGGGTATTTAAGTATCGATAAAACCAAAGAATATGATTTCTGATTTAAGGTCTCAATTTGCAGCTTTACAAATTAAAATTGTCAAATGAAATTGTATTTTTCTTGCTTTTTTGATACATGTAATAACACATTTTTTATTAAGGACAATAGTGCATTTTGTTTTGACCTAATTGAAGGAAGTTTCAGTTTACTCTACTGCAAAAAAAAAAAATTAATTTGGTTTTTGATCAATATACTACTGACCTACAAGCAGTTTTGAATCAAATAAGTATTTCCTTTTGAACTTTTTTCAAAGTTTCCATAAAAGGTATAATTAGTATGTAGTCCAGTTAAAATAAAATATTTTGTTGTTTTAGGGAGATTAATTAAGATGAGAAAGAAAAAAGGAAAATGAAGAAATTTTGGAATAATTTCTCTACATAACATAGTCCCCTCTTAGCTCGATACAATTTTCCCAGCGATGTTCAATATCTTCGGTACCCTGTGATACATAGTGAGCATCGTTAAGTTCTTCATAATTCCATGTTTTCTCTTAATTTTTGGTAACTGAGCCATTTCTTCAAGTTTGTAAATATAAATTATTCCTAGTGACCCAACTCTTGTGAACTAGGAAGTGAGGAAGTATTTCGAACTTTAACTTGGTTGATTTTAACCATCCGTTAAACGGTTGTGTGAACTGTTGTGTTGTGTTAGTGAAACATAACTTTCTTTACCGTCAAATGCAATTGTTTTTTCTTTATTTCATCACTCAAACTAAGTTCGCCTTTAATTATTGTTCCTATCGATTCTGAAGATAATCAATGAAAATTATCCCATGCGCATCCCATAAAACTGAAACTGACCTTACCTGCAGATGGAACTGTATTTGAATTCTTAGAAGTTAAACCATTGTTTTGACTGTTTGTCTTATAAATGATGGGTCTATGTTTCACATTGGTTACGGATCGAAAACTTGACTTTATTGCTGTGGAACTTCGTCACAAACTCGATTGAAACATATGTACTCACGAAATTTTACGCACAGCTTCTTCTATCATATTTGCTAGTTCACAAAATTTTAATCAATACCATTTTCTTTATTATTTCTGGCGTGGTCACCTAATTTGAATGACGTTCCTCTTAGCAGCTTGTATGGTTTCTTTAAACTCTTCCACCCAATATTTTAATATTGTAAATGAAGGATCAGACTTCTTTAGGCTATTAATTTGAAAATAGTGTAAATAAATCCTTGCAAATGAATGTTTTGTATCTCATAACAATTTTTTCCATATTTATACTGAGAGCGTTCACTATTGATGGTTGCCAAACAAATACCAAACAACGTAGTGTTGTTAAATTTGAAACTAAAATTGTATAGATTGGTACTTTCTACCATAGTCATTCTTTTCAAATAAAAGGTGCCATCTGTACATCAAGTTAGGTTCTTCTGGGAGGACCTTCGTAATTCTAAACTGAATTTCTTTTCAGAATTGTTATAGAAAATATAATAATTTTATTGGAATCCAAAGAGACTTAAATTATTTTGTACCAATTTGTGAACATGGGCAGTGGCTGAGCAAGCTCTCGATTCAGAGAGTATCAAGGAAAAGGAAGTTGTATTATCGTAAAACACAGTTAATCAATTTTTATTTAATTATATTGAATGTATCATCTTCAATAAATGTATATGCACTACGTGGTTTATTTTTAACTTAATTTCAAATTAGAGAAATATGAAGAAAATAAATAATTATTTGGATTGGATTTTTCTATAGGAAGGTGAATGTGTGCATTCTGAAACTAGCAGATATAAGAGTTTGTAGTCAAAATAATAATCAAATAATATCGGAATGATAATCAAAACATACGTCGGTCGGTTTAAAAAAAAAAATCAACTATTGCGTCGAAATGGGTGGTATTAGGCCCGTTTCAAAAAAAAATCAAATAATTGTCGAAATGGGTGACTTATGACAACTAAATCTGGGTTTAACGCATGCTTTGCGTCATCATCTGGCAGGATAATATCTTCAAGCTTTGGAATCGGAATAGCTCCACAATGTTGTTTAAAAAGTGCATTTCTGGCCTAACTTTGTTATGTGACATTCTAACTAGGGGACAAACAAACCACCATTACACCTGGAATTTGAGCATCTAGAAGAAAAAAAAGCAAAACTCCAGGTGTAATGGCTGATGCTTTTAATAGATACTTAAGTGACCATTCATTCATTGGTGAGCTTTATTTACCACTTATTGTATGTACATTCATTCAATTGAATTGAATTGAAAGCATTTTGGTTCCAATTCAAATGAAAGCATTAATTGAATATTTATTGATCAAACATTTCTATCTACTACTATGTTAAAGTCGGTATGGTGCCTTAACAAAAGCAATTAATCTATTGTACATTATTGTTTTCTTTTCTACAATACCACTATTGTAATGTATTGCATTCCCCTCCTTTTGAATAGTAGGACGATAAGAAAAATCCATTCTAATTCAATCCAATACTAAAAGGTTTTGAAAACAACATAAAACACAAAATAAAAACAAACCATTGAATGCAATTAGTTGTACGAGTAATCCTTGAATTGTGTGAGAAATGTGAAGATTGCGTGTTGGCGACAATTTCATATCAAAACACTGAATACTTACTTTTATTCTTCTTTCTATTGTTGAACAGTAATACATACTAGTATGAGTGTATTATATAATGTATGATGATGTGATGTGTTGGATTGGAAAAAAATGTATGGTAGAGACTTCATTTGTGTTGTTATCTCAATCTACAAATGTAATAACGCCTGACTAAAGTGCAATAAAACAAATGTCATGTACTGTGTCAGTCTGAATATTAGGACAAATATCCAGGTTTATTGTATGTATTCCATTCTGTAATAAGTAGTGTCATACTTTAATTACCCCAACAATAACGAAGGCGGGTTATAAAAATCAATTTAGAAAATTACTTGACAACAATGCTGAAGCGCTTCAACTTAATCAATTTATCTAATTGCAATTAAATAGCAAAGGTCAGCCTGAGGTTAATTACAGCAGCATAGCAAAATGTTACGAATCAATACTCTAAAGGGTCACAAGACTATCTATCGTTTAGTTTAATGGTTTCTAGTTGGTTGTGTATGGTATAACTGACATATGGGTTGTGATCCGATCTAAACTGATCAGATTTCATCTGATTTGTTTGTTTGTTTGTTTATTGGGCACAATGGCATGGAGGATTTTCGCAACACAACCGATTCTAAACTCATAAACAAATCCTTAATTGCCTTGTAATGTCTCGTGTTGACAGAAGCCTCCTAAACTAAACCAATTGTATTCAATTCGGTTCAGTTCAGTTCAGTTGAGTGGCTGGCATATGTATCTAGATACACATACGTTTAATGTCATTGAGAGAGGAGAGATAGAATGAGAGAAAGAGGGGGAGGGAGAGGAAGTTCACAAGTGTGTGTCTATGTTTGTGACATAGGAAATATGGCCAAAAATTAGCATAAAACTTCAATTTCAACACTTGCCATAACATTTGTTGGTTGCTTTTGAATTCAAACAACTACACGAAGAAGAACAAAAACAAACACGAGAATAACGACAAATGTGCAAAAACGATTTTGAGCACCATATAATATCATATATTGTGCCAGAATGTACCATATACTACATACATACATATGTGGATGTGTGTTTTACTGGATCCAACAGTGAAAGTGAAAAAGCCTTGACTGAGATGAGCATGTTGAAGATTGTAATCTTTACACGAAACACATGGCCAAAATTAATGAGATTTTTTTGTATTTTGCCTTCATTTGGTTGTTTTTTGTTTGTTTTTTTTTTCTTGTCTTATTTCCTTATGCCACTTGTGCCGTGCACAACAAAACACAACAAACCAATGGTTCAAGGAGGATCTAGAAATTCATGCTCATTTCTCTGCACTTGACGCGTTCCATCCATATCAAGGATGCCAATAAGCCATAGGGAGACAGGCAGACAGACAGACAGAAAGGCCGATTGTCGATTGCCAACTACTATATACTATATACCATACTATACTATAAGTATAGTCAGTCAGTCAGTCAGTCAAGCCAGGCTGAGAGCCATCGAAACCATTGACGTACTTGTCAATTTCGAAAACATGCAAATCTACATTGACTTCATCATCATCATAATCATCATCGCCATTGCCATAGTAATCATTATAATCGAAAACCATTCAGTTTTCGTTGTATTCACAGCTGTCGTATGCTTCAATATATACATACGTACCATACTAACATACTAGTACGAGTAAACTCCAAAAACCCTTCAAGACAAGGTGTATTCATTCTTGTTTTAGTTTCAAATGCCTGTCGAAATTTCCAACAATTTTTGACATCATGAAAAATTGCACATTCTCAAAATCAATATTCAATATTCAATTCACTTCAATTCGATTCAATTCGATTCGATTCGACTTATGTATATGTTCATTTCTTTGACTGACATTGACGTCTTTGGATTGTTTGATATTTGTAGTTGTTTAACTATTGTATTGTAGTATTTTTGAATTTTATTATTATTTTCGGAGCAATACTCATTTGATGTAGACTTCCAAAAATATAACGTCAATCAAGTGAGTGAAATACTTATGAGTTTCATGAATGCTTGGCAGCCTGATTGAGATATGATGAATATGCATATACGCATATGTACGTATGAATATACTAAATACAACAAACATAATATGTTGTTAGAAACAAAAATTGAAAATATGAAAGTCATAAGATGTGATGGAATAATGTTTCTGATGATGATGTCTTAGTCGTGTTGAATTCAATAGTTCTAATTATCTTGAAGTTGTCAAAAATGAAATATATACAATACTTTTATTTTAAGTAAACAAAATATTTATTGAATTGGTGGTGGGAAACACTTCTTTTCCCAGTATTGTCAAGTATAACAGGCGTTGCTATCATTAGTTCTTCGTGAGTGGTCTGATCAATGATATGTGCACATTTTTTTATTTGAGCCTTAGTTGTGCACTCCAACAGAGACTTAACTGGACGTCGATCAATTGTTGATTCAGGGAAAATGAGAGTCCCATCTAACCATTATTTTTGTTTCTCTTCAAACAATGCCTCGGTCCTGTTGGTCTTCTTCCACTTATATACCAAATTTTTCGTGTTATTACACTTTGCACTCCAATAAGGCGGGATATTTGATGAGTGTGCTAAAACATATGCTTACTATGAAAGATCACTGCTGTGCGAATATTGAGATTAAAAGAATTTAAAAATATTCAAAAAATCGGTTGGTTCATTGAAAAAACAAATAATTTCGATGGGATTCGAAAAGTGCCGATTGGACTGGAGAACCAATAGACTTAACAAAACTCCTTTACCAATCTGTCAGTCAGGCAATGATATTCTTAAAAAATCTCACATCCTTCTTGATTGCGTTACATTTCACCTCCAAAAATAGTGTGCATTTTTCAGATACAACTTATTTTCGAACATTGCCTTCTAACGTCATTGGACTGTATGAGCTTTCGATCTATACTGATGGATTCAAGATGGTAGACGGTACAGGTGCAGGCATCTTCTTGGAAGAGCTAGATTTCATGATGTAGAGTTCAGATGGATGGACGGATATCGTAGGCTTAGTAACAGGGTCCCTTTTACACCTTGACAGGGGAACTTAAAAAATAAACATTACACTTGACCAACTAACGCGTGTTGTGGAGGTTGTATATATAAAAAGCGAAGAAACCACACGAAGCTCGAAATGAGTGACGTTGAATAGCGTCGCACCTTTCAAGAATCATTAATCATAGAAAACAAATTATTTTTAATGGATAGCTCCGTTTTATAAATTTAATAAATCCAAAGTCTGACAGTTAGAAATCTTTATATACAGATAAATTAGTTTACATGGATGTAATAAAAGGATGAACAATGATTGTGGTGATGTGATATAATCATAACAAAGTGTAGGCCCCTAAGTTATGCATAGTTCTGTTTAGTTTTCATTAATTAATCCAAGTATTGTAAATCTCAATTTAGTAATAACATATTTATTTTTAATAGCAGTTATGTAGATAATTGGAGAATGACATTGCATATAGGAAACATTCTTTTGTTTGTAAAAGATATAAAATCTTTGATTTTATCATTCTTGATAATTTTTGGAATCTTTTTTATGTAACAAATTATTTATTTTAATTAATGAAATTTCATTTCGGTAAAAAACATTTAAGCCAAATACTCGTACAATGTGAATAGTAAAAAGTTGTATTCATTCCCCTTAGCAATTTCAATTAGGTTTTTCTTTTTCTGTGAACCATCCAACTTTATAGCCATAAATCCATATTGAAAAATTTATTACACATTCGTTGAGAAACCCTTAGACTTTCTGGCTTTACTCTACTCTGCAAACGAATATACAAAAAACTACAATCCAATATATGAATACAATATATACAATATATTACTTGTATAGTATAGTACACCCCCATATCATTGCCCTGTCCTATGAAGAAGTATTAACCAACAAAGGTGTGGAATATCAAATGATTCTGTGGTATTATTTTTTTATCACATTGAAATGTTTTTGCAATATTATTTTGGTGTGCGATTTTTTCAAAGATTAAATTCTCAATTTCACAAAAAAAAATATACCTACGTATATGTATACGCATATATTTGTGAACACTTAAAAACAATTTTCGGACACCATACCAACAAATAACTATATGTATGAACTACAATGTGAAGTAGTAACAAATCAAAGCAAATGTTGAAATAATAAAGTTAACGTCATCGTCAACTAAAATAAAAAGAACAAAAATGCACGGACCCACACACATTATCCTCGTGAGTCAGGCACATACTTGAATTTCATAAATTTTTATTAGGTAAGTATCTGTATGTGTGTATGTGTGTGTGACATGTTTGAGTGTGTATGTGAGTATGAACTTAAAATTGACCAAAAGTTATGATGGTAGAAGGCAAAAGGTATAGAAAGGCACAACGAGTATACGTAGTAGTAGAGCAACTGCCACTTAAGTTTAGTTTGGAGCTGTCGCCACCATCACCGCATGCTGGGCACAGAATCCTGTTAAAGTGGTCAATAAAAAACGAGTCGAAACGATTTCCGAGTTAATCCAAAAAGTTAAATGTGTAAACGCAATAAAAAACAAACTGAAACTGATTGGTGAACGTTAGACAAGTTTATTTTCTGCGTATTATTTTTGTTTTGGGATTTCAGATCTATGGCCATTACCAAATATATATTATGATGTTGTTGTTATTGTTGCTGAGGAAATGAATTCTTGGGTTTCTTGTGATTTAGTGGAAATCGCAAAACTATATATTGACAACATAAGTTGATAAGTATTTGATTTTACGGTCTTATGAACAAATGAATTTCTTAATTCATAAACAAAATTAAAGGTTTTCATTTTACAAACGATATTTTTGTGTCACGAAAATACATCGTGATTCATTTACCTAAAACAAAAATCATGGGAATATAACACCAATTTTGGGTAGGTTAGTACAGAGATTATAAGTATACTGATTAGAGCCCTGTACCAATCAAAACTATACAAACAATTATCTTTTCTTGTCTGCACCAGCACACTATGAAATCAACTCTTGTGGTGTTGTAAATCAATAATCTATTTGAATTCCTTAACAAAGACAGTACTGAAACTTTCGAGTCATACTAGGAGACACGAGTCACCACGACAGCATAGATTAGATTCAATGAGTCAGTAAAGCAAATAAAATGAAATGATTACAATGACTCGTTTCAAGAACACACATGACTCGTTTTCATAGTATGCACAGTGTGATTGCTGACTCTTAACACTGCTGAAGGCGGGGTGCCGCATACAACAGAAACAGAACCAGATTTCAGTATGCAATTTACTAGCCAGTAAAGTCATTATATCCCAGTGAACTCTCTCAATGTAATCATGTTGATTAGTTGTTAGTAGATAGTAAGCAATCTGCCGAGAAAAGTTGAAAGCCGGCCTACTTAACTAGCTACTAGCTGTTAGTACTCACACACACACACACACTCGCGGCGAGTATTTCAGTTGTCTACAAAATAACTTGACTACTGAACGAGTGGAAAGTTTTGTGTGTTATCTTACTAGCGCACACACCGATTCATCCGTTTGTAAACTCGTTGCTTAGCAGAAACACAATTTGAATTTTACTTGAAAATGTTATGTGCCATCATCTGCTGTTTAATTTTAATTGCAAAAAATTGGCAGTGCTAATGTAGACCAGTATTATAAGTGAGTTAAAGTTGGGTTCATCGAGAATTCAACCAAAACACACAGTTCTGACTGCTATAACAAGTCCTCAATTTGGTTCAACTTGGGTTCACCAGAAACCAACTTTTTACTCACTGTGTAAATGCAATTCGGAACCAAGCCAGAACTCAGTATATATGCTACAAAACCAGAAACAAGTACCTTCGACTTCTTTCTGGTTCTATATACAATAAATTTTAATGTAAGTTCATTGATTTACCTTTCATGGTATCTTTTGAAAAACTTTCTATGCATTTTTGTAATTGTTATTTATATGTTCTTCTTCAATATTCAATTCAATTCAAAATTGCTTTATTTTCTTCATAAATTAATTAGCGTATTTGGCATACTTTGCTACGCTCCCGACGTGATTTTAGTGCGTCATGCTGTTCTTTTTTAACTGGAGTAAATTGCGCAGCAATTGAAATACTTTTTAAAAGTCAGACGAACCAATTAATAGTATTGCCATAATAAACTGATATATTTGACATTAAAATGTTTCTAAGTTTTATATGCTCGACAACAGTAAGTCCGATTCGCATCAAACTTTGCTCAAACAATCTCAAACTATGCTCGATTTCCCTTAAAATTTCATCAAAATTTTGAAGTTTCAGAGTCCATAAGCGACATAGTTAGATACATACATACATCAAATTTTATATAAATAGATTTAGTTGATTTTCAACTGAATTTCACATTACTATGAGCAAAAGAATAATAAACAGTTCTGGTTCTGTTCTAAACAGGAACAGACACGGAATCAGAATTGTTGTTTTTACAATAACAATTATATAATAGAGTATATAATAGAATAATTATTTGTTTTTATATCATTTACTGAAACGCACATCACTCTCTCTCAATCAGATGTTTCTGATAACAGTCCGAATGAAATTAAATTTTATAAGAAACATAGTATGGACTAGCTGTGCGTACGCGTGGTATTCGTAAATATGTTTTGTGTATTTTGTTATCTTTTTCCCTAATTATCAGTTGCCCCGCAGCTAAAGAGGAAAACATTCGAAAATAAACCAAAAAGTAGGCAACAGAATTAAAAATATAAATATCTTTTGATTTAGTAGGTCGATTTCGATAAAATAAACACGAAATGTTACACGAAGCTTGCTACAATACATCAGTCAAAACCGCATTATATATAAATAGGTTAAGCCGTTTCAGAGATTAGCGTGCACAGACACGAAAAGGCTTACGATTATATATATATATAGATAGATATAGATTATTAAGGATGATTAATTGAATAATTAAAAATATTTATTTAACTTAATTGTAATGAAAATGATTTTTTGTTTTTCAATTGCAAATTATGTATGTAAGTAGATATTTGGCTAGTTGTCAATTTATAACAGTTGCTGTGTTGGTAGTTTAGATAGGTTTTTTGGTTTAAATAATATCAAAATAATTCAATAATAAAAGAATATTCATAGAGATGGATGACATATACATTACAATGATCAAGCTCTTAATATTATGCGTAGAGAATTAGCTAGGGGTAAAATAGGAATATACTCTCTCACCTTAATGACCATGAGTACTACAAATTCTATAATATTTTAGAAAAATAATATTCTGGGATATCTGAGATAAAGTTTGTGAAATGCACAAAATTAGCCAGAGACATAGAATCCGAGAGGACGAATTAAAAACCCAAGTGGCCCTTTTTCATAAGAACGAGAGTGGCCATTGTGGCATAACGGCAACCTATGAAAAACTAAAGTCAATCTTGTATAACCCAAAGTTGAGGGAAGGCATAAATATTATAATAAATAACTGTGAAATATGCTCAGGGGGTCATATTTACCCTATACAAAATAAGTTTTTTTTTTTAACTGAAACACCTAAAAAAATAAATGAAATAGTGCACATAGATACTTACGTGAATAGTAAATAGTCGCTTATTGACAAATTTTCTAAACATGCAACATGCTTGCCACTAACGGATAGAAATAATCGAACTATTGTTGATAAGATTCGACAATTTCTAGCCATAAAAGGGAAGATTTGAAAGTTTATATTCGACAATGAATTTAATAGCCTGAATGTTAAGGAATTCTTAAACAAAGAAAACATAGATTTTCATGCCACTAAACCAAAGAGTCACACTGGAAACAGCGATGTCGAAAGATTAAACAATACATTAACAGAAAAAATAAGAACACTAAATTTAGAGGAAAAGTTACCAATTGTGGCGCAAATGAATAAAGCTATTATGTTATATAATGATACTTAATAGCTTTATTCATTTGCGCCACAATTTTATATAATGATACTTATCTTACACCATTCGAGGCGCAGAACAAGAACCACAAGGAAATATTTGATAGGATGCAAAAGAAAAAAATTAGCAATCCAAAACCAAAACAGAGAGAATTATTTGGAAAACAAGCAAGAAGGTTTTATAAAAAATTTTAAGAATCTTCGACATAAGGAACAGCCAAAATTTAAGAAAGCAAAATTACATAATATATACACTTCGAACATAAAACGCAAATCAAAATATTCAAATATTCCAGAAAATAATCCTTTATCCAATCCAAACAATTGCAACAGTAGAATTCACACCTCCCAATAACTAACAATGATCTTAACAAGTCTATTCATACTAATACCGGACGAATACGACGTGGACTATTACGAAATAAAATTCAGTAAAATATCAGCACTATTTTAAAACGACTCATACATTTTTGCTGTTAAAATGTCAATTAATCATATTGTTGCGAATAATAAATAACCAAATTATAAAATAAGATAATACGAAAGAATGAGATATGTGAATTGTAAAAAAAAAAACAGGAAAACAAAAAAAAAAAAAAAATTTAATATAAATTGTAATTCAAATTTGGAAAAATCTTAAATGAATTGTAATGAATTATTTGAAGTATGAGAAAAACTAAGTAATAATTGTAAACAGATAAAGAAATTTGAAAAGAAGGGAAATTAGTAAAGAATCCAGGAGTTATGTACCCTCAATCCGAACCTGTTCTTAAAGCAGCTATTCCTCTTTTATCAAGGTCATTTACCTTTTACTTATCCGTTTTGATTTTATTGTTTATATTATATACATATACATTATATATTTTAATGTAAACAGAAACCACTATCCTTCTTTATCCGTTATTAATTATCATAAAGTAAATAACTAATCGGTTATAATATGTATCAAGTAAGAAGTATAGTGTAAGATTAGAATTTTAGTAGAAATAAGTCTTAAGACAGAGTTTCAATAAAAAGGATTAAAATTACTCCAAAGAGTTTACGATCAATTTATTTAAAACGTAACTCGTGCGCTCGGTTTAGCGGCTATTCAACTTCATAGCCAAATGTTACACAACAATATTAAATTTAGATATCCCCATCATAGTAACGACTATATACATCGAGTGGGGCGTACAGCATTAGCTGGTAAAGCTATAACATTCGTCACTCACTACGATGTTGTCTTATATCGAGAAGAGCTTCTAATGTATAGAGTGAGGAAGATGAAGTTATGCTACTACAAGAATGTCCTGACGAGTCACAAAAAACTGACAAACTTGAACTGAAAGATCTTGAGGAAAGTAAAGGTTTTAAAAGACGTTTCAAAAAAGGTGGTTGTGCTCATGATGGGTATAGCAAAGCGGCAGTAAATTAAAGATTTAAGATATACATTTAGTTTTTATTTATTTGATTTAATCATAAACATTTAACTTATAAAAACGAAAAAGAGTAAGAGATATACATATATGAATGGTGTTTCTTTTTTTAAAATGAGAATTGGCTTTCTTAGTTTTTTTCTTTTTTGCTGAAAGAATAATTCAAGAATTATTAACAAATATTGTATATTATATGAACATATGAAGCATACCTTAAAAATTGTTACATATTGTGGGTGTTATTCCACCAATCTATCATTTCATAGATTAACCGACTTCACCACCATTGCAACTTGTTTCACCTTGTAAATGTTTTTTTCCATGATCTTCAGTATAATATCAATGTTGCCGCTACTTATAACTTCATCCAAAATAGTTGACATATACGACGGCGGAATAGCTTATAGTATAAATACTTTGTTATTGTAGAAAACGAGATGCAATTTCATAGCATGCCTTTGATGCAGAATATCCACAATGTATAAGAGCGGCGTATATAGGCATCAACAATAGTTCAAAACAATTAGGATAATGTCGGCAATCGTTAATTACAAACAAAAGATCATTAACTTGTTTCCTAATTGCATATGTATATATAAACAACACCATCGTTTTTTCAAAAATTATCTTACTGCGGGTGGCAAAAAGATAAGCCTGCTTAAGTTCGGTATTGTCTAGCCGATTGAGTGTATTTTGAATGTCATCAAGATTATGAATTTCGTGGGACAGACTACAATTGCCTGGACAATTTCCTTCAAGGGCCCGAACACAAGTAATGCCAAAGATGTCTTTGCACCACTTATATAAATTTGCTTGTTGATTAAGATGCGTAATTGAACTCGATGGAGTATTATTAAGGATTGGCGTAATAAGCGACCCCATACCCATCATCGGAGTCTGTTGGGAGGCAACATTCCTTGGTACAAATGTAGCAGAATTTCTGCTTGCAATCGAAGGCAATGAAGTATAAGACTCAGATCCAGAGGTTATCAATCGGGGAATAGCCAAATTCGAATCAGAATGACGTGGCAGCTGTTGTTGTTGTTGTTGGAGCCGCAAGGGGCCTGCAATCTCGCTGTTGGATTGAGTGGTCTTTGGGCGACTGTTGATGGCGATTACATCAGGTACATCGCTCCGCCACTCCTGCAGCTGCTCTTTTCCGAATGTAAATGTGGAACTAGATTTTAGTTCCTTATCAGTTATATTTGTAGCCTTTGGAATCGTGACGTTAATTTTTGAAAGTGCACTAGTGGTAGCTGCATGTAGTTCAACCTTCATAGGAGTAGATGTTGCTAACGCTTGCTTGGGGTCAGTCGCATCTTTTCCGAATATTAATGTTGAACTAGATTTTAGTTTCTTATCAGTTATATTTAAAGTCTTTGCAATCGGGAATTTAAAGTTTGAAAGTGCACTAGTGGTAGCTGCATATTGGTCAACCTTTATAGGAGTAGATGTTGGTAACGCTTGCTTGGGTTCAGTAGCATCTCTTCCTAATATCAATGTTGAACTAGATTTTAGTTCCTTATCAGTTATATTTGTAGCCTTTGGAAACGTGACGTTAATTTTTGCAAGTGCACTAGTGGTAGCTGCATGCTGGTCAACCTTTATAGGAGTAGATGTTGGTAACGATTGCTTGGGCTCAGTAGCATCTCTTCCTAATATCAATGTTGAACTAGATTTTAGTTCCTTATCAGTTATATTTGTAGCCTTTGGAAACGTGACGTTACTAGTGGTAGCTGCATGTTGGTCAACCTTTATAGGAGTAGGTGTTGCTGACGCTTGCTTGGGGTCAGTCGCATCTTTTCCGAATATCAATGTTGAACTAGATTTTAGTTCCTTATCAGTTATATTTGTAGCCTTTGGAATCGTGACGTTAATTTTTGAAAGTGCACTAGTGGTAGCTGCATGTTGGTTAACCTTTATAGGAGTAGGTGTTGCTGACGCTTGCTTGGGGTCAGTCGCATCTTTTCCGAATATCAATGTTGAACTAGATTTTAGTTCCTTATCAGTTATATTTGTAGCCTTTGGAATCGTGACGTTAATTTTTGAAAGTGCACTAGTGGTAGCTGCATGTTGGTCAACCTTTATAGGAGTAGGTGTTGCTGACGCTTGCTTGGGGTCAGTCGCATCTTTTCCGAATATCAATGTTGAACTAGATTTTAGTTCCTTATCAGTTATATTTGTAGCCTTTGGAATCGTGACGTTAATTTTTGAAAGTGCACTAGTGGTAGCTGCATGTGGCTCAACCTTTATAGGAGTAGATGTTGCTAACGCTTGCTTGGGGTCAGTCGCATCTTTTCCGAATATCAATGTTGAACTAGATTTTAGTTCCTTATCAGTTATATTTAAAGTCTTTGCAATCGGGAATTTAAAGTTTGAAAGTGCACTAGTGGTAGCTGCATATTGGTCAACCTTTATAGGAGTAGATGTTGGTAACGCTTGCTTGGGTTCAGTAGCATCTCTTCCTAATATCAATGTTGAACTAGATTTTAGTTCCTTATCAGTTATATTTGTAGCCTTTGGAAACGTGAAGTTAATTTTTGCAAGTGCACTAGTGGTAGCTGCATGCTGGTCAACCTTTATAGGAGTAGATGTTGGTAACGATTGCTTGGGCTCAGTAGCATCTCTTCCTAATATCAATGTTGAACTAGATTTTAGTTCCTTATCAGTTATATTTGTAGCCTTTGGAATCGTGACGTTAATTTTTGAAAGTGCACTAGTGGTAGCTGCATGTTGGTCAACCTTTATAGGAGTAGATGTTGCTAACGCTTGCTTGGGGTCAGTCGCATCTTTTCCGAATATCAATGTTGAACTAGATTTTAGTTCCTTATCAGTTATATTTGTAGCCTTTGGAAACGTGAAATTAAATTGTGACAATGCACTACTGGTAGCTGCATGTGGCTCAACCTTTATAGGAGTAGATGTTGGTAACGATTGCTTGGGCTCAGTAGCATCTCTTCCTAATATCAATGTTGAACTAGATTTTAGTTCCTTATCAGTTATATTTGTAGCCTTTGGATACGTAAAGTTAAATTGCGAAAATGCACTAGTGGTAGCTGCATGTTGGTCAACCTTTATACTAGTAGATGTTGGTAACGCTTGCTTGGGTTCAGTCGCATCTCTTCCTAATATCAATGTTGAACTAGATTTTAGTTCCTTATCAGTTATATTTGTAGCCTTTGGATACGTGAAGTCAAATTGTGAAAATGCACTAGTGGTAGCTGCATGTTGGTCAACCTTTATACTAGTAGATGTTGGTAACGCTTGCTTGGGTTCAGTCGCATCTCTTCCTAATATCAATGTTGAACTACATTCTAGTTTCTTATCAGTTATATTTATAGTACTTGGAATCGTGAATTTAAGGTTTGACAATGCATCAGTGGTAGCTGCATGTTGGTCAACCTTTATAGGAGTAGATGTTGCTAACGCTTGCTTGGGTTCAGTCGCATCTTTTCCGAATATCAATGTTGAACTACAATCTAGTTCCTTATCAGTTATATTTGCAGCCTTTGGAATCGTGAATTTAAAGTTTCCAAGAGCACTTATGGTAGCTGCATGTTGGTCAACCTTTATACTAGTAGATGTTGGTAACGCTTGCTTGGGTTCAGTCGCATCTCTTCCTAATATCAATGTTGAACTAGATTTTAGTTCCTTATCAGTTATATTTGTAGCCTTTGGATACGTGAAGTCAAATTGTGAAAATGCACTAGTGGTAGCTGCATGTTGGTCAACCTTTATACTAGTAGATGTTGGTAACGCTTGCTTGGGTTCAGTGGCATCTCTTCCTAATATCAATGTTGAACTAGATTTTAGTTCCTTATCAGTTATATTTGTAGCCTTTGGATACGTAAAGTTAAATTGCGAAAATGCACTAGTGGTAGCTGCATGTTGGTCAACCTTTATACTAGTAGATGTTGGTAACGCTTGCTTGGGTTCAGTCGCATCTCTTCCTAATATCAATGTTGAACTAGATTTTAGTTCCTTATCAGTTATATTTGTAGCCTTTGGATACGTGAAGTTAAATTGCGAAAATGCACTAGTGGTAGCTGCATGTTGGTCAACCTTTATACTAGTAGATGTTGGTAACGCTTGCTTGGGTTCAGTCGCATCTCTTCCTAATATCAATGTTGAACTACATTCTAGTTTCTTATCAGTTATATTTATAGTACTTGGATTCGTGAATTTAAGGTTTGACAATGCATCAGTGGTAGCTGCATGTTGGTCAACCTTTATACTAGTAGATGTTGGTAACGCTTGCTTGGGTTCAGTCGCATCTCTTCCTAATATCAATGTTGAACTACATTCTAGTTTCTTATCAGTTATATTTATAGTATTTGGAATCGTAAATTTTAAATTCGCAAGTGCACTAGTTGTAGCTACATGTGGCCCAACATTTATAGGTGTAATAGTGCTCTCTTTATATTCACTCATAACTTTTATGGACGTGTCTGTAATATTTTGTTGTTGTTTGTTGTCATCACTGCTGCTCACAATATTCTCAGACAATTTATCCCTTGCCAACATGATATTAGTGCTGCGTTTGGAATTTGGACCACTACTTAACTCTGTATGAGTTGAACTAAGGATCTCATTTGGAACTACGCACTCCAATTGTATTTCGTTGTAATCATGGTTTTGATCATTCACAAATGCTCCAAATTCATCATCATTATCTAAATTTGGCATATCGAGAGCTGCAGATTCATGTAAGCAATTGGTCTTAGAGTTTGTTGGTGTTGGGGGTTTCATAACAAGGTCCAGTAGTGGTTGGCCACTCGGCTTCTTATAGGGCAAAGTTTTGTTTTCTACAACAAATTTAAATTTTTTCATAACATTTTCTTTCTCAGGTTTTTTTAAGGTGTCCATTTTTTTTGAAGGCCTGCCCCGTGGCGTTTTTGGAACCACAGCCAAGTCCAAGACCCGGCACTCATTTATAGCCGGTTTTACCTTATTTTTCATTCTTTCGCAAACCGGTTTCTTTCGTTTTTTTATCTCGTGCAGTTCGATAGCAAGAGGTTTGTCGTCACTTTCAATATCCATATCACTTACTTCTGCATTAGCCAATGTTGTTGCAGCTGCCTCATTTGCAGTAGTTGGTGCTTCTTCAGGCTGCAAGCTAGGAGGCGTGGGTGAGTTCTCCTCCCCAAACATGTATATTTCCTGAAGGGAAATGATTTAGAAATTTCTTTAAGGATTTACACAAAATTAATCACTTACATCTTCTACCAAACCCACATGCGAACTTTCAGAGAGAAGCCCTTGTTTGAATAGTCTAAATCCCTCATCAGAATTTTTTGGATCCATCCAAAATTCTCGATTTGGGTGTGTCGCTAGCAGCTGCATCCATAACCTTCTAATATCACGTGGCCGCATGATTGTATCCATTTATTTTATTAAACAATTTCAATAGTTTTTTTTTTACAATTTTTTCACTTCCTACTTTCAACGTTCTGCGTCTTTATGGTACGGTCACCAATGAAATCTTAATAGAGGCTGGATTTTACAGCGAAAAAACATATTAAAGCAGATTACGACAATTGTCGAAGGTCTTCAGTTCGTTTTTTCTTGTGACGTCAGAAATGACAAAGAAAAACAGAAGCTTATGTGCTTATTTGTTAAAGGAAGGGATGCACGATATAATATTTTGTATTAAACAGGAAGAAGAAGATTTTTTTATAGTGTGAACAAGAATGTGTACAAAATCAAAACGATTTTTTAACAAAGACTTCAAAGCTTTGGCCTACATTCTTTTGTTGAGCAATCAAAAGAAAAGGAAAAGACGGCACCGAAAAGAAGTCAAAAATAGTTCTGGCTCACACGTTGTGAATGATTCACGTGAGTCAACACGTAAACAACTGATGCGCTAGTTGCGATAAAAGAGATATATGTACATACATACATAATAGAATAATTATTTGTTTTTATTTTATTTGACATCACGTGAAAAAAAGAACAAAAGACCTGTTTTTTGTCACCGAGTTCTGTGCAGCTGGTTTTTGTTTTGATTTTTTTTTAATTACACACACAAATGCACAAATGGAACGTTGTGGCAATTGTTAGAAATAAAAATTTAAATTTTGTGAAAAATACATGATTTAGAACATTTTGGAGTGTATGCACATAGTTCTGCCATTTCCCTTTTTCATTCCTGCTACGTATTTTTTTAATAGATTACAAAAAAATTTACAATTAAAATTTTCCTTAAATATATTGTCTGCCATCATCAGCTGTTTATTGCCGCGCAACAAAAAAGAAAGATCAAGACTATCGACAATCACCTAAAAGAGTCCAAATTTTATCAACACTTTTTAGAGTGACCATTGGCAGAACTCGCACGAGTTCTGAGCTACAACAACAACTACATTTTCCCTGTGGTTGTTGTAATTTGAACTGAAGTTCTCGAGCGAGTTCTGCTCTGTCTGAATGCACTATTAATGAGTTTTTTCGCTTTGAATGGCACATTTCGATATTGATTTGTCTCGTGACAGATTGTTGGAAGTTTAGCGAAAAAACTTTTCACCATTTGAATAAAAAATAATGAATGAAATGGCCAAATTTACAAGATCAAGGCATTTGTATCCTTATGAGCGAAGCAACTTTCATGCACTAAATCGTCAAAATAAAGTTAATGGACATTTGTAAATACGAAATACTTGCTCAAACTAGAGGAGCCCCCGGCCGATGCAATCGACATCATTCTAGAAAAAGCTTTTATATTTTAATGTGCTAATGCATCAGCTTCTCTATAAACAGTGTTCTTTGCGAAAACTCTATAGCACGGCTTCACACAACCAATGAGCGTACAGCAATAGAACAGAAGAGAGAGGCACACAAACACACAAACCTCTCTATTCTCCCATTCTACTGCACATCAACGGCTGTGTGTTGTTATTGTTGTTATAAAGCTGTTAACTTTAACACCTTTTTACACCTTAACTCTCGACCTATTTTGATAAAAATTTACAGGACACATCTAGATAAAAATATCTTTCAATTGGTTTTCTTTTTTTGTCTTAATAGGTTCAGTGGATTAAGCAGGAAAGGACTCACAAATTCAATGTTTGCCATTTAATTATATAGATAGATAGATGTTTTATTGCGAATAGAAATGATTACTTGCGATTGCATTCTAATACGTACATACATAGTATTGAACTAACAAAAAATGGAAGAATATATAATGTGTAATTTAATTAAAATATATGTTCTTCCAAATTAGCCGAAATGTTGCCAAAACTTTCATTCATCCGGATGTGGAGCTCAGAGTGGATAAACCGAACAAAAAATTGCCTAAAGCAGTTTGAGGCCTTTCTAAATGTCATTCAGATAATTCATGACAGGAATTATTGCGAATTTTTTGTGAAGCCTGTGGACAAAGTTAAGAACTCGGATTATTATGAGATTATTAAAGAATCAATGAATATTGGCACGATTTTGAAACTTTTAAGAACCAAATATTACTGTTCGATTAGCAGGGCATTTGATGATTTTCAGAAAATTTTAAGAAACTGCTTCGAGTATTACAAGGAAGGTGATAAGATTTACAAATGTGGTCTTCATATGAAGCAAGCTTTTCAAGAGAACATAATAAAATACCTGGAGGTTGAAAAAAACTATCTAACAGTTCACCAGCGTCGTCATCAGCAGACTGCTACAACCCACCACTGCTACAAGAACCACCGCAACATATTGTCAAATGCAAAGAACTATTAAATATACTAGAATCTCTTTGTCCAAAATCATTGGAGTATTTTGCCAAATCTTTAAGTATATAGATAATTTATACGGGCGATCGATACATTGACGTTGTTCCTAAACCAATTGAATTGCTCACTCTCAACACCAAGTTAAAATATCTATTACATAAAGATTTAAATGAGTTCATTTATGATGTGCGTTTAATTTATTTAAATGGATTAAAGATATACAAGCCGAGAGATTAGGCTTTCGAGGCTGAGGGTGTTATTTGTAATACCTTTGAAAACCTACTAACATTTTATAAATTATTTGGTCGGTTATCTGATAAGACTGAGATGACTTTGATCAACACACTAGGAAAAATGCCAATCCCACTAAACGAGGAGTCTCCTAAAACCGTTCTCTTGAAAATGCTTATGGCAGCTTAAGAAACAGCAGATATGGTCGAGAAAATGGCACACATTAAGCAGAGATTTGGGAAAACTCGAAAGGGTGTAACAAGCAGTAAAAAATCAAATTTATAAAAGTTTTCTTGATGAAGATCTCTCAATATAAGAAGATAGTTATGAGACAATTGAAATTGAGGATGATAATTAAGATAATTCATTCCTTATGTCCCGTATAAGTGTCTTAATAAAATATTGTATAAAGTGTACAAATAAGTTTTAAGGGATTTTTTAGTGACTTTGAAGCTTTCATTTTATTCATAATAATAATAATAACGGGCCCGAAAGCACAGCGACCAAGAAGATCTATTGTACATGGCCCTATTTAATAGAAACCCTATATGTTTAGACTTTTGATGAATCTTAACATTACTTGGGGTTTGTTGTTCCACAATTTGTGTGGATTAACAACAATGTCACCGAGGTGGTGAAGTCTTTGTCTACCGAGTGCAGGACATTTGCAGAGTATATGCTCTGAACTATCTTTATCCATTTCACAAAATCGGCATACGTCAGTATAGTTAGGCATAAGACCTAACTTATTTTGATGATACCTTAGGTTGCAGTGACCCGTGAAGTATCCAGTCAAAATGCGTAAGTCTACTCTACTGAGTGAGAGAAGCTTATTCGAGATACTCTTTGAAAGAGTAAGGAATTGTTTTGCCTGGCGTTGTCCGGTGGAGTTCACACAGTGTTTTAGGAATTTCTTTTCCTCAAGTTTTCTGATTTCTTCGCTTTTGTGGCTTTTCGAGAGACCACAGAAAGACTCAGGACCATAAAAGGGCATGCTCGCCCCTTGTTTAGCCAAGTAAGCGGGCTTTTTCATTGCCTTCATGACCTTCATGTCCTGGTACCCACCTTAATACAACAGTATTAAAGTTACCCATTGGGATAGATTTTTTGAATTTTGGGCCATAAATTCCCGCCTCTGTTCTACCATTTTCAAGTTTAGACCCGTCTGTAAACCATATCTGGGAGCCGGGTTTGAATTTAATACAATTAGTTCTCCAGTCTTCACGATCATTAATAATGATTTGAAAAAGTTTGCAGAAGATATTTTTAGACAATAGAGTATCATCTCTATGCAAAATGGGACTGTCTAGAAAATTTTCTAAAATTTTTAGGTGTCCCTTAATATTGCCCCCTTTTAAGTCGGCAATACCTTCCAGTCTTAAGGCGCTAATAGTAGCTTCCTTTTCTATTAGGATAGGTAATGGTGGGATGTATAAGAGCACCCCTAGTGCGTCAGTGGGACACGTTTTCATAGCCCTGTGATACTGACACAAACAAGTCGATGCAGTTTACTTAGCATATTTACTGCATTCCTTTGTTTGACTTTAGGCCACTATGCAATGTAAGCATACGTGACTATTGGTCTATTGACCGTAGTGAATGTCCAGTAGGTCATTTTGGGATTTAGACCCCAGGTTTTACCAAAAAGTCTAGTGCAAGCAAAGAATGCCCTTGTAGCCTTTTTTGTAACTTTATTTAGATGTTGTCCACGTTAGCTTTTTATCAAGGATAACCCCTAGATAGTTCGCTTCATTGGAAAATTGGATTGTGATGCCATTTAACATAGGACATTTGAGAGTAATGTTTCTCTTCCTGGTGAATGGTACCAGCACAGTTTTTGATGGGTTAATGGAGAGCCCATTCTCACTGCACCATTTATTTATTATTTTTAGGGCTTGTTGCATGCGGTCAGAGATAGTCTGCTCATGCCAGCCCACAATATATACAACTAGGTCATCTGCATAACATTGTGTATTGAAACCTAGACCTTTAAGATTGTAGAGGAGTTCATCTATCACTAAAGTCCACAGAAGTGGAGAGAGTACACCCCCTTGTGGGCAACCTCTTGTGGCTGTGATAGATTTTAATTCTCCTCCAAGCTGTAAATTAATAGTCCGAGATTCAAGCATAGCTATTATCCATTTAATAATAGGTGTGGGTACTTCTTTCCATAGAAGGGCATTTTCTATTGCCTCATATGAAGTATTATCAAAAGCTCCTGATATGTCGATAAATGCACATAGAGCTATTTGTTTGGAATAAAGAGCCTTTTCAATGATAGTTGTTAGGCTATCTATTGCAGTTTCTGTTGATTTGCCACGTTGGTATGCAAATTGCAGTTTTTGCAGAGGAAAATTTATAAGGTTGTTATTCCTTATATACTGATCCAAAATTTTTTCCATTGATTTTAGGAAAAATGTACTAAGACTTATAGGTCTATAAGATTTAGGTAGCTGTTCTGGCTTTTGCCCTACCTTTGGTATGAACACTACTTTGACTTCAGCCCATTTCGTAGGGATATGCCTTAGCAAGAGACTTGCTCTGAATATACTGGCCAATTTTGGGACAATGTACTTGGCTCCATGTTGGAGCAGACAAGGGTATATCCCATCAGGCCCTGAAGATTTGTATGGGCTAAATGATGATAAAGCCCATTGCACCCGTTTTTCATGGAACAGTTTACTAGCCAGTTTATTCATAATAGTGTCCATCATTAGCTACGACTTTTTCCCATCGTTCAGGCAGCATACGGATTCCGCGTTGGAAAAATTCCTCGTCTTTTGAGGCTATCTAAAACTTGACCCATATTTTGGTTTCTTTGAAAGAAGTGAAGTGCTGCTCGGCCAGGCCATGAGTTATGTTCAACACAAAATGCGTTTTTTCAACGTTTACTACACTAATATTTTTGTGACGTCAAAATCCAAATTTCGAGGGCTAAAACGGTCAAAGTGGCGGTACCTTGTTTTCTTGTATCATGACTAACAATTTTATATCTCGAAATACTCACTACTAGTTAACATAGTGTTTGTGTACGAGATATGCCAATTCAATAATTCTTATGGTTTGTGAAAGTTTTCCGCATGAATTTTTCATTCAAAAATTGTTGCACTCAACTTTATTGTTGCTGCTGCTGATGAATTTTCAATTTGAATTTTTGGATTTATCACTGCAAAATTTACAAGAGTCGAAATAAAGTTGTCTTTTTTTTCCTAACTCATGAATTATTTATGAAAAAAAAAAAAACTGGAATTGGATAGATACTACCAGTTGAGGAAGAATACTTACAAGTTGGAAATTTGATTACTGAAATGAACGCAAGCAAAACTTTATGGCTAATGAACATTTGCAGTATACCATATAGCCACGGGTTAGAAGAAAAGTTGATTTGAGTTGAGAGAGCAATTTTTCAGAGGTTTATTCGTATGGTTAATTACTTTATAAATTTTCTTCTTTTTTTTTTGTTTTGTAAAAAAGTTTTGTTATTTAGTTTATGTTATTGTTGTTCTTATTGTTCATGATGATGTTGAATACTCGTACAACACAATTAAGGTTTCAACATAAATAAATTTTATTCAACATTGATTAGTTTACCATAATGTAAAAGCAACATTTTGCCAATAATGTCGACAATGATAAAACAATAATAATAAAACAGTAAATAGAAACAGACAGATAGATAGACATCAGACTAATATCTGTCTTTCTTTATAAATTAAAAACTTTGCGCCATATTCTGTTGAACATATCACTTAAGATACATATTTGCTGGCGAAATTAAAAAATCTTATGTCAGTTGCCAGCTGGTGAAGCTGTCAAGCACGCATTATGTGTTTCCTTTTAATATCAAGGATACTTTTGTAGATTTCTTGCACTTAAGTATGTAAACATCAATGCAAGCTGTGTGTATAATATATTTTATATATTTATTTTTATTTTATCCATTATATGAACATTAAACCGCTTAAGCTGTAACATATTAGTGTGAGGATTGGAAATCTTGCAGGGATTGATTTAAAATGAATTTACAGAAAGGAGAGATTAATTTTATTAACTAATATTATTGGTAGGTCATGTGGCACCTTTGAATTGCTATCCTGATTTGTGATTCTGCGAGATGATTTGGGAGGTAGTGAAGACTGTCATTTTATCGGCTACTGTTGAAGTATATTTCCTGGAGAACTATATGGGTGCTGAGCTCATTGTGAAATGAGTGATTGTTCTGAGAGCCACAAGTTATGTCAGATTCATTAGCCTGCCAACTAAAAAACCCTCTGACTGCTATATCTTCTCCCTTGACCTACACACCAAAAACATTGTCTGCAAAAGCGCGGTAAGGTTAAAACAAACCAGCTGCTGGGCAAAACGACCAAATGGACATAGTAAAATGCTGGGAGTGGTTAAAAATCCTATGTTTAAAAAAACCAAAGATTATATAGTGGCGCATAATAGCTTTACTACCAGGATGGAATGGAAACAAAACAGTTTTCAGGGTGACTATGACATTTCAATTTTTATGGATGGCTCAAAGATCGAATGTGGTGTAGGTGCAGGGGTGCACTCAACACAAATAAACTTCGACCACTCTTTCCGGCTATCTGATGAGGCCACAGTCTTTCAGGCAGAGGTCCAAGCTGTTAGAGAGGCATGTCGGCTGGCAGGAAATAACGTACCAGAAGATCGTAAGATAGCTATCTTCGTTAATAGTCAGGCAGCACTCAAAGCACTGCAATCGACCACTGTGAAGCCCAAGCTCGTTGGAATGCAGGTAGGTGATAAGCGAGCTAAGTCGTCGAGCCGATATCACTCTCTTATGGAAATGAGAATGCTGGCGAACTAACTCGTTTTGGTGCTTCCCTTGATATATCGTTAGCGGAACAGATCTCAATGCCCCTGGCGGTCGTCAAAAGGAGTAACTTTTTGTATTTCCGTCAACTGGCAAACAGACGGTGGAAAAATCTTGAATCTTGCAGAGTTGCACTTGTTACCTGGCCTAGTTACAACGAAAATAGGTCACTTAGACTCATGAACAGAAGACACTCAGATACCGCAAGGCTCACAGCGATTTTTACTGATCGCTGGTGTGTAGGGACTCTTGCGGAGAGACTGGATATTCCGTGCAGAATCCATTGTAGAAGCTGTGAAAACGAAGAGGAGGAGGAGTCACTCACCCACTTTCTATGTCAATGCTCAGTCCTGCCAAAATCAAGAAAAAAGTTTCTGGGCAAACACATCATTGACAACTTCTCGGACTGTTCAGTCACATGTCCAGGTGATCTACTAAAATACCTAAATTCGACAGGTTGGATTTAGTAATACTGATTGCAATCGGCGAGGAAGTGGTTTCAAAACGGCACTCTAGTGCTAATTGTGGTTCGTAGTGGACTATATGAGTCAGCCACGGAAATCAACCAAGAAACCCTCTATCACCTCAAATCACGTTTAATCCCTACGGCACCGTCAAATCATTCCTTTGTATGGAGGGATAGAAAGCTTAATTAAGCAAACTCCATTATTTGCTCATACTTTCGAATGCTCATCATAATGTTGGGAATTTCTGCAGAGAAGAATGCCCAGTCATCCACAGATGTCTTCATGCTCCTTGCTCAGGATCCTCCTGTGACCTGCAAGGAGATCCAAGGTGCTCATACATTCTTCACCGCTCCACAGAACGGATCCGCAGCGTGCCCAAACGTGTTAAGATACTGCCTGTAACATCCATGGCCAGTTGTAAATTCAACTCCATGTTACAGAACGACGCTTAAGGCAATCTGTAATATCGGATGAGCTGGTGTATCCTCCGTGGCTCTCCCCTACTTAACCTGTGCTGCCATATATTCACGTAATCTCCTCCATGTCTGCTACTTAAGAAGATGTGTGTACGAGGTACTTGTCCTTGGCAGCCAGGGCTTTCAGATCAAACGGAAATTTTCCGCACCCGTAGCATCAATTGCAACTGTTTGATACGCTCTACAGATCCTCAGGTTGGCAACCCTGTGATCACTTCTTATAACACGAAGGAGTTGCAAGTATCCCAGCCCCAGCCCAGATCGCATAAAGCAGTATGGATTTACGTACTGAACATAATAGAACCCTAAATTGTTGTCAGGGTCCCCCTAGATTTGGGAGAATCCTGACCAGCTTTTGTGTGATGGCAACTGCTTTTTTGGTTCTGAGAACCTTATTTTGAACGACCTTGATTTTCCTGCGATTTAATGGGCGTGATGCACCACATTGTTGGATACCATATTTCCAGGAAGGAACAGCTATTTGTTTATATATTAACAGCTTAATTCCCAAGCTGTGTGCTCCTATTACTCAGAAGCCAGTTCAGCTTTAATATGAATAGGATCGAGTGATAGTTGTTAAATGATTTTTCCATGTTAGGCGTTTGCGAAGGTGATAACCCAAGTATTTCACCACTGTGGACTGTGGTATTGCAAGACCACCAAGCGTTACGGAAGGTATATTTCCTTTTATTAAGTCGTCCTTGTTTAGGTCCACGCGTGTTTGGCAGTATCCTTGAGAGGGCCTTGCATGGCCTTGTTGCCCTGTCACGGGCGTATGTCAAGTGCCCATGATCTAGAGTAATCCCTAGATACACCAAAGAACTTTTTGTTGTGATTGCCACGTTGCCGACAGTGACCGTAGCACTCTCCACGATTTTGGAACTGCTGATGAGTAGCGCCTCCGCCTTTTGCCCCGCTAGGCTGAAACCAACACTGTCCAGCCATGATGTGATAACTGCGCTCTACCAATTCGCTCATGTGCTTCCCGACCACCACTAGCGCACACAATGCTTACACCAGCTGGGAAACGGAGTCTAAGGATGCCATCGTTCATTATATTCCAGAGGAGAGACCCTGGGGTACCCCTCCGGTTACCCGGCAAGCTATCTCTCTCTCTGAAGTCTCCTAGACAAGGACCCGCTGCCTGAAATACAAATGAATGCTGCATGCGTGTGTGGGCTAGCCGTGCAGCAACACATGCTGCTGCTGCTGCTGCATACGTGTGTGGGCTAGCCGTGCGGCAACACATACGCGCATGATGCTGCAGCATGCGTGTGTGCCTTCTATTAGAAAACGCAATCACTACATTGTGAATGAATTTGTAAATTTGACAATAGCAATGAACACCACAATATTTGTTTCTAGTAAACAAAACAACAGTTGTGCTTGTGTATCTGTTGAATTAGAAAATTTAATTATAATAACAGAAAGTAATTATTGTATACAAAAATATTATTGATTAATAATTATAACTACTTTTATTTTATTATTATAATTATCAGTAATTGTTTACAATTAATTATTATTATTCATTATCATAATATAAGTTCGGCAACAGGTCTTTTATGATAATTTTTACGCCTAAAATATCTAATCGATTGTGATAAAAAAAATATACCATTCGATAGGTTTTCATTTGTAGATGTGCCCAATATTTTTTTTATTAAAATCTGTTAGATATTTTTGGCGTAAAAATAATTAAAAGTTTTCACACCTACACTCTACACAAACACATGATCTTCATCTCTCTCTCTATCTCACGCAAATAAAACAATTTTAGTGGGAAAATTTAGGTAAGTGCCTGAGTGCGGGGGAAATAAAAGAAAGAAGAATCAACTATAATTCAGCCACAGGGTCATTGTGTGCAATAAGGGTATATAAAAGAAACATAAAATAAATAGTAAATAATATCATAAAATATGTGTACATTTTCTTAATACGTTCTTCAATTAAATACGTCGCATATACATATATTTGGTGTTGCAAAATATTAATGTAATAAGAAGCAAATACGATAAGCGAAAGGGTCGAATTTTATTAAATGATGCTCAATAATTGTTTTTCAAATCAAATTCTCTTTATAGTGAAAAAAAAAATTGAGTTTGTCTCACACGATTAAATACTTTTTGTCTTTCTTCCGGCGAGCACTGGTCGATCCTAGTTATTATTATTATTCATACCTGTCATTCATTAAAGACAGCAACACTTTCTTTGACATTCACTAAAAAATACATTTGTTATTTACCGCAACATCAAACAGCTGTTTTCAGTTCAGAAAGCAGTTTTTTTCACATTTACCAACTTTTCACATTCTCAACCACATATTTTTCTTATTGTCAAATAAATACCGAATACGATACGGGCAATAATATGTATTGTATTGGTTTATATAAAAAGCCTCCGCGGTTCTTTGCCATTAAATGGTGTTGGTGTCCATAGGCAACCCTAATTAGTGTTTGAAAGGTGGCATTTCAAGCTCCACTTTTTGTGAAGACAGCTGTTTAATTCGTTCTTCGTGTTAAAAGTTATACTGATTTGAATATGAGTGAGATATCTGAAGAAATACGCTATGTGATGCTTTTTTACTATACAAAAAGGAAAAAGGTGAGAATGCTGTGAGCGAACGCCGGACCCAGGAGTTATTTTCTCGATTCCATTCCGGAAATTGCGATATAATAGATGCACCTCGCATTGGTCGGCCAAAACCGGCACGGAAGCTGTCAGGAGATAGCAAAGGCACTAAATATCAACCATATGACAGTTTAAAATCATCTAAAACGAGCAGGCTACACAAAGATGCTCGATGCTTGGGTGCCATATGAATTAACTCAAAGAAATTTAATTGACAGAATAACCATCAACGTTGCTGACACCATTTTTGAAGCAAATCATTATGGGCAATGAAAAATGGATTAAATACGAGAATATCCAACGCAAGCGATCATGGTCAAAGGCCGGTGACATTCCGCAAACGACTTGAAACCCAGGATTGACGGCCAACAAGGTTATGTTGAGTGTTTGGTGGGATTGGAAGGGAATTGTCTATTATGAGCGGGTAGAACGTGGTGAAACGGTCAATTTGCTCCTCTACTGTGCACAACTCGACCGTTTGAATGAGGAAATCTAGAGAGAGCGACCAGAAGTGGCCAACACAAAGGTTGTTGTCTTCCATTACATAACAAGGCCACACATATCTTTGATGACCCGGAACAAATTGACGGATCTTGGTTGGGAAATTTTGATGCATCCTCCGTATAGCCCGTATCTACTGACTACCATTTGTTTCGGTCTCTGCAAAAGTCTCTTAAAAAATTGGCTGGCCAGGACCCACTGAAAATTATTTGCCCAAGTTTCTTGCTGAAAAACCACAGAAGTTCTACACCGATGGAATTATGAAGCTACCCGGAAAATGGCAAAAGGTCATCTATCTACATAATCAAATGGCAAACGTTGAATTTGTGAGTTCGTTCCTGCTTAAACCACTGAAACTTTTTGAAAAACAAAAAACACCATTTCAAAGGTATTTTTTGCTAGATAAGTTGTGGAAATTTTTATCAAAATAGGTTCAGAGGCTTAGGCGTAAAAAGATGTTAAAAATAACCGCTTTAGAACAACAATAACAATACACTGCTGTTGATGAGTGCGTGTGTGTGCGCAGTAGAATGGGAGAATAGAGGGGTTTGTGTAATTGTGTGCCCCTCTCTTCTGTTCTATTGCAGATGCTGTTGTGAAAGCAGTAGAATGAGAGAACAGAGAGGTTTCTGTGCCTGTCTCTCTAGTTCTATTGCTTTACGCTCATTGGTTGGGTGAAGCCGTGCTATAGAGTTTTCGCAAAGAACACTGTTTATAAAGAAGCTGTTGCATTAGCACTTTAAAAAATTAATGTATTTACTGGAGTCTGGTTCAGTTACCGTTTCTGTCCTATGCGACACCGCGCCATAAATCGTTTTGATTTTATACACATTCTTGTTCACACTATAAAATTTCTTCTTCTTCCTGTTTAATACAAAATATATCGTGCATTCCTTCCTTAAACAAAGAAGCTCATATGCATGTGTTTTTCTTTGTCATTTCTGACGTCACTAGAAAATGAACTGAATATCATCGACGATTGTCGTAATCTGCTTTAATGTTTTTTCGCTGTAAAATCCAGTCTCTATAAAGATTTCATTGGTGACCGTGCCATACAGACACAGAAAGTTGAAAGTAGGAAGTGAAAAAATTGTAAAAAAAAAATTACTGAAATTGTGTAATAAAATAAATGGATACAACCATGCGGCCACGTGATATTAGAAGGTTATGGATGCAGGTGCTAGCGACACACCCAAATCGAGAATTTTGGATGGATCCAAAAAATTCTGATGAGGGATTTAGACTATTCAAACAAGAGCTTCTCTCTGAAAGTTCGCATGTGGGTTTGGTAGAAGATGTAAGTGATTAATTTTGTGTAAATCCTTAAAGAAATTTCTAAATCATTTCCCTACAGGAAATATACATGTTTGAAGAGGAGAACCCACCCACGCCGTCTAGCTTGCAGCCTGAAGAAGCACCAACTACTGCAAATGAGCCAGCTGCAACAACATTGGATAATGCAGAAGTAAGTGAAAGCGACGACAAACCTCTTGCTACCGTATTGCAAGAGATGTCGGTAAGCAAAAGAATGAGAAAAAAGGTTAAACCGGCTATAAAGGAGTGCCAGGTCTTGGACTTGGCTGTGGTTCCGAAGAGGACACGGGGCAGGCCTTCAAAAAAAATGGACACCTTAAAACAACCTGAGAAAGAAAATGTTATGAAAAAGTTTAAATTTGTTGTAGAAAACAAAACTTTGCCCTATAAGAAGCCGAGTGCAGCGCGTAGTGGCCAACTACCACTGGACCGTGTTATGAAACCCCCAACACCAACAAACTCTAAGACCAATTGCTTACATGAATCTGCTGCTCTCGATATGCCTAATTTAGATAATGATGATGAATTTGGAACATTTGTGAATGACCAAAACCATGATTACAACGAAATGCAATTGGAGTGCGTAGTTCCAAATGAGATCCTTAGTTCAACTCATACAGAGTTAAGTAGTGGTCCAAATTCCAAACGCAGCACTAATATCATGTTGGCAAGGGATAAATTGTCTGAGAATATTGTGAGCAGCAGTGATGACAACAAACAACAACAAAATATTACAGACACGTCCATAAAAGATATGAGCGAATATAAAGAAAGCACTATAACATCTATTCCAACTGATAAAAAAGCGCTTGAATACTTAGAAAATTCGAATTTCTATGTAAGCGATTTACTGGATTCAAAAGAAGCACTTGATTTCGAACCCGATGACGATGACGCTCTATCAGTTACAACATCATGGAATGGTTCTGAAGATGACTTTTGCTCTCTGCCAAAGGCAGTTGAATATGATATGAAAGAAGTGACAAAGGTAAACAAACCTGATGCTCCACCCACGCAAGCGTTAGCAACATCTACTCCTATAAAGGTTGACCAACATGCAGCTACCACTGATGCATTGTCAAACCTTAAATTCACGATTCCAAAGGCAACAAATATAACTGATAAGGAACTAGAATGTAGTTCAACATTGATATTCGGAAAAGACGCGACTGAACCCAAGCAAGCGTTAGCAACATCTACTCCTATAAAGGTTGACCAACATGCAGCTACCACTGATGCATTGTCAAACTTTAAATTCACGTTTCCAATGGCTACAAATATAACTGATAAGGAACTAAAATCTAGTTCAATATTAGGAAGAGATGCTACTGAACCCAAGCAAGCGTTACCAACACCTACTCCTATAAAGGTTGAGCCACATGCAGCTACCAGTAGTGCATTGTCACAATTTAATTTCACGTTTCCAAAGGCTATAAATATAACTGATAAGGAACTAAAATCTAGTTCAACATTGGTATTAGGAAGAGATGCTACTGAACCCAAGCAAGCGTTACCAACACCTACTCCTATAAAGGTTGAGCCACATGCAGCTACCAGTAGTGCATTGTCACAATTTAATTTCACGTTTCCAAAGGCTATAAATATAACTGATAAGAAACTAAAATCTAGTTCAACATTGGTATTAGGAAGAGATGCTACTGAACCCAAGCAAGCGTTACCAACACCTACTCCTATAAAGGTTGAGCCACATGCAGCTACCAGTAGTGCATTGTCACAATTTAATTTCACGTTTCCAAAGGCTACAAATATAATTGATAAGAAACTAAAATCTGGTTCAACATTGATATTCGGAAAAGATGTTACTGAACAGCAGCGGCAGGAGCAACAGCATGTATCGAGTGGCCGGAGCTATGTACCGAATGTATTCGCCAACAACAGTCGCCCAAATACCACTCAATCCAACAGCGAGATTGCAGGCCCCTTGCAGCTCCAACAACAACAGCTGCCACGTCATCCTGAACAACAGGCAATTAGAATAATGACTGATTCGAACTTGGGTATTCCCCGATTGACAACCTCTGTATCTGAGTCGTATGCTTCATTGCCTCCGATTGCAAGTAGAAATTCTGCTACATTTATACTAAGAAATGTTTTCCCTCAACAGACACCGATGATGGACATGGGTTCGCTTGTTACGCCAATCAGTAATAATATTCCATCGGGTTCAATTACGCATCTTAATCAACAAGCAAATTTATATAAGTGGTGCAAAGACATCTTTGGCATTACATGTGTTCGGGCTCTTGAAGGAAGTTGTACTGGAAATTGCAATTTATCACACGAAATTCATAATCCTGGTGACATTCAAAATACACTCTTTCAGCTGGACAAAACCGAACTGAGGCAAGCTTATCTTTTTGCCACCCGCAATAAGATAATTTTTGAAAAAACGATGGTGTTGTTTATATATACATATGCAATTAGGAAACAAGTTAATGATCTTTTGTTTGTAATTAACGATTGCCGACATTATCCTAATTGTTGTGAACTATTGGTAATGCCTCTATACGACTCTCTTATACAATGTGGATATACTGCACCAAATGCATGCAAGGAAATTGCCTCTCGTTTTCTACACCAACCAAGTATTTTCAAATGGCCCAAATTATTGGATAAAATAACAGAGGTTATTATGTCGTCGGGTTGTATGAACGCATTTGAATACGTAATTGTAATCATGAAAACGCCAAATTATAAGATTCCTCCGTCGTATATGTCCACTATTTTGGATGAAGTTATAAGTAGCGGCAACATTGATATTCTTTTGAAAATTATGGGAACGTTAAGGATGCTCCCACCTTCATACTTTGAAGAAAACATTTACAAGGTGAAGCAAGTTGCAATGTTGGTGAAGTCGAGTAATCTGAAATGATAGATTGGAGGAATAACACCCACAATTTTTAAGGTATGATTCATATGTTCATATACATAATATACAATATTTGTTAATAATTTTTGAATTATTCTTTCAGCAAAAAAAAAACTTGGAAAACTAATTGTTGTTGACAACACAACACAAATTCTACTTTTAAGAAAAGAAACTACTTACATACATATTCATTTATAAGTTAAATGTTTAGGATTAAAACAAATAAATACAATCTAAATACATAGATAATATCCTTTAAAAGCATTACTTTCCACGAGTTCTTTCAGTTCAAGTTTTGCAGTTCTTTGCGCTTTGGCAACATGTTCTTGTAGTGCTATAACTTCATCTTCGTCACATCTATACATTGGAAGCCGTTTTCCAAGTAAATGCTCTATAAGCTGATATAACTCAACATTGTATTGAGTAACGAATGTTATAGCTTTACTTGAACGTCCAGCAATTCGTTACTATGAGTTGGAATATCAAAATTTATTCCTACATCTATTGTACATGTGGTATATCTAAGCCTGGTGATCCATCAATATTGAAAGATTTTAGCCTTAAATTTATTTAGAACTGCCCAACGTATAAAGAGGTTTGCGTGTTTGCCTGTCTCCTCTGTTTTATTGCTGTGTGTGTGTGTTATAGAGTTTTCGCAAAGAATGCTGTTTATAGCGAAGTTATTGTATTAGCACTTTAAAAAATAAATACATTTTCTTAAATGCGGTCGACTGTGTCGGCTTGTACTTAATTGAAATTGGTATTGAATAAAGAAAATATTTGCTCAAAAATGTACCTAACAACAGCGGGTATTTTTTATTTGACCCAATATATCTATGCGCCGCCATTGAAACTTGTATGGGCACAACCCAAAAGAAAAGTGATACATAATGATGGCTCTAATGTTAATGAAGTTTCTATGGCTCAATGTTAAGTATCGCAATATCATATGATACACTCGTACATGTGTGTGTATATTCTTTACAATTTTACCTTTTTCCCTTTTGTCTTTTGCTTTGAGAGCAGCAATTTCATTATCGGAAAATGAATGATTCTGTGATTCTACTTACTTATGTATGTATGTATGTGAGCATCTTTCTCATTTGTGTTTTGAAAACGGTTCCTTCATAGCATTATCTACGTAGTACATGTTTTAAGTCAATGACAGAAAGCCAACCGCCAGTGTACAGTGATTTCACCAAAGGCAACACACTGCATTCAATTATTGTGGCTTGTAAATGTCCTGCTTTCTACTCTCAACTCAATCAGCAAAATGATGGTGCACAATGAGAACTTAGAAGACGAGAAAAATTGAATGAATGAAGGGAGTGAAGCCATTGGAGTTTAATTGTATGAAGAATAAGTATGGATTACATATTGCATAATGGTTGTTACTTATAATGAAGTTCCATTTATGGTTTCCGTAGCAGCATTGATTATGATTGGGCACGTTGCTCCTTCGATCCACGCTCGGCGAACATGAATTGTATTAATATAACGAGATATGTGACAATAGCGGCAACCATCTGGAAAATTGAGTATTTTGTAAGTAGTAAAAGATGCTTTCATTCATGCAGTCATTCAGATGAATACTATTAAACCTACACTGCCCAACAATTGCAGATTCAAATTAAAGAAATCCTTTGCTGTGATTATAAAATGTTGATGTAGCGTCTGCAATGAGAATTCACTAACCAAGTCATTGTAGCGTTTATTGCCCAAAGGTTTCATCAGCTTACAAATCAAACATCCAATATAACGACTCTAAAATGAAAGATAAGGTACATAAGTACTACAATTGATTGGATTGCATGAATCTATGACACACATAGTTATAGCTACGCTGACATTGCCAACAAACTGAGGTCAACAGGAGCACAACATTAACGAAGAATCCTGCACTTTGTACAAAACTATGAATATTACGTTCTTGCGATAGGAAAAAATTGCAAATCCAATAAGCATTGCAGATAAGATCCAGAAAGAATACAATAATTATGACGAGTAAGCCGAATCCATGTTTAAGATTGAACTCATCGTAAAGTCGATAGATTTCGCTGTAAGCAGATTTGAGACACACTAAGGTGGACATATCATCCGAAGCCACCTCTGGCAATGACTGCTTATCAAGTTCAATCAAATAAATAAGAGGATTCGATGATGACAATGAGCAGCTTAACAGAGTACCATATATGGATTGCCAATTATGTGTTCCCAACTCTTGAAGATTGCCTTTTAGTATTTCCAGATGAGCATTAGCTTGCATAATCTCGGCAAGAAATGAAATAAGCTTGAATTGAAGAGCAAATCCGCTTGGCAAAGAACGCCAATAATATGCAACTGGCATTGAATTCCATTGTAGTACAGACCAAGCAACAATAACATGATTTAGAATCATTGGTAACACAATGCCTAGTATGAGCCAAGCAATATTAAGCTGTGTAGCGAATCCACACAGAGGATGCTTCAATGTAATAATACCACACAGTTGTCGCCCAATTTGCACTTGTCGTTTATCGGTTTCATGTTGATTGCTCCTGCTGTATCTGCTGTACAAAAAACTTTCCAACAATATTACTGAATGAGCGCTCATTTGGGCAAAGAAAAGTATTGTGCTAACTACGCCACCAATTGATTGATGTGCTGCAATCAAGATATGATCTATGCATAAAGTAGATATGGCAATGAATGCAATCCATAGTATCCAGAGACACAAGAACATTTGAAAGAGCAAGTGGAAGCCTCCCGTAGACTTCAAGGCAAATACACATAAAATATTATTAAATATATAAAGTATAAAACGACCACAAATCGTTTTCCAGCGGCGGCGCTTTGAACTGATTTCAAGGCACGACATATTCGAACTACTTAAATTGGATAAGATTATAGTAGACCGACCTTATGATTGTAAAATTACAGTTTTTTATAAAGTGCTTTGTCATTGTACTTAAAGTGATGATTCATTAGCATAGACAACTTAATTATGACTGATACTACTCACATTTCTTACACTTGAGTCCGCATACCAAAAGAGCATAATAATTAATGTGCCCAGTGATAGTGTTGTTGCACCATTGTAAACATACATATAGAGAGAATTACTGCGTAACGCCCTTGTTAAGGTCCAATAGGCATTGCCAACGAATTCCAAAAATGACATTAGAAATAAACAAAGCACTCCCCAACCATAACAATTGTTAAAGGCCTCGTATGATTCAAATATATGATTATATATAAAGCGTAGCATATTTATTTCATCGTATTCTTTTTGCTGGTAAGGTCGCCAGATTTCCAAAGGCAAAAGCACAGATTTTGGAGTATTCAACTTAACTAGCTTCAATAGGCAATTTCGCAGTAAAGACGCACGGTCATTTAACTTCATGATGTGTCCAATAAGTTGTACATAGCGAAAACGAAGTAAATAACTTTGTGGTAAACCAATCCAGAAAACAGGAGATATATTCGGATTATAATAAAGTGCCCAAGCCTTTATGGCATCACAACCAATTTGCAAGACAATTATAATTAAAAGTTTCCACAATAATTTGGAGTTTGAAAATTTCACCGTATCAGAATATTTACTCAAAAGTAAATCTGTTTCGTATTGTAGTTTTTGGAATTGCAAATAAGAATTTTTCTTATGACAACTTTCCATAACAATGACCAAGCCCGCGAACGAGTTACCGACATAGAATGATAAGCCCACAAAAGTAGCAATTGATATAAAATAATTTTGAAAGAAACTCCAATAAAGTGTGCCCAAAATTTGTGCAGAAAGATGGTACAACCAATAGAGGTGCAAAAATAAATGACACCACCAAATCAATAGATAAACATAGGATTTACGTCGTGGAAATGGCTTTAAGACCAATAGGAAATAATTAAAATCCAGAATTTTTTGTAAACACTCTGAAAACTGAACCATTTCTATTGATATTCAATTATTGACTGAGCGATTTTGAAATATTTATGTTTTTGTTTTTCATGGAAAGTAATTATATTCAGTAAGTGTTTTGTCTTAATTATTATGAAGTGACAGGACTTGGTGATATTGCATTTAACACATTGAATGATTGCCATCCATCTACATAATATATATATATATATAAAAATTAATGTATCTATGTATGTACGTATGTAAGTCGCTTATGGACTCCGAAACTGCTAAACTGATTTTGATGAAATTTTAAGGGCATCTCTAACATAGTCTTGACAGTGTTTCAGTAAAGTATAGTTGGTGCGAATCGCACTTGCTGTTGTCGAGAAATGGGTGGATAATAGTTTACATACAAATCTTAGAGACATATTTTAAAATCAATAAATCACCTTTGTCGATCGTCTAATTTTTCAAAAGTATTTCAATTGCCATATACTGAATGGAATATTAAAATATGTTTATTCCCGTGAATTATTAATAAAAAACAATGACTACAATCATGCACTAACAAGCACTAAGAAGGGGGCGTAGCATGGCACGCCGGCAATGCTAGGCTGTATATAAAATAAGTAATTAAATTCCGGGAACTGCACAGGTTATTTGGAATTTAACTAATGAATCTGTGCATTTAATTCCTGGGATATTACAAATTACTGGCAGGGAATTAGAGAAGGAAGCCAGGGCATGTTGTGCTTCCTACAGCATTAATTTTCAACTAAATCAGATCAACTGATATTTCACCTGCTTAACCACGCAATCATTAACAATATTAGCAGCGAATGCGCTGCCAAAGTACCGCTTATAGTCAATCGCTACTGCAGTACCGCCCAGGTAACGGCCTTTCATTCCAACAACGTTTGACCGATCAGCATTAAAGTTGGCATGTATATGTATTTCTTCATGAGGAATGAGGAATACTTTTTTTTTTTAATAAGAATTGCATTTGTTTTGACTCTACTGTATTATCATTATGCTTCCATACAAAAAGCACATTGCTGCAGAACTCAGTTTCTGTTTGATTAAGTTGTAAAGTTTAACGGTACAGATGGTGCCAATCTATACGTTACTCTATCGAAACGAGGACATTCGAAAACAACAACAACATTCAAGAACAAACACAATAAAATGATTGCTTGCGTTAGTAGCAAAAAATTAAAGAAATGTGCGTGGAGCGAGAAAGGAACAATGACTACAAAAATCACGCAAAACAACACGACGGGGCCGTAACACTGTGCGCCGTGCTACGCTTGTATGCATATAATATACTTGAGGCACCACAAAAGTTTTGCAATCTGGCAACGCTATCGTGAGTTTTCACAGTCTAACGTTTCCATCGTGAAGTTTGGCATTTTTTTATCATTTTCTTACTTAGAACGTTTTATCATATCGACGCTATTTGTTTACTTTTTGTTAACTAGAAAATTTCCAAAAAAAAAATTGATTCAAATCGTGAAGATTTTCCTGCTAATATTTTTTGGACGCTCTACGCTGCACGACGAATTTCGTGAAGGTTGACCGAAAACAGCTGTTACGCCCGAATACGTCGATGCTGTGCGTAAACTTATAATGGAAGATCGGCATGTGACACACTTAGCTTTCAGAAAGCTAGTATCGTGTTGGATCCCGCATAATTTGACAATCGCTCAAAAGAGGCTCGCGTCTATTGGAGCAAAGAAATGCTTAAAAAGTACGATCGCGGTGCTTCAAAAGATTGTTACAGGTGACGAATCATGGATATATGCATATGAGCCGGAAAGTAAACAGCAATCGACCGTATGGGTGTTCCAAGAGGATGACAATCCAACGAGAAATGTTAGCGCAAGAAGCACTTCGAAGCAAATGCTGGCCTGATTCTTTGGAAAAAACTGACATATCGCAACCGTGCCAATAGCGGAACGTAAAACGGTCAATTCTGAGTGGTACACAACCATTTGTTTGCCAGAAATTTTTGGTGAAATGAGGAAAACAAACAATAGACGTCGGATCATTCTTCATCATGAAAATGTGAGTTCTTAAACATAGTATTTGAAGGCAGAAAACGTTGAATTGATGGGTCATCCGGCGTATAGCCTGATTTTCGACAAAAGAAGAAGTGGTTGATGCATTCAAAAAGCATGTTTTGGAGTAACTTCAATCGGAGTGGAAAAATTGCTTCGAAAAATGGGTTAAGCGTATGCAAAAGTGAATTGACCTTCATAGAGAATACTTTGAAAAAAATAAAGCTATTTTTGAATCCAATATTTTTATTTTTGAGCATTATATTACCACAATCATTGTTGATACTCTCACTGACTTAGGTGCTTAGATGCTAATTTTATTCCTTCCTTTACCTTACTTCGGACTCATTCAACCATACCTGAAAGGACATCTTTCATCGCGGACTATCCTATCGGACACTCACCCCATCCTGGCTGGGGTTCCCCAAAGCAGTGTTTGGGTCCAATACTATTTTCCCTCTTTTTTTAGCAGATGAGATGAGCATTGACCCAAATAGTGCAATGTTAGCTACTTACGCTGACGACGTTGGCTTCTTTTATAGCTCCCATTGCGAGTATGAAGCTTCAGATGGGATCCAAGAATACCTCCACATGTTAGAGTCTTGGGCGAACCGGTGGAACGTGAGAGTCAGCAGTAACAAAAGCACCGACGTGTCCTTCACATCGAGATGGAATGTCCCACCGGCTGTACATCTCTCCGGGGACTCTATCATCCAATCAAAGAAGATGAAATACCCAAAGACTCATTTGTCCTAAGGTCAATTAGGCCCGGGCCTAGGGCGGCCAGATAATAGGGGTAGCCAAGCGTGGCAAAAACCACATTACATATGGTTATAAATGGTTACGTACTCAAGGTATTCAAGAGATTTACCCAAACGTTGATATTGCTCTTCGTATGAGTGTGTGTAATCCGCCAGTAACAGTTCTGGAGAACGTTCGTTTTCTTGATGGGTGCTGAGACTTACTACTTGGCCTGGGGCCTAGGGCGGCCGAGACTGCAAATCTGCCACTAGAAATACCTAGCCCTCCCCCTAGATTAAAGGCTTACTTTCGGTCTGTACATCACGTCGGCGTTAGCTATCTGGCAAAAAAAGCTAAACAGGCTTCAATGGCAGCTTAACGGGAGAAGCTCACTCTCCCTCGAGAATAAGAATACAGTCTATGCCCAAATAATTGTCCCTGAATGAAGAACCGGCTTCCAGATATGGGGAACTGCTGCTAAATCTTCCCAACGGAAGAGCGCGCAAGTCTTGCAGAATAAGACTCTAATGACTGGATGTCCATGGTACGTCAGGAACTCAACCTTGCATAGGGATATGAACCGGCTGTAGTTGGAGACCAGATCGCCTTTCACACAAGCCGATATAACGACCGACTGCTGGCTCACAACAATCGCCTGGGCAGACCACTGATCAATGCAACCCCAATCCGGATGCTCAAAATGTTGCTTTTTGTGTCTTTGCTGCGATGGAACATACAACGCCTTAATTTTTAATCTAAGATTTTTTTCTGTTCAAACAACAACGAATTAATTGCCATCCTATAGCCATCATATCGTCATCAGGGCTGACAAAACGGCTGCTTGTGAGCACGCCAGAAGTTTCAATTCGCCACAGTCGATGAAGTGGCTGTTATTATTGTAAGCGATACCCGAGACACCCCATTGCTAAGACCATCACAAGCAATGACGGATACCCATTGTTCCGTTGGTAATCAGTTTCGGACAATGGGTGATCTGTTATTTTGGAGGTGAAACTTCAAGATGTTAATGTGGACGATCGCTGCTTATTAAGAGAAGATGTAAGAGACAGCTATATCGAACTCGGGACCCTAATGTGGACAGGGTCTTTCGTAGAGTGTCGAATTGAGTCAAAAGCTGCTGGCGCTGCACAAACAGAAAGAGAATGACCGATTTTTGTCAAATGTCCCCTCCGATGACAACACAAAGTACTCCTTGTTGAAGCTGGCGAGAAGGTTTAAGCAATTTCTATTTAAGAAGGCTGACGGATCCTGGGCTAGATCCTTAAGGGAGCAAGTCGAGGCATTTGCAGAGGACTTAGAAACTCGTTTTCAGCCATTTGACACTAGCTCAGAATACAGGGTTCGCCAATTCCAAAACAGACTTGATAGCGCTGGCTAATTATGCCCACAGTTGCTCCCATTACAGCAGAGGAAGTCTCGCCTCACATTAAAGGGTTGAACACAAAAAAAGCTCAAGGTGAAGATGGCTTGGATAACTTTTCACTAAAGACTATGCCGTTCAAAGCTGTGCTATTCTTGGTCCTCATTTTCAACTCGGTGCTTAGATTGGGATATGTTCCAAAACAGTGGAAGAAGGCGAGAATCTGCATGATTTATAAAGCTGGCAAGAGCCCTTACATTTTAGATTCGTACAGGCCAATCAGTCTGCTGCCCACTGTAGCAAAGCTGTTTGAGCGCTGTCTGCTGACACGCCTACTGGATTTGAAGACGGTCAAGGAAGTAGTTCCTCCATTTCAATTCGGGTTTCGTAATTCCCACGAAACTCCAGAATAACTGAATAGGGTGGTCAACTTTATCGTCGAAATATTTTGAATACGTCGTGGCAGCGTATCTCGACATCAAGCAGGCTTTCGATCGAATTTGGCACGACGGGTTGCTCAGTATATTAAGAATCTGTTGCCGCCTCAACTATGGTTAATAGTACATAGCTACCTCAATAACATGACTTTTACAGTGGTACTGGATGGTATAAAGTCTAGCATCAAGGCTATTAGCGCAGGTGTCCCTCATGGTAACATTTTAGTGCCAACCCTCTAGAACTTGTTCACGCAGGATATCCGCAATGGCTTAAAACTACCGGTAGAAGATCTTGAGCGTTTGCAGATGATACGGCCATCCTCACCAGAAGCAGGTGCATTTACAAAGCCACGGACAACCTGCAACAATATCTGCATAGTTTTGAAGTCTGGACAAGAAGATGGAACAATGGCATTAACGAAAAGAAATGTACGCCTTGGTTGGTTGGTTTCCGTGGCTGGCTCGCATAAACCACTAAGAGCCACAATTAGCACTAGAGTGCCGTTTTGATACCACTTCCTCGCCGAACGCAATCAGTATTACTAAATCCAACCTGTCGAATTTAGGTATTTGAGTAAATCACCCGGACATGTGGCTGAACAGTCCGAGAGATTGTCTATGAAATATTTGCCCAGAAACTTATTTCTAGTCTTTGCCAAGGCTGGGCATTGACATAGAAAGTGGGTGAGTGACTCCTCTTCCTCTTCGTTTCCGCAGCTCCTACAATGGCTTCTACACGGAATACCCAGTCTCTCCGCGTGCATCCCTACACACCAGTGACCGGTAAAAACCGCTGTGAGCCTTGCGGTATCCGAGCGTCTTCTGTTAATGAGTCTAAAAGACCTACTTTCGTTGTAACAGGGCCAGGTAGCACGTGCCGCTCTGCAAGATTCAAGATCTTTCCACCGTCTGTTAGCCAGCTGGTGGAAAAACAGGAAGTTGATTCTCTTCACGACCGCCAGGGGAATCGAGACATGTTCCGCCAACGATACATCAAGAGAAGCACCAGAACGAGCCAATTCTTATTCCCCTCTATGTTCCTATGGCCGGGAACCCATAAGAGAGTGATATCAGCTTGACGACTTAGCTCGCTCATCGTCGACCTGCATTCCTTAACGTGCTTTGACTTCACAGTGGTGGATTGCAGTGCTTTGAGTGCCGCCTGGCTGTCAACGAAGATAGCTATCTTACGACCTTTCGGTGCTTTATTTTTGGCCAACCGACATGCTTCCCTAATGGCAAGGACCTCTGCCTGAAAGACTGTGGCCTCGTCGGGTAGCCGGAAAGAGTGGTCCAAACTTATTTGTGGTGAGTGCACCCCTGCTCCTACACCGCATTCCATCTTCGACCCATCCGTGAAGATTGAAATGTCAAAATCACTCTGAAAGCTGTTCTCTTTCCATTCCATCCTGGTAGTAAATTTTACCTTGAAGTCGCTCTCAAAGCTATTGTGCGCCACTATATAGTCTGTTGTTTTCTTGAACATAGGATTGTTAACCACTCCTAGTATATTGCTATGTCCATATGGTCGTTCTGCCCAGCAGCCGGTTTCTTTTAACCTTATCGCGCTGTTGCAGACCATGTTTTTGATATGGAGGTCAATTGGGAGAAGATATAGCAGCACATTGAGTGCTGCCGTAAGGCACGTGCGCATGGCTCCTGTGATTCCTACACATGCCGACCTCTGCACCCCGCTAAGTTTGTGCACTATGTAGCTCTTTCCTAGAGCTGGCCACCAAACAATTGCCCCATATGTAAGAATCGGACGCACTATCGCTGTGTACATCCATGCTGTTATTTTAGAGCGTAGGCCCCATCTCTTACCAAGCAATCTTCTGCAAGAGTAATAGGCCACAGAGGCTTTCCTAGCCCGTAGCTCTATATTGGATTTCCAATTGAGTTTTGCGAGCAGCATAACTCCCAGCTACTTGCCTTGTTGGAAAGATGAAGCTGTTGTCCATTCAGAAGAGGAAGGGGGAAAGTCGGTATTTTGGTTTTCATTGTGAAAAGCATCAGTTCCGTCTTGCTTGGGTTAACGTTTATACCACATCCTGTAGCCCATTTTGACAGTCTCCCCAGAGCTCCCTGCATGATGTTGCTTATCACACTAGGAAACATCCCTGATACCATGATCACAACGTCGTCCGCATAGGCGACTATCCTTGCCCCTGTCTCCTCTAAAACCTTGAGAATGTTATCTATGACTAACAGCCACAGCAGTGGAGAGATTACCCCGCCCTGTGGTGTCCCTCTACTGACATATCTGGTTAGAGTCGTACGACGTACGCCTTACGGCCGGATGTTTGACACTGTACATGCAAATAACGACGAATATTAATATATATCTTCGATTGTTGTTTATGAATATTCGTGGTCCGACGTCGTTTCAACAGTTAAAAACCGTTTATGGGCATCTATTTGCGACTTACCGTGATGGCAGGTGTCAATGTTTGACGATCAACTGCAGCTGACGAACTAGACGCGTGCTTAACATCCTCAAATTAGTGGCGGCATGTGTTGACTTATATGTATGTGTTTTCGAAGCAATTGTTGCCCACTAATTTCTGTCAGTTGACCGATTTAAAGGAAGAGCTCGTTCGGCGTATGTTTCCGAAAGTAGTGCAGAACTTCAGAAACCATAAATGGCTGAGAGAACAAGCGATATTAATAGCGAAAAATAAAGATATCGATGACAGTTCATAATTTCATTCCGGGACAGTTGTTGTCCTTCAAATCGATTTACAAAGCTATGAACCAGGATGAGGAAGTCAACTATTCCACAGAAGTTTCGAATTTTCTTGGTCGATGATTCTGTTTTGTGGTTTACAGTGCTATTTTAGTATCACGAACAGCTGTTTTTTGTTTTCATTATGTTTGGCGCGCAACAAGATAGGAAGAAGAAGACACCTGACAATCAATAAAACTACGAAATTATCAAAATGCTGCCAACTGACATGAGAAAATTGCCTAGCACTGCTAATAGTGACCTTTCGAAAAAACCAAATGAAAGCATATCAATTTGAGATTCGAATTCTACACACGGATCATATCTACGACAACAATTTCTCAACTTTCTCATTTTCCTTGTTATTGTTGTCAAAGAGGACTCGAATCAATAATTGCATCATCAATGATTCGAATCTTAGCTCACTGTAAAGCCGGTAAAATATCACTCTACCAAGCCTATGCAATGGAACGAGACTGACTGTGAAAAAGCTTATGAACATCATCATCAAGGCAACGATAAGAAAGGCAAAGTGCAAAGGAGAGTATGTTGATTATTATCTTATATGTTCATAATAAGTATAATACTTTATGTGTTCTTCAACTTATGGTGCTATGCATTGCAAACATCACGATAAAGTAATAATACTTATTTACAGTTGTGTGAATGATGTAAAAATAAAAAAAAAATAAAAAAAAAATTATAAAGTCAACATATAAATATACTTACTATGGTAAATAAATCACAAAAGTTTATTTTGTGCATGAAAAGGCTTACAGGGTTTATCAAAATGAAAATTTATTGAGTCTTTATTGTATTTATTTTTGAACTGAAATTATTTATTTTGTTTGCCCAAAGCAATAAATTAAAAAGGGAAGAACTCTTAGAATATCTGACTTGACTTTTCTATTGTGGAACAATAGGAAAACAAAGCTCAAAATGAAATTAAATGAAAATATTTTGTATAGTATAAAACAAAATTGCCTTTGATTAACGGGCGCTCCATGGTTCGTCAGAAATTCGACCTTATATCGTAACATGAAAAAGCCAACGGTACTTGAGCAAATACATTTCTTCAGCTGCCGTTATAAAGATCGACTGTTTTAACACCCCAACCCCCTAGCAAGGGCCTTAATACACAACAGAACTCCACGACGGTTAAAACGACTTCACCCCAACGTCCTCCCCAACCGGGGCACCACCACTTTCTTCTAAGCTCACGTGAATATTCCCTAAATGATGATACTAATGTTTAAAAATCTTTTGGTTGATTTATCGTTAAAAAAGTAAGAGAGAAAAAAAAATATATTATTGCATGTACATCTTTATATATATAAAAATCTCGTGTCACAAAGCGAGTCACAAAGTTTGTCATTTATGGACTCCGAAACTACAGAACCGATCTTGATGAATCTTTTTATATATATGCTGTACCTTTAATATCGTTCCAATGTTTTGTTATTCTTCGAGGATGAAGAACATGATGTAAACCAGATCAATGAAATGTTGTATATCTGTGTCAGAGACCCGAATATTTATACTCTTCACGGCAGTGACCACACACCACAGACCACATAAAGTATATATTTGCGATCAGCTCGACGAGACGAGTTGATTTAGCCATATCCGTCAGTCCATCTGTTCGCAAAACTAGTCCCTCAGTTTTTGAGCTAGAGAGCTACATAGGTTTCCTTTTACCAAACGCTGAACATTTGTCGGAATCAACCGAATCGGACCACTAAACTGAAATTTAGACACTATAAGTTTATATTCCGTATCCATCAGCCATGTAAATTTCATGATCCTAGGGTTATCAGCAGGTGTACCACTCATACAAACTCACATTAAAAGAAAAACTTATAAAGAGTATAAGTAGAATAAAAATACTATGCAACTCAAACTGTGTTCTTTGTTGATACTCAAAATGTGTTCTTTGTCGATACTCAAACTGTAACAGAGAGAATATATATATAAAACGAACGTTGGATGCAAGCCGGAGGAGCGTGAAGAGTATTACATCTTTGGCATAGCCAATTATAGCCTTCTTTTTGTTTTTTTTTTACAATTTTTGCTCCTTGATTTGAAAATTAATAATGGTCACTCTCGTTAGTGTTGGGCAATTTCTACCTTTTTTAGGTGATTTTTGTCTGTCTTCCTCCTTTTTTTTGCACGGCATCGCAAATCAGCTGATGATAGCACATAAGATTTTAAAGTAATAGCCGCTTTACAGTGGCTCGTATGACGATGATTCGGTTTTGTGCTTCACAGTGCTACTTTAGTATCACGAACAGCTGTTTTTTGTTTGGATTATGTGTAAAAAAGGAAGAAGAAGACACTTGAAAACCACAAAAGAGACGTAATTATCAAAATGCATCCAACTTACATGGGAAAATTGCCCTACACTGCTAAGAGTGACATTTCGAAAAAACCGAATCAAAGCGTATCAATTTGAGATTCGAATTCTTCACTTGAATCATATCTACAACAACAACTGCTCAATTTTGTCCTTTTCCCTGTTGTTGTTGTCAAATGGGACTCGAATCAATAGTTGCATCATAATAGATTCGAATCTTAGCTCACTGTAAATCGTCCATAAAATTTAAATTATTAACTTTTTTTAAAAATTAAAAAAAAATTACTATCAAAGGGAAGTATATGGATATAGTGAAAATTGTACTAAATCACGAATTTTTCACCAATTTTCAATTTTAATTTAGCCAACGTGCTCGCAAAGTTCCAAGATCGTGAATAACCAAAGCAAAAAACAGCTGTTCATGGTGCTAAAAATCCATTGTGAACGAAAAAGTGTATCATCGTAATTTAGTCCATCTGAACACAACATAACACAAATGAACTGGAATCCGGTTCAGTTTCTGTTGTATGCAGCACTACGCATTAAGTATGGATAGGCAATAAAACAACTGAATATGACAATAAGTAATTGAATTCTGCATATCAGTATTAGAGCATGCGCACCCAGAAGCTGATTGCTGATGAACAGCTGACGAAAAAACGCACTGCAGCCAATGAAAATGTGGACCCAGAAGCTGATTGCTGATTATTCAGCAAGCTTATCAGCTAAGCTCTGTTTGATCGATCGAACGTGTTTGACTTTTTCAGCTGCTGACGAGCTGAAAAGTGACAGGCTTGGAAACTTATTGGTATGTATAATCAAAAGTTGGATTCAGAAGAAATATTATAAATAGTCACAATTAATGGGAAAACTTCCTAAGAAACAATTTTTGTTTTGAACATTCTTTATTTATAAATTATTAAATATTTCACATCGTTTTATTCTGAATCTTTTTCTTTTCATTGCGCTTATCAGCAATTTCGGCTTAGGAGTGTTGAACAGAAACAGCTGAGTAACAGACAACAATGGATGACAAACTTGCCTACAGTCAAGATATTCTCCAATCCACTCATCTTTGAAATACATATTAACAACATAAATTTATTTTCCCAATCATGTCTGGACTGATATTCTTCTCTATGAATTTTTTTTTTTTAAATTTATTCGGCATGTCATCAATCATGATCAGCGATTCACGCATGGCGCGGTGTCGCATAGGACAGAAACGGCAACAGAACCAGACTCCAGTACATTCGCACCTGGAACAGACTAGGAACGGGGACGCAATGGAAAAACAGTGCGGTCAGGACCAGAAACAAACACTTTTTACTTTTTTTCGGTGCCGTCTTTTCCTTTTCTTTTGATTGCTCAACAAAAGAATATAGACCAAAGCTTTGAAGTCTTCGTTAAAACAAATTGTGGAAGAAATATATATTTTCACCTTAATGTTCACTTTAATGTTTGGTCTCTAACTGAATTTCACTTCGATTTTTCACTATGATGAAAACAATAATAAGCAGTTCTGGTTCTGTTCTATTAAGCATAGTCCCACAGCAACAGAAACAGACCAGTCCCAGAGCGTTGTTACTGGAGTCTGGTTCTGTTGCCGTTTCTGTCCTAACCGTCACTGCGCCATCAATCGTTTTGATTTTGTACACAGTTTTGTCCATACTATAAAAATTCTTCTTCTTCTTCCTGTTTAAGTACAAAATATTATGTCGTGCATTCATTCCTTAAACAAATAAGCACATATGCAGGTGTTTTTTTTTTCATTTCTGACGTCACAAGAAACAACAAACTGAAGACCTTTGACGATTGCCGTAATCTGGTTTAATATATTTTTTCGCTGTAAAAGCCAGAATCGAACTAGATTTTATTGGTGACCGTACCATAAAGACACAGAACGTTGAAAGTGAAAAAATTGTAAAAAAGAGTTACTGAAATTGTTTAATAAAATAAATGCATACTTTTGATGTATGCTCACTCATATGATCTATCGTCTGTAACTACTTTTGGCTTTGTGCAGAATAGTGCTGATAAATCGGTTTCTACATAAGTATTCGTACATGTATTTTGTGTTTGCATGTGTATTGACTTACGTATAGCAAGCACGCATTCGCTTTTTTGGTTTTCTGTTAAAGTGACGCCAAGTTACGTTAATTGTAAATTGTGATAAAATTGTATAGTTATTAATAAAAATCATGCGGCCACGTGCTATTGAAACGTTGTGGCAGCAGGTTCTAGCGCTACATAAGAATCGAGAATATTGGATGGATCCAAAAAATTCTGATGAGGGATTTAGACTATTCAAAAAAGCGCTTTTCTCTGAAAGTTCGCATGTGGGTTTGGTAGAAGATGTAAGTGATTAATTTTGTGTAAATCCTTAAAGAAATTTCTAAATCATTTCCCTTCAGGAAATATACATGTTTGAAGAGGAGAATCCACCCACGCCGTCTAGCTTGCAGCCTGAAGAAGCACCAACTACTGCAAATGAGCCAGCTGCATCAACATTGGATAATGCAGAAGTAAGTGATATGGATAGTGAAAGCGACGACAAACCTCTTGCTACCGTATTGCAAGAGATGAAAAAACGAAAGAAATCGGTAAGCAAAAGAATGAAAAAAAAGGTAAAACCGGCAATAAAGGAGTGCCAGGTCTTGGAATTGTTTGCGGTTCCGAAGAGGACACGGGGCAGGCCTTCAAAAAAAATGGACACCTCAAAACAACCTGGGAAGGAAAATGTTTTGAAAAAATTTAAATTTGTCGTAGAATATCTACCATACAACAAAACTTTGTTGTTGCCCCATAAAAATCCGAGTGCAGCGCATACTGGCCAACCACCACTGGACTTGGTAATGAAACCCCTAACACCAACAAACTCTGAAGACTCTGAGCACGAACAAGAAACACAAATTATTCCCCTTGATTTATCGTTACCGGCCAAACCACCAACCGTATTCCAGAATGAGGAACGAGAGACCAATTGCTTACATGAATCTGCTGCTATTGATATGCCAAGTTTAGATAATGATGAAGAAATTGCCTTATTTATGAATGAAGAAAACCATGATGACAACGAAATGCAATTGGAGTGCGTAGTTCCGGGTAAGATATTCAGTTCAGCCGAAAAGATTTTCAGCGATCGACAGCAAAGTCCGGTGGTGGAATATATTGAAAAACGTGATAATGATGCTAGTGACACCTTCTTAGAAATAGAAAGCAGCAACACAATCCCTGTAAATACTGTCATTAGCACAAATGCATTTACATGGACAGATGAAGCTAAAGGTAGTAGTCGAATTGCACCTGTTAATAATATAAATTGTGAAAATCAGATTTTTGCTAAACAAACTACAAGAAAACGCACTCATACTCAGCCAGAGTTAAGTAGTGGTCCAAATTCCAAACGCAGTACTACTATTATGTTGGCAAAAGATAAATTGTCTGAGAAAATTGTGAGCAGCAGTGATGACAACAATCAACAACAAAATATTACAGACACGTCCATAAAAGATATGAGCGAATATAAAGAAAGCACTATTACATCTATTCCAACTGATAAAAAAGCGCTTGAATACTTAGAAACTTCGAATTTTAATGTAAGCGATTTACTGGATTCAAAAGAAGCACTTGATTTCGAACCCGATGACGATGACGCTGTATCAGTTGCAACATCATGGAATGGTTCTGAAGATGACTTATGCTCTCTGCCAAAATCAGTTGAATATGATATGAAAGAAGTGATAAAGGTAAACAAACCTGATGCTCCACCCACGCAAGCGTTAGCAACATTTACTCCTATAAAGGTTAAGCCACATGCAGCTACCACTAGTGCATTTTCACAATTTAATTTCACGTTTCCAAAGGCTACAAATATAACTGATAAGGAACTAAAATCTAGTTCAACATTGATATTCGGAAAAGATGCGACTGAACCTAAGCAAGCGTTAGCAACATCTACTCCTATAAAGGTTGACCAACATGCAGCTACTACTGATGCATTTTCAAACCTTAAATTCACGATTCCAAATACTATAAATATAACCAATAGGAAACTAGAATGTAGTTCAACATTGAAATTCGGAAAAGATGCGACTGAACCCAAGCAAGCGTTAGCAACATCTACTCCTATAAAGGTTGACCAACATGCAACTACCACTAATGCACTTTTAAATTATAAATTCACAATTCCAAATACTATAAATATAACTGATAAGAAACTAAAATCTAGTTCAACATTGATATTCGGAAAAGATGCGACTGAATCCAAGCAAGCGTTAGCAACGTCTACTCCTATAAAGGTTGGCCAACATGCAGCTACCACTGATGAATTTTCAAACCTTAAATTCACGATTCCAAATACTATAAATATAACCAATAAGAAACTAGAATGTAGTTCAACATTGATATTCGGAAAAGATGCGACTGAATCCAAGCAAGCGTTAGCAACATCTACTCCTATAAAGGTTGACCAACATGCAGCTACCACTGATGCATTTTCAAACCTTAAATTCACGATTCCAAATACTATAAATATAACTGATAAGAAAGTAAAATCGAGTTCAACATTGATATTCGGAAAAGATGTTACTGAACAACAGCAGCAGGAGTGGCGGAGCTATGTACCGAATGTATTCGCCAACAACAGTCGCTCAAATACCATTCAATCCAACAGCGATATTGCAGGCCCCTTGCAGCTCCAACAACAACAACAACAGCTGCCACGTCATCCTGAACAACAGGCAAATAGTATGATGACTGATTCGAACTTGTGTATTCCCCGATTGACAACCTCTGTATCTGAGTCGTATGCTTCATTGCCTCCGATTCCAAGTAGAAATTCTGCTACATTTATACTAAGAAATGTTTTCCCTCAACAGACACCGATGATGGACACGGGTTCGCTTGTTACTCCAATCAGTAATAATATTCCATCGGGTTCAATTACGCATCTTAATCAACAAGCAAATTTATATAAGTGGTGCAAAGACATCTTTGGCATTACTTGTGTTCGGGCTCTTGAAGGAAGTTGTACTGGAAATTGCAATTTATCACACGAAATTCATAATCCTGGTGACATTCAAAATACACTTTTTCGGCTAGACAATACCGAACTGAGGCTAGCTTACATTTTCGCTACCCGCAATAAGATAATTTTTGAAAAAACGATGGTGTTGTTTATATATACATATGCAATTAGGAAACAAGTTAATGATCTTTTGTGTGTAATTAACGATTGCCGACATTATCCTAATTGTTGTGAACTATTGGTAATGCCTCTATACGACTCTCTTATACAATGTGGATATACTGCACCCAATGCATGCAAGGAAATTGCATCTAGTTTTCTACAACAACCAAGTATTTTCAAATGGCCCAAATTATTGGATAAAATAACAGATGTTATTATGTCGTCGGGTTGCATGAACGCATTTGAATACGTAATTGTAATCATGAAAATACCAAATTATAAGATTCCTCCGTCGTATATGTCCACTATTTTGGATGAAGTTATAAGTAGCGGCAACATTGATATTCTTTTGAAAATTATGGAAACGTTAAGGATGCTCCCACCTTCATACTTTGAAGAAAACCTTTACAAGGTGAAGCAAGTTGCAATGTTGGTGCAGTCGAGTAATCTGAAATGATAGATTGGACGAATAACACCCACAATTTTTAAGGTATGCTTCATATGTTCATATTCATAATATACAATATTTGTTAATAATTCTTGAATTATTCTTTCAGCATAAACAAAAAACTTGGAAAACTAATTGTTGTTGACAACGGAACACAAATTCTACTTTTAAGAAAAGAAACTACTTACATACATATTCATTTATAAGTTAAATGTTTAGGATTGAAACAAATAAGTACAATCTAAATACATAGATAATATCCTTTAAAAGCATTACTTTCCACGAGTTCTTTCAGTTCAAGTTTTGCAGTTCTTTGCGCTTCGGCAACATCTTCTTGTAGTGCTATAACTTCATCTTCGTCACATCTATACAATGGAAGCCATTTTCCAAGTAAATGCTCTATAAGCTGATATAACTCAACATTGTATTGAGTAACGAATGTTATAGCTTTACTTGAACATCCAGCAATTCGTTACTATGAGTGGGAATATTAAAATTTAATACTGGTATATCTAAGCCACGAGATCCATTAATATTGAACGATTTTTAGCTGTCAATTTATTCACAACTGCCAAACTTTTCTTCTGTGACATTTGCCCGTAAAGTTGAATAGCCGCTAAACTGAGCGCACGCAGCATCAACATTGTATTTAACATAATATTGCAGATGCTACATAAGATCATAAAACTATTTCCAGCCAATTCGTTTATGATATGTACCAAGTAGATGTCCCTGTACTTAATCGGTATGAATATGAAATATTAAAGAAGTTGCTCTACAGTCTCATATTTGTTGTAAACCTCAACTTTGACATGATGATCTTTAAGTGATGCACGCTGTAGTTTCTTCATCTTTTTTCTATAGTGGCACTGAAAAGGTATGTTCGATGTGCGAGGCAATATATTCTTAAAGAAGTTCATTACTTAACTAAACTATCTTGCAGATGTCAGCTACGAAGAGCCATTGCCATCGGAGGACGATGAATTGGTCAGGTATGGCTGAATGTAAAAAGTAGTAGTTGTGTCATGGGAAACGTGCCTGGGCGGCAGCCCTGGACAGTACGAATTGAAGAAGAATACGTAATACCAGCAGAGCAATAAGAACATTAAGTAACAGCAGAATAAACAGTCGAAGGAGTCGAAGCAGAGCAAGCAGAAATGGAAAACAAATGGAAGAATCAGTAGGAAATTATGTTTTATATTTTGTATATTAGTCATGCATTACCACATTGAATTTAAATAGTTTATAATAATAACAAACAACATTCTTACATTTCAAATAAAAAGAAAAACGAAAAGTTTCGGATAGTTCCGTTAAGCACCTTACTTTACAATATTTGTACGAAATTAGTATTTAAGCTCAATTGATTCATTGTTCCAGAGATTTCTATAATAAGACATCTTATGAGAAGTATGTACTACAATACGTGCAATGGGCATGAGAACCATTGTACTGCGAATGACCTGTTAATCATGGTTACTGTCGTTAATCATTGTTCTCCTTTCATAAACGTTTTCAATCTTCAACTATTGTAGATTTTATTGCTTCTTTCTTATACTAAGCATATAATGAAGTAATTTTTGACGCCGTACAATTTATAAACCCATTGCCCAGAATTTTAAAATCTGCCCCTGAATGTATAGTATTTTTGATGAAGCAAAAAGGAAGCATTTTTCCTGTTTAATATTTTATTATTATTTATTTTTCTTCTTAGGCAAAGGCAAAATGAACAAAAAATAGAGGGGAATAACGAAATTTCAAATATTTCGCCATGAATAATTTATGTAACTCAAACTAATAAAGTTGTAAATGGAATGAAAAAAAAAAAGAATTGTAAATAAATAATTTTCTTTTAAAAGTCTCGTCGTGTTCATAAACCCATAAATTCGGTTGGATGGTCTACTTAACACCCACACACACACACACACAAAGCACTCACACAGCAAAAAACACAGGCCATCAAAAATGTTCATCAAGATACATTTATACAAATGTGTATATATATTTACAAAAAAAAAAAAAGGGTTACAGAGCCTTCGATAATACTAAAGTTTATATTGTATTTCATATTATGCGCGATAAGTCGTCGTAAGCTGACGTCGGTGGCTTTGCCTAATTCAATGTTCTGCTCTGTGGCGTATTTCTTATCTTTCCGGTTCCGCTCACAGTCATCGTCATCCTCATCGTCATCAATGTTCTCACGCCTACCAAAAGAAGTCCAAATGTATCAAACGAAAAAAAAAGAATATAATCCAAAATATATGTACATATATTTTATATTTATTTATTTAGTGTTTATCTTCGTTGCGCATAAATGAATATGAAATCAGCATAAATAACTTTGGACAGAAGGAGCCATCGATAAAATACATACTTATGAATCAATAGAAGAAGAAATTCATTCAGAACACAATCTCACATATGAATAAGAGTGTGAGACTATTTGTATCTTAAACATTTTTATTATTATTAACATACCTTTCATATTAGTGTCAATAGTCACTTTGTTGTGATGTTTGCATGGTATCGTATGTATATCAGAGACTCTATAAGATAAACCATGTGTGATTACTAGCATACATAGTTCCATACAAAAATCACTACACTTAAAGTCATCAATCTTAAAGGCAGTGATTTTATTTAAATTAATCACTCAGATTTGATTTAAGATTTATAACAGGCTCAACTGATGACGGACTTAATTAGTTCCCGAGTTCTCCGATTACAAGAAGACAAGTCAAATCATCAATCTTAAATGCAGTTTATATAAGGTATAGACCCATTTTTGATATAAGTTCTCAAAGGTTGATGGTTTTTGCACGGAAATCTTTTGCTTCTGCAATACTTAAGGTATTTAAACAAAACTCCACAAATGGTTTTTAAACTGCAACAAAAACACAATAAAATTTATAAAATCTAATATATTCTTTCTTATTTATTTAGTTTTTTTCACTTGCTTTTTCCCATTTCTCGATCAAATCAAACTACTTAGTTTGTTTGATTGGAAAAAAATGTATTTATATTTAAGTTTGAAAATTGTTTGAAAATTTCTTATTTTAAGTTTCCTATGTTCAACCAAAAACAAAAAAAAAAATATTACAAAAAGAAACTTTCATAACCGCAACCCTTTATCTTAAGATTCAGTTCTCGCTTTCAAACTCTTCCTCAGTGCCGTACGCCTTGGTATTTACTCATAAAACTAATTTTACTTATTTTTGAAGAGTTGCTTTTCACTTTGCCATTTTCGCCTTAGGCAAAAATGCATAATTCATAAACTGGCAGATTATGCGCTACTTTTGGAAAAGGCGATAGTAGTTAGGCGGGCCGACTGGCAACCATAGAGCACCAAAGATAAAGCTCCAAAATCTAACCTTTCAATGCAACCCAAGCCCACACAACTTAAACCCAACAAACGAAAAACTCAACTCAACTCAACTTAATTCAACTCAAACTAAACTCATGCGGATCAACTTTTTAATCGGATTCGTTTCTCTCTATTGCTTTTGCATCAAATTTTATTCTATTTTATTTCCCCTCTAACACGTTCGTTCGTTCTTTCGTTCTCTATGCGGTTTACTGAACAAAAGTAAATGAGCGAATGAACAAGGGAATGAAGGAGAAGCGAGCGAACTACATCCTACTGAACTAAACCAAAAGTGCTTCAGGCAACAAAAATTTCTTTCTTTATCGCAATTTTAATTCAAATAGATACTATATCAAATAATGAACACACATCTATCTATGAACACACATTCATATGTGTATTATACGTATATGTTGCTGGTATACCATATATGTGAGTATCTATGTATAGATGGATGGATGGGATGAATGGAAAGAGTTAAACTAATACTGCAAATACATTTCTCATTTTCATTTAAAGTTAACCATCAAAATCAATATCATTTACCACAAAACACAAAACAAGACAAATACGATACGACTAGTAATAACAAATTGAGAAAAGCTTTTAAATTCAATATTTTTCTAATCATAAAATGAATGATACCATGACCGCAAATTCAATTTGCGTTAAACAGATTTTACATTAAATATATAAGAATGCATGAGCATCTTAACTTATAAACATAATAACAAGTATGTATAATGTGACTATCCATCCACAGAACCCAACGTAAGCATTATTAATTTGAATGAAAATTAAAAAATAACATTGAAAATGACAAAAATAATAATAAATTAATAATAAAAGGAAATACAAAAAACACCAGAAATACGTGATGTTAAGATAAAATAAATTAAAAAATGAGAAAAAAAAAATAAAAGAAAATATGTTCAACATAAACAAACCAAGGCAATTTATTATCCTTGCACAGCAGCAACATGAACAGCTAAGATAAGAAGATACTATATAAAGAGTATACCATAGTATTGTCCATAGTAATACTAGCCAATACAGGATGCGTTCAAAAGCTTTTGTTTTATTGTTGTAATATGTCCTTACAAAAGGATGTTGTTGATAATATTTTCACTTTATTCTGCAAAAATCAACAATACTACTATATACTATAAGAATAATTATAAGAAAATATTTTTCCATGTAAAAATACACAATTTTTGACGAAAATAATCATTATGAATTTTTGAAAATTATTTAATATTGTCATTTTTATACTTACATTGTATAACCACAATATCTACATATAGCCAAATCATACCCTATGTATATATACAATTGTTCAGGTCTGCTTTAATTCTCGATATGATAGAGACTATCAACTGTCGCATGGGAGTTTTTTAATAGGAGGAAATCTGACTGATTGTTTATCTTTTTTTGGCGTCACTGTCGATCATATTGTATACAACAAAACATTATCATCCAGTTAAATCAGGTGATCAGAGACCACTGCGACCTAGTTGGTAAACATCTGTCCGTTTGACCGAGGCAACTGTTGTTGCATCCTAGGTAGACAAAAGCTTTCGAACCCAAGATACCTGTTGTTGAAATCAGTTTGGTGGTCTGTTGTTATGACACGCTAACGAAACAAATACCCTGCAGCCAATGAAAGTTCACAGACAGAAGCCGACTGCTGATTTTTCAACACGCTTATCAGTTCAATTCTATGTGAACGCACCAACTTTCACAGGAACACTCTCAAGAGTATTGTAGAGTTTCCATGAAAATTTCATCAAATCGGTCCATTAGTTATGTATCCATATGGAACATACATACAACCACTTTCATTTACAATATTTAGATGAAGAAGAAGGAAATATAAGATTTTATTTTTCTTTTCAATTTTGTAGTTTTGTATATTTAAAGTATTTTTTATTTTTTAAGTTTTCTAATTTCAATAAATAAATAAATAAATAAATAATTTTTTTTTTTTTCAGTTTTATTTGTAATTATATATACTTATATATTTTTTTATTTTTAATTTTATATTGTGTTTTTCTTAATTTTTTTTCATAAAGCATTTTAGTTGTGTTTTTGAAATAAAATATGTAAAATATAATTATTAACATGGGATTTAATTGCTGGCGGTGATCGCGACCAGGACTGATAGATGTGTTTAAGTAGAGAGGTTAGGCATGTGTACGGTTTTGTTTTTATGTGTTGTTTGGTAGACTATATCGAGGTGATGATGTTAGGTTAGCTGTTGACAAAAAATAAATAAATTGTCCAGCCCAGTTCCAACAGAGCTGTTTCACTCACTATCTTCTGACAATGAGAGATCTTCATCAAGACAACTTTTAACAGGTGTATTCTCAAGTTCTTCCTTTTCAAGATTACAGATTTTCACAAATCCCTGCCTTATGCAAACCATTTTTTCGATTTTATGCTTTAATTCTTTTACAACTGCAACCATTTTTATTTTTTTATGACTCATCTGTGATTCAATCATTGCGTTCAACTCACCGTTCTGAGCCTCAAAACTGAAAAGGTTATGATACTCGTTGTTTTGTGGGATTGGCATATTCCCTGGTGTGCTAATCAAAGGCATCTCAGTCTCATTAGGCAACCGTTCAAATGATCGATAAAACGAATAAAGGTTTTCAAAGTTATTACGAAAAATACCTAGAGCCTCGTAAGCCACATCAGTTGGCTTGTATATTTTTATGTTATTTAAGTAAATCAAACGCATATCATATATAAACTCCTTTATATCTTGGTATATAAGAAATCTCAACTTGGTCCTGATAGTGAGCAAGTCCATTGGTTCCAAAATAATGTTAACGTAACGATCACCCGTATGAATTTTCTTCAAAGATATAGGTTTTTCAAAATATTCCAATGGTTTTGGACAAAGAGATTGTAATGCATTTAAAAATTTCTTGCATTCGACAATATGTGGCGGTTCTTCAATAACTAGTGGTTGGCTTTGCGCAGTCTGTTGCTTTCCTTTACGGTTACGCTGAGCAACTGTCATAAAGACTTCTTCCACCTCTGGATATTTTAAGAGGTGCTGCTGATATACTCGCTTAAGGTGACAACCACACTTATAGCAGTTATCCCCTGACTTGTTATACTTGAAGCAGTTTTTTAAGATTTGCTGGAAATCAGCAAATGCTTCTGAAACTGAGCAGTAATATTTGTTCCTTATACGCTCTAAAATTGTGTCAATATTCATTGGTTCCTTGATAATGTCATAATAATTCGGGTAGTCATTTATGTCCACAGGCATCACAAATAATTCGCAATACTTCGCACGTTTAATGCTATTCAGGAATGCCTCAAAGTGCTTTAGGCAATTTGTTACACGTCCCGGTTTATCCGCTCTGGGCTCAACACTCGGCTGAATAGGAGTGTTAGCAACAACATCTTCGCTAATTTGGAAGAACATATACATATTTTAATTAATTACACCAATTAATTTTATTTATTTCTTGTGAAAAATCACTCTTTACACTAGGAACAAAATAATTATTTCACTTTAAATAAAAAGAAAACCAGAAGAAGGCTATCATTGGCTAAGCCAAATATGAAATACTCTTCACGCTCCACCGGGTTGCATCTAATCTTCCGTTCTAAGCATCACTATATTCTCTCTGTTACAGTTTGGGTATCAACAAAGAACACAGTTTGAGTATCAAATATGAGCACAGTTTGAGTGGCACTTTTATTGTACTTTTACAGTTTGTCATTTAATGTGGGTTTGTATGGGAGGCTGAAATTTTGTACAAAGGTTTCTTTATACCATACGTTGCACATTTGTCGGAACCAGCCTAATTGGACCACTAGGGTGGTACCTCCCATACAAACCCCCATTTAAATTATTGTTCTTATTAGAAAACGTTTTTTGTTTTTACCCTATCAAACTGAAATACTATAAGTTTCTGGTTCATATCCGTCAACGATGTAAATTTCATGATCCTAAGTTTACCAGGCGGGGTACCTCCCATACAAACCCACAATTTACCTTGTAGATGTGGCCATTGTATCCATTTATGTTATTAAACAATTTCATTAAAATTTTTACAAATTTTACACTTTCACCTTTATGGCACGGCCACCAATGAAATCTAGTTAGAGACTGGCGTTTACAGCGACATATTAAACCAGCTTACGACAATCATCGAAGGTGTTCAGTTCGTTTTTTCACGTGACGTCAGAAATGACAAAGAAAAACGCAAGCTTATGTGCTTATTTGTTTCAGGAAGGGATGCACGATATAATATTTTGTACTTAAACAGGAAGAAGAAGAAATTTTAAAGTGTGAACAAGAATGTGTATAAAATCAAAACGATTTATGGCGCGGTGTCGCATAGGACAGAAACGGCAATAGAACCAGACAGACTCCAGTAAAAATATTTATTTTTTAAAATGCTAACTTCGCTATAAACAGTATTCTTTGCGAAAACTCTATAACACGGCTATACACAATGAGCGTTCAGCAATAAAACAGAGGAGACAGGCAAACACGCAAACCTATTTATACATACGTTAGGCAGTTCTAAATAAATTTAAGGCTAAAATCTTTCAATATTGTTGGATCACCAGGCTTAGATATACCACATGTACAATAGATGTAGAAATAAATTTTGATATTCCCAGTCATAGTAACGAATTGCTGGACGTTCAAGTAAAGCTATAACATTCGTTACTCAATACAATGTTGAGTTATATCAGCTTATAGAGCATTTACTTGGAAAACGGCTTCCATTGCATAGATGTGACGAAGATGAAGTTATAGCACTACAAGAAGATGCTGCCGAAGCGCAAAGAACTGCAAAACTTGAACTGAAAGAACTCGTGGAAATTAATGCTTTTAAAGGATATTATCTATGTATTTAGTTTGTATTTATTTGTTTTAATTCTAAACATTTAACTTATAAATGAATATGTATGTAAGTAGTTTATTTTCTTAAAAGTAGAACTTGTGTTGTGTTGTCAACAAAAATTTGTTTTCCAATTATTTTTTTTTCTGCTGAAAGAATAATTCAAGAATTATTAACAAATATTGTATATTATGAATATGAACATATGAAGCATACCTTAAAAATTAACATATTGTGGGTGTTATTCCTCCAATCTATCATTTCAGATTACTCGACTTCACTAACATTGCAACTTGTTTCACCTTGTAAATGTTTTCTTCAAAGTATGAAGGTGGGAGCATCCTCAATGTTTCCAATGTCTTCAGAATAATATCAATGTTGCCGCTACTTATAACTTCATCCAAAATAGTGGACATATACGACGGAGGAATCTTATAATTTGGCGTTTTCATGATTGCAATTACGTATTCAAATGCGTTCATACAACCCGACGACATAATAACATCTGTTATTTTATCCAATAATTTGGGCCATTTGAAAATACTTGGTTGTTGTAGAAAACGAGATGCAATTTCCTTGCATGCATTTGGTGCAGTATATCCACATTGTATAAGAGAGTTGTATAGAGGCATTACCAATAGTTCACAACAATTAGGATAATGTCGGCAATCGTTAATTACACACAAAAGATCATTAACTTGTTTCCTAATTGCATATGTATATATAAACAACACCATCGTTTTTTCAAAAATTATCTTATTGCGGGTGGCACAAAGATAAGCCTGCTTAAGTTCGGTATTGTCAAGCCGATTGAGTGTATTTTGAATGTCATCAATATTATGAAGTTCGTGTGACAGATTGCAATTTCCAGTACAACTTCCTTCAAGGGACCGAACACATGTAATGCCAAAGATGTCTTTGCACCACTTATATAAATTTGCTTGTTGATTAAGATGCGTAATTGAACTCGATGGAATATTATTACTGATTGGCGTAACAAGCGAACCCATGTCCATCATCGGTGTCTGTTGAGGGAAAACATTTCTTTGTATAAATGTAGCAGAGTTTCTGCTTGCAATCGAAGGCACTGAATTAAAAGATACAGATCCAGAGGTTATCAATCGGGGAATACCCAAATTCGAATCAGTCATGATTCTATTTGCCTGTTGTTCAGAATGACGTGGCAGCTGTTGTTGTTGTTGTTGGAGCTGCAAAGGGCCTGCAATCTCGCTGTTGGATTGAATGGTCTTTGGGCGACTGTTGTTGGCGAATACATTCGGTACATAGCTCCGCCACTCCTGCTGCTGTTGTTCAGTAACATCTTTTCCGAATATCAATGTTGAACTAGATTTTAGTTCCTTATCAGTTATATTTGTAGCCTTTGGAAACGTGAAATTAAATTGTGACAATGCACTAGTGGTAGCTGCATGTTGGTCAACCTTTATAGGAGTAGATGTTGCTAACGCTTGCTTGGGTTCAGTCGCATCTTTTCCGTATATCAATGTTGAACTAGATTTTTGTTCCTTATCAGTTATATTTGTAGCCTTTGGAAACGTGAAATTAAATTGTGACAATGCACTAGTGGTAGCTGCATGTTGGTCAACCTTTTTAGGAGTAGATGTTGCTAACGCTTGCTTGAGTTCAGTTGCATCTTTTCCGAATATCAATGTTGAACTAGATTTTTGTTCCTTATCAGTTATATTTGTAGCCTTTGGAAACGTGAAATTAAATTGTGACAATGCACTAGTGGTAGCTGCATGTGGCTCAACCTTTATAGGATTAGATGTTGCTAACGCTTGCTTGGGTTCAGTCGCATCTTTTCCGTATATCAATGTTGAACTAGATTTTTGTTCCTTATCAGTTATATTTGTAGCCTTTGGAAACGTGAAATTAAATTGTGACAATGCACTAGTGGTAGCTGCATGTTGGTCAACCTTTATAGGAGTAGATGTTGCTAACGCTTGCTTGGGTTCAGTCGCATCTTTTCCGTATGTCAATGTTGAACTAGATTTTTGTTGCTTATCAGTTATATTTGTAGCCTTTGGAAACGTGAAATTAAATTGTGACAATGCACTAGTGGTAGCTGCATGTTGGTCAACCTTTATAGGAGTAGATGTTGCTAACGCTTGCTTGGGTTCAGTCGCATCTTTTCCGTATATCAATGTTGAACTAGATTTTTGTTCCTTATCAGTTATATTTGTAGCCTTTGGAAACGTGAAATTAAATTGTGACAATGCACTAGTGGTAGCTGCATGTTGGTCAACCTTTATAGGAATAGATGTTGCTAACGCTTGCTTGGGTTCAGTCGCATCTTTTCCGAATATCAATGTTGAATTACATTCTAGTTTCTTATCAGTTACATTTATAGTATTTGGAGTCGTGAATTTCAGGTTTGAAAATGCATCAGTGATAGCTGCATGTGGCTCAACCTTTATAGGAGTAGATGTTGCTAACGCTTGCGTGGGTGGAGCATCAGGTTTGTTTACCTTTATCACTTCTTTTATATCATATTCAACTGATTTTGGCAAAGAGCATAACTCATCTTCAGAACCATTCCATGATGTTCCAACTGATAGAGCGTCATCGTCATGGGATTCGAAATCAAGTGCTTCATTTGAATCCAGTAAATCGCTTACATTAAAAATCGAATTTTCTAAATATTCAAGCGCTTTTTTATCAGTTGGAATAGATGTAATAGTGCTCTCTTTATGTTCGCTCATATCTTTTATGGACGTGTCTGTAATATTTTGTTGTTGTTTGTTGTCATCACTGCTGCTCACAATATTCTCAGACAATTTATCCCTTGCCAACATGATATTAGTGCTGCGTTTGGAATTTGGACCACTACTTAACTCTGTATGAGTTGAACTAAGGATCTCATTTGGAACTACGCACTCCAATTTCATTTCTTTGTAATCATGGTTTCGTTCATTCACAAATGTTCCAAGTTCATCATCATTATCTAAATTTGGCATATCGAGAGCAGCAAATTCATGTAAGCAATTGGTCTTAGAGTTTGTTGGTGTTGGGGGTTTCATAACAAGATCCAGTGGTGGTTGGCCACTCGGCTTCTTATAGGGCAAAGTTTTGTTTTCTACAATAAATTTCAATGTTTTCATAACATTTTCTTTCTCAGGTTGTTTTAAGGTGTCCATTTTTTTTGAAGGCCTGCCCCGTGTCCTCTTCGGAACCGCAGCCAAGTCCAAGACCTGGCACTCCTTTATAGCTGGTTTTACCTTTTTTTTCATTCTTTTGCTTACCGATTTCTTTGGTTTTTTCATCTCGTGCAATTCGGTAGCAAGAGGTTTGTCGTCGCTTTCAATATCCATATCACTTACTTCTGCATTAGCCAATGTTGTTGCAGCTGCCTCATTTGCAGTAGTTGGTGCTTCTTCAGGCTGCAAGCTAGGAGGCGTGGGTGAGTTCTCCTCGCCAAACATGTATATTTCCTGAAGGGAAATGATTTAGAAATTTCTTTAAGGATTTACACAAAATTAATCACTTACATCTTCTACCAAACCCACATGCGAACTTTCAGAGAGAAGCTCTTGTTTGAATAGTCTAAATCCCTCATCAGAATTTTTTGGATCCATCCAAAATTCTCGATTTGGGTGTGTCGCTAGCACCTGCATCCATAACCTTCTAATATCACGTGGCCGCATGATTGTATCCATTTATTTTATTGATCAATTTCAGTAATTTTTTTTTTACAATTTTTTCACTTCCTACTTTCAACGTTCTGTGTCTTTATAGTACGGTCACCAATGAAATCTTAATAGAGACTGGATTTTACAGCGAAAAAACATATTAAAGCAGATTGCGACAATCGTCGAAGGTCTTCAGTTCGTTTTGCTCGTGACGTCAGAAATAACAAAGAAGCATATAAGCTGTGTCGCATAGAACAGAAACGGCAACAGAACCAGACTCCAGTAACAACGTTCTGGGACTGTTCTTTTTCTGGTATTTTTCTGTTGCTGTGAGACTGTGCTACATAGAACAGAACCAGAGCTGCTTATTATTGTTTTGATCATAGTGAAAAATCAAAGTGAAATTCAGATAGAAGCTATATTGCTGACAAAATTGGTTTTAACAAAGACTTCAAAGCTTTGGTCTATATTCTTTTGTTGAGCAATTAAAAAGAAAAAGAAAAGACGGCACCGAAAAGAAATCAAAAGTAGTTGATATATGGCCGCACTGTTTTAAGTGAGTAAAAGTTGTGTTTTGGAGAACACAGATTGAGCTCTGTTCTCTGATGACAACAATAAGGAAAACAGGATAAATTGTTGTTATTGTTATGTATTGGGTTGGTGAAAAAGTAACTTGCACAAATATGAATATCTAGATTTAAAAACCTCATCTCTGAGAAAGCCATACAGCTATGAAAATCTGGTGAAACTATGCTGCTAGAATAATGAAAAAGTGATTATTAAATCTGCTGTTTTGCCTTAAGGAAGAAAACAGAGAAAATTCGATACTATTTAGACTTTATTCTTCAAAAAAAATGTTATTTGGCAGTGAATGCTCAAAAAAAATATATGCATATCATGGAGATGGAACTTTACCAGACCAATCAGAACATGGTTTACCTGATTTCGTACGGTAAATTTCGATGTCAAAGATGCGCCTCGGTCTGGTCGACCTTACACCGTAAAAGTGGACCAAATTATTGAAAAAGTGGAGAATGACAGGCATAAGTACTCGTGATATCGCTAAGGATCTTAGCATCCACCATATGACAGTTTCAGACTATTTAAAAGAGGCTGGCAAAAAAAAAAAAATGTTAACCTGCCCATACCATTGCAAATCCGCTATCTGCGAGGAAGAGGTTGCTGTATATTTGGTGAGATTGCAAGGGTTTGGTGCGTTATGAGCTGCTCCCACCTGGGCAAATGATAAATTCAGAATTCTATTGTCAACAACTAACAAGACTAAATGAAGGGCTGAAGCAAAACTGCCACAATTGGTCGATAGAAAGCGCATAGTCTTCCACCACGACAACGCTAGGACACACACAGCTCTGATGATTCGGCAAAAATTGAAAGAACTCGGCTGGGAAGAGTCCGGACTAGCACCAGTACCAGATTACCATTTATTTCGATCCATGCAGAACTATCTTGTTTTCGTAACAGTGAATTCCCTAACGACTTCCAAACGGTATTGCACCAGTGTTTGGTTTTACCCGTAATATGTCAAGAGGTTATTAATAACAATGGAAGATATTTGATGAAATAGAGTTGCTATGTTATATGAAAAAAAATTGTCGAAACATGATTCATATTTTCGGAAAACATTTTTTAACCAACCCAATAGCAGTCAGGACTCTGTGTTCAGGTTCTCTATATTCTCGTTGAACCCATCTTAAATCCACTTTTAAGGCTGATCACTTATTCTCAGTCATGTTTCATTGAGTGATGGCATCATAAAACAGCTGATGAAGGCCGATAACAGTTTTAGGTAAATTCAAATTGTAAATGTTTTGTTTAAATTTTAATATAACACGTAGCAGGTATAACCAAAACAAAAAACACCTGTTCAGAACACACTGTGAACGCTGAACTCGCAGATGGATGCCATGTCAGCTTCAAACTGTGCATTACTGATTTTGAAGATGAATCGCCTGATGCTCAGTGCAGATTTTGTTGGTTTTTTTTTTATTTTTTCTTAATTATTTTTTCTGTTGCGTTCGACCAAAGACAATAACAATTTTGAGAACGAACACATGAGAATAGAAAAAGAAAACAACAACATTGTACATGATCTCGATTCTTATCAGTTACAAATTTGTTGATTTTTCTTTTTTCAATTCTCTTTTTGGGCCCATTGCCGACGCCTGATTCGCTAGCAATTCGTCTCCCACTATGAACACTCATCAGCTTTGAAATAACGCAAGAAATTCATGTTCAGCTTCGGCTAAGTCCCAGCGTGCACTATGATTGTACCCTTTGTGTTGGTGGTTAGCATCTCAAGTCTAGAATTAGTTTTCATACATTTCCTTCTGCCTGATTCCATTTAAATTTTCCTAAGCTTGTCAGAAAAATTGTTCCTAACTTTTTAATGTATTTCACTATAACTATCACGTTTTTAGATAATGGGTTCTTCAACGCGCTCAATTTTTTCAACGGTTTTAACAACCAAATTGGAATTGTGGACAAAACCAGAAAGGTGGCGAGTTTCACTAAAGCGGCTTTTCAGAGCTCCTACAATGTTTTATCCATTATCTGTAACAACACTATAACTTTTGTTTCATCTACCATATATCCCACTTTTTTATTGATGTAACAATAAGCTGCCGTATGAGTTGACGACAACAGCTGTGCCCCGAATTGTTCTTTCTCCCTCTGTGAAGTGGAGCGCCATATGATTAAATGAAATTGTAGTGATCGTTTCCGTCCCCACGTCATCAGTTAAGCAAAAGCAGCTCGCATTATTTATCTTCTTCTTGTATTTTTCATTCACAACGCCATATTTTGACAGTATCCAATACCGGGTATTTAGAATGATGGCCACTCCTTTGCCAACTTTTTAAGTCCCTCGCCTTCAACTACTGCGAATGGCCATACATCTATACAAATGAAATATATCAAGGCATTTATTACCGATGTATGACGGGTACAACCCTCGGAATAGGTGGCTGTTCTGCTAAACATCTTAACTTTAGATTTGGTCAACTAGATTTTCTGATAATGCGGATGGACGAGAATCTTTAGATACCTTCGAGGTTGTGAATGGACCAGAATCATCACAATTTCGTATTTTGGCACCATTTTGATTCGTTTTTGCAAATCCAAATAAGTGATGGTGTATAGAAAGATGCTTCGAGAGGTTAGTAGTGTTACCGGAAAATTTCATAGGTTTTATGCAATGATTACATACAGGATAGATACATTGTCTTGTCGAATCAACAAATTTGTGCTTAGTATTCCTACAACCTTTCAAATGACGATGCGAACTGAACGGCGCGAAACAAAACAACGGATCAACAACCGCTTAGTTGTGACCGACCAGGATTACTAAGAAAAGAGTATTACCATGCACATTTCGAAGCTAAGTAATTCTTTAATTGAATCAACCAAGACCACAGTTAATGATTTGGTTTTCAACTAAGAAAACATCCAGTCTACTGCAACTGGTATATAGCTCTTCCGGAAACTTCCAGCTATCAATAATTCAGACACTTATGCGGTACCTTCAATCTCAGTAGCTAATGCCCCCTACAATGTCGCCAAGCTGCCACCAATTAATCCGATTTGGGCTGGAGCTCTCGCAACTAGGTCATACTTGCGAGGAATAAAGAGTGCACACAGAGTTGCGAACCTGAGGATCTGTAGAGCCTATCGGACAGTTGCAGATGATGCGGCGGGCGTACTTGCAGGTAGACTTCCGATTGATTTGGAACCAAGCAACTTCCCATAGGAATAGCCGTTTGGAGATCAGAATCAGGTACCTAAACATATGCCAGCACAGGTGGAGCAGTGCAGAACCACGAATGATTCATCACTCTATCCCCAATATAGCGGATTGGCTAAAGAGGAGCGGCGGAGACGTTAGTTTCGAATTTACCCAATTCGCTACTGGTCACGGGAGCTTCAGGCAGTATCTGCACAGATTTGGGCTAGCCGAGAATCCATATTGTGGCCTCTGCCTGAACATCGTAGAAGACCCAGAGCACCTCGTTCATGAGTGCCCTCGGTTTGAAGCCCAGCGATGCAGGATGTATGACCGCCTTGGATCTCCATGCAATTCGCAGGAGATCGTAAGGCGCATGATGTTTTCCTCGGAAGAGTGGGCGTTTTTCGCTACCGAAAGAGCGACCATCATTCGTGAGGATGGAATGTACGAGCGTTTAATGGCGCCCAGATAAGGGCAATTTTTCCCCTCCCTACGAAGTAATGCTTTGGTAGTTCCGTAGGGATTAAAGGGTTTCGAGGCGATAGGGGGCTTTTTAGACGGTAGAAATCCGACATAACTCGTGGCACGGGCCATGAGTATCTTTTTGAAGATTTTCTCCTCCTTGTTTCGCATAACAAAAAAAAAAAAAAAGCAACCAATTAATACAATATTAAGAACATAACCAACACTAATGGACTTATCCATTCATTTCAATAGGTAACACCAAAGAATACAGTCACTATAAAAGCCACCCAAGTCAGTACAGTCCGAATCATACCCGCTACTCCAAATACATAAAATAAAATTCATGAGTACCTAATAAGCCGTAATGTATCAGTCGAAAAATTAAATCGCACTCCGCGTTGCGATGAGGGGCCTATAATATTCCATAGCGAAATCGTTAATTCAACAGGAGCTTGAACAGCTGGGTCACGAAGCCCGCAATCCAGAGTCAAGGAGCCACTCAACATATGGTTTATTGAATTGCAGACCGTCCCAAATAATGAAAAAGTCTTTGCCATCACTGGACTATACAGAAGAAGAAGTCCAGTGGTCTAACGTGGGCACCTGCCATGGTAGGTTTAAGGCCAAGCACACGGATTGTGTGTCAATCAGCGTCCCCTTGGATATATTTATATCTGCATGTACCAATTTCCGAGCCATACTTATTTTGGTCATTTGACTCCATTCTTGGTCGAGAACAAGGCCTATCTAAAGCCTCTGCCGCTCTTTGGGTCACAGCAAGCGGTTGTATAAATGTGATGTAACTCCACGCCGAGCGAAACTCTACCCGCATGTGGGTAACAAACCACAGCCACCATGATACTCCCATAAAGAGGCCGTACCAGCTGGTCAGGACGAAATAAGTTTCGCGGATTCCTGACCACCCGTGGTACCAGACACAGCCTCTGGTCAGATTTCGTACTACAGGTCTGACTCGGGCTCTTTTAAAACCTGTAGCTCTTGACCTGGTGGCATCCAGTCGAGCTCTGCATCTACGATGTTCTACTTACGGATCAGACTAGACTAACGTGCATGGAAAAGGCAAGCTAAAAAACTACATAAGGTCCTGTTGAAGGCAGGAGGGAATACATTGCTAATCTTCTTCACAACGCAGACCTCAGTATAAAGCATGGGTTCAAGTTATGAAAAGCTACTCAACATTTAGAGTTAGCTACTCCGTGATCTGTTGCTCCAATGTGATCTGTTGCTCTAGTGTTGAAATAGCCAATGAATTTGCTGACTCCTTTGAGGTCCGCTTCTTGCGACTTAACTTAGCTACTTCTGAAAATGTTTCTATCACGAAGGCGCTTCTTGAGGAACTTTCCACTTACACCACTGTTACAGCTCATATTACTCAATCAGAGGCTTGTGAACAGCTGGAACGTATCAACTTGACTAAGGCGCCTGGCTATGACGGAATTGATGGTAGAGCTGCAAAAGCTCTCCTTGTTACTGGTGACCTATTATTGATTACGCTATTCAATGCAATAGTTCACATGCGCTACAATTAAATCGTGCGATTGACAAAAGCTCTGTAAATTGGCATTCCATAGCAGAGAAGCTTGTTGCCGACATTTTCTAAATTGTTTGAAAGAATAGTTCTTGTAAGAATGCTATTCTGAGTCATCAGTTCGGTTTTAGATACGGGCATGCCACACCAGAACAAGTACAGAGAGTGTTCCAATTCATTCTAGAGGCCATTGAAAGAAAGATGTATTGTTTTGCTGTACTCCTACACGTGTAAAAAGCTTTCAATAGAGTCAAGGTCAAGAAACATCCCCCAGACTGGCAGTTTTATACTTAAAATATGTATATCAAAATTACATAAAGTAAAGTAGTAGCCAGTTTACTACTGCGCCCCACGAGAATTGCTTGTCTAGGAATTACTGGATCTCTACGATCCACATCCAGGCAGCTCTGTATGTCATTATCAATCTGGCACCGGTGGGCACATATCTCAAGTATGTAGCCAGGCTCCGGGAGCTGCATCTTCTTAAGCCCTGTGTCGCAGGCCACAGTACTATTCTATAAGAAGTGGGGATTCCAGCTGATGGTGGAGTATGTCACTACTATGTACCAGCACTAAAATGGAATGACAATTTCAAGACAAGATTCCCGGGTAGAGATGATTGGAAGCGGGGTAACATCATTGAACGGGACGAGTTTTCAATCCAAGATAGTAGACGGTGAAGGTGAAGGCATCTTCTCGGAGGAGCTAATATCTCAGCTGCAGTATCGTCTTTCTGACTGGTGCATCGTATTCCTGGTAGAAGTTTACGCGTTCTGGCAGGAAGCAAAGTTATTTAACGCTTTGGGGGAGACCACAAGACCCACAGCTTCAATAGCAAGATAGTAGATTCGTAGTACGGTAGAAGTTCCTAATCAAGTTCGGCAACACTCTATCACGCTTATCTGGGTGTCGGGCACTCCGGTATCCAAGGTAATGAGATGGCGGACGAGTCTGCCAGAAAAAGCTCGGCACTGCTTGTGTCTCAATCAGACCATTTCAGGATATCCTCTCATGCCAGAAAGTGAAACCCAGAGATCTAGTAGACAGAAAGTGGTCAAATGAGTCTGGCTGTACTGTCGCTAGGACATTCTGGCTTTGGTATCGGCCAAGAAAAAAATATTCCAATTCAATACGCTAATATCCATTTTGGTTTTTTTTTTTTTAATCGCAGTCAGCTGTGCTTGTCTTTTGAGAGGCAAACAGAGAGAGAGAGACAGATGATTTGAAGCTGAACTACAATACTTTGACTTCACATTGTGTTCGTTCACATACAAACAGCTGTATTTCATTTTTTGACAGGCTGCAGACTCAGTTTCAGATTCAGTTGTGATTATGCGAGTTCTGGTAAGCCGTTCACCGTCACCGTTTTGATTATTTCTATATATTGTTCGAGTGTTAGAATGCTTTTTTTGATAACTGTTTGTTACTTATTCAATTGAAATTTACAAATTAACGTAACAGAAACATGGCTCCTGTATTACATACTCCATACATAAATATGTTAATTTGTCCTCCCTCTAAGCCCTTAATACCCAGGGAAAATTATAATTTTTTATTATTCACCTTTTTTTTTCCTAAATCGATAATGTAATTAGTTTATAAATAAACCACAAAAAATTACGTTCCAATAACCAATAAAGTTTTTTTGTGGTTATTTATTAGTTTGCACAGTTGAGGCCTCTTTGCATCCAAAACTTGCTAAATGCGTTTTCAATAAATTACAAAATGTAATTTATTATTGTCGAAATTTGCATACGCATGTTGCCATTTTTGTTGTAAATGTTATACAAATCTTCTTCTTTTTTCAATACATGTGCATACATGTGTGTTTTTGTTTTATACAAACTCATTACATTTTTCTCAAACCCTAGAGATTGGATAAAACAAACAAAAAAATACATAAATCTAATTGCAAATACCATAGGCATAAATTTTGAATTTAAGTTAATTACCACGTACCACGTATACTACATATTTGTATGCATGACTTTCACAGAAGTGTATTATTACTTTGGTGTTATGTTTGTAACGCATTGAAGTTCCATAAACAATAAGCATATAAGCATGTATAAAATTGATCAATGAAGTGGGAGGAGCCACCGCCTTAGTGTCCATCGCCAGAATATCGTTTGCACCATCTGTCTGAGAGTTTGACATTAGGACAGGAAAGGCTATGAAGATGCCATCACTGTTCTGAATAATCTTATTTGAAATATATAAGACGATTATTCAAATTGAAATTCTTTTTAATATTGGAAATGTTAAAGCCTTCGAATTACTTATTAAAATCTTATTAGAATGTAGGCTAAGTCTTATCATTTATAACTGCAGACCATCCTTAAAGGCTTTTAAAAAACATGATTTCCAATATAAGTATATATGTAAATTAGCACTTAACAAATGAAAAGCGTATCTAAGCATATGTCAAACCATTGTTTGTGTTCCTGTTTTTCATAATTTTCAAATTAAATTATTTTTATTTTGACAAATAAAGCAGATTATGCTATTACCAAAAGGACCAGCGATACTATTCAACCCACCAACTGATAAGACCTACATGGACACATTACTGCAATAATATGAAATTCAAAATCATGGATAAATTTCTATAATACCTAGATACAAAAGTTTCAATCAGAACGGTTCGGACACCTTGTATCCAGCAAATTGACAAAAACAATTATCATCGGTATTTATTCACATACAAATAGGACACACTCAACTGACACATGATCATTTTCTCAATGTAAGTCCTGCACAACGTTGTTCCTGCGGCGACACCCTCTCCATCGACCATTTGTTGGACTACTGTCCCAATTTGGCAAGGACTAGAGCATATTTTTTCAACAATACAAGACCCTTGGATCTCCTACAACATCCCACAACATTAATATAATTAATAAAAATATCAATAATTGTAATTTACCTAACAAAATATATTTGTTAAACATAGAGTTGTACACCTTAGGAGCTAGGTATTCTATTTATAATAATACAAACAAAAATATTATTTATTACAAATTATTTTATTAACAAAAATTACATTTAGAATGGTAATTTACCCATTTTTAAATTTATTTTTGAGTAAAATTATGTGTAATTCTCGTTTATTTCATTGGTTTTAGCTTCCAAAGACCATCGTTAAGAAAATGATAGACCTCTATTCCGACGCCTCTATTGATTTTTGCAATATCTTTTGTAGATTGTGTTAGCATGCCTACGGCAAGTGCATGTTGTTTGCCTTCAGCCATAATTGCGACAATTGTACCCTTTTCGGCTGGTGTCATTTGACCGCCTCGTGATGTTAAGCCAGGGCACATTACATCGGCACCACTGAGCACAAACCTTATTGCACCCATATCAACTTGCTGCGTTGATAAAATGTAAGGAAACTTATGCAGTAAACGTAATGATGGAACCCATTCACCGTCACGATAACGAAAGAATAATTGTTCTCCAGGGCTGTTTAAAAGCATCTCGATGTGATCATGACATTTAGCAACTCGATATGAATCCTTCTTGGACAGTATTAAATCCATGTGTGGTGCTAAGAGTGGATATGCATCGAGGATTTTTGCACGAATGACTTTTTTGGCAGACGATTTTAGTTGTTGAATCGAAGAAATATTTTCTTTTTCATTAAATTTTCGAAACATTTTCAAATCGTTTTTGTTTTGCTGCCAATAATACTAGAACTAGAACTACTCAGGAAATGAATATTTATTATTTTTCCGAAAAAGGGTAATCTTAATAAAAGAAATACCTTTAAATAGGAGGGCCACTCTAAACAACTATTCTCAGTTGTCCAATAAGTCTCGATTACACGATGACTCAACAAGCATGGCCCCACAAACGATAAAATATGCCCATACACTGGCAACCCTTTGTGCAAACTTGGTTTGATACATAATTGAGTTGTGTAATTGGTACTTAAACCCACAGATACTCTGCTTCTGTCCCTTTGCTTGAGCAGGAAACACTCAAATCAGACTAATAACACATAGTCAATCATGCTTGCATCAAATAAGAACGATGTCGCATCTGATGCTCTGCAGCCAATATATTGAAATCTGCTACTGTTGTCTGCTTCTGGAATATTTGACACAGTGCCTCTATAGGCCCCATACACGGTCGCGACTTGCAAGTTATTGATAGTGTTAGTGAAATAAGTGAGTGTTAGTGACACCAACAATGATTTACGTAAAATCAAATGATTTTTGATATTTGGCTTACATCATGAGTAACTTATCGTTTATCGAAACAGGTGAGTGAATTTGTTGATGCATTTTTTCATCCAGAATCACTTTGTTGTTATTTTCTTATTATTTTCTTTTTCCTTTGCCTTTGCCAAAACAAGTGCTATTACAATGGTATCCATTGTCCAAATTAATATCACATTCACTCACTACGAAAACTGAAGTAATGAATGATTCACTCTTTGTGAATGATTCATGTAAGTCAACATGTACACAAATTAAGCGTACGACGCGACTTTTTAAGATTTTCTTTCTTTAAAAAAAAAGTTGGCAGCTCATTGCCATTTTGCAAAGTATTTCGCATGAGTCGTTTGCTTCTGTCATAATTCTCGTATTTTGCTTTCAGAAAAAATCTGCAATTCGATATAATGGAATCGACTCCGAATAAACAGTGTGCACTTTGTGTTTTCTATGATAATAATACAAAATTGTACAATTCACAAACTCGCAGTGATTGGATAAATTTTGTTAACACGTGAGTACTTAGTATGCAATGCAGTCTTACAGAAACCGTTCAAATCCTGAGCTTATTACTTTTCTCCACAGTCACATAGCGTTAGTCGAAAAAAAACTGGCTTCTATTAAAAACTTAGAGATGTTGCGTAGCAGCCGCGGAAATGATATTACACGTAAATCAAACGAATTGCATCATTCTTGTATTCGCAGTAAATTGACCGGTAGTATCGACTGTCTTCTAACTAACCATAAACCACAGCGTCGTTATAGCATTTAAAAACAACAATCTCTTTGGCATCAATTGTTGTGGATAAACTCAATGGAAGAGTTTTCTTTCTAAGCAAACAACACAAATGGATATGCAACATGATTTACCATCTAAAAACTATATGTAAAAATTTTAAGAAATTTCAATTACTTATGTAATATACAAATCCATAAATATTTTTCATTTTTATCCACAAATATATTTGCATAAAGAGTTACCTTATTGTTGTGTTTCTTTAACAAATTTACACTTTGTTTACTTTGTGTTTGGTTTGATTGGGGTTGGGTTCGGGTTCGGGGCATCTCGGTGGTTATGTAATTTACTATGCTGTCAAAAAGAGTTCAGCGACACTTTTGTAAATATTGAAATTTAATCAAGCAAAGTGCAAAACTTTTTTGTACCCACCTACTATTGTGTACAGTAGTATAGCATATACTCATACTTACTGGTATATTCATTCAGTGTGACATGGCACGCCTTCACTAGGGACCATTAAACTACCGAACAACACCTTCATCCTCTTATGAAATACTTTTGTTTGGCTCAGTCACTCAATGTGTGAAGTACTACTCGTACGAGTGTATGTACAATACATACATATATTGTAGTAGCAGTATAACAATGTGACTTGACTGCATTGTTATTCGGTTTGGTTGGTTGGCAATGTGGGGAATACAAAAAAAAATATGACACCCAGGTGAATGTATAGTTTCTGAATGTGGCCGTAGATACTATATGTATAGTATGTGCATCTGAATGAGTTCATGTGTGTCCTGTATTTGTGGCGTATGGAGTCAACAATCAATTGAATCGATTTCATTTTCCAAATTGTGTTCAATTTTGCGGTGCAGTCAGCGGCAGCATCTGCAGTTGACATGGAGTAAATAATGAACGGAGCGTCACGCTATGTGTATACAAACAATGGATACAGATTTCGGGCATCACTTCATGTTTACGTACATGTATATGTAAGTATGTATACACATACATACTTATAATTTATTTTCTCATGAGAAGAACTACGGTTGGATGATCACCATCATCAGCATCATCATCATGTGGGTGTAACTCAATATCGTATAAAAGATTATAAGTCATAAAACTGGTAAAATATTGGTTGCTTGCAGTATTTGCTTCTAACAATTATTATTATTTTCATAAAGAACTTCTCTGCAACTACAATAAGAAAATACATACCACATTCCATTGATTCATAACCACTTGAAGTACTTGACATAAAATTAGTTTTCAGCTAAAGTGGCTCAGCAAGTATTTGACTAGAATCATGGTGTGACTAAGATTGAAGTCAATGATGAGCCAATAGTTGGCTCTGGGGCACTAACAAGGATGAAGATCACAATAACACAATCAGAAATTTTGTTTAAGAATGTTTATTCAAGTATACAAAATTGATTTAATATGACAAACACAATTATGGTGGGGTGATTTTTAACCCGTCGTTGCTCACTCAGTGGTTTTGCACAAGTGATTTTTTGTTTTCTCGCCAAGATGGTTCCCTCCTATAAGTCCGTTGTTTCCAAAATGGATGTCGTCTCTCCACATCCAACGGTCACCAGCAAAACCAAAGGTTTCCAAGAGATCCAAAACAAAGCAAAAGTCATTCACCTTTTGTTTCTTTGTTTTGGTTCTTCCTCTTCCTTACATCCCCATGCCCAACAGCAGACGTTAAAATTTCGATGCGTTATCGATACTGCAGTGTTGGCGAACGAACATTGCCAACCACACTGTAGTTCCGATAACGCCCGTACATGGCGCCCCCTATACAGGGACCAGTATTAAAAGCAAAAACATGTGATCGTGTTTGATCAGCTGAAACGAAACAAGTGTTTGTTATGGTATGTACATGCACGAGTGAGAAGTTATTTATATGGTTAAATTTGTTTCAGGTCCACTGTAATTTGCAACCGGGTGAGTTAGGACCGCGACCACTGCCAAGGTTTCTTCCGCCGCCACTTAATTGCATATGGGATTATGTTGATGTTGGGTTCGTAGAACCGACAACACGAGGACTCATAGATGTAGCAGTAGAAACAGGACCAGCTGTAGTAATACTTGTGACAGCCTGTGTTGGAATGCCCATTCGCCCATCGTCATTGCCATTTATCTTGTTGTTTTTGCCTTTGTTGTTGTTTGTGGAGATGGTGTTGTTAATTATACATATTAGCATGTGCCGCATAAGGTTGATGAGTAATTCCTGACTGCTGCTGCTGTCCTCCACTGATTCGCTCTGATTTGAAACTAGAAACGTTCAAAACGGTTTGTGGTTGTTGTTGCTTGTTGGAAGCATGCTGTGGTGAAGCATTTGTCGTAGATTGCACTTGTTGCTGCATATACTGATTTGGATAGCTAGAATTCGTCTGGCCATAGCTACTGAGCCGATTACTTTGTGACTGCTGACATAGGTTCTGCGCTGTGGCCGATGACGATGTCGAGTACTGCGACATGGGTCCGCCCACACGCGTCGCACCGTGAGCACCGTACTCCGATGGACTTCTAGGCGGTTCAGGTGGTTGAACTAGTGCCGGTGGCTGCTGTGCCGCTGCTGCACTAGCCGCACCACCACGTCGACTCGATTTGGTAACTGGATCACGGGATATGGGTAAAGTGGACGGATTAGGCTGACCGCTCGACTTAATGGCATTCTTATGCAAAGTTGTGTTATAGAGACGTTTTAGGTGACCTGAACTAGTAAACCATTTATTGCAAGCAGTACAATTATAAGTCTTTAGACGACGGGCTTCATTCGTCTTACAGCTAGCAGCTTTTGTTATCAAACTATTGGCGGGTAATACTGACGATGAGCTAAGTGGCTCGATATTGTTGTTGTTGAGCGTTGTCCTGCGGACCGCCCGTTGTAGTCGAGGGAAACTCGGCGGGACTGGTAGCTACAGGCATCATTTGCTGTTGCTGACCATTCGCGGCTGATGTCTGTTGGCAAATATCTGCACTATCGGTAGTCGGATCGACTGATTTATCCACATAATGCTGAGAGTCTGGATATTCAGATTTGATCATCATGCCGAATTCATTCTTCATTATGGTACCACTTGATTGTTGATGACTGTCTGTTCGATAGTATCGCAGATGACCCGCATTAGGACGTTTGGTGTCCAGCTGTCCAAAAATTATCCATCCCCAATTGCGTGTGTTGTGCAATCGGTTGACCTGGATGCCCTCTTCTAATTTCTGGAAGCATTAGTTGCGGAATCACGTCTACACCAATTAACAAGTCGATACGATTGGGCTGAGTAAAGGTGGGATCAGATAAAGAAAGATATTTCAAATGATGACAGTCCTGTACGTTAAGCCTCGACTTCGGCAACCTAGAAGTTAGTGATCGTAGTACAAAAGCAGTAGTACAATGAATATTTCAAAAGCCGATTGAGTACATGATTTTATAGTGAATTCAGTACTATGTTTGCATTGATTATTGGAATGTTCACCCACGCCAGTGATTTCAGCCTGCACTGGGTACCGCTTGAGACCCAGGGATCGTACGACTCTTTCAGTGACAAGTGTGCCCTCGGAACCATGATCAATAAGCGCTCGGACCGTAGTTGATTGACCGTTGACATTGTTGTGCAATCGTACAAGAGCGGTAGCAAGTACCATAGTATGTGTTACTATGTTTGAAACAACTGCTGTCGTAAATTAGTGTTTACGGCAGAGTTGTTAGAGTTGAGTATCACATTCCTACCAGACGGAGTAAAGACAGCTGGTAGCAAAGGTTGTGCGTGTGAGTACTCGACTGCGGCTGAAGAAAATGCAACAAGGTGTGATGACGTTGACCGCATTGCAAACAATTTTTGGAACTAGTGCATTGCGCAATGGGGTGAGTCAGACTGAGGCAATTTAGACATGCCTTTGTGCGATCAACTATCAACTTCCGTGCATAACAGTCTTTGGCTAAAAAGTCAGGACAACGACGCAAAATATGGTTGCCGCTGCAATTTTTACAGCAGTTGGGGTTAGTAGATCCAGTGGTTTGGTGGAAACAACTACCCTTGTATGATGAGTTGCCTGAAGATTTGTGATATGATCGATTGCTCTCAGTCTTTGAAGTAGACTGCCGTGAGGTTAGACCAAGCCTATGATTCTCGATCACATTGATGCTAACAAGACGGCTGTTGAGGAAATATTCGAAGGCGGTGAACGTAGGTATGTCCACGCTGTCGCCTAAATGGTGTTCCCAAGATTGAAATGTGGTTGCTGGAAGTTTTGTGGTAAGATGATGAACAATCCAGTGATCACACTTTTCTATTTTAATATTCAAACGTTTAAATTCATTAATACAGACATTAGCAGTGTTAAGCATGCGTTTTAGATTCAGTGAGACTCATTTGTCGTACGTCTTGATCAAGATCTACCGGTAGCGCTTGTTTTAAGAAATTAAACTTTTGTATGTCCGAAAGCGAACTATTTTCGTGTATCAGCTGCACAAATGCGTCGTGAAACTCTGGCCAATCAATAAATTTGCCTGAGTACGTTGGCACGGGTAGCTTAGGCAGTTGAATTGACGACATCGGTGCTATGGGCGTACCAAGAGATCCAAAACAAAGCAAAAGTCATTCACCTTTTGTTTCTTTGTTTTGGTTCTTCCTCTTCCTTATTTCGCCATGCCCAACAGCTGACGTTAAAATATCGATGCGTTATCGATACTACAGTGTTGGCGAACGAACATTGCCAACCACACTGTAGTTCCGATAACGCCCGTACAAATCATCTTCAAGTTGATGGAATTTATCAAGTGTCACAAGCATAAAAGATAAGTTAATAACACTTTGTCACAATCAAAACAATCAGACATAAAAACATTATATACAAAATTAAAATTCAATTCGAATTATTGAATAAAACATAATTTGTTCAAAAAAATATGAACTATAAAAATTGCAGTTTTTATTTTTAAGCTTTAATAGAAATGTTCTCTGCCTGATTATCGATTCTTTTTGTTCTCAAAGAAGCTGTTCATTCACCTTACTGGATTGCGACCTTGTCTTAGTAGCGAGGCTCAGGAGGCTGAAGCTAAGAACAGTCCAAGACAGGCAATCACAATGGACTGTAGGACTTTTGGTTGAACTGGCCTCAGTAATAGACAGCTTGTCTATCCAATCCTATTCCATCCTAAAATAGGTGTATGTGGGACTGGATGTGAATCCAGACAAGACGGACTTAGTACTTTTCACAACAAAATACAAGATTCCGCACTGGCTCCCTCCTAAATTAGGAAACATTGTACTGGCACCAAAGATGTCTACAAAATATCTTGGAGTCATATTAGATAACAAACTGACGTGGAAGTTAAATGTGGAAGAAAGGGTGAGGAAAGCTCTCAATGGCTTTTATGCTTGCAGGAAAATGCTCGGAAAGACATGGGGTTTATCTTCCCGTCTAATATATTGGATGTACACGGCAGTGGTTAGACCTATATTACTCTATGGTATCTTGGTATGGTGGACAAGTTTCAACAAGAAGACATACGTCAAAAAGTTGGAGAAGGTACAGAGAATCGCAGAGCTTTGTATAACTGGTGCAATGCGCACCACCCCTACAGCAGCACTTGATAGAGTACTCGGCCTTCAACCTATAGGCTTGGCAGCGAAGAACACTGCAAAGAAGTCTGCGCTAAGACTAAAGGTAACAGGACAGTTTATACAGAGGCCTTATGGTCACAGTAAGATACATGAAGGTTTAAACACTAGCTCGGACTATGTTATTCCCCAGGCCAACTTTAATGGAAGCCCTAGTGTAGTAATAGAACATAATGGGTGGCAAAGGGGACTTCAGTTTGGAGGTCATACCTACAACCTGTTTACAGACGGATCTAAAATGGCAGAAGGAGTGGGAGCAGCAGTATTCTGTTCAGAGCTTGACCTTAAATGGTCATATAAGCTTCCAGACTACTGTAGCGTGTTTCAGGCCGAGATTTATGCGGCAACAAAAGCAGCAGAATTAGCAGCCGAGCTAACTCCGCTCAACTCCCAAATAAACATATTCATCGAGAGCCAATCAGCCATAAAGGCAATAGCGGCGGTGATGACAAAATCTAACTGTGTTCAACAATGTAGAACCAAAATTGACGAACTATGTTTTGACAGACGCGTCACTATCTTTTGGGTACCGGGACATAAAGGAATTGAAGGGAACGAAGAAGCAGACGCACTCGCTAAAGCTGGCGGTAAGTGCGTCATACTTACGTCCCTCTCTGTCCACGTTAAAAATAGAAATAGACGCAGCAACGATTCAGGAGGCGAAGAGAATGTGGGATGGAACACCCTCTTGCAGAACCGCAAAAATCATGCTTCGCTCTGTAATAATAAGACTACCAACTACATCTTAGCTCTCCCAAGAGAGGATTGCAAGTTATTAGTCGGAATACTCAGGGGATACTGTTTAACGCCTTCCCACGCAGCCAAATTGGGCTTGGTAGCTATCTCGGATCTGTATCTTTCCTCTCCTTGGAAAGTATCGCGGATCAGAAGAGTATCAATTTATTAAAGCTCGCAAAAAAGTGCATAAAAACAGTATTTAAAGGGTCTGCATACTTCTTCTTGGCAACACAAAGGACCATTATTGGTCTATGTGAGATCTCTTGATCAGCCAAGCAAACATAACCTAACCTAGGTGTATTTATTAATTTAATAATTAAATTATGCTGTTTTATCAGTGATAAACTGAGCTCGTCAAAGTAACATCCCCCCTACTCCATGTATAAGCAAAACTATGATAGAATACACCTGCTTACGTAATATGTACTTAAATGACCCCAAAGCACAATTCATCATAACCAGTTACCTCTTCTATTGCCTCTTCATTTTTAAAAAATAAATCAATCATTTATAACAATTTTCTAATAGAACATTTATTTGTTTTTATATCATTTACTGAAACGCACTCTCTATTTTTATTACAAGTTCTCACAATCAGTTGTGTCGGCTGCTATGTTGCATAACAGTCCGAACGAAATTAAATTTTATAAAAACATACATATGGTTTATAAGATGATTAAATGAATAATTAAAAATATTTATTTAACTTAATTGTAATGAAAATGATTTTTGTTTTCTAATGCAAATTATTTATATATATAATTAATAGGATAGAGAAGATAACATTGTCATTTCTGATGTCATGAGAAAAAGTGAACTGTAAACCTTCAACGATTGTCGTGATCTTATCTTTAGCTATGAGATTTCAATTGTAACTATTAAGAGACGGAGAGTTGCAAGTTTAAAAATTAATTAAATTGGTGATTACAATGGTCAATTCTACAAAATCAAGATGACCGCCTTGTGAAATTAATTAAAGACAATGACATTGAACGACTGAGTGTGATGAATAAATGTGATATATTTGTGGCAATGGTAGGTGATCTGGAACCGCAGCAACAGCAAAGTAGCAATGACGACGGTAGCGGCAACGATGAACCTTAACAACAGTGACAATGAAGGACTGTAACGAGAAGAGTTGACGTCGAGCGATGGCATAAGAAAGACGCAGCAATACGACGGGATGACGCGATCAGAATTTTAACCAAACAAAAACTTTAATTAATTGCAGTTGAATAAAACTATAGTTATATAATATAACACAACCCACATGTATGTAGTTTCTTTTGTTGATATTAGAATTTTTGTTGTGTTGTCAACAACAATTAGTTTTCTTTGTTGGGTTTGCTGAAAGAATAATTCAAGTATTATTAACTTATATTATATAAGCATTATATAAACATGTATGTAGCATACCTTAAAAAATTGTAACATATTATGGGTGTTATTGATTAGCCGTCTGCACCACCACTGCAAGTCGATTCACTCGATCAATATTTTCTTCATAACATGAAGGTGGGAGCAACCTTAATGTTTCCATCAACTTCCGTTCAATAAAAATATTGCCGCGCCATAAAGCTTCATCTAAAATTGCAGCCATAAAATGTGGGGGAAGCTTGTAGTACAGTATTTTAAGAAGTAAAATAACGTCTTCTAAGTTGTTTATCCATCCCGAAGCCATAACAATTTCTGTTATTTTATCCAATAATTTGGGGCATTTGAAAATAATTGGTATGCGAAGAAAACGAGATGTAATTTCCTTGCATGCATTTCCTGCAGAATATCCACACATCAGAAGAGAGTCGTATATAGGTATTAACAATACTTCACAACAATTGAGATAATGTCTGCAATCGTTAAGTGCAAACAAAAGATTATGAACTTGCTTCCTAATCGCATAGGTAATAATAAACAATTTCATGGTATTAACAAATATAATCTGATTACGTTTGACAAAAAGATACGCTTGCTTCAATTCGCTTTCGTCTAGCCGAAAGAGTGCATTTTGAATTTCAGCAAGATTACGAATTTCGTGTGATAAATTGCAATTTCCGGGACAATTTCCTTCAAGGTACCGATTACATGTAATGCCAAAAATGTATTTGCACCACTTATATAAATTTTCTTGTTGATTAAGCCTTGAATTTTGGTTACGTAAAATGGAACTCGTTGGCATATTATTAGGCCCAATGCCCATCATCGGAGTCTGTTGAGGAAGAACATTTTTTGGTACAAATGTAGCAGAATTTCTGTTTGCAATAGGAGGCAATGAAGTATATACAGATCCAGAGGTTACAAATCGGGGAATATTCAAATTGGAATCCGTCATCATTCTATTTGACTGTTGTTCAGGATGACGTTGCAGCTGTTGTTGTTGTTGTTGCTGTTGCTGTTGGAGCAACAAGGGGGCTGGAACCTCGCGGTTGGATTGAGTGGTATTTGGGCGACTGTTGTTGGCGAATACATTCGGGACATAGCCCCTGCCACTCGATACATTCTGTTGCTCCTGCTGCTGCTGTTCAGCAACATCTTTTCCAAATATCAATGTTGAACTAGATTTTAGTTTCTCATCAATTATATTCATAGTCTTTGGAATCTGGAATTTAATTTTTGTATGTCCACTAGTGGTAGTTTCTTGTGGCTCAACCTTTATAGGAGTAGATGTTGCTAACGCTTGCATAGGTGATTTAGGTGGCCAAAGGCAGAAAGAAGCGTTTCCATTCGATTCTGGTCTAGCATCAGGTTTATTTAGTTCTTCTTTCATATCATATTTAACTTTTTTTGGCTGAGAGATTGATTCATCTTCAGAACCATTCCATGATGTTGAAACTGATAGCATGTCATCGTCATCCGGTTCGAAATCAAGTGCTTCATTTGAAACCAGTAAATCGCTTACATTAAAATTGGTATTTTCCGAATATTCAAGCGCTTTTTCATCAATGGGCTTGGATGTAATACTTTTTTCTTCAGGTTCACTTATATCTCTTATGGACGTGTCTGTAATATTTTGTTGTTGATTGTTGTCATGACTGCTGCTCACACTATTCTGAGACATGATATTAGTGTTGGATTTGGAAATAGGCAATGATTTTTCGTTCCTGTATTTGTTTAAATTATTTTTGATACCAGCACCTTTAACTACATCTTTCTCAGAACAAAAGTCCATAAAATCCATTGAATTTGAATGGAGACCACTATTTAACTCTGTCTGAGTATGAGTGCGTTCTCTTGTCATTGGACTAGCAATATTCCGATTTTCACAAATTATATTATTAACAGGTGTGGTTATACTACCTTTAGCTTCATCGATCTCTGTTAATGATTTTGTGCTAATGTCAGTATTTCCAGGCATTGTGTTGCTGCTTTTTATTTCTAAGAAGGTTCCGCTAGCATCCTTATCATGTTTTGTAATATTTTCTACCACCGAACTTACTTGTGGATCGCTGCAAATCTCTTCGGCTGATCTGAAGATCGAATCGTGGTTTGCTGGATTCAAAAACGTGACATTATTGAATAACTTTGGCTTATCAAGAGCAGAAGATTCATGTAACGAATTGGTCTTATGTTCCGGAATCTGGAATAAAGTTGGTGGTTTGGTCGATAACGATAAATCAAGGGGAATAATTTGTGTTTCTTGTTCGTGGTCAGAGTCTATAGAGTTAGTTGGGGTTGGAGGTTCCTTTACCAAATCCAGAGGCATTGGGCCAACATGTGCTGCATTCGGGTTTTTATAGGGCAACAACACAATTTTGTTGTCTGGTACATATTCGACAATAAATTTAAATTTTTTCATAACGTGTTCTTCCTCAGGTTGTTTTGGGGTGTCCATTTTTTTTGAAGGCCTGCCCCGTGGCCTTTTTGGAACATGCAAATCCGTGGCCTGTTCAAACTGTTTTGTCATTTCTTCTTCGAGAGTTTTTTCTTCGTTTTCACTATCCTCAGGCTGAAAACTGGGCGACGTTGCTTGCGATGGTGAGCTCTCCCCCTCAAACATGTATCTTTCCTGAAGAGACAGGATTTAGAAATGTGTTTAAGGATTTACACAAAACTATTATTTTATTTTATTTATTTTTATAAAATTAAGAAAAGCTACCAGGGCCTTCGACTCTAAACAAAATTGTACACTTACCTCTTCTACTAAACCCACACGCAAACCGTCAGACAAAAGGCTTTGCCTAACATGTTCACATCCTTCATCATAATTATTTGGATCCATCCAAAATTCTTTATTTGGATGCATTGCTAGAACCTGTCTCCATATCCTTGAAACAACACGACCCCTCATGTTGTTTATTCTTAAATTATCACTTTCAGCTACAATAAACAAATAATTAGGGTAATTAAGAAATTTAAAAAAAACTTATTCGTGCTTGCTATATGCCGGCATGCAGCCCAAAACCCCGCGAAAAGCAATTCATATCGAAGTGCAAGCGTGTTGATTTCACCAAAAAATATATTTATGTGGCTCTAACTTTTTGGGAGAACATTCTCTTTACTGATGAGAACAAATTTGAAATGAAGCCTTTAAAGAAAGTTGTGTGACCAACACAGTTAAGGCACGGTGAGGCCTCAGTTATGGTTTGAGGCTGCATGGCGGCATCAGAAGTCGGTAATCTTGTTTTCATTGAATCAACAATGAACAAGATGGATTACTTAAACATATTAAAGAACAATATCGCCCCCCGTATCGATAAATAAGGCTTGTCTGGCAATTGGATCGATATAACGATAACGATCCGAAACATACAGCGTAAATTGTAAAGGAATGGCAACTGTATAGGACCCCAAAGACATTTGACCATCATCCACAATCTTCATACCTCAATCCCATTAAGCATTTGTGGAAATATCTGGACAGGAAGATCAAGCACAGGACGATTTTGAACAATTAAGTCCTAAAGAAGGCTATAATGGAAGATTGCGTCAATATCTCTCCTGATGTGACAAAAATTCTTATCCAATCGATGCCAAAGAGACTTAAGGCGGTTGGTTGTACAATCTAACTTTTTTGGGAAGACAGCTGTGTAATTCGTTGCTCGTGGAAAAAGTTATACTGATTTGAATATGAGTGGAATATCTGAAGAAATAAGCTATGTGATGCTTTTTTACTATACAAAAAGGAAAAAGGTGAGAATGCTGTGAGCGAACGCCGGATCCAGGAGTGGTTTGCTCGATTCTATTCTGGTAATTTCGCAATTTGCAACTGATGGAGCAAGACAGGAACGGAAGCTGTCAGGAGATAGCGGAGGCACTGAACATCAACCATATGACAGTTACGGGCGATGAAAAATGGATAAAATATGAGAACATCCAACGCAAGCGATCATGATCAAAGGCTGGTGACCTTCCACATAGGACTGCAAAGCATGGATTAAAAGAAAACAAGGTTATGTTGAGTGTTTCGTGGGATTGGAAGGGAATTGTCTATTATAGCTGGTAGAACGTGGCGAGACGGTCAATTTGGTCCTCTACTGTGCACAACACGACCGTTTGAATGAAGCAAACAAGAAAGAGCGACCAGAATCGGTCAACAGAAAGGGTGTTGTCTTCCATTATGACAATGCTAGGCCACAAATGTCTTTGATAACCCGGAACAAATTGAAGGAGCTTGGTTGGGAAGTTTTGATGCATCCACCATATAGCCCGGACCTTGCACCCTCTGACTACCATTTGTTTCGGTTTCTGCAAAACTCTCTTAATGCAAAATATTGGCAGGCCAAAGACCCGCTTAAAATCATTTGGCCAAGATGGAATTATGAAGCTACACGGAAAATGGCGAAAGGTAATAATGATATATGATAATGATACAGATAATAATGGCAAATGTGTTTATTTTTGATTGTGTTTTGATTTTGTTCACACTTTATATTGAACTCGACTCCGAAAACATAAATCTTGAATTCTGCATATACTTACTGTTTATTTAATTAATGAAAAAACCGCGGAGACTTTTTTATGACCCAATATTATAATAAATATAAAAAAAAGAAAATTTCGATGTACCGTGTACTTTTTTTGACGCGTAAAATTTGGCTTTTTTTTAGTTAAAGTGAATTATTATTGGTTTTGTATTGATTTTTTTTCACTTTAGATTGAACTTGACTCCGAAAACATAAATCTTGAATTCTGCATATACTTCTGTTTATTTATTTTAATTAATGAAAAAACCGCGGAGACTTTTTTATGACCCAATATTATAATAAATATAAAAAAAAAAAAAAATTTCGATGCACCGTGTACTTTTTTTGACGCGTAAAATTTGGCTGTTTTTTTTTAGTTAAAGTGAATTATTATTGGTTTTGTATTGATTTGTTCACACTTTAGATTGAACTCGACTCCGAAAACATAAATCTTGAATTCTACATATACTTGTGTTTATTTATTTTAATTAATGAAAAAACCGCGGAGACTTTTTTATGACACAATATTATAATAAATATAAAAAAAAAAAAATTTCGATGTACCGTGTACTTTTTTTGACGCGTAAAATTTGGCTTTTTTTTTAAATAAAGTGAATTATTATTGGTTTTGTATTGATTTGTTCACACTTTAGATTGAACTCCGAAAACATAAACTTTGAATTTTGCTTACAAACTTTTTATTTTATATGAATTAATTAATTAATACACAGTTGTAAACCTTTAATCAAAAAAAAAATTTTCTTCACTTTTTATTGCCGCTGACAGATTACCAACTAACACAAAATGCAAGGAAGTACATATATGAAGTAACCGTTAAGCTTATATTCTGCTACCAAACAAAAAGTAGTTCACAAACGATAGATCTTTCGAGTATACATCAAAAGTGTATGAGCCGAGTGAATCGCAGATCATGAATGATGGATTGCCGTAAAAATTAAAAAAAAAAAACTAATAGAGAAAAATATTGCTTAGATAAAAGATATAATACTTTAAGTAGAAATATTGGAGTAAAGAAGTTCAGTTTGGAATATCGATGAAGTTGTTTGTATACCATACATATATGATTAACTATTTTGAACCACGTAAACCAGAACCAGAAATAGAATCAGATCAGTAAACAAAAAATCAGGATCTGTTCCTGGTGCTATTCTGTGCCTGGTTTTTGTGGGTTGTTACATTGAACAGAAACAGAACTGTCGTTTGGCTTTGGTGTCTTGAAATCTTTTGTGTTTTAGAATATAAAACATTTCGTTTAATTTCACAAAATTTATAAAGCTTTCTTCGTCCACTTCACTGAATTTTAGCATTTTAAACATTTTCCACATATCTAATCACAAGAAGCAAATATGCGCGATAAAAAATGTTTGCCATTCTTATTGCAATGCAACTAGAATCAAGTCAAAAGTACTTGTCTCTTGTTGTAGTCCTATTTCTGGTCTGTTTTTGGAGCAAATGTACTGGAATCTGGCTCTGTTCCTTGTTCTGGTTTATGTGGCAAGTCTTTCTTTAATATCTATTTGATTTTTGACAATTATACTTAGTCGATTTAGACAAGCCCTGCATCACGATGATACGCTTTGGTGTTTAGACAAGTCATTTCGTATTCTTATCACCTGTTTTTTGTTTTGCATGTGCATAAGAAGAAGAAAACGTTTGTTGAATTGAGAGACAGTAAATAAGAAAAATAATAAAAAACATTTTTAAAATGGAAAATAGATTATTTAAAAGAATTACTAACAATTGCAAGCACGCTGGTACGTTTAAATAAAAATTTAAAACACAAAAAGAGAAGAATGTGGACAATATCTAACCGGAAATTGCAAAAAACTTGGCCACACTATCAGACATTTCCCAGCCCTGGTCTGCATCAAAGGTGTATCAATGCGTGATGCTGCACAGACGCGCATCACATTCAACAACAACAACCCCTGAATGACGTCATTTTCCTTGTGGTTATTGTCGATTGTGATGCGAGTCATTGGTCGCATCATGAGAGACTCGCATCATGGCCCTCTCTAAAACGGCTATTAGTCTTATTTTATATGACCCAATATTTAATTGAGTGTTAATTGATCTTTTGTATGCCTTCTTCTGACCAACGGGAAAAAGTGAGTGAGTTTCGAAAAAATGTATAAAGAGAAAAGGTAAAGATGATTGATAGGTTATATGAAAGAGAGAGGATTACCACACTAACTATAAAAAATAGCAGAGTACAAAAATCTTCACGTGCGAACGGTTATGAAAATATCTTTTTTTTGCTCGCATTCATATATGAACGCTTTTATAACCGCGTTCTTGCTCTTATTCGCGACCATAGGATTGCTTTCATTTGAGCAAACACAAACATTTTTTTTTTGCACGCGCTCGTGTTTGAAAAGAGAATAATATTTTTAAGTTTTTCATATTTGAATATGAGAAAAAGACAGTAAACCAAAACGCTCTTGCGCGAGAATGAGAGAGAGCGCGAGTGAGTAAGTCGGTACTCTGAATAGTGAGAATCGACAAATTATGAAATAATTAGTGGTGATCTGAATGATATGCAAGGTAGGAAAGAAGGTAGAGGTGGAGGAAACGTAGTGAGCGAAACACGTGCACACAAAGGCTGATGTCTGAACGGATTGCTGATACTGATAAGTGCGGTGATTAAAACGATTCGGAATAAAACGATACAATATGTGAAATGCAATATTAAATCTGGTATATAAAAATCTCGTATCACGGTGTTAGTGTATGAACTCCTCCGAAACGGATTGACCTGTTTTTATGAAATTTTTATCATATATTTGTGAGGTATTAGAATAGGTCGTACGGTATTTTTCACCCTCTTTCCCTCACCCACCATTTCTTAATCGGGATTTTTGTATTTTCGTATGAACAATATCCAAATAATTAGAGACAAATTTTAAAATCAATCAAGTCGCCTTTGACAAATATATCAGATAATTATATCAATATTAATACTTAATTGATTCGTCTGATTTTTCAAATTAATTTTATTATTTTCTAAGCAACTGATGCTGCGCAATGTACTACAATTAACAGAGAACAGCATCAACATCACGTCTAGAGCGTAGCAAAGCATGCCGGATATACTAGTAATGTATAAATGAAGAATATTAAAAAAAAAGAAATTGTTGTTTAGGAGGGTTTCCCAGTAATTGTGACGCCTAAGTTGACAAGCCAGTCAATTTCCATGTCATCGGCGTTATAATACAGTACTCTATACAATAATAATTTGCCATTATCCGCATCAAGTACCTAGTCAGCTTCTTTGTTCACACATGCATTCACTGCAGTTATCGTGAAAAAATAAGTTTTCTTTTTTCGCTGGGCTTATAAGCATCAGCAATCTGCTTTTGTGTGCGCACTTGCATTGGCTTCAGTGAGTTTGTTTTGTCAGCTGTTCATTAGCATCACAATCTGCTTGTGTGTGCGCATCGTAAAAAAATTAGATTATTTTTTTCCGTCGGGCTTTTAGCATCAGCAATCAGCTTCTCTTTCACTGGCTGCAGTGAGTTTGTTTCGTCAGTTTTTCACCAGCATCAGCAATCAGCTGTTTCTGTACCGTGAAAAAATTAGCTTGATTTTTTTCGTCGGGCTTTCAGCATTAGCAGCCAGCTCAGCAATCTGCTTCTGTATGTGCACTTGCATTGGCTGCAGTTAGTTTGTTTCGTCAGCTGTTCAGCAGCATCGGCAATCAACTTCTGTGTTCGCATCGTTAGAAAATGAGCATGCTTTTTTCCGTTGGGCACTTGCATTGACTGCAGTTAATTTGTTTCGTCAGCTGTTCATTAGCATCAGCAATCTGCTTGTATGTGCGCATCGTACAAAAAAATAGCTTATTTTTTTCCGTCGGGCTTTCAGCATCAGCAATCAGCTTCTCTGTGCACACTTTCACTGGCTGCAGTGAGTTTGTTTCGTCAGTTTTTCACCAGCATCAGCAATCAGCTGTTTGTGTATCGTGAAAAAATGAGCTTGATTTTTTTCGTCGGGCTTTCAGCATTAGCAGCCAGCTCAGCAATCTGCTCTTGTGTGCGCACTTGCATTGGGTGCAGTGAATTTGTTTTGTCAGCTGTTCATTAGAATCACAATCTGCTTGTGTGTGCGCATCGTAAAAAAATTAGATTATTTTTTTCCGTCGGGCTTTTAGCATCAGCAATCAGCTTCTCTTTCACTGGCTGCAGTGGGTTTATTTCGTCAGTTTTTCACCAGCATCAGCAATCAGCTGTTTGTGTATCGTGCAAAAATGAGCTTGACTTTTTTCGTCGGGCTTTCAGCATTATCAACCAGCTCAGCAATCAGCTTTTGTGTGCGCACTTGCATTGGGTGCAGTGACTTTGTTTCGTCAGCTGTTCTGCAGCATCAGCAATCAACTTCTATTTTCGCATAGTGATAAAATTATTATGCTTTTTTCCGTTGGGTATATCAGCATCAGCAATCAGCTTTTGTGGGCGCAATTTCATTGGCTACAGTGAGTTTGTTTCGTCAGTTTGTCACCAGCATCAGCAATCAGCTGTCAACTCAGCAGTCAGCTCAGTAATCAGCTTTTGTGTGCGCACTTGCATTGGCTGAAGTGAGTTTGTTTCTTCAGCTGTTCAGCAGCATCAGCAATCCGCTTCTTTGTTCGCATAGTGAAAAAATTATTATGCTTTTTTCTGTTCGGCATATCAGCATCTGCAACCAACTCAGCAATCAGCTTTTGTGTGCGCATTTTCATTGGCTGCAGCGAGTTTGTTTCGTCAGCTGTTCATCAGCATCAACAATCTAGAAATGAAAGGCGAGCTTTAAAAATCTGATCGAACATAAAATAGGGTTTCTTTGCGCTTTTGGCAAATCAAAAAAAATTCTTTTCATGAAATTATTTAAGTTTACTTAAAGGATTAGGTCGTATTTTTCACATTTCCTCAAAACTACAAGTTTAAGTTCTCCAATACTATCGTAATAATTATTTTTGACATAAATATGGCAAATTAGTATTCGCCATAGGTTTCAAATCTGGTTTAGATCTGGGGATTGTGCAGTCTAGTCCAAAGTTTTTACAGGACATGTTAATATGAATGTCTTTGTATGGCGATCGGCATGAATCCTTGCATTATCTTGTGGCCCAACACTCCTTCATGATTTTCGAAGCTATTGGTAAGATTCAGGAAAGGAGTTTCGGGTGCGGTTCTATTTATTTGCATCAAGAATATTTGTCAGTTCAACAATGAACAACCAGGAGTATGTAGGAGTGTTGCAATCGCTGGTATAATCACAGAATATATGATGGTTGAACGAAATAATGGTCGTAAAAAGTGAATTACAACAATAATCATGATTTTGATTTGAATTTTATATAGTGAGTCGCTATGGATAATTCTGTCATGCAGTGATTGAATATAGATGGCTACGAAATATGATCTGTGTATTAATATAAAGAGATCATGATCAAATGTATGTCTCAAAATATGTTGATTGCACAAACATCATACAACGATGATAATATTTTTTCAAACTACTGTTTTAAAGTGTATACATAGAATACCGAGAAAATTTATTTTTAATTTCAAATAAAGCTTTTCTCATCTCTTCAACCACAAAGTAATAAATATTTATTAGCATCTATTTCATTCTGTTATGTTTGGTTGTGTCACCTGCACAACTAAATCCTTTGAGTGGCAAATATTATTTGTTTTTTTTTTTTTATTTTTGTTCCATTTTTATAAAGGGTTTAACCTGGGAGCATGGATGGTTGGATGTATGTAGTATGTAAAATTGAGTGGTTAAATGACATTTACATGGAATTTGTTAAATTAACAAACGGCAAACGGAGTTGTCACTTTGGTAAACATGAAAAGTTTTTTTTTGGCAAAAACCAAAAACCTTAAAACACTCAAAACCATGTCAACTCAAGTGTAACTAAACTCAGCATGTTCCATATGTATAACTAACTTTGTATATTTACAAACATATGTATGTATATGTATATCTACAATCATGTAACCCAATAGACATTTTATCATCAACTTGTGCTTTGGACTTCATTATTCATGCATATACTATATACATATGTTTGTATCTATGCATGTATGTACTATCTATGTTTAGGTTGTAAGTATATTCGTGTGCTTGAGAGTTTTGAAGTTGCTTAAATTTCTGTTAAATATGCGCAAAGTAGTTTTGGGCACAAAATGACAAATAGAATTTTGGTTTGGTTTAGTTTAGTATGGTTGGGAAAACAAACATAAATATGCAAAAAAGATACAAATGACATAAGTTACGCATACGCAATGTGGCACAGACATAAAATGATAATGACTTGTGTAGCCAAGACATATGGTATGTATGTACACATCAATATAAGCAATGTAAATGACAGGTGGGGAAGCAAAAGTTGACGTTTATTGGTAAATAATTTCAATTTGAATTACTCATTGTTTAGTTAAGTCAATAGGTACATTTTTTAGAATGTATGTATGTATACTAGAAACAATAATTGATTGGCACCATCTTTGCTTGGCTACAATAATTTTAAAGTATTAATAAGTTTGTTAAGTTCTTGTGTACTGTAATTTTTATCGCATTTGTGCAGACAATTTTTGGTTTTCTCACTTTATATTCAGTGTGTCTATGGCATATATTTTCCTAAGGAAATACAGTTAAACTTCCTTAATTCGAATCACTATCACTATGCACAAAAAAAAGAGATCGGCTTATGGTGACTACGACTTACAGGAATTTTTAATTTTATAGATTGTAAAAACTATACGTTCTTCAGTTTAATCTATATCTATATCTATCTATATATATATATATAATCGTAAGCCTTTTCCAGTCTGTGCATGCTAATCTCAGAAACGGCTTAACCAATTTGAATGCGGTTTTCACAGGTGTATTGAAGAAAGCTTCCTGTTTATAGTGTTTATTTTATCGAAATCGACCGACTAAACCAAAAGATATTCATATTTTTAATTCTGTTGCCTACTTTTTGAATGTTTTCCTCTTTTGCAGCGCAGCAACATTAAACAGCTGATGGTTAGGAAAAAAATTAACACGCCTACGAAGTCGTCGGTAGAGATGAGCTAAACAGTGATTTCAAAATCACAGTGATTCTAACCTGTGATTGAGTTATAGTCATTTGAAGGGAGAGACAAAGTTTACTTTGGAGCAACTGAATCAAAGTGAGTCACAATCAATCAAATAAACTGTGTCTCTCTGTTCAAATGACTGTGTCTCAATCACAGTTTAGAATCACTGTGTCACTGTTTAGCTCATCTCTAGTCGTGGGCACAGCTAGTTACAATTATAAATAAAAAAGACTAGAGTTTTGCTAATCAACAAGCGGACGCACCTAACGCGTGTTGTGTAGCGTTTCCCGTTGAACACATAGTGTCATATGTAGTCTAGCCGTTACTCTTTGAAATACAAATTACTTAAGATATATCGATATTTGTTTTTCATACATCACAACATATCGATATAAAGCTTCGATATATCACATCGGAAAAAATATCGATTTATAGTTTTAAATGAATGTCCCTAGTCTGAACATGAATTGACTTGTCATCATTTTTACGTGCGATCAAGAAGCCACCGCCTTATAAAAAATTATTAGTCCGCTAACGAAAATCATTAAGCAAGACTATGCTAGCGGAGAATGCTTATTTCATACTCAACGGGACGGTGGCTAAAGTACGAAAGATGATTTATTAATTACACGCCTCAACAATCGTCATTAACTCCTATTACACACTTGAAGTCTGATTTATTTAATCTGAGTTATAATGTGCAGTAATGTCGTCATATGAAAACAGTTGGTTATGCAAATTTCATTGTCCACCTCAAGAGTAGGATCGTAATAATATTCTTTTCAAATGCTATTAGTATTAGTCAAGATAGATACAGGTAATATATGAGTATATCATATATCATTATCTTATATAGAATATTAATTAAAATGAATTTAACTTAAGAAAGTACATGCCAATTCTTCATTCGGTTGCATTCGAATTATGGAAGTTTAACTGTATTTACAAAAAACTCCTGCAATTTCTAGCAAAACGCTTATTTATGCATTCACACACCCACCCACAAATAAACAATTATGACGAACACTTACATACATAGCCACCATAACCACATGGTTGTTGGGGGTACTTCAGATACAATTTCGTGTCACAGCAGACGTTGCACTTTGGAGAAGGAAAGGAAAGCAATGCAAAGGAAAAACACACATAATTCATGTGAAATGTGTGCGTGGGAACGACAGAATGCAACATTTGGTGTGGCAAGCAACAGAAAATCATTTGTGGCAAGAAAAACTTTCTTTTCTTAGTTTTCGGAGGCTTTCGACGGCAACTAACAAAAATATTACTTACACACACACACGCACACACACACTACCTTAAGGGTACTACAATATTTTATTATTATTTTATTCAAACTAAGAAAATAAGAAAAATAAACTAATTCAAATATTTTGCAATGTGAGTAAGAGGGAACCAGGGGTGGGTAATTTTAATTCTTTAGTAAAATACAATAAAGTTTTCACAGACTTACTATTCTTTCACCATGTCCTTTATTCATTCAATCGACCATTTTCTTTCCTCCTTTTGAAAAGAATGGATGACCGCATAAATTCGCATCACATCACATCACATCGCATCGCATCGCTTCATCACTTTACTTTTGGAATGGAAATGGCCTCTTGCAATTTTAATAACCACTCAAAATGAAAGGGGTCTTTAAGAAATTTTGATGACCGACCGACATTGGAGAAGGGCAAATGGTTCTGCGCTTTCTACTGGTTGTTCCGAAAATTGAGTCAAAAGGACACAGCTGTGGCACGTTTTGACCGCAAGATACCTTTTTGAATATTTTATGACTGAATTTTAATGAAAATTAATGCGAAATTTGTAAAGGGCCAAACGAAACTCAAAGTGGAATTCAGGGACACACAGGCGGCGGGTATGATAGTGTGAGATAAGACCGAGTGATGGAGCTGAACAAAATCCTATCTGGCGCGCATTGCATGCATAAAATGTTAGTGTGAATTTAGAATGCGAACTAACTTTTTTTTTAGTTTTGGTTTTCTTTTTTATTTTAATTCAAAATGAAAAAAATAGTTAAAAATTTAATCAAATCATCATCAGTCCAATTGTTGAAAGTTTCCAATTAAAATCATATCGAAACTTATTTGGAAAAAAGAGTGAAACCCATTACCCAATTGACAAAAGTTAACAAAGCCATTCTCTCTTTCGACATTTTCCAATCAAAACAATTTCCGTTTCTTTTTTTTTTCAGTAATTTTTATTTTCCACAGTCCTCCATTGTTATTACTTTGGTAACGGTAAAAGCTGATACTGATGCTGATGCTGATGCTGATGATGACAATGATAACAATAATAATATTGTAATAATGATGATGATGATGACGGCTGAGTCCATTGTATTGTATGTGTGTGCATTGCAGGAAATTGACTTTCGTAATCAAATTATCACCGCGAAAACTTGTGATATTTCTAGAGAACAAAAATTATAATGATTTGAAGTGGTTTCCATTCCAGAAAATCTAATTAGAAATGGGTTTGGTTTCATCTTTGTTTGCTTTTGATATATTAAAACAATAAAAACGAAGAAAAAATAATAGAAAAGTAGATAAATTAAATTAATTCATAGTCATAGTTATCATTATATAAAATATTGAATTAAGTTGATGAGGAAAGGTAATTGAGTGTAAGCAATAATAGTCACTGGTATGGAATGCTGTGGAATGTTGTGATTAAATTACAATAAGAACAAAGAACATATTATTAATAACCGATGAGATTGGCCTCAACATCAGCATTTCATCTGGTCTTTTCTATTCGCCAGGTATTAAACGTGATTGTTAGTTTTTAGGTAACAAAATTATTAAGAGAAGCCATCTTAAGACCGAAATCATGGTTGCTGAATCATTCATAGTTTGCTTTCGTTTCTTTTTGCATAAAATATGAATAAATTAGAGTAAATAAATTTTATTTATTAAAAAAAGATATTGAAAATATAGTAATAAAATGCATCATCACTATAATTATATATTGTATAATAACCTATGAGATTGGCCTCAACATGCAAATGCATTTCATCTGGTCTTTACTTGTAAGCAGCATGGATCAAATTCTTTTGATCGTCAATCAGTTTTTTAAAGAACTTAAAGTAATATAAATAATTGTAATCATTAAATGAAATACTCTTGGAAACAATTCACATAACATTAAGCTTCATTTCTTTTTTTGTAAATTACCTTCTGCACTTTCACAACGAACGAATAAACTGTCTAAATTCTGATTGATTGCATTGACTTTCGCCATTCATTTATCACACACATTACGAGGCCTTTGTCAATGTCAGTTGTGTCCTGGCCAAAACCATATGGAATGGCAAAGGCAAAAGCATTGGAAACAAGAAAAATAAAGTAAGAAAACTGAAAAGAAAGCAAACAGCAACAGATGAGACATCTGTGTGTCGATGAAAAATTGTAAAAAATTCAACACACAAAAGGAAGGAAACAAGTAAACCGGATGTATAAATAAAAAGAAAGAAAATGAAAAACGATGAAAAACTAATTGTAACAAATGATAACTTATGAGTGAGTAAAGCAACACAAAATACATCAACGAACTGATGACTTTGACTTCAACTGAGCTAAGCCATCTTTGTATCTGCTTTGTATATTTCTACTACTCATATGAATAGATATATTTTATGTGAAAGTTTTGTATGTTCTGTCACATACTGCCTAACAAAATGAAATTTGTTTCATACTAGTATGAAATGTATGACTTTTTTTGTTCTTCATATCGGTGACATGACCTCTCAAAGTAAGTATATGATATGCGTACATTGACATTATCAGCATTGCGAGGGAAATCAATTTACTAGTAAACACTGCCCATTCATTCTTCTGGGTAGCCCCTCATTCACATGTTCGCCTGTTCATCGGGAAACTAGATCCAAAGTATATGAGATTATGAAAAGAAACGTAGTATAAACTTACTTACTTACTTAGCTGGCCATAACAACCCGTTTACCGGGTTACGGCCTGCTTCAGCACATCTCTCCAGGCGCCTCTGCTTTGCGCGCGCCTCCTCCAGTTGGTCACACCAAGCGTCGACAGGGCTCCTTCAACTTGGTCCTTCCAACGTAAATTGGGTCTTCCTCTCCGTCGACGTCCCGCTGACTTTCGCATCAAACACACGTTTTGCTGGAGCATCTTCATTCATCCGAACGACATGACCGAGCCAGCGTAGCCGCTGGCTATCGATGCGCTGGGCAACGTCAATATCGTTGAAGCGCTCATACAGCTCCTGATTGGTACGAATGCGAAAGTCATCGCCAACCCGAACAGGACCGAAGATCTTGCGCAGTACTTTTCTCTCGAACACTCCCAGGGCATCTACATCATTGCGTGTAAGTGACCATGCTTCCGCGCCATATAGAAGCACAGGTCGGATGAGTGCCTTGTAGAGTGTTAGTTTTGTTGCTCGAGAGAGGTCTCTACTACTCAATTGCCTATTGAGACCAAAATAGCACCTGTTGGCAAGAGTGATTCTGCGCTTGATCTCCAGGCTGACGTCGTTATCGGTGTTAATGGCGGTGCCAAGGTACACGAACTCCTTGACAACATCGAAAGTATAGTCGCCGGCTGTAACTTGGGATCCAACACGCCGCACGTCCCTACTAGTTGTGACAACATATACTTCGTCTTGCCCTCATTCACCGCCAGACCCATTTTGGCAGACTCCCGTTCAATAGCACTGAAAGCTGCGGTGACATCTCGCTTGGTACGCCCAATGATGTCGATGTCGTCGGCATACGCAAGGAGCTGGACACTTTTGTAGAAAATAGTGCCAGTGCGATGTACACCCGCCTTCCGCAGAACGCTCTCCATGACGAAATTGAAGAGGTCGCATGATAAGGGGTCGCCTTGTCTGAAACCTCGCACGGTATCAAAAGGTTCGGAGAGGTCTTTTCCTACCTTGACGGAGCTGCATGAATTACTCAACGTCATCCTGCAAAGCCTTATCAGCTTCGCAGGGATACCGAGCTCAGACATTACGGCATACACGCGATCCCTTATTGGGCTATCGAAAGCTGCCTTATAGTCGACAAAGAGATGGTGAGTGTCGACTTGGTACTCATGGGTCTTCTCCAGGATTTGGCGCAATGTGAATACCTGGTCGATGGTGGACTTACCAGGTCTCTGAAGCCGCACTGATAAGGTCCAATCAGTGCGTTGGCGTGTGGCTTCAATTGTTCACATAGTACGCTCGTAAGAACCTTATATGCGATAGGGAGTAGGCTTATACCCCGATAGTTGGCGCATATCGTGGGGTCTCCCTTTTTCAGGACAGGACATAGTGCGCTGAGGTTCCAATCGCTGGGCATGCATTCTTCCAGCCATATACTGCAGATGAGCTGGTGCATGCACCCTACCAGCTCATCACCTCCGGCCTTAAACAACTCAGCAGGGAGGCCATCGGGGCCTGCAGCTTTGTTGTTTTTGAGTCGCTGGATCGCGACCCTGACCTCTTCATGGCTGGGCGGCGGAATCTCCACGCCGTCATCGGCAATTGGTACGCTATCTTCTCTAGTGGCGGAATTGGAATGCACGTAGTATAAACATTGTCCCATTTAATGTGAATTAAAACTATATAAATCCAAATAAGTGTAGTTTTAAATAGAATGAAAAATAACTTATAAGAAGTAAAGGTCCTCTTGAGTCAATACAAACTTCATTGTTTTCTGTTTCTTTTTAGTAAATAAAAAAATGAAATAAGAAAAAAAAAAGAAAGTCTAAAGAATGGAACAAAAGTACAATAAGTTTTTTGACAGTCAGATGATGAAGGATATGTGCAAGTAAAAAACATAAATATGCATGAATATACATATATATTTACAAAAGGACTTTTCGGTATGCATATGCAACACCTTCAATTCAAGAAGAAGTCAACTTGACATGGCTTAAGTTCAGTGAGCAAAACTTCAAAGTTTCATGTGTTAAGTTTTTAAAAGTGTTTCGCAAAATTTTGTTAACAATCAAATTATTCATATGTGTACATCATCTTAGTCCTAAGTGTGTATGAGTATTTTTCCTTAACTTGAGTAATTAACACTAATAAATCTTGAAAACTTTTTCTATAGAAATATTAAATTCACTTTGGATACAAATTTATACAATATTTTCATTTTAAGACTATGATTTTTGTTAGCTATAAAATCTTAGAGTTTGTTACTGTTAATGTTGATTAACAGAACTGTTAATTTAACATATGTGTATTCAGCACTGTTAATGTTAAGCAAAGAAATTCACCATTAATTTTGGTTGATGCTTGCTCAACAAGTAGCGCTACGAAACTTCAAAAAATGTACAAAAATCTACACAGCCATTTGGTGGTTGTTTTTTCAATGTTGTCGAATGCTGTGGATGTTATTTCATTTAACTTATACTGCTATTCATTGTATATTTAACATATACTGTCTGCTAGGGAGTTGATAATATATAGAAATTGTATTAGAATCTTTTGAGTCAATATACCAAAGATATTTAGTATATTTTATATAGGTAAATTTATTGGTAAAAATTATTGTATAAATAAATTCAAATCCTAAGTTATAAAAATGCAAATTCAAACTAATTGAAATGCACAAGTACTTAGATTAAATAAATTTCCGTATTATTTGTCCATTTTTAACCTTTTCAAAATTGAGTTCAAATAACGCTCTTGCCTCTTGGACATGTCAGACATTTGGGATTTCCAAATCGATGGCTTCCCTTCTTGACAAAAGTCAATGGTTGCATTTACCACAAAATAAAAAAAAAAAAAACAAAATAGAAAATAGAAATACTACCAAAAACTAAAATTACATTTTGTGGCAAATCCTGACAAGTTTTTAGTTTAGTCATTGACTGCAAAATGCAGACAGAAATATCAAATGGAATGAAATGAAATGAAATCGATGCAATCCATGTCAGCCATTTGGGAACAAATGATTCTATGGAATCAGCCCCATGGCTTTTGCCAATTGCTGTGCATAGTAGTATTTCTATCTACCATAAATATCTAAGAGTAATTTTCTGATTTTGTTTTGTGTTTGTGTTTGTGTTGCTGTATGTTGTGATTTAGTCATGTTCAGACTATAACACTTATTGCTTTAAGCTGATAGAATTTTAACTTTGTTTTTTGTATATCGATTTTTTATTTATCTTTAATGCCCCTTAAAAGGCAACAAAACTCTATAAAACCATCATAAATCTTTTTGGTTTTACAAAATGAATTAAAATGTTATGTCAAAAAATTACATGAATCCTTTGGACGACATGAGCTTCGATGGCTTGGATTCAATGTCAAAAGACCAAACCTCCTGAAATCATCTACCCATCCACCCATTCACCCAATCAATGCCGCACATTGTGACCACCGCCAATAAATTTCACACTTGCCGACATAACGAGAAGATACTTTTTGTTTATGTTGTTGTTGTTGCTGATATTGACGATTTTGTTCTTGTTGTTTTTTAAAGTAAACTTTAAGCGTGAAGCATTAAACATAAATCACATTGGGCATATTGAACCGCGTCGAATTCTCTGAGAGCTACCCAGATAGTCCCACATCCCCACAGCCACAACCCGAACATAAACATGAAATCCTATCAATGACATAATTTATGCCCGAACGCTTTGCCATAGCACACAGGGCAGCTTAATATGTGTATACATTCACTGAGTGACTGACTGAATGACTGACTGATTGAGAGCTTGACTTTGGCTTCAGTTCGGTTTGGTTGGGTTTGACTTGGCTTTGGTTTGGTTTGGTTGGGTTGGGTATGGTTCGAGATACGCGACCATTGCGATGCATTGGTGATAAAAACGTTTTGGGCGTCGCGTATCGGCTGTAAATTGGATTTAACTCTTAACCCTGCTGCTTCCGTTGATGCCCTTATGATCTTTGCTCGTGCTTTGTGCATTAATGATAACTGACAGAACATTTGATTGGCGTAAATTTGTAGTAAGTGACATTGACACGTTGGATATGTCGATAAACTCAAGCTGAGTACGCGAGTATCGAAGTTTTGTAGCAGCGGTTCTTAAACATAAACTAACCTTGTTCAACAATATTTATTTTTTCCAGAACTTATACATTTTCCACTGATTTTAAAACTTGAGAGAACTCAACGCTCAGTACACAATAATTGTTACGGTTCAGTGGTGAAAAACACATGATTTATAAAAAAAAAAAATGGAAAAAGTAATTTATTCAAAGTATTGGCTCTTCGATTCTATACAATTTGTCCATCTTTCTGCAATTTTATGAATGCCTTTCCAAAAAAAACCGTTTGTCTTTTCAGGCAAACTACTCACCAAGCCATTTTTCGACATCATCAAAATTGACAAAGTGTTGCTCAGTCAGTGCGTGTCCCATCGAAAGGTTTTGACTGCATCTTTCACCAATTTTGGTGTGTGTGATGGTGCATTAGCATACAATACAATCATTTTACCGTGTCTTCTTCGATCGCTAATTGTTTTTTGTGACACATTTAACATTTCTGCTAGTTGTTTTTGAGTTTGGGTTGGGTCTTCGTCCAATAACTCCTGTCATTTCGCATGCACAAATGGTTTTGGTCTACCCGAACGCTGACTGTCTTGCAGATCAAAATCACCAGTTTCTAATTTGCTAAACTACTTCTCAAATATATTCTCATAGATGAAGCATGCTCTCCGTAAGTCTCCACCAGCAAACGATGACTTTCAATATCCTTTTTGTTTTTTGGCATTGCATGCCGCAAATGCTCTTTCTTAAGCATGAATCTTGACATATTCACAGAGCTCTAGTACAATGTCGCTATTATTTAGATGAAATCACACGTGTTGTTTTTGAAGGTTAGTGACACTTACGAATAGCGATATCTGTTTGAAAAACCATAAAGAAATTCCCGGTGCACCTGGTATATTATAACATTTTGATAAAACTAATGAATGTTGATGAAAAATGTGAAAATTATTTTGCAAACCCCAACAGTTTAGGAATCCCTGGCTTAAAGAGTTAAACAATTTTTTAAGCTTAAAAGCTATAACATTTACGCAGTGAAACATCAATAGTTTTTCAATATTTATTATGCATACGCACTGTTGTCAGATCATTGCATAAATGAACGTGACTACCGACATTTTGAAAATATTTAACTTAATTTCAGAACTTTCTTGTTTTTGTGTATTTTTCTTTTCCATCCAATTTTTTGTTGTAAGTATTTTTGTAAAAAAGAAGAATAAAGTCGACAATTTTTCGCATATAAAAAGTTTGTCTCGCACACAATTGCGCAAATACAATCAAAACTTTTGTCATAAAACATTAAATAAGGTGCAACGACAAGAACAAAAATAAAAGAGCATTCTACTCGTATAATGACAACAACAATAATAATAATAATAATAGCAACATTGTCCGAAAGAGAGAGAAGAAGAGAGAGGACGGCAGAAAGGAAGGAAGATAGGGTACATTGAACAATTGAGCGCATAAACAAATGCGAAAAATGTTATCTTTTGCTTATGCTGTTCTACCTTTGACTATCTTTCTTCTACGAGGATCATTCAATAATAATAATTATGTTAGCCTGCAGTTAAGATAAAAAATATCACTTGCTAATATGTTATACTAAAGTTTTACCTCGACCATTAAAGCTGAAGCTATATAAAGGTGTTTGATGTAACGCCATTGAGGAAGACTATGCATTCGATAGAAGACTCAAGTGGTGAAAAACCATACTAACTTGGTATATTAAATTGAAAAATGTACACTTATCAGAGATTTGACTGACGAGAGCTGTTGCTGTCAGCCACAATTTAATATTTAATCAATCTATATTTATGAACTTGTCCCAATTATGGTAAGAACTAGTTTCCTTGTCTTGTTGTTTGAGCCACTTTATTATGAAATCTTTGTACTCAGCACTGTTGCTGAATGCCTACTTGAGTTGACCAATCAAATAAAAACAGGAGTTTGCCCAATATGGACTGTAAGGATGATGAGTTTGGTATCTTTTAATCCTTTTTACATTGGTTGCTTGAGTCAGATCAGTGAGCTTTGTGAGGGCAATCAATGTCTTGTATAAGTTTTTTATTTGAGATACCAGAAATGTTCGTTAATAGTTTTAATTTACTATTGCTACATACAGACAAACAAACAAAATATAAGACATCCTGAAAGATGATGCTTATATTGTGAATTTCGAGTATTTGAGGTTGAAACAAATGACTTGTATTCATCATCTAATGGGATTCGAGCAATACCAAACTATTTCCATTTCTCTTCTACATCAATTTGTTACTTTGATTATTGAATGACCCTTGTAACTCTTTTATCTCGGCATGCATATGGATACAATACATTCTTTTCTTCATATTTCAAATCACCAAAGTTATTTCATTAAAACTTTATAAAAACATGAAGGAATAAAGAGAGATGAATGAATGAATGAATAAGTGAAAAAACAAATATTTGTGGAAAATAATCAATGAGTTTATAGCATGTTGAGATTCAAAACAATTTGTACATAGAATAGAATAATAGAAGAAATATTCAACTAAGTACTTTTATGTAATAAATAAAAATTTGTTTGCTTTTGAATTATTTTCGATATCCGGCAGATCAGATACACAAACAATCAAACACATGCTGATACTTTAATACCCGTAAAGAGTAAAGTAGAGAAAGAGGAAAAATATTTATTTCATGCATCAACACCCATTTCAATAACATAAAAGTATTTACTGTTGTAGAATAACTGAACTTACTAACTAAAGTCTGAAAATAGACAAAAGCGTAAAACATTTCAAGGAAGAAAATGCAATTCAAGTTACCCGCTGCGCTTTTATTTTAAGAACTTGGAAAAACTTAAATTGAAGTGTATGTTTGTTTATGTGTTTGTTCTATGTATCAAAATATTTCTTTGTGTATACATAAATACAGATGTAAAGATACTATTTGTGTGTAGTTGTATATATGAGTATGTTGTGTATCTTCTATCTGTTTGTGATTGTTTTCTAAGTTTTGTAGTTATTTCTATTGATTATTGTTCAATATGAAATATTGAAGTGTGTTTGACATGGTCAAGTGTTTTGTTCAAAATAATTTAAAAGTTTATTCTCCCCAACTCTCTCTCACTCTCTCTCTCACTCTCTCTCTCTCTCTCTCTCTCACCATGTGCTTATCAATTTTGTTTTAGGTTCTTGTCACATTTTCAGATAGAAATAGTATAAAGAGGAAGAAAGAGGAATAAAGAAAAAATATATTGCTTACCTTTTACTCTAATAGATATGTATACGAGTATAGATACATTGAGGAAAACGTATACACTAAATTGATATTGAATACTTCCAAGGAGTAATAGATGCAATTTCAATATAACTAAGTACATTATTTTGTTTGCCATTACAATAAATTCTTATTATGTTTCGTACCAGATTGCAAATGGTTTCAAAAATTAGACTAAAATTTTCTAAATTATTTGTATATTTATCAGAAACACCTGATTATGTAATATGTGATATCCATATTAAATATTTGTTTAATCGCTTCAGTTAGCGTGTAGAAATATTATATTAATGATTTGTCTTACGCTTAGGGTAGAGTCAGTCATCATACTGCAATTCAATACAACAATTGTCATATGTAGATGGCGCTAAATATGTAGTAACACGTCATGAGAGCGCATGACCATGTATACGAGACCTGTTCAAAAAGTATCGCGAATTTTGAATTTATTTATTTTGAATATTTAGCTAATTTTTGACACCTGTTTTGCTTGGACGTGTTTTGGCTCAATGGATCAACGAGTCTTTATCAAATTTTGTGAGAAAAACAAAATTAAGTACGCAGACGCATTCCGAACAAATGCCAATGAGAAGTTCTCAATTGAACCAACACCGGATATCACGCGTTTTCCAACAATGCCATTTATCACTGTATCACTTTCTCACTATTTCACTCTGGCCTTTGCTGCTATTTTTCAATCACCAAAGCTACTTTTATCGGTAGTACAAAAGAAGAAGATGTGAATAACGAAGAGCGTGCCGGTGGCCCGAGCATATCAACAACTACACGTATAGTGTTCCAATTTCAGTTCGATAAGACAAAAAGAAAAGTAAGAACTGGTTTTGAATGGCTACCTCTTTCAGTAAATAGGGAGGTCTGTTTTAACATACTGTGAAATAAACAGAAATTTAGAATGAAAAGTTTATAAGGTGAAAAGAAGGTTTACTTTTCAAAAAAATAAAGAACACATTGAGTAAATTTCCAGAAAATAGAATGGATGATTAATAAAATGGTGTTCATTGGGAACTTTCAAATGTAATTCAGGAAGTGATTGGTAGAAAAGACTCGGTGATTTTATCGAATAACCAAACCGCTTCAACTGAATGTTAATAGGGCTGTCAGCATGTAAAAACAGAAAAGGAGGAATCAAACACTCCCAAAAGAGTTTTCTGTGGAACCTAAAATCGGACATCTGGTGGAATAGAGGAAGAAGAGTTTTCTGTGGCACCCCTGTATATATTAATTTTATAATATTTCAATTTCAGTTAAAAAATGGTGGAATCAAGAAGACTGTAATATTATTGTTGCGAAGAATTTACACCTCTTTTAACCTGAACTGTTTTGGACGCCAAACCTTTTTCAACTTATCCGAGCTGTCAACAAAGCACAATATTTTTATTTTGTCTTTCTATTTTGTTACATTTATTGAAGTGTCAGCTGGATCAAAGAGTTTTATAGACAAAGTTTTCTTAAAAATAAAAAGACAAATGAAAACAAAATATTTACTTCGGTTTTCATGCTATTTATATACCGTTCGTACAAATGGAAACATAGTACATATGTCAATAAAAAGTTGGATATTGAAGAAATGCAGTTCATAATGACAAACAATTTTTTGAGAAACATATTTGATGTTATTTAAGTTTTATTTACAGTTCAATAGATTTTAATTTTTAGTTCTAAATTTTTTTTTGGTGGCTTATTTTAATAATTGGGTAACTTTGACTGAGTTATATGGCAATAGAAGATTTATTTGTATTTTTACATCACAAGAACTCTCAAGCTAAGACTCTATTTTGAATCAAAACGAATCGCTGGATATACTAACAAAGCAATTCAGATTCCTTGCGTTACAAACATAAGAGTAAAATGATAATGCATTTCACACTAGTGTAGAGTGTCTAAAACAAAAGTGAAAATATAAAAAATAAAATTGAATGGATCCGGAAAAAATGGATAAAACTTTGAATGACTCAACTTAATATTGTTTCTTATTTTATTATATAAAAGATGGGCACATTGCACTTCGTTTAACTTATAAAATGCACAAATAGAAAGAAATTGAAAAACTTTACTTGCATTGAAATTTACTATTAAATATCAATCGACAAGAAATTCGAGCCTCATCTTGAAGCTCACTGTAAATACAAAATTTAATATTCTACAATGTTATACTATTTTTGTTTTCCAATGAAAATTATTTGGGTTTTTTTTTATATTTTTTTTTTGTGGATTGATGCAAAACTAAAAAGAAAATGGAAAAGGTCTGCAGTGTAACCGGAAGTTGTGCACTGCGGCGGAAACGCATACTTTAGAGCCAAACTTGAAGCGCTTCAACGAACTTGGTTAGCTTGTATTACTTGTAATGAGCCAACGAAACGAACAAAAATTGTAAACTTAAGTTACAAGAGAAGAATTAACTTTTGTTCTTTGATTTTTAAAGGCAATTAACTTAATTAACTGCTAGGCAAACAAATAAAACTTTTACATTAATAAAACTCTATGTAGAGGTTAGCAAAAGTATATAATATACTTATATATATATATGTATATAGTACATTATATGCTATATATAATAGTATATCGTAGTATAAACATTAAACTGCGCACAACTGCAATAGATTTTTTTTCAGTCTTCAAACTTATGTTTCAACTAGCTGTGCCTTCGACTTCGTACGCGTGGTATTCGAAATATGTTTGTAATGGCGTGCATTTTCTTAACTTTTTTCCTAATCATCAGATGTTTAATGTTGGCGCGCAGCAAAAGAGGAAAACATTCGAAAATCAGCCAAAAAGTAGGCAACAGAACTAAAAATATGAATATCTTTTGGTTTAGTGTGTCGATTTTGATAATATAAACGCTATATGTTACAGGAAGCTTGCTACAATACACCAGTGAAAACCGCATTCAAATTGGTAAAGCCGTTTCTGAGATGCGCAGACTGGAAAAGGCTTACGATTATTATATATAGATATACAGATTTAGTCATTAATTTTATTGATTTGATTTTGCAAAAAGTATTTAATGTATAATCAATATAAGTGGTTTATCAATATATCATGTGACTTTTAGAATAAGGTACAATTAACATCAAAAGTAACAGAATTTTCAGTTTATTTCCAATTTAAATCCACAATATTTAGTATATAGCTAAGTTAAAATGACACTTTGTTAAGAGTATTGTGTATGTAGATAAGAAATCATTTTTTTTTTTAAGATAACATCAGACAGTTCAGATTGTTGGATGATATTGAGAGAGTAATACAATATATATTAAGGAGAACTTGTCAACTATTTAGAAGCCTTTAAGAAACCAGCGTAGTATAATAATCCTTGTTCCCTGGGATATTGGAAATTATTTAAATTAGAGAAGGGCCATAACAAGTTGTGCTTCCTTCAGCTTTCATTTCAGACTCATTAGTTCACCTGCCCTACAACGCAATATAAAGCAATCTGAGCAACAACGACCACACTGCCGAGGCATCGCTTGTTTTCAAACGCTACTGTAGTACCACTTCTCTGGTGCAGATTAGTGCATGTTAACTTATATCTGAAATCTTAAGAGAAATTTGTCAGGTATTAGGTTGATGGTGTAACCGTTTCTACTTCGGATTTCCAGGCAATCCCAAGAAATTCAGTGAAGAAGCTTCAAGAAAATTATGACACTGGAATTGAAAGAAATAGTTGTAATCCTTATAATGAAACAATAAACGCAAATCGGGAATGTTAATCCTTGAAAAAGATATATACTTAATAAAGAATCAACTTTCTTAGAGTTTGGACTTGATGTGCCATGGGACAACTATCACAATTTTTAAAGATGAAAGACTTTTAAGCTAGAAGATATATAGATATTGACAAATTTTGTAAAAGAATCTGGATAGACTTTTTAGACTTCAACTAAGTATAATGTTAAAAAAGTAGTATTTGATTATATACATACATACATACATACTTTATTTAAAAGCAAAAGGATTGAGTTGATACACCAAAATGATTCTTTACTCCTACTATGACCCTCTTATAACCATAAATATAACTTATATATCTATATCTATCTATCTTTATATAAAATCGTAATCCTTTCGTGCCTGCGCACGCTTATCTCAGAAACGGCTTAACTTATTTGTCTGGCGTATTGTAGCAAGCTTCGTGTAACATTTGGCGTTTATTTTATCGAAATTGACCTACTGAATCAAAAGATAATCATATTTTAAATTCTGTTGCCTACTTTTTGGCTGATTTTCGAATGTTTTCCTTTTTAGCTGCGGGGCAACATTAAAGTTCTGATGATTCGGAAAAAAGATAACAAAATACACGCTATTACAAATATATTTCGAATACCACGCGTACGAATTCGGGGGCATAGCTAGTTCTTAATAAATATGAATAATCGAAAACTTAATTATCATACAGTTTAGTACAATAGTATTTCAATTATATTTTCAAAATATCTTCCCTTTTGATTGTTATTAAAATTGTATAAGATCTAATTTTACAGATTTGAAATCTAATTTTCTTGAATCAATTTTGTATTTTTGTTAAATACGAGTATGTACTCATGTCAATAAACTTGATAAATAGTTTTCCACTTGATTATATAATAATTTCATTAAACATGTTCTTTTTGTTCTATGAACATCAAATATACTTGAATGTATTGTATATCAAGTACATAGTTTTATTAAGACTGTTAACTAACATAATGAGCATAAATAAATCATCAAAACCATTTCAATTTTGGATGGAGTAATTGATTTCATTAAGAAATTCTTAACATTATTTTATGGTGAATATAAATAAATTTCTTATTGCTCGTAAAACCAAAATTCTGCATAAATGCCCAAGTACTTATATTGATCCTTTTGCTATTTAAGTCGATTGTAGTACAATAAAAGCAAAGCAGAATACAAAAAAGAATATAAACTTCAAATTATTGAATCTTATGTTCCTTTCATCATAAATATTTGCAGATTTAATTGAATGTTATAAGAAATTCGAAAATTTTCACTACTAAAACTCAATTCCTGAAGAATTAGAGAATATGAATATTACAGCAGAGCCATTAGCGTTGAATGATTTGGATCTGAGTACCATAAACCATATCTTTCCAGCTGAAGTAAGGGCACAGATTCAAAATTTACAATCGAATGATGCATTAAATTTTTTTCATTACGCAAAGATATTAATCAAACGGAAACCTGGTAAGTTAGAGAACCTTCTCGAATCATATAGACTAATAGATATGTCTGTTCCGCTTTTTTTCAAGTTGTTTGAAAGACTTGTTTTGAGAATACTGTTTGAAGTAAGGTGCGTCAAGGAAAGCATAAATCATCAATTTGGTTCAGCAAGGCACTACAGGCTACATCTCTTGGTCCAGTACAATCTTACTCCATATTGTTCCACTATCTTCTTGGATGTCAAATAGGCCTTTGACATGTGGGCTGCATCATAAGATTTAAGAGAACTAAGAGAACTTATTAATTAAAAACTATGTTTTGGGCCGCTCCTTTCATGTAAAAGCCCATTCGTGTATGAGACATCACAGGGCTGGTGTACTAGGAAGTGTCCAGGAATCAGTATTGGATACGTTTTTTACCGCTGACATGCCGAACTTTAATGATCCCAACGACTTGCTGGCCAAATATGCAGCTGACTACCTGCAGTTTGTACAACTCTGGCTCACAAATCGAAGATGGGGAGATGATAATCAAGTAATAATGAAAAGAATCCACCCAAACGAGCTTTTATAAAGAACAAGGTGATCCACATAATTTAATAATACCCGTTTGTGTAAAACGTCGATAGCACAAACATTTAGAGACTAGTATCGTAAGAGCTGATGGATTCTTTTTGTCACTCTGATCATTTCCATATACACTTTCTGGGATCTACGACTCACGGTTTTATGGAATTAAAATCTCACGATGAAGTGATAGAATTATTTACTCTTATGTCAAAGATATAACAAGTCTGAATGGTGCAGTAAACATATTTGCCGCTGTTAAATTATATTTGATTTCATGTAGCTTATATTTGGTTTTATGTGGGGTTCTTTTACATAACCTATAAAAATATGACGAGTAACGTTAAGAAGTAATACATTTTGTGCTTCAGCTTTTTCCACTACTAAAAGATTTGTTTAAGTTTTTCGTGCAGTCTTTAACCATTCTATATTAATAAATATAGGCTTTAGAAGGATTTTGATAACATCACATTCAAACAACTATTGTTAGTATCTCTTTCAAATATAATCAGCAACTACTCAACTCATTCCTACGTGACTGACAGCTCAACGGGACAGACATTTTTCAAAACTCTATAGGTTAAGATACGCGACTGCTAAAGAAGCAGAAATAATAAAGAATACTATATAATAAAAGAAACTAAAGAAGAAGATGACATCTATATAATATTTTACTAAATTTGTTCATTTGCTTTGGGCAGTTGCGACGGCTGCAAGCAAACATTTGTCATAAACCAAACTTGTGTACGTGAGTTGCTCACAATTTTAAGTTGGATCTTGTCGTAAACTTGTTTAAATACGTGATTTATTTACACTGCGTTTCATGCGAAGTTGCTACACGAAGTTACCACCACCACCAACACCAAAATACAACATAAAAATAAAAGGAACCAACAAAAACACCAGCTGCTGCAGGAAACGCCACAAAACAGGACCATGATGATGTCAAGTTGCAAATGGGGAAACAAGAAAAACTTTTTTCAACAGACAAACAAACAAAAATTTATAACAAAATATTATACAAACAACAGCAAACAATTTGCGACAACTGCAACAGCAGCAACATAAATAAAAAAATTTTAATGTTATGCAACAAAAGGCACAAATCTTCGAAGAGGCTGGCAAAAATGTCAAATTGGGTGAAATAAGTGCAATTTCTCAAAGAATATACATACGAAACCCAAAAACATTTAAAATGATTCTGAATGAACTCTATGAAAATATCACAGTCTTACAGTAGAAATATATAGATATCCAGAGAACTCGACAAGAACCAATTCAACAGAAGTGGGTTCAATCGTTTTAAATATATTTGCAACTCAATGAGTGGAATGCACCACAAATTACCTTTTCGATGACACTAAATCATCAAAATTGGTCAATCCTTTTTCTTGATGCGTGTTTGTGTTCATCTAGTGTTTTTGGTACTTTTAATTATGAAATAGATTAACGGTCGGAACATTTAAAGAAAATGTGCACCCGTAAGGTATGCAATACTTTTTATAATTTCCCTTCAACTAAAAAATCAAAAACTAATCCAGATGAAAATATGATATTCTTTATTTAAAATCTATTCGATAAGGCTAGGATATGATAACAGCAGTCTGACAGTATCTACCGAGGAGATTTGTAGCTAATGTGTTTTCATATCTACTTAGTCTTTCCAAGTACTTCTTCACCTCGACTATTCTTTCCAGATAAAAAGAATGTTAAGGTCTTTGGTCTCATGGCATATGTACAGACTGGTTTTAACATTACTTTATAGAGTAAGATTTTGTTTTCTATACAAGCAACCAATACATCCTTCGCGTTTTTAGTACAACCTGGTCCTTTTTCGCTTTAAGGTGTGCTTTCAATGTTCATCTGCAATCAAGGTGGAAGCATAGATATTAGACAGAGTTAATTTAAGGTATATCATTTCCATTAAGCTGGACTTTGGGACACGACTCCCTCTCTAGCGTAAAAAATAAATAAAGAAACACAAAGAGATTACAAACAATTTTGAAAAAATATATGGAATTAAATATTACAATCCTGTTCTGTTATTTTCCATATTTTTATAAAGTTCTTTTTTACGTTTAACATCAATACAATTTTTCCTCCTACCAACACTGAAATTCACCCCAACCAAACAAACCAAATAATCTTTTTAATCGAAACAATTTTAAAATATTTCTATATAAATTTTTAATGGTTATAGCAGCTGGACAATCCTTTTATGGTTGAGCCTAATAAAAATAAAAAATTATATAAGACCAACGAACTCACATACTCATACTTGTATAGTATATGTTACTAACATTGTATGGTACTTATAAAGAAATGGGTTTGGTTTGAGTCACAATTTTTCTATGGATGCCACATTGAGAGTTTGGCTCATTAAATGTTATGGAACAATCGTGCGAACCATTTGCAACGAACGAATCATTTAACATGAGTATTGTTTTTATGGATCTGCACAATACAATTCTGTGGATATAAGTACTATGACAATAACATAAAAAAATACTCTTGTGTATCTTTTTACCTTTATATTCATGTCTAGTTAAACGAAATAATGCATGATAATGTTTTTCATTACTTCCTAGAGCTTTAGTGAGTTATTGAGTTTGGAAAGGTCTAGATTCGGGGAAGGGTGGGAACTAGTACACATCGTCACTGCGGCCGCTTGTAGGGAAAATAATAATATTATAAAAAATAAAATCAAAATAAAAGAAATGTCAGTATTGGATGTGTGTAAAAGTCTTGCAAGTTTATTTTCATTAAATTCAATATAGATTTTTTATACGAGTATGTAGATCACACATTAATTGATTATGTATTGACTGTTTTGTTTGACCACTTTTGAGAAGATTCATTATTTTGTTCTCATAGAACTTCTGATCCTTATGGACAAAGAATTTATGTGAAGTAATTTTTGACAGCCTCATCAGAGTTGAATGTTTTACCATTCAAAGAGTTTTGAAGAGAGTGAATCGAATGGCAATCCGATGGTGCAAGATTGTGGCTATACAGTGGATGTGCCATTAGTTCTCAATTCAGCTCCAATAATTGTTGCCGGGTAACCAAAGATTTATGCGGTAGAGCGTTGTCATGGTGGAAGATAACACTTCTTCGATTGGGTAGTTGAATTGATACTTTAATTCCGTGGCAACAGCTCAAAGTGAACGATACCTGTCCAATTCCATCAAACAGACAGCATCTTTTTCCTCTCTTGAATATCAGCCTTTTAATAAGTATATAAACTTATATTATTATTATCATTATTATGACGTATTTACAATTTAAAGATATTATAGACATAGTCTATTCACAAAGTTGATTAACAAATGATGTTCATCAGTCTCTATTGCGTGCTAATGCGCGAAGTTCGCTCATAGGAATTCTTGTTTCAGCCGCAACAGTTCGTTTCCACGTCAATTTCGGTCTTTCAATCCGAGGCTAATCTTGTGAATACATGAATCGATGAGTTTTCAGACGCAATGGAAGATTAAGCCAAAGCGTCCTAGTTCGGTGGCAGTGTTGCTGCTTTGTGACGAAGGTAATTTAATGCAAGCAGGCCTCCGAACTTGCCAGCTTTGCTAAGTGTACTGTAATATTTCCTCTACAATACTGCTAAAGGAGAACAGATATACCGCTGAATACTCGGTCGCCATTGCCTCATTTGTGAAAAACGGGGGACACCACGAGAAGGTTGAGGTTAGCAATTGTGTAGAGAGGTTATAAGAGACACATCATACACCATGTCCACCAAATAAACTTATATATCAATCAAAAACTGTTTTTAAATTTATACCAATATGTTTTTATATTACCATTCAATAGTTATCTTTATATTATATCAAAAAAGAAATTTTCCCGAATTGGGCATGAATAAACCTCAAAAACATGGCATTTTAATAGTTGAAACAACTTGATCTTCCCTAAAATGAACTTATATAGTATTATATAGGTGAAAACTATCGCACTGTGTGGTCTGTGTAAGTTGTAGAGGGTTTTCTGTTGTGTTGCTCAGGGGAAGATTTAGATTCGTAAGAAAACAAAGAAGTCTCATGGAATTTTTTGATCCTCATATTTTCTGTACAATTAACATTTTTGAATCTAAAAATAATAGTTTCAATTGTAAGAATTTCTAATATTAATATCATATTGCCTGCTCCAGATTCCAATAAGCACTCAATGTTCTCCTCAGAAGCTTTGATTGAATGATTTCTATTTTAGAGTTAGCTGCTGAACCCCATAATTCGATGCCGTATGTCCATATTGGTTTAATTATTGTGTTGTACTATTGGACTTTAACGCGCAAGCTGACCAGGGACCCATGACTTAACAGCCAGTTCATTTTCCACCTTTACATGACGAGTTGCTCCTTCTTTCTTTTGCTCATGCCAGTTGAGCCTTCTGTCCAAGGTAACAGCGAGATTATCATTGAGCTTAATGGGGACATATTCGCCGTTTAAGGCAACTGGATCAAGCTGATGGAATGAATTTGAATTAAACTTGTCCTGATTCGTAAATACAATACATATAAAAATCCCGTGACTTGTGTATATTTATTGTAGTAGGTATGAGAATAGGTCGTTAGGTTTCTTTTATCCTTCTACCCGGTTTGTGTATTTTCGTATGAACAATATCCTCATTTGCCTCATGTTTCTGAGCGCATCAGTTGAATACGGCTAAACTGATTTTGATGAAATTTTCTGGGAAACTTTAGCATAGTCTGTAGGATGTTCCTCTTAGTTGTTTAAAAATAAGTGAATAAAATTTAGGATATAAAGCTTAGGGACAAATTTTAAAATCAATCAAGTCGCCTTTGTCAAATATATCAGATAATTATGTCAATATTAATCAATACTTAATTGATTCGCCTGATTTTTCAAATTATTTCAATTACTACGTTATGTACTAGTACCATTTAACAGAGAACAACATCACGCACAAACATCACGTCGGGAGCGTAGCAAAGCACTCCGGGTATACTAGTTGTATTTATAAATTTTTGTTTTATTATTTTTTAAAGTGTACTCGTATTAACATTTCTGTGTGTGGTAAACCTTATTTAGCCTCTAATCAATTGCTAAAACAAAAATCAAGTTTTTGGCTCAGGACTGAAACCAATGAGACTTAATTACGAAATCAGGTTTGACCAGACCATCAGATACCCTATACCCATCATTTTATCTATAACCGCAAGCAATTTAACTAAATAAACCATAAGAATCCTTTGAATGATTTGTTCTTTACTTTAATGTGATTTCAATTTATCCGAATCATTATTTTTCCATATTGTAGTATGGTATGGTGTACACATTTGTTTCTCAATCAATAAATACATACTACTAAGTACGCAAGCTTTGCGTGTTTAAGTCAATTGAATGCTAAATCAATTTCGTTGTTGGTTCATTGGTGCTGAAAGCTAAATACAATAAAATAAATAAATAAAGAAAAATACTTTTTGGCTTTGGCTTTGACTTTTTAGCTGGAAATCAACAAAAGCAGTTAAATTAATGTTGTAATTGTTTTGCGTGTTAAAAGCGGCACAAAAGAATCAAAAAGAACTGCAATTAAATTGAGTTTTTCCCTCCTTTTTTGTTGTTGTTGTATGTATGTGTATTTGGTGTTTGGTGTTTGTTGTTGCGACAAATGAAGGAAAGAACAAATAAAATAAATGAATTTAATTACATGCGGTTTACTATGGATTGTATTTGCTGTGTCAAATCATCGTGTAAAATCGTGTTTTTGTTTGGTGTCGCAAAAACTAATTGTTTTAATTGTTGCAATTGGCCAAGGCCCAAACAACTAGTAACTAAGTATGATGATGTTAAAGAGTCAAGAAAACAACAACAACATCATTATCATGTTGAACGCAAACTCAAAATGAAATCAAAACCATATCGTTGTGGTGGAGCAGAGAGAGAGAGAAACGACAAAGTAAAGGAAACGAAAGGAAAGGACATGAATAGAAAGGAAAGAGATTTGAATGAACGAAGTGAGTATAAGGTCAATACAGGGAAAGAATGAAAGAAAATCCCTTTTAAGAATTCATTATTTTTGCATTGAAGGCAATGGCAAAGTATCTTTTAAGCCGATTTGGTTGCTTTTTTCCTTTGACAATTTGCTAACCACTGAAATAGGATTAAAGGAGAGCATTTGCTTCGCGCTTAGAATCCTTGAGTGTTGTTTGAATATTTAAAGAAAAGTTCTTCCAAAATGAATGAATATCGAAGGATAAAATAAGAAATTAATTTAATATATTTTAAACAAAGTCGAAGACTTAACTTAAATTATTTATGCTCCATGCTCAGATGCCATAGGTTCAAGATACTATTACCGTTGTTAGTTTACTAAGTTTCCTTGCATGATGGTACACGTAAGTTATGCAAACCGATGCACAGGTGTTGCAACTTGTTGTTGCTCTTTCTTCTATGTATGTACATATATAAGTAGTATAAATTTTTTGTCTTGTCTTACCACATGGACTTTTCTAGTTTAATAAAAATGTCACATATTTCATGCAAAGCTGCAAGTTTCAAGGAGAATGTGTTGCACACTACTAGCAGTAGTAGTAAGTGTACTACTCATATTAGAAAAATCAACAGCTGCTCGGTTGGTGTTGGTGTTCTGTGTTCTTGTTCATGTTTTATGATTTACTTTCATGCAACCACAAATAAAATGTCTACATCCCAGTGTGTGAGTGTGTAGATAGGCAAAGGTGAGAGAAGGTAAGTTTGTATAATTTAATAAGGTTAAAAACTTTGCCCGAAAACATCTATGGGAAATGTGTTGAGTTATCATAATATAGTAGTGTACAAGCATTGGAAATTATTTCCTTTGTATGAGTAAAATACATTTAATTTTATGAACTAAAATCGTGTTGCACGTCTTGCTATTGACATGATCAAAGCAATGAAATGGAAATGATCCTGCCATGTCCTATTGAATGAGATTCTCAGGAAGCAAATGGCTTGTAAAGCCAAAACGTTGAATGGAGGATTAGGTGAAGGAAAGGCTAACAAATATGTAGAAGTAATTTGAAGACGGCAGTAATTTGCCAATCAATCAACACCTTCTTTTCATTATTGTTGATTCCTTGGTCAAGTTAGCTTCATATGTTTTTTCAAGCAACAGGGTTCCACTCATAGGAAAACCTCCTTCTTGAAAATGCTAGTTTCTCAAAATTTGATATAAACTTAATGAGGTACAGATGTAATTTATACGCTTCTATAACACCTTCTTTTGAGAAATCATCCTTCTTCCTAGACTTATGTATCACGGATCATCGAATAATCTACATTCCAAGGAATCAGTGATTCAATTAATTGCCTTAAGTGCATTGATTATGACAGTGATCATCGTGATAGTTAAACCACTCGATCCAAATTGGTTCAGTTTACAAAACTCAACCTATCCGCCACTTAACTATAAGAGATCCAACTGCCACAAACTCAATAACACTATAAAATGAATACTTCTTCATAAATAACCAACCCCAAATGAATCAAACCTAAGGAGTCAGGAGATTGGCAGCCACTTAATTCAATTAGTAATCATGAAACCTTCTAACCAGTATGATGTGGTTATTAAGAGAGAAAAGCTGAACCTTCACCTTGATTAAGGAACACAATCGATTAGAAATCCGCCTTTCAGATCGCACCCTCATTTTGGTAAAATCAAAGATGAAGCTACACTACCGTAATTATTTATGCGTGAAAACGTTTTTTGTTATGTATCACTAGATTATACACAGTTTGTTGTTGAGTATGCCAAATTTGAAATAAGAAGAAGAGATCGCACTTTGTGCATCATTGATTCAAGAGAATCACACTTTGAAATTTGTCCTGTTTTACTATTATTAGCTTCGTATTTGATCGTGCTTGCGTTCATCGTGTGTGTCGTCATTAAGCAGCTTGATGCATTTATTTAAATAAAATTCAACTCAGAACCGGCGTTGACTTACTCTCTCTGCTGTTTTGTATCACTACCCAGCGCTTAACACACTAGCCTATCAAGGCATAACTACTTCTAGCAGTGAATGCACGATTACTTTACTTTTGCATTATTCAGATTTTGATAGTCTTAATTTGCAACTTGTCCGATGCATTTTTCATAAAAATTTTCTTTCATATTCTTTTAATTGGCCTATAATGAAAACAACAAAAGAAAAGTCAGATAAATAAGGCATGCCGTTCTCAAATGATACTCTTAAAAAAAAAGGAATCTGAAAAATTTTGTTTACCTTTCTGAAAGCCCTTCCCTTTTGATGACATAAGCTCGTCTTGACAAAATTCGTCTTACAGGCTTGCAGAATATAGAAATTACATGGCGCTACGGATTTTGAGTCACGAGTTATAAGAAAAATATTGGCGAAAAGTTTTTGTTACATTTCTGAAAGAGCGTCAGATTCTGACATGAGTCCCCTTTTTAAAAACTTTTTACTTTAAAATGATGGACAACAGAATCAAAACTCAGTCACATAACCATATAAACTCACTCAGCCCTTATGGGACGTAGGTCCCCCGCAAAGTGTTTCCCTCGGGTATGACTTTTCGCTATAAATTTGGTTTCTCTGAATGATATCCAGTAGAATTAATGTATCTTAAAAAGCATTTTCTTCCTTGTGCACCTGAGTAATCTTTTCTTTCCACTTCCTTGTAAGTTGCATTGAAGACGACTGCATATTTCTGTGGGATCTATGCGTGGTCATCTCTGCCTATGAGTTATTTCTGATTTAGATTTGTCGCTTACATATATCTGTGTTAATAATTGATTTATTATTTATTGACACAAATTATTTAGGATAATTTTATATATTTTATTGTATATTTTTTACAATTTTAATCTTACTTTTCAGTTAACAAAACATTATTATATCTTTCTTCTTCTGTTAGTGCGTTTTATATTACAAAACCATATACATTGCTTTGAGGAAGTTCATCTCAGAAACACGTTTAAGATAATTTTCATTTAGAGTTACCTAATAAGTCTTACCTTCAATTGCCATATAACATTACTAACTCACTTGTGTGTGTGAGAAAAGTTTTGAAGGCAACATTTGCTCACTTGTGTACTATGTACTATGTTGTGCGTAGTAAGTATTTCAAAAACGCGCTGATTGATTGCATTGACTTTTAACCATCATTTATCAAAAACAGCGTTGCTACTTTATCAAAGTCAAAGGCGCTAAAAGTAGAAACATACTCGTATAGTCGTATACTCGTGCAATATAACAACTAGAAATAGCAACAGATGACGAACACAGATGAAAAATGCTTTTAAAATGTCATAAAATGTCATGATGTCAAAAATACATTAAAGCGGAGGAAGGAAAAAGTGGAAGATCAGTTGGTAACAAATAATGATTGCTATGAAAACAATCATCGTTGTAAGTTGTATGTATCTTTTGTCAACTATTCCTAACAAATAGGCTGTCATAATGTGTACTAAAAGGACCATGGAAAATAGAGAGTGGGTGAGATTTAGTTCTAAACAAATTGTAGTTTGTTCCATTGTCAGTGTAGTAAAAAGGATTACAATTTTAAAAACAAAACTCATTCATATTTCTGCATGAAACAGTAACAACATCAACAACATTTTGCGTAAGAAAATTTAATGTGCTGTCAAGAGCAAAGCGGGTACTTAAAAAAAAACTGACAGTAATAAAAGGAACGAACGAATGATAGTGCAAAACTCCAAACTTCGAGTGACTTGACTACGAGTATCACGAAGTACTTTACTAACTTTACCTGAAACTCTTTTAGATTCCCACTCACCATTCCCATATTCTAGTGGCTTTAACTCTTTGTGCGTGAAGAGAACTAAAATAGAAAGAAAGTTATATGAAAAAATATGATTTCGCGTAACTAACTCAACGCCTTTGGCTTTCTTTTGGATATGTCAGATTTGTGTCTTTGTTCCAAACGGGTTAAGACAGTCAAACGACAAAGTTTCGTCACATACACACATACTACTATAGTATTTCTTCATACATATGCACATTTCTTTAACATATGTCAAGGTGAGTTGGTAGGTCGACGCGTAAAAGATGTGCGAAGTTAACTTGAAGTTGTTCACCATTGCTCAGTATTATGCTGTCATTGCTGTCAGTGTTAGCCAAAAAGTTTATTTGACTTTTATTCAAGTAGTTGTAAGAGTTGAGCTGTAACAAATGATAGCACATTTTTCTTTAGTCAGATTGTAAGAGGATCGACCATAGGTTAAGGAAAAATGAACTATGCTAAACATGAAAAGTGTTCATAACAGAATTTGAAAATCCATTAAAGGTCTCCACAAATGTCTACTGTTATAATTCAGCGAATCTGTTAAGAAGTACATTGCACAATAATTACAATTCTAATTTAATTTAGAAAAAAGAAAATCATTTTAAACAATATTATCAAATATTTGAGGCATTGATTCAAGCAATTGATACTTTGATTTATTGTATATAATAACTAGTTGACCAGGGCAGACTTCGTCCTGCCTTCTATGTAGATCGTCTTTTATCTTTTGGCGACTAAAAATATTTAAAGAAATACTCTCAATTATTAATAAATTATTGTACCACTGCTCGCTTCCTTTATGCAAAGCCAGAGAATATTGTGTTCAATAGACTTTGGTTTATTTAAATGTTTAATTAATATCTTCTGATTCTGTAGATCGATTTTGATAATTAAAACACTTAATCTTACTCAAAGTAAAGCTTCTAATATTTCAGTAATTCGAATTTGAATCCAATGACTGGCTTTTGTGAGATGCGCTCACAAACGAACATACAATATGTATACGTCTTTATACAATATATGTATATTTCGATTTTACGGTTCTGTTTGACTCTTTTTCTCTTAAATGGCTGAACCAATTTAGATGAAAATTTGTTTTGTTGTACTTATGGAGACACCTGGTTGAGTCTTACCTACAGTTGGACACAGATGATGGCACTGCTGTAGAGATTCAAGTAGTTTTTTTTTTACCAAATTGTTAAACATTTTTTATATAGCGCAAAATGTACTGAGCCGATTTTTATAATTTTTTCTTTAAAACAATAAATGAATGCAAAATGAATCGAGTTGCATACTAATTTTTTTAATTTTTTAAAGTTAAATACATTATTTTTAACTTTCAGTTTTTGGAAATCCACTGCAAGATCAAGCACAAAAAGGTTTGTACGTTTTTTCGTTGTAAATGTTTTGGTTGTTATTTTTGTTGTATTTTTTCCTTTCATTTATTGAGTACTCAAAATAGTATTGCGCTCTGTGTTATTTTGTATATGATGTTCATAGAGTGTCCCAAGCGATAGGGGGTGTATTTTGACGACAGCAGAACTCTCTTTCACAATTTGAGTTGTTGAGAAGGGAAGTGTGAGACTCACTTAGTTGCTGTGTTCATTGTTCGAAAAATAGCAAATAACCTCACGTCGTAGCAATGCGTAACGCACAGACCTCATTGAATTGATTGATCTTAGAGTGAAATTTGCTTTCACCATTGTTTGAAATATAGAAGATGGAGCTTTTTAGAGCAATATCACATGTGTACCATGATATGCAAGGCATGGCGAACATTTGGAATACTTTCGCCACACTGAAGTTTTTAACTGTAGTTTGATCTTCTAAAAAACAAAAGCAACTGGAAGCAAGACTCTTGTAGATAAGTGAAACTATTGAATTATCTAGTATTTAGATAAATTCAATTTATAGAATAAACTCCGCTTTAGTAATCATAATCACTTAAAACTCATTAATGTACATTTGAAATTGTGTACATATGTTATTTATCATCTTGTAAGAGGATTCTCCATTTCAATGAAATTAATTCATTACTACTATAGAATAAAATTCAAAATTATGAAGTAACATTAGTAGTAGTTGGCAGATAATCCTAATTAGTTGCAAATATTCACTTACATAATCACCAATTAGTGCATTTTATGAAAGTAGTAACTAGTTTAATGTTGCTTTGAGAACAGTGTTCATACTTATGCTATACTACATCCATATATACATACATATAAAATGTATCTATTCATATGGAATACTTTATTTTCAAAGCAGCTAAGCTGTCAATTAGCGTCACATTAACAATGGTTCCTGTAAATGTTGGTTCTGCTGCTTTTGACTATTTTATACTATGGTGCATTGTTCTTTCATTGTTCCATTCATATGATCCGTTGATTCCTTCTACTTTGCGTTGTAACTTGAAACATCAACCATTATTTCCTGTGACTACGTCAGTTGCATTTGATTTCATACATTATAGATTCATAGATACATACATAACATGCATACAAATGTACATAAGCTTACTATATATAAGTATAATGCGTGCATAGTTGTGAATAGTAGTTCTCATGGCAAAGTTTCTTTTTCCTATTGCAGTTGACTGTTTAAAGAGGATGTCATCATTATGTTTTTCTGATTTCTTTATATTATGAATTTTATTGTAACATTTTGTTATCTGAAAGTTTGTTGAATGAGTCATGGCGTATGGTGAATGTGTTGCTTTTGTTTGATGTAAGTAGAACAAACTTTATTTTATTTTATTCAATTGTTAATTGTTACAATGCATTGGTAATGCAAGATGAAATAAGGCCATTAGATAGGAATATACCATAAGTACATAAGTAGAATTATAGTAATTAACAAAAGAAAAATGCAAGTCTAAGAGATAATAGACATTATTCGTAATAAACACAACAAAATATTACTCATACGCATGTAAAAACTTTAAAGTTAACTGTAAAATATGAATAAATCTAAAATTTTGCCTAAGTTTTTCATCAACATTCATAAGTTTTTTATAGAGATTAAATTATTTTACAAACTTTTTTATATCATATACCCAATTACATAAAGTTTATTCTGAAAATGTATATACATAGACAATTCTATCGTACATTTCGATAGTTAGAAGCTTAAGATTTGTTATATATTTAGACTCGATTGGTTCAGGGACACACCAATTGTGTTTTCCATCTGAAAAACCTATTTTTGTAAATCAAAATATGATGATTTCTCAGAAAGTATTAAACCTAAAAAGGTTAACACTTAGTCCATTTATTTGTAAATCTTTTTTGCTTCCGAAGTTTGGAATATATCAATTTTAAATTAACAAAATATTTTCTTTCAATCTTATCTAATATTAAGTGACAAATTTTTAATAACCAATTGACCAAAACAAGTTACAGTTATATGTTTTCATTATCATAACCAACTATACTCACGCTCATTGTGTGGAAATTATGTCTTTGGCAATGCTAATATCTATTTTGAGCAGAAAGTATCGAATCTGGTTGGGATTATTTTGATTAATCGATTTAAAAATCATAGATTATTTCAACGAAACATCGATTATTCGATTAATCGAATTCTATTAGTCGGATATTCGGTTTTTCGCTGCGGATAATCGATTTCTTATTATTATTTGTAGAGGTTCATGAACGTTTAAAAAAATGTACGGACTGGACAAAAAAAGGAGAACAACGTTATGCTTAAGAGAGATAGAGAAAACAAACATCTTTGTGAGATGGAGAAAAAAAGTAGGAACGAAATGGTGGATCATTTTATCCAAGATGTACACTTAAGACCCTTTTAGACGGTCAGTTAAGTCTATGTCTATTATCGACTCGAGATTTACACCGATAACAATAACGATGACAGGCAAATGGACTTGATGGCCCAGCTTATTTGTCAGTCCATTTCAATTTCTGAAGCGATAACATGGACTGAGACTGAGAGTGGACTGACCATCTAAAAGGTCTATTCTGATTAATCGATGTTTTAAGCAGCAATTAATTGGTGTATCGATAAATTGGTAAAAAATAATATTCTATGTAATGAACCGATGTTTTGTTGGTCGATATCCATCCCTAGAATCCAGATAATTTAAAATGAAGATTTCATTCAAAAATTGGTCTCAAATTAGAACATATTATACTTCTTTTTCATACGAGTAACAACGATAATATAATATAGATGCAATTCCTATGAATCCCAAAAACAACTACAATACAATGATCTATTGATCCCATTAGAAAATACATGAGGTACTTGTATGCTATTAAATTCCTTTCACATTTCCCATCTTTAATTTTCGTTGTGATTACGGATTTGATTACTCTGTAGGGTATCTGAAAGTCTGGCCCACCTGACTCTAGCACATTACTTGTTTCACTTAGACATTCACTTGCTTCTTTATTTTCAATCTTTCAGTCTTATTTTATTTTCGCATTACTTTACTTAATTTCCCTTGAGTGAAAAGCAAAGTAAAGAGACTCACTTTGACGAAAGTAAGTTTTGTACAGGACACGAGCGCATGCGGGAGTAAATTGAAATTATTGTCGCACATAATTCTCAAAAAACGAAAAGAAAAAAAGGAAGGAAAGCAATCGCTACAAAACTCTGGAGTAATCATCGGAACGAATATTTCCTGAGAAATAACTAAACTCCAAAGTAGTTTAGTGTAAGTAAAAGAAAAATCATCATTTTGAAAGCACAAACTTTATCAATTTTTCCATATTAATTTTATCTTAAATTTTTATTGCGATAAAAAATAGTAGTAAAAAAAAAAAAACAAATACCAGATGCCACACCATGAACAGCAAATGTAGTAAGTCATTCGGAGTAGTAAAGAATTTACAGCAAAATACAAAATATTTGCGTTCATGCGGACATCAAAAGATTTATGTTCTTTGGCAACAAAAATCCTTTACCAACAATAACAACAAAACATACAAAAAATATTTCTTGTGGCTTTCTACAAAAAAGAAAAGAAATAAGTGAAATAAAATAGTGAAAAATTGCACTCCAAACCCAAGGAGAGGAGAATCACAGAGTCAATGAAAGGATTAAGAAGCACATGCAAGTAGAATTTATATAAAAAATACTTAGGGAAATACAGCCATAACTCAGTACTCATATGTGAGAATAGAATTGCTATGCAATGAAGTCAGATTTAAGAATTAAATTTAGGAATTTTTAACATTCTGTTTTATGTTTTGTCATTTCTAAGGAATTTCTCAAATTTTTTATCTACATGAAATTCGATGCGTTATAATCATCAAAGCAAAATGATAATAACTTTTCATAATAGTGTAAAAAATAAAAAAAGATAAAAATGCGTTGATTGAAATCTGTTCTCATGACTAGATATTATGACTATTCTTGATTTTATAAGAATCATAAACTGTGCTCCTTCAAGAAGTTCTCGTTCTTAATATATTAAAAACAGAATAGTACTAGAATAGCAGAAATACATTTACATATTAACAAATGTGTACTGAATATGAGTGTTGAGTTGAGTCATCGAGTTAAGTGGTGTGGGTGAATTACGAGTTTACATATGCGTATGAGGTATTTGCTTACATGCTAAAGTCATTTGAATAACTAACAAAGAAACTGTTAAAGTTAAGTGGTATGAGATGAGGAGTAACCAAGAAAAATCACAAGAATTAGAAGCACAGCAAAACAGAGGATGGTGAGAGTGGTGAAAATAACAACAAACTCACTTAAGTTTTACTAAATGTGTAGAAAAATTTAAAAAACAAGAAATACAATAAAAGAAAACTTTCGGTTTCATCGAAGAATGTAAACCTTTCACATTAAACAAATACAGACAATTTTATTTCATTTTTAGTTTATATAAGTTCAATTGATCTGATTTTAGACCATCTAATAAATGTTCCCAAACTTAAGAAGCCTACAGATCCTCTCATTAAATTTTTCGCTGTTGGGTCCATCCCAACCTTAAGCTCTTAACGACGTATTGTACTTGTCTAGATAATGTCAATATTGTTTAGCGTATTGCAACGAGAAACTCCAGGGAATCAAGGACCATAGTTTAAGAACTGCTAGTCTGGAAAGGCTTTCTTTATTTTAATAAATTTTAATAAAGATCAGAACAAATTTAATTAGTTAAAACCGTCTCTGACCCGTTGGGGGAAATTTATTTGCTTACCAGCCATGTGTGTTCAGAGACATATAATCGAACTGAGGCGCATTAAAGGCAAACGGGATGGATTAACCAATGAGCGACGTCCAGTTCATCTAGTGTGATCCGATTCCCGTAGGCAGCGAAGAGCGATGATGGTAAGCACACAGGGCGAGATCTCAGGCTAGAGGATATCATAGTACTTATTATAAAACGTGCATAAAACTCGAAAGGGTTATGTATGGCATAATTAGTTCTACACCTATAAAAAGCTAAATGGACAAAGTTTCGAGTAGAACGACTGGGGGTAGAGGAGAATTTATGACCCTAACTGTCAGATCAAATGAAAGACTGATGAGAAGGAGCAACGGTAGCAACCTGAAACTTACTTTTATATAATGGTTATGGGGAATCAAATTATTAAAACTTACATATAATTTAAAAACAATACAAGCCTATTCTGATAAAGAAAATACTTTATTTTATATAAGCTATGAAATATTTCTAATATATCCTTTAGTGCATTACCAAACCTCATAATAAAGTGTCATAAATACGCATAACTATGAACTCAATGCAAAGGGTAGTAGTATAACAAGCGAAATTCCTGCTGCCTAAGTTTGTTAATTCAAAGATGTGTCGCACGTTGCGGCTGTTGTTATCCTATGCCATGGTGTCTGGTGCTGGTATTTAGAACATTTGCATTCGCATACTATTTGCATACATATTTGTGTAAAAACTTTACAAGTTTCCAACTACTAGTTCTCGTTCCGATCCACTTGGTTCTACATAGTACTAGTACTAGTGTTATATTGTTCTTCTACTATCGCGTTTCGTTTAATATGCGTAAAGTAATGCAAATGTATGGTATGAAAGAAGAAAAACTTTGTTAGTTGTGTGAAAGTAGTTTGTATATGTATTGTAAGTAAGTATATTGTATTTACTCCTTCTGCCTATGTGAGCCTATTTGCAATGGTACCGTGGAAGTTAAGAGCTAAAAAGAAAAGCAAAGAAAAATGCCAATGCCATGTTATTTGCGATTTAATGCAAAATATACATAACAGAATCGAGAGATTAATTTCTAGAGTGAGAAACTATTTTATCTAGTACTGCTATGTGATTAATTATCATTCAAAATGAGTTCAAATGAGAAAGTAAAAAATGCACTTACATAAAGCGGACTGATTAAAAAGCTTTTTCCATAATGAGATACAAATTATTGTTTAGAATCAACTGTGGGCCAATTATTATAAACAAAGGAATTACCAGTGAGCAAGGGCGTATACAGCTAACAATGCAGGGGGGCCAATCTTTTCTTCTTTTTTAAATTTTTCACCAAAAAAAATTAAGCTATTAAGTTGGCAATGACCATGTTTTTATATTTTTTAAATTTAATTCACCATTTAGGCAATCTTCGCTCATCGTAGTCTTTAGCCATGTTTTTACTCTTCTTAGGGTACTGAAGGATCTTTCTACCGATGCCGTAATGTATGGTAGCGCAAGCAAAATGCCAATTGCTTTTTGAATTTTCTATCTCATTTTCGATACCTCCAAGTTCATAAAAATTAATTGCATTACAAATTTGAGATTTGAAATCTTTCAAGCCAAGGCTTTGGACATGTGCTAGATGTAAAGGCATTAAGTTAAATGCTGCATTATTTTCCTGTGAAAATCCTTGCTTGAATGAAGATGTCAGCTAGTCTAGATAAGGTGAAAAATTGCTCGCCGAAAGTATTCCTTTGCCGTTGTAAGAGGAGGTTTCGTCCTATTTTGTTGCTTTTCTGAAACTCTGAGCACTTGTGCTAATTCCAAACACTTTAAAAATTTCATTGAATATAATTTCAGGTGCTGATCTGTGCGTTTCAATGACATTCATCATTTTAAATATGTGACCTCTGCATTTCATAATGTCGTTGCTTTTGGACTGCATAACATGTACAATTGGTTGAAGAAGTTACATCCTATCTTACTTCCAGAACCCAAAGAGTTATCTTTAAAGCAGCTATATCTAAGACTATTCGTGTAACTTCTGGTGTCCCGCAGGGTAGCCACCTTGTTCCGTTATTATTCAATACTAGCTGTGACCACGACTACGTACATCGTGGGGTAAGCGAAACGTGTATTGTGTTAACTTTAATCGTTATCATCAGCTGTTGTAATGTTGCTGCGCTGCAAAAGAGGAAAACTATTCGAAAATCAATACAATACACCACTGAAAACCGCATCTAAATATGTTAAGCCGTTCTCTGAGATTAGCATGCACAGACACAAAAAGGCTTACGATTTTATATAAACATATATAGATTTTTATAAATGATTTGCCATCTGCCATAAAACCATTCTAACTTACTTGATGAATGCTGATGATGTATGATGTAAGTTATGCTTATCTATTGTATCTCCCTCCTTATCACAGTGGTGCACCAAAAACTACCTCACGCTAAACTGTGACAAATGTAAAACTATGTCCTTTTACCGTAAAAATTTAATTGTAAACAGTTACCTCATTAATGAACACACTTTATATTGCACTGCGTAGTTTACACTGGGATCCTAATATCAACCTTCCATTCTACCAAAGCCGTCTTATGTTAATCCACCTCCTAAAACTATCTAGTCGTAGGACGACTTTTGGTGTCAATTTCCTGCACAATCTTATTGTTGGAAGTATTTTTTTCCAGCTTTGCTGGGAAGCATACGGAGAATTTTTCCCTAATTGGTAAAACCCTATGTTTTAAGTCTTAAATTTATCTTTATAGTGCATGCTTTCGTATTTGGCTAATGACGTTAAGTCTGTAGCCGCAAAGTAGTTCACTAGTTCAGTACCCAAGTGACTTCTCGTCGATACCCAGTGTTGTTCGGTTTTTAATAGATCCCAGCTTCCATGGGCTGTGGGGCGGAAAGTGAAGTGGGATAGTTTGGTAGTAAAAAAAAAAAAAAATTTGCGCTATGTAACTGGAAAGCACCGTTCCTTGTGGCAGCATTAACTTCTGCACTCAGCTTTTTTAAGCCCACAACTATTTCACAATAGTATTTTTTGAATTCGATTATACTTCGATGCTTTTCTGACCAGTGTTTTCCACAAAATGAGTGTACATTTGAATAAAAATGTATGATATTAATTGCAGCAGCCCCCTGGCCCCCTCTGCATACGCCCTTGCCAGTGCGTGTGGAATATTACAAGTAAATGCAACATGGTTGGATGGGCTCAACTATAGGATACCCTGTAATCCCAAAATTGAAATTGTGAGAATATTAGAGCAATAAATTTCATAAAATTTAACACCGAATTTATCTAGCAAATGGTATCCAAATAAAGTAAATTAATGGCATGAATATGTTTTGTCCTTATTTCGGATTTAATTATAAAGGACAACTCGACAATTTAAAGGCCCTTAGTTGGCCTTGTTTAGCATTCCCTATTGGGACCAATAGATAGTTTGTTACACACATTAGTACAAACTTAATGGACACTTGTTCCCATATGTGGCTACATTATTTAATTGAAATTGCCATTTTATAAAAATAGTTTTAACAATTCTATCAGTTCTAGTTTATTTGTGGTTCGAGTTAGTTCTAGTGAAGTAGTAGTGTTTCTAAATTCAAATCAATAAATGAATTTTCGTTTAATTTACTTTATGTTGCGCACAGCGTTGAACTTCAATACTTTAATAGGTTTGAACCACATGTTCTACAATAATGCCACCAGACGTTTTGAATTCTTTCATGTGCCTATGACTATCTATTGCATTATATTAAACATCATTTATGTGATTGCCTTTCCATATGCTCAAAACTTCCTCGTTCAAAGTTTCTATGAATGTGAACCCATAACAATGTTATCTATTGCCTTCGATGTGCTTATGGCTGCCAAGATACTGTTGGCCATGAAGACTGTAATAGGCATTTGGTTTCGACGACGGCGCCTTTTATGCATGGCTAACAGATATGCCAAAATCATGCAAAGATATGGTGAAGAATTCTTCAAGTTACCTAGGAATAAGTCACAAGCAATTTTTTGCATTTGTCTATGCCTGACAAAGGTATTCACTTCAAGTAGTCGCTTTATTATGGCGCAAATACAATATTGGGGCTATGGCAGCGTTATGGATTGTGGCAGTCATCATCGTAAGCGCTTGACATTGATTTATATGGCATGTGCTATGTTTTCATCACATATAGAACTGGTCATGATTTGTGTTGATTTTAATATGTTCTTTGCACAAGCTGTTGGCAACATGTTGCTTTGTATGCTGAAGCAACATGCATATGCCATTGATTCGGACTTACATTTACTTTGTGAATATGCACCATGCCGTTGCAGATCGAAGCGTTATGGATATTGTCATCATGCTATATGGCTGTGGCAGTTGCAACATGATTTGGCTTTACTAAATTTGCGTAGACGACAATTGCATAATCTTCATGTTGAGTTGATCAATATTTTTCAATGGCAGCTACTTCTTTTAATTTTCACAAGTTTTCTTCAAGGCATTTTTGCACTTTTCAAAATTTTAATATTTTTGTCCCTAAATGAGGATTTGCCATTTCTTGAGTTTTCTTTCTATTGTGGATTATTTATACTTTTCTACTTTGAAATTATGTTGCGATTTTATGTCTTTGAAAAGCAGCAATTGCAATGGCATGATTTCGGTAAAATCTATTATAAAATATGGTTAAGAATACTATATTTAAAGAGTGGCAACGCCTCATCTGGGATTGCTATCATGTTATCACGACGTGTAAGTTGATATTCTATAAATCTATTTAATATATTAATCATATTATTTTATTACATTATATAGTTGGAATTAACTTTATTGGAATTCTCGAGGCTACTACAAAATGATCAAAGTCGTGTCCGTCGTATGAATATTGTTGGTCTCTTTGATTTAAACAATGAAACTAGTTTTGGCATGTCAAGGGCAATGCTAATGAATGTTATTATTTTGTGTCAAATTGGTGTAAAAAATATCATAAATGGTTCTTTTAGGCATGACTTATCAGAAAAACCTTAAACTGTAAGCTTTACTTCAGTAATTCATCAGTAAAAAATTAACACAACATGAAAATTCACTTCAAAATTAAAATAAAATTGCAAGTACACTCAGATATTGAAAAATAATTTACATAAAATCATAATGAAACATTTTATTGGTATATTGCAGTTATTTGCATTATTTTTTGTAAATAAGTATGTGTATTTACAATTTGTTAATGTATTTTCATTTATTACAAACAAAACAATGAACAATTTACTGTACAGCAAACAATAAACAAAAAGTGTTCTTCAATAAATATAATTTAAATATGTGAAGGAATAACATATGTAAATATGTTGTAAAAATACCGTAGTCTACAAAATCTTATTCCACTTTATTGTCACAAAGAAAAATGTCAAACACCATTATCTGAAATATTGTATTTCCAAAGGTTCAAGAACAGAATCTAAATAGAACATAAAGTGCAATGTTAATGAATTTATGATAATATATATCTATATATAATCGTTAGCCTTTTTCTGGCTGTGCACGCTAATCTCAGAAACGACATAACCTATTTGAATGCGGTTTGGACTGGTGTATTGTAGCAAGCTTTGTGTAACATTTAGCATTTACTTTATCAAAGTCGACCCACTAAATCACAAGATATTCATATTTGCAAGTCAAGTCATAATAAGGATAGATCTATTTTATGATCAAGAAGAGATGACTTGCTACCAATTTTGCCGGCAATCATATTGCAAGTGATTTCTAGTAAACTTGCCACTGATCATGTCAGTTTCTGTAAGTGAAGTTTTGGGCGTTTGCTTAAAAATTTTACCGAACCCAAGCGGATTCGCTCAATGCTTGGAATTGACTAAGCTGGAGTAAAATCCAGCTACCTTTAGACGCATTTACTTATAAATTAACTAAGAAATACAATGGAAAATCTAAACAAGATTCTTTAAAAATCAGAAATTGGCGATTAAAAAGATTAGAAAGAGAAGAGGAGCGCTTACTATCATAACAATGTCCCACAATGTCCATACCCATATATCAATGAAAACAGTGTCCAATAATATCGATTATACATTCATAAATATTCTCGTTAAAATACATCTTTTCATATCAAATTCGAGTTGACTTGCTACCGATCTTTTCGGTGTGATCTTAGCAAGTCACTATGATTTCAATGTTTTCCTAACCTATGTAAGTTTTATCAGTATCTTGTAGAATCACCTCAAAAAATCTAATTTTCAAAAGCCTAAAAGAAAGAAAATACAAGATAGGTCATGTTGTAGCTGATACAAGAAACTTGATCAGTTAGTGTGCCGCATAAGATAATTGTGGGAGATAATCGGATTAGAATCACCAATAACTAGCTGCAATGGTACAAAAAAAAAAAAACAAACTAAACTAGGCCACGAAAATGGAAATCATGTAAGAACTATGTATAAGAAGGCCTTCTACTTTAATCTAATCTAAGCAAGTAAAATAAAAAACTTCATATTGAATTCGTCAAATAAATAAAAATCCAACAACACTAAGCTTTGTTTAAATTTTGTCATCTATTTGGATGCAAACTGTACTCTGAAAGCAGACATAAAATCTTCTCCAAGTTCTTTCTATTTATCAAGAGAGGATCTACTGATTCTTGTAGAATATCTCACATGCCATATTGGTTTGACACTAAGAACTGAAACACCAGTATATGTTGTGTGTACATTGTACGTACATTGAACATGTCTTGGAACATACTTTCTATTCTATGTAATTTAATCCATTACACACATTTAATAATTATAGAGAGATTGAAATAATTTAAAACCTAAACTTTTAAGGTTGGGATCGTAAAACAAATTAAAATTTTGGAGGTCATCAACATCCATTATTAACGATGGTCTTAGGAACCCTTGTGGAACATGGATGATTTCTAAATTCTTCAAAAGAAATTCTGCTTGCTTTTGGATAATCTTTATCTCTATATATATAAAAATTAATCGCTAAAATTGTTGGTAAGCGCCCAACTCGAGAGCGACTGGACCGATTTTGATGAATTTTTTTTTTTTGTTATACTTATTGGGTCAAGTGGATGGTTATAAGCTACATTTGGACCCGGTAAATGGCGTAGTTTTGGAGATACATACAGTTTTTTTTACCTTGCATATAAAACTTAGAGACACATTTTAAAATCAATCAAGTCGTCTATGTAAATATAGCAGGAAATTATGTCGATTTGGATTAGTCTGATTTTTTCAAAAATAAAAAGAGAACAGTATCACGCACTGTCATCACGTCGGAAGCGTATCAAAGCACGCTGCGTACTCTAGTATTGTATAAAACTATAATTTTAGTTAATACAATATCATTTTTGATACAAAGATGTTGAGACCACATAATACTTGTTAATAATCATTCATTTTAGCAATTAAAATCACACATTCTATCATTTTTGTTTATTTTTGCCTGCATTATTATCACCTCAGTGTAGGATACTTAAAATATTTGTAATGCAGATTTTTTGTTGTTTTTCATATATTTTGTATCATTTTTATTGTGATTTGGCTACCACTTCACTTTGAGGTTATCACCGACATCGTTAGGCAAAATCGATTCAAGTGGATTGGATTGTCATTGAAATATTTTAATGCAAAAAAGTATTCAGAATATTTTTAATTTATGTTTTTGTTGCAAAAAAAAAAATTAATTATGTAAATTAAAATAAAATAGTTTTGTTCTTGTCACAGTTTTTATATAAATTAAATCAGTATTTCCAATCTGATGACCCAAAATGACGCAATTTCAACCACAGAATCCCATCTCCCTATGAAAATATATAATATTCTTTTTATGAGTACATAAGCTAATTTTATGTATTTCGAAAAACGAAAAATCCAATGACATTTTAGTCAAAAGATTGTTAAAGCTGATTATCCTGAATGCTGCCCCTTGCTGACTTGTCCATTTGTTTAGTATTACATACAATATTAAGAAGTATGGGGATGGTTAATGTTTCGTTGTCTGAATGTTAATGCTTAAATTGACCTTTTTTATGAGATTTGTATCATTTGTAATTTCCTTTTATGAAATTTTCACTTGAATCCAAGCAAATAAGAATATCACATAATATCGCATAAACAGAAGAAAATCATTTCAAATGAACTGAAGAAACTAAAGAAAAATTACATTAAAACACAGTGGAAAGATACTCAGATACATTCTGTGACTGACTGACTGAGTTAAATCCAACAAATCGAGTCAACGCCATCATCCTTGGACTTAGTACAAGACTTTCTTTCGTACGCTTGTTCGCTCGAGTTGATGACATCAAGTAGCAACCGAATGGAAGTGGAGTGGATGGAGAGAATGATGAAGCCAGCTGGAGATGGAGACCTGCAGGTAAATGGTGTGTATTTCAATTTTCTGCGTATAAATTGCCAGCAATAAAGCAAAGTCGCGCAAGGACACTCTAACAAGAGAAGAAAATAAGACGAAAAGATGAAAAAAAAAAAACGAAGAAAATAAAGAAGGAAAAAATCTAATTTGTTTAGGTCGTGCTCGACGTTTGTTTTTCTGAATTTATATGACTATCATACCACTCCAAACAGTCCTCACTCCCCAACAGATCTCACTCCCTCTCTGATTACGCGCTTTTTCTTGTTTTTTCTTCCGTTTCTTTGCGATTTACTTTTGCGGTTTTAGCTAAGCATATCTGAGTATCTACGTAAATGTATCTTTTTCGATGTCTGCGACTGAGTAATGAGATTCTTATTTTAATTTTGATTATGTGCACACGAAAGCAAATGGAACTGTTGCCTTCCCCACTCACATCACTTCCCCCCTTCCACACTATTTTATCATTCCTTCATTCATTCATTCATTTATTTGTATCTGTCGTTTGTGTCATTTGTGTGCTCTGTTGAAATGTAAGTATTCGAATGATTTGTATCTGTTAGTAACATTTACAAATTGTCATATATAAATTACAATTACGTTTAATGTGCATGTTTATTTGTTGTTGTTGTTGTTGCTTTTGTTGCTGGTTTGATGGTGAATGGTGAATGTTGAATGGTTCTGGTAAACGAGCAAAAGCTTGAGTACAGATTGGATTGGATTGGATTGGATGAAGTTGTTACATATCGTACATATAAATGTCACAAATATACTATACTTACATTCATATACACAACTGTTACATAGGTTGGCATGTTTGATAGGCGATAGCAATTTGAAAGTGGATACATATCGTACAAGTATACTACATGTGTCAGATACATTCTCTAGATTACACAGACACTAACAAAAATAAAAGAGCATACCAAAAAAAAAAATGCTGCACTACAGAACGATTGGTGAATCTATGACACTTTGGACTTTGATTTTTTTTTTTTAAATGAAAACGAAAAACAACTAAACTCAATAATAATGACATAAGACCGGACAAAAAGTTACATTTAGATTATCAGCTATGTCTAGAGATAGTCTATCTTTACAGTAATCTTATTGCTTATCTCATCTTTTAAATTTACAAGGTTGGCAGCCCCCACCCTTAACATGTATGTAAATTTTAATTTGTATGGAGCATTAGTCACTTTGTTTTAGATGAGTTCGATTCTTCAAAAATTTTCGGCGGTTAACACGTATAACAAGATTGATGAATCCCTAATTGAAGATGAAAACGTTGCTCAGACAGAAATGATTATGTCCTGCTTATGTGATAGTTGCAACTATTATTTTTTCATTATCAACAGTTAAAAAAACAACCTTTTAATGATTGGCACCTATTCTACAAAATTGGAAATTTAAAAACTATTTTTCTTATTTTTACATAATTATGTGTGTATCCTCTTGTTAGAAAAAGCAACACAAACAAATAATAATCTTTTAGAGATACATTCATGCCTGTCAAGTATTCAAAAAATATACAATAAAATGCATATCGCTTAAATGTAGATTGCATTTATGCAATCTTTGCATCTAAGGGTACCTTTTCATAGTATTATTATAAATACAAAAATGCACAACATGTTTAACTTTATGTATAGACCTTTCACACATACTATGTACAGACTTTGAATTTGTAACGCGTTTCTGAGATTTGTAATAGTTGAATAAAGATTTGTTAGGTTTTGTCCGATATTCAGTGAGCAAGTTTGAATAAATACATAGTCTGTAGGAAAATAGAAAGAAGGAATTTAACTTGCATGTGATCTCGGAGTTATTTCAAACAACTTGCGATTATCCGATTACTTCCAATCACAACAGCATTCATTTCATATTGGGGCTGTCGCTGCCTAGCGTGAACATAATGACATCATAAAAGAGAAGTAGCATAAGATTGAATGTAATAGGATCCCAAACATACAAAAACACTTAACAATGGAATTGAGTTATTTGTTCTAATGATTGCAGGCCCTATTTGTATTATCACGACAGTTAATATTAATGTTTTTGTTGAAAATTCTCAACTCATAGGTACTGTTATAGTGTGATGACCTTGACAACGTTTCGGTGTAGCTTTTTTCATATTTGTACACAATGTTGCCATATCGATTGGGAATATTATTGGGTTCATGGCTCATATCGTCGTAATGAAACAATATTAAGCATTTTTACCTTTTGCATTCTTCCGGATGTTGGTGTATGCTCATTTGAATACTTACTTAAGTTCAATCTTCTAGATGTTCACCATAGACGTATTAAAAGGATGGGAGGCTAGAGTAAAAAAAAAAGTCAACGCCTTTCATTCATTGTTTGTAGGCTCTCAACTTTCCACACGATGTAGCGGGAAATGAGTCTCATGATTTGTAGTTACCATAACAATTTCTTTGTCATTCCATCGAACGAGCAACATTTTGTTTTTTTTTTTTTTGCATATGAAACGTCAAAGAGTTAGTTTTTTCACCTGAATGTGTTTCATCAAAACATTCTCCTTCATGTTCACTTTAAAAGCTGTGCTATGCGTGAACATTTGGGACAGATTCTATGATGCCCTTATACCAAATAGTGCTCCAAGGAAGAGCTGGTGGAAAAGTAAGAAAAGAAGCTAATAAAAACAACAATAGCAAGAATAGAATAAATGAGGTATAGTTAAGTGAATTAAATGATAAAATAGTAGCACATACAAAAATACTGCTTGCAAGGATATAAAATTCATTCTCATTCTTTTAGACTAAAATTACCAACACATTTGATAATTATAGTCTTTCAACTCCGCATACGATATCAGGGGACATGAGCCTCATGATTCACTTGACCAGAATATTGCAGCCCATATACCAATAAGTGTTTCAAGGAAGAGTTGGTGGAAAAGTAACTAAACAAACATTAGTTTGTTAGAGAAGAGTGCAAAGAAGTACAGTAAAGAAAAGTAAAGTGAAGTAAAGTGAGGTTACAAAGTAAAGAACTTTGGTAGTGATAACAAAAAAATCATTTAAATAGCAAAGGAAAGCAGGCAAAGTTACTGCTTGCAAGCATGAAGAAGTATCGGTTTCTTTTAGTAAATTGATTGTAGTCTCTCAATTCTTCACACGATATGGAGGGACTTGAGGCTATTGACTCGTACTTACAGTACTAATCACTTTGCCATTCCATTGAACGATCAGCGTATTTTTTTGTAAGAAATTTCATCAATGAGTTAGTTTTTTCACCTGAACCTGATTTTTCAGAATAAAATTAGCAACACACGCTCTCATATGTTGTTTTTCTTATTACTTGATTCCTTTTTTTGTTTTGGGTCGTCGTCACATAAAATCTCCTGTACTACTTAGTTGCTTTCGTTTATTCTGCAAAATTTGTATTTTGTCGAAGGTTAACCAATGGTATATCATTCTCAGTGATTTAATTTATATCATAAAACAAATATTTAGGCTTAGGCTGAATCACCCTTGCCTGGCGGAACACAAAACGGAGTTGGTTCTCAGAAGCTCTAGAAAAAGGTAGAGTGAGTGTGGGGAACCACATCATCAAATCGACGCCTTACATAAAGTACCTGGACCACCGCCTGTGCTTTAAGTACCACCTAAGTGAGTCTGGCAAAAAAGAAACGGCCGGATTACATTGTTCATGAGTGCCCTCGATTCAAAGAAGTGCGAAGGGGAATATACGCTCGCCTTAGATAACCCTGCAATTCACAGGAGATTGTAAGGCTAGAGAGTATTTACAATGCTTAATCATTTTCTCTCTTGGACGTTTAAAATGTTTAGGAGTGCAGTGTAATCAAAAATCGGGCTCACCCGAATGTAAGTGTGATAAATAATTGTATTTTATATTTATTTTTATTTCTCTTATTTGTTTATATTTTTTTCTTATTTTATCTTATTTGTTTTTTTTTTCCTATTTTTATTACATTTCTTCTTATTTATTTATTCACTGTTATGTTACAATCTGCGGAAAAATCTATTGGAAAAATAAGAATTTTCTCAATATTCCTTGTGCAAAATGTAATTGAGAAGAAAATTGAATTCGAGCTCATGAAATATTGTTGCGACGAGCATTCAGTCCATTTGGATTCCTAGTGTGACGCAGATACATTTAAAACTTGGCACAGCTTCACTTCACTTGATATCGAATGACATAACTTATAGGAAGTCAAAAAGTCAAGCAAGTAAAATAATTGCAAATGCCCTAAAATGGAATTTGTGTAACATAAGAAAGAGATACAAAAGCAAAGAGAGACGGGGGAAAAGTGTTTCAATAAAAACGAAAATCATTTTTTAAAAAAGAAAAGCTTTTTAATGCATATCTATGAAGTAGTATCTTAAGCTTTTTAATACTAGTAAAAACCATAAGAGTTAAAAATGTTTCAAGTATGAAAAGTAGATGAAGAAATGAAAAAGATGAAGGAACACAAGTGGCCACTCAAAAAAACTCATTGAGTTGTCATTGAGTGCGCAAACAGTTAGAAAACTGAAGAAGTTGCAAGAATCAACATTAGCCAACCACAAGTACATTAACACACACTCACAAGCACACAGACACAGTTACATACTATCACACACATGTTAATTAAAGCAACACTGATGCATCTCATTTCATCTACCATACTACATGCATGATGCACTCAATTTTGAAAAAGGCAGCCAAGTGCACTCGTTTTGCATATGAATGCATAGATACTTGTAACACACGAGTATCTAACAAGTACTTAGGTGTATTTTATTTTTTGATTCTCAACTCATCCCATAAGTACAAGCAAGTACTACAACATTATATCTATAGAACTTTTGTCATTGTGAGTTTGTAAATCCTTTACGTAATTTTTTAATTTTAAAAATTTATTTTAAATCTGCGATTCTTAAACTCATTTTTTTTATTTTTATTTTTTTTTTCTTATGCGAACAAGGAGGTAAAAATCTTCCAAAAACACTTATGACCCATGCCACAAGCCTACCGATCCATGAACAAGATTCTCCGGATTCTCCATGACATCTCTTTAGAGACCACAGAACGGATACGCAGGGTTGCCAAATTTGTGAAGATATTGCCTATAGCATCCGTGGCCAGTTGCGAATTGAGTAAACCCCACGTCATCAGAATGACACTTAAGCCAATCTTTGATGTTTGGGATGACCTAATGTATCCTCCATGGCTTTGCCCAACTTCACCTGTGCTGAAATATATTAACGTATCTGGTCTTAATCTCCTCCATGTCTGTTACCTAAGAAGATTCGTGCGAGGTACTTGTCCTTGACAGCCAGGGAAACTAATAGAACCCGAGTTTGTTGTATGGGTCCCCTAAGGTGTGGGATAATCCTGACCAGTTTTTATGCAATGGAAGCTGATTTTTTGACTGACTCGTTTAAGTGCAACTTAAAGCATAGTCAGCAGTCCAAGTGTACACCCAGGTATTTGATGCAAGGCCTCGGTTCAATTACATAGCTCCCACTCTCACTGAGTGTGTTTCCACCGTGTTCCTGGAGCTCATAAGAACCAACTCGATCTTATGTTTCGCCAGACTAAGTTAATTCAGCGTAAGCCACCTCCTCGACCTTGCAACAGTCCCCTCTACTTTGGATGCGACCTCACTTAAAGTCTTCGCTACCATGACAATAGCAAACTCATGTGTGTGAGTCCAATTTAGAACAAATATTTGTTCGTTCCTATCGTTAACAATTGTAGGCCGATAAAGTGACTCCTCTCCAATTGGCAGCGAGAACAACACATCTCTTACCTTGTATTATTTTGTCACTCTTCTTTGAATTACATTTCATGATGTGTTATAAATGTTAGTAAAAATCATGAATATTGATAACAAAATCGAAAAGTTTTTGGATGTAAGTGGATTTGAAAATTGTATCATGAACCCCTAGTAGTGGCCAACAATGGGGTTGTACAAGAAGAGCATAAGTTGATACTCAAAATTGATGAATTGAATTCACCTTATCAGTACATGATGAGCTCATTTAGTTGATTCTTTAAGAAAAAAGTTGGAAATCCTGTTGAAAAGTCAGAAAAATAAACAAACAAACAAATCACAAACAACAGGCGATGAATGGTCACAAACTGATAAGAAAAATTTTAAGTAAGACTTTTTGTTCTTATGCGTTTATTTTTACAAGTTAAGCACAAAAATTTAAACTTTTTTTTGTATCTGTTCTTTGCAGTTGATATGTATATACTTCTTATTTTAAAACAACAACTTCATTTGATTTCGTTTTCTTGGATTTTTAGTTGTTTTGCCTTTTAGCTTGTTTACCTCAAACTTCAAGCTAAGATAAGCTTACAAAAGTTCAAATGCAAGGGAAATGGTACTGAAAGACAAAATATATTTGAGTTTGAAAAACTTAAACTTAGTACGTGTATCTTAGAAGTTTTTTAGTCCAATTATTCATGTGAAGAACTAAGTGAATTTATTATGGCGAAATAATTTTTAATTTTCTAAGAAATTCACCTTGTTTATTTGTTAGTAATTAATTTGTATCTACTAATCTAAGTTATATTAAACAAAACTGGGGCATAGCCATGTGCATTTTTTTATAAGGGGTATCTGGGATAAATGCCCAATTCCTTCAGCTTAACAAAAATCATAAAAAAAAAACGTAATAAGATGTGGTAAATAAATCTGTGACGAGCTCAAATGAGCAAATATATTTTAAAATTGTTTTATTTTTATTAATTTCTTGTTGGCCCCCCAAAACAACAAATACGCCACTAACATAACGAATTGCAGTCTACTCAGTTAAACTGGCTGTCAGTTGAGATTTACTTCTTGTCGACATGAACAAATAATTAAATTTGCATATTGCATGCGATTGCGAATGAAATACTTACATACTATGTAAGTGTAAATTTCACTTGTCGCCCATCAAAAGTGAATGCTAAAACTAACCATACTTTATGGAGCTTGGTCTTTAACTACATCAAAAAAGCAGGGCAATTATTGGTTCGAGTAAGTTAACACAAATTTCTGTTGCATAATCTCATATTTACATAACCATATTTATTTGTACGGTGTGTTCATGGAATTAAAACTTTAGTACTATGAAAAGTAGTAAATGGATCTGGTCGATGATGACCATACAAATGTCAGTCAATGGCTTAATGATACTTATGCATTTTATGGTTATTTAATTTAATTTGTTTTATTTTTAATTTTACTTATGTTATATAAATTCATTATGAATTGTTTTAATACCCTTAATAAATTATTTATTTTTCACATTTATTTATTTATTTGATTTTATTTTTTACTACAATATTTTCAATTGATTTTCATAGAAATTTCCTTTTTTTTTTAAGCCAACAAATTATTTCCATTGCTGTCACTATCATAAGAATTACATGGACTAAGTAATTTAATGGTGCCATATTGAATCAAATCGGCTTATATCCATATATGTATGTATGTACTTATGTATGTTCATACTTAGTAGTTGTTACAGTGACAAAATAAATTGGCAAAAAAAAATAATATTCAATAAGATAAAATCCATAATATACGTATATAAATACTCGTATTATATTATATATTGTACGAGTATACGAGTATTGTAAGTATAAATGGAAAAGTTTTGTCAGTTGTGTAACCACACAAAAAGTGACTTTTATAATTAAAATAAAAGTGCATTTGATTTTTATTTTAAATTGGAAAATGTTCAAAAGTGGGCGACAATAAAAATAAATCAGAATAATTTCATATTTATTATTCTTAACTAGTGAAGTGTATAAAGATAAAATATGTTTGTAACTATGGTCTTAACAAAGCTTGTACATATGCACTATGAAAACTGGTTCGTGGCTGATCCCTTTGTAACCAGTACTAGTTCCAACAATTTCCTTTTACATGTATTCAACTTGGCGATGTCATTTGAAGGGGTTAATTGCCACCGACTGCATTTTCTTCGACTAAATTCACTAGCCGCCAGTAATGCGAAAAGGGGCAGCTGACTTATTATGGAAACGTGCACTGACTGACCTTAGCATAACCTGCGACTAATGAATTCATTAGAAAAGTGGCTAGTGAACTACTATTGAAACGGGGATCGAGCATACTGCAGGGTATAGATAAAATATTCTTTTATTTGTAAGTTTATAGACACTTTAATTATGAGTTCTTATAGAATATAACAATGTTACATTTTCCAGTTTCCATTTTCCAATTTCTGCCGTAAATGAAGAAGTTTAGAGTTTGAATAATCGATCTATTTCCATTTATTTTATTTCATTAACTTACGGAAATAATTAGAATCTAGATTAAACATCATTCCATTTTGCATGCTGCAATGTCCACATAAGCACCCTTCTCATCCGTGCCATAATGCTCTCCAAAATCGATTTTGATATCCCTATCTTTGGATGGTCTCATCTGAGGACGATATAATCTCCATATTGTTTCTACTATCAGGCGCTGCAACACAAGCAAGCATGTAGATTTGCCACCACCAAAATTCTCCAACTTCGCAGACCTATCGCCAAACTTGGGGTTGCAATTAGCTAAACATTATCACGAATCTTTATAGTTCAGCTAAACCACTAACTCTACTGCATTTGATGTCATCGATAACAAAGAAAAAATAATTGCAATACTAAAAGCTTCCCAAATTGACATCCACAAAAATGCTTAATTTGTAATTGGTTCTAACAGCTTATTTTCCATTTTAGCAATGACCACAACGACTTCACAATTCGAAAAATCCGGCAGCTTTGGACTTAACAACATAACAAAATCAATATTTTCTGACTCAACAAAGAAAACGTGGAAATGAATGTGCTGTCTTAGCAGCCCGGCACATCAGCATCGCTCCGTCTCAGACCTTTACACCCGCTAGATTCAACGATGAAGATGCCTGATTAGGCACATTTTAACCATCGATACTCTGTTATTAACCTGACGTGTTCAAAAGTCAGCCAACCAACCAACTTAACGAGACGAGTGTACGGAAAATTCATTCGCCTACACATTAGATATACAAGGGATACCTATCAGCACTTTCTCAACGGATCACCATGCCCCCTCTCTGCAGAGTCGACCTTACCGTAAATCATTTCCTGCTCTCTTGCCAACACTTAGAGATCATTAGAACCTCGCAACTCTTAAAAGCCCCAAAATCCCTAAACATCTCCAAAACTTATAAATACAATATAATTCTTACTTAAAAATTTAGAATCGTGAGTCGTAGGCCCTAGTAGCTAGTTTAGTCGTTTAAATTAGTAATCACTAGATCACTAGCAGCTAGACCTTCGACTCTAAGCAAATATGTTATCTTAGAGGTCGCAATCTAAATAGGCTTTTGAAACAGAATTAAGAGATGATGAGGGTTCTAAGTTAAGTAGTTCATTTTTTTCTAGAACAACTATCCTACTAGCCGAACTATATATTGACATGATATTTTCAAAGGATTGAATTACTCGTAATGTTAATTTTCAGTTCATTTTTTAAAAAGCTTATAGACTAACTCATTCTTCATTATTTGATTTACATGTTTGCTTTGAACAAAATATTTATCATTTATATTTATAAAGTGCATAATCATAGATGGTATTAATAATTACATACTCGTATATCATATTGTAAAATGTTTGAACAGGGTAAATGGTGAATCTAATCTATCTTTCTACATAAGAATAAATGTATTCTCATACAACCTAAAATTTTGTCAGCGTGTTTCTAATACGAGTATGAGATAGATGCCAAACTGGTGAATCAAGGCTGGCATGTAAAGTTTAAATTCAATCTTGAAAGACTTAGAATATGTAAAAAATTTGGAAACTTCAAAATTGACAATAGAAAAAAAATTAAATAAAATCCTATCAAGATTTTCATTCAAATATTCCGCATGAAAAGGCAAACTTAAGGCGCGAAGGCCCCATAAGAGAAATAAAAAATGGCAGATTGTACGAATCTCTTCAAATGCAGAAAAGTTGTAAAACTCAGTGAAATTGTGCCTTGGCATTGACAAAAAGAAGCGGAGATACTATAGTCTTGTCACATTTCAAATAACCAAGACCTGTAAATGTGGGAAAATCTCAAATAAATTGCATCATTTTGTTTTTTGTATTCTTTGCTGACTAATGTTTGGAAAACCTTTTGAATAAACTATGATTAGAAAACAAAAATAGAATCCTAAACAGTAAAATATAATGACTTCGCTTATTAAGTTAATTAGTTTGTTTTTACCTAAAGACAGTTCATAGGTTTCTCCTTCCTCTGTACTAAATGTTGGTATAGTTGCTAATTATTGTAACTTGGCTTTCATTAATGTATTTGTTGCTTTAATAAGTGGATGATGATGTCAAGAAGTGAACGAAGGAGTTACCAATAAACACGAAACAATTTAATTTAAGTCATGCTTAAGTTTTGTTTTTCTAGTTTGGTATTCTTGATGCAGAGTCACGCAATCATTTCAAGTCACTTAACAAACTAGTAGATTTCTGAATGTTCTAATGAAGTTGTTTGGACAACTTTTGTTAAATACTTTGAAACATTGAAGTTGAATCTAATTATGAATGATTATTGAAATTACTTCTATACATTTTGTATTGTACGATTATGTATATTCATTTTATTTATTTATATTTATGCATATCATTTTAATTACTTTTTATTTTCTTAGTTTGTTGCATATAAAATGCATAAATCCTAGCATGCATACCATAAATATAACAAATTTCAACATTGCCATAAGCAAATTACTCGTATCCACAATAAAACATATCCAGCTTCTGTCAAGGCTTCACATATGTAGGATACATGCTCGTAGATACATACATTTGTATCTCTCTCTCGATGAGTAAGACAGAGGCTGCTCATTTGTTCTATGATTGTTTGTCGTTAATGGTTGGGGCAGCGTCATCAGCAGCAGTGGGGAAGCGGCTAAATCACATATGTCTGTTTGGTGTCAGGTTTATTGCAAACGTAAATTGGATGCTGTCATTTGTGTTTTAATTTGCTTGAAACCCAACATCGCATTGGATATCTGTGTGTCCAGAACAAAACTGCACAATGCTCAGAAAACCTCTTCATTCCATTCTAGTACCGTATACCAGTCAAGTGTTAGTTGTAGTTGTATCTGTTGCCATTGATGATGCTAACAAATATGAGGATGCTGATAATAATTATGTTGTTGTTTCAAATGACAATCAACATTTCATATGTAACTAGGAAAATTTGAGCCTTTGGCTAGTAGTTGCTAATTGATCTGATTTGACAAAATTTTTGTTCAAAAAAACCTGTTCAGTTTTGTAATTGACTTATTTTTCATAAAGCATCATTTTACATCTTGCAAATGATTCCAACTATTGGAATTTTAATTGTTAAAGAAGATAAAGCTCGATCGAATACAAATGAATTCATTAAATGTGACAGTAATAAATTTGCTATCGTTTATGGCAGAACATTTTCTCTTGGCCATCAATTTAAGGCTTAATACTAACTAACAATGATGCTCCTTTCATGTGGATTTTGTTGTTGTTATTGCATAATTGATGGCCATCGACCGGCATTGGCGTTTATTGCAGTTGTCATGCAATAAATTTAGCGCAACATTTTCACAAATAAAAGATATACATCTATTTGTATCTACACATACATATATGTATGTATACATCTGTATCTGTGTATCTGTAACTATAAATTCATGTAGTGTATCTCTGTAAGTAACTATTGGTTTGTTTGTTTCGGTTTCGTCATCGCATAATTAAAACAACTGGAGCATATAAAATGGGAAAAGGCACTCTTTTTAATTGAACTGGGGAAAGTGGGAATTGTTACAGTAATTAGAACATGACACAAACAGACACATATGAATATGAATATGTGTATGTGTAACAGTCAACATGACATGAGGACAATGATGAAATGAAATAATTGCTTCAATGATAACTGTTACATTTGTCATCATCATCATCATATCTCTTTCATTTCTTGATGTTAAGTAATCATTTGCCTGTGTTTGACATCCAGTTCTGCTTTTCTGTATATTGCCATCAATCTTGAACACTATCTACATAGCTGTTGTATTCGTTGTGAAGGAGAGCAATCTGCTAGTTACCACTTATGGTATACAGATTAATATGTTATATTATGTTTACTCTATAGTGCAATGACAGATTTCCTTCCTAGAACAATGGAATATTGTGTTATATTGTGCGAGGGTAGTCGTATCGTCTGTTAACGTGGCAATGAGGATCCTGTAGCGGTAACTCTGAGCCAGTGGGCATGTCGTGTGCAAACTGGGCGTCACCTGGGTAAATTGCCTTGATGCTAGACTTCACACCATCTAGTACCACTGAGAAAGTCCTGTTATTGAAGTAGCTACGTACTATTAACCATAGTTGAGACGGCAACAGACTCTCTAGTTTCCTGAGCAGCCCGTCGTGCCAATCTCGGTCGAAAGCCTGCTTAATATTGAGACACACTGCCACCACGTACTCCTTCGCCTCAAATCCATTATATTCAGTTGCTCTGGAGTTCAGTGGGACTTATGGACCCCGAATTGAAAGGAGGTACAATTTCTTTACCATTTTCAAATCCAGGAGCCGCGTGAGCAGATACGTTTCAAAAAACTTTGCTACGGTGGGCACCAGGCTGGTTGGCCTGTAGGAATCTAAGGTGTAAGGGCTCTTGCTGGCCTTATGAATCATGCAATAGCCTTAAGTGTAAAGTTGTCCACACCATCTTCATCTGGAGCCTTTTTAATGTTGAACCCTTTAATGTGTGCCGAGAATTCCTCTGGCCATTGTCAATCTTCATCTGGATCTGGTGAATACTGAGCTAGTGTCAAATGGCTGAAATCTGGCTTGTAAGACCTTGGCGAAATCCTCGGCTTGCTCCCTTAAGGATCCCTCATCCTTATTGATTGCAAATTTGTGGGTCACCTGTTGCTTATACATTCTCAGCAGCTCCACAAGGAGTGCTTTGCTTTGCTTCGGGGGAGACATTTGACGAAAATCGGTAATTTTCCTTCTGTTTGTGTAGCTCCAGAAACTGTCTCTTAAGACTCCTTTTAATAAGCAGCAATGCCTCAATAACTGGGGGAAGTCCAGTACGCACTCTTGAGCCATGTGATGGATTTAAGGGGGCAGCAGTGAGAGCTGCAGAGTGCACCTTAATTAGGAAAATCGAGTGGGCGTCTACAATGACTTCAGATGTCATGGTTTAAATTTAGAGAGTCCTCCGAATCTCAGCGAAACGTAGCTAAGTGAGCTCTAGGTGACAGCAGTCGTATTTTTTTTTTTGGTTTGATCGTCGGAATTGAATCAAAAACAACCACAGGAGCAAAATAATCCGAGGAGAGCTGATACTCAGTCCTGATAGACAGCTCGTCAGGACGCAGCCCATGATATACGAAAATATCAATAGCACTGGGTGTATGTCTGTGGACATACGGGAAGTGGGTTGCTTGACCAGTTGCCAGTATATGAACTGTTGAGGTAAGAGTCTGCACCTTACTATAAAGAATAGAGCAATGTCTTGCCTTCGTGGGCACAGTTCAGAACTATCTTTTTTGCATAACAAATTTCTGCTTTTTTTTATAAAATAATACTGAAACCTGTTTAGCCATAAAGAATTCATCTGGGAAGCTCCCAGTCTAGTGAATATACCCGTCGACTCAAAAGGAGTCACCCGCTAGTAGTATCTTTCAGGTTCGTTAAAACGTAGGAAGTTGCGTGTAACTTAACAAGTATTTTAATTTTTCTATTAATTTGTGTATTGAACAACACTTCAAAAATTAATTTTATTCTTCATTTTTATTTTAATTCAAAATTTCGAAAAAACAAAAAAAAAAATTCCGGAAATGAAAAGATATGCAACAAAGAATCACCAACATTAACAATAAAAAATACTTAATACAAAAAATGGCTAAAGTAAGAAAAATGTATAGTTCATCTAATTTTAGTGATGTAAATCAAAGACCAATGCGCAAACTTGATGAAGATATCGAGCAAATAAGAATGGAATCATCATGTTGGTTACATTCATCGCAGTTTTCATTAATTTCTAATTTGACACAAACTCCGAAGCAATCATTAAAGGTAAGTTCGAAGTCTATATTATTATCGAATTCGAACAAATCAAGCAAGTTGGAAAATTCAATTAGATCCACAAAATCAAACAAATCAATATTATCTGCCAGATCCAATAAATCTAAAGGATCTATTACATCGAATAAATCTAAAAGATCTATTACATCGAATAAATCTACAAAATCAAATAGATCTACTAGATCAAGTAAATTGCAAAATATTCTGGATAACGATAAATTTCCAACAGATGCCCTAATGCATGAATATCATTTTGATCTCAAAGAATATTCTCCTAATGAAGTATCGTTACATGTTGTGGGTGATCGTCTTCAGATCAATGCTCAACACGAGGACGTGTGGCATGACAAACCTATTTGTCGATTCTTTGAGAGAGAAATTGTCTTGCCACCGAATTGTGATCCATATTATATGCAGGCGGCCCTTAATTTGCAAGGTCTGTTGACGGTTTATGCATTTTCTTATTTTTAATTTATTCATTTATCCTTCTTTGTGCAATAAAATACAAAATTTGTTTTCGATAATTAATGAGTTTCTTTTTTATTGGAGAAAATGACGTAAGATGGAAAACCCTAAAAAGCTTTAAAAATTGTGATTCATATATATATATGTATATATAGTCAATATACTCAGTTAGCGTTGCACATTTCATCATGGAAAGACTTACTTCTGAACAACAATTCGTGCTCTGTTAGCGCACTTTGACCATTTTACGATCTTCATGACCACATTTAGCACCAATTTCATGCCATTGAACATCAAGCCACCTATCCGTATGCTTTTGGTGCGAACAGAGGAAAATATTTCTGTTGTATCCGTGTGTGTTGGCAGCAATTGGGATTGTGTTACTCTGCTTATTGGAAAATTTTACCCAAGGATCTTGGTCTAAATACAGTTGGTTCAAGAACTGAAGCTGGGCGATCACCCAAAGCGTTGAATTTTCGGTGAGTGGGCCTTATTAGCAGCCTCATGCAGTACAAGAGCTCCCAAATCACCAAGAATAATGCACTATTTAATGCGGTTTATGGCTGGAATCATTGGCCCGTATTTCTTCAAGGATGACGATGGAAACAACGTTCCGTCCGCTATCGTTCAATGATTTTGAATGTTTTTTTTGCCCACAAAGCATGAACTGAACCTGAACGACAAATGGTACCAGAAAGAACGCGTTACTGCCTACACAGCAATCGAATTAATGGACCAATTGAGAAATGAGTTCGGTGCGTAATTTTTATCCCTTTATGGATGCCTAGATATTGGAATTTGACGCCTTTAGACTATTTTTATGGGAATACATCATATTACTCGTATATGCCAATAAGTCAGATGCAATTGTAACATTCGAAGACAACATTTCGCGTGTCATTAGTGAGATTCCAGCCAATTTGCTTGAAAAAGTGACTCAAAATTGGACTTATCGTATGGACCGTAGTCGTGGTCAATATTTTAGTGAAATAATCTTTAAGAAGTAAATGGAAAGCATTGATTTATCAACTCAAATGAAAATTTCATTCTTTTTTTTTTTTTTGTGTTTATTTTATTACTGGCGTGGTTTAAGAAAAGAGAAAATTCGGTAAACCCAAAATGAACAGCCGGAATAAGGGAAAATCCAAATCAGAGTGTGCAAGTGAGATGATACATGGCATGATTGTCAGATGAGAAAATTTGGTACAGAGTTGCCATATGCATAGAGAAAGCACATGACATGGTTTTGTACTGGTGCAGTTTTGCCATATGCATTAAATAGAGTATGACTTGCGCATTGGAATAATAGCCTTTTCACAGTGGAGCTGCATCATAGATGCAAATGAAAATGTTCACAGTACTATTTTCACATCCTTCAGAGATTTTTTGTTTTAATTATATACACAAATACAAAGCGTGCAAACAGTGAGAAATTAAAACTGTGAAAAATATATGATTTAGAAAATTTTGCATTATATTCGAAATGCTACAACTTCGCGCTGTGCAATGGCTATAAGTTATTTTTGAAATTACAGTAATATAAATGTAATTCGTATCTACATATATTTTCTGAAAGAACACGAAACACGAGCGAAGTTCGGTCCCCTGGCTCTGTATATTATAAGAAGCAGAGTTCACCGATTACTGGTGGATGTAGACCTACACAAAAGTACCAAAATTGTTGTTATTATACTTTTCGTGATATATTTTTTGGAGACCCATGGAATATAAGTACATACTATATACAATAAAATGGTGAAATGTCGTCCAATTAGTGAAGAAAACTACTTTCAAAGTTATGATTGTTGATGTTATTACAATTCACACTAGTATGAATAGGCATTATCGCATTCCCCATGCAATTTAATAAAAGCAACTTTAAAGGAGGACTTTGTATTTTTTTTTACCTTTTCATTATATAATTTTTACCACTCATTATTTGATTATTTCTTATGACGTTAAACTTTCGAGACAAAGCATTACTTCAAGTGCAACTTTTTCCATAGTTTTCTTTTGCTCTTTGTGAAATTTTTCTTGGCACATAATTACATAAAAATAAAATTAGCGTTGAGATTTTTTACTTTGAGTGCCACTTCAGGTGAAAACTTTTAACGAGCAATCTTCTTCTGACTTTTCAACAAAAGAATAGAAAAAAAAAAAAAACAAAGAGAAAAAAGTGAAAAGTACTAAATATTACAGTAAAAGGAAAATTTAAGTACAAAAATGTTACCACATTTAATTTGTAATTTTGTTTAATTAGAAATTCTTTTAACGAACAAAGTAAGTACAAAGTTAAGCATCTTTAAAGTAAGAAAGAGAATCATTCCTAAATCCAATGAGTAATAAAAATAAACCAGAGAAAACATTAATCATGATTTTTAAGTGAATTCTTCCATTAATTGAAGATCTGTAATTTTAAGCTACCTGTCTGCATCTGCTCGAATGGTATATGCATATGCAAGGATGGATTCCATGGCACTCTTAACATTTCCATATAAACTTCATACGGCAACGACGCAATATATTTTTTTTATTTTTGGTATTTATATTATTTAATCATTAATTGCATAAAATACTTTTGTCTGGTTGCGTAATTACGTGGGTGTTATTCACTCAGAGGAATTATAAAATTGTGTGGTTTATTTTCTTTTTTGTCGAACGACATGTGTTTGCAACCGCTGATTTTAACGGATGCTCTGTAAAGTGATTTTCTCAAGCACTGTAAGCATCATTAGATCTCTTTGTCGGGTAGTGTTGGGGAGAAACCATGGGGCCCGTCTATTTAACCATTTATTAGTCTCTTATTTTTCAAATAAAGTTTACTGCTTGGGTGCAGCAGCCAGCTTAATATCCACAACTTAGTACAAACATCAAGCCAAAGTTATGTTACAACATGAACATGTTAGCATGAATAGTATAAGAATATTTTGTATCTAAGGAACCTTTGTTGGGTTTAACAAATCAAATATGTTAAGGTAAATGACTATAGACACTAGAATAAGTAACAACACCTGTCGATGTTTGGTTAGCACTGAACTTTTGTGCTTAATATTTCATTCTAGTATATCTTTCACTCAATAACTCGTTAGCTTTCTTTTTCCACCCACAACACATTCACATACGATGGATACTTACTTGTATATAGTGAATGGTCAATTGACACGCCAGTTGGCTTTTTATGCCACTTCGACGACTCTCTACTGCTTACCACAACTGTCTGTCTGTCAGTTAGGATAACTGCTGACATTAATATGATTTGACTTAACTTAGTATCTATGAAGGTAAAAATGTATATAGCATTGAAGTCAAAGTCCAAATCAACGAAGCTCAAAGAAAATATATCTTTTTCTTTCTTTTTTCCTAATCATTGACCCAACAAACTCTTTAGCTCTGACTGGACTGTTATGTGTGAAGAAGTATTACATTGTACATTGGAGTGTATTGACCCTGATTGTTAAGCACATGAAGTGTTAACTGTTTGTATTGATAGCCATCATTTTAGTATGTAAAGGTGTTGGCATTAATATGTGTTTTTTTTTCTCTCTTTCTTTTACTAAGTATATTCTTCATTTATTATTCATTACAAGTATCTTTCGACTTTTGACTTTTTGCTTTAAATATTTCATTACACTAAGTACCATAAGATAAAGAGTATGTGTACTCGTATGCACTTAAAAAGAAGAAACTAAATTGATTTGAGGAAATTTTCAACAAATGGGATTTCCATTTTTGTAACCCCTTCTAATATTGACCAATAAGAATTTATTGAGATATGTATTCTACTATTTCGCTTTCAATGGTTTTGCAATATTGACAAAAGGAATGCAAACAAATTGAGTTATGAATAAATCAAATTTATAAAGTATTGAACAAGAAGGGACAAGCAAAAAAAAAAAAAAATAAAAATCAGTTTTATAAATTGCTTTTCCTTTTTACTTATTTGATTTGTTTTTGTATTCTAGTTACTGCTGCTATTGTTGTTGGGGATTTTATGAAATTTCAATCCAATCAATACTATTCAATATATGTACAATAAGAAGTATATAAGTATTGTATGTAGTAGGTTCATCTCATTCAATATTTGCGAATATTGCAATATCTTTTGAGATTTTCAATTAATGTCTTTCATATGTTGATCAGAAATTCTATTCCATTGTTATTGGAAACAAAACATTTTATACAAAATGACATAAGATAAGAGTAAACTACTATTTACTACTTACATTTGATATATGCAAATGTTTATTGCATTCTCATAAAATCATATCAACAAAAATTTAATATATGAGAAAAGGAGTGAGTTTACATTACATTTGATTGACAACATTACAATATATTTCAACAGAAATAAGGAAACTGTTTGAAAAGGATATTATTTTATGTCACGATTTTTTCTACTTGTATTACTGTTGTTGCTCGTTTTGTTGCTCTTCATATTTCCTTTGTGCCTTTGTACATTGAGCTAAATTGAAATATTGAAGAACTTACTAATCTGTGATATATTATCGATACTGCTTATTAGCATACATATACGAGCCCCCAACACTATTAATTCGTACGGCATGAATTTATACGCGTGTGCAATGTTTAACATATGATATTTTTAATGTTAATGCAGATATCACCTACATTTATCAAGTTACTGAAAGACAATTTTATTGTCTTTACGATAGGAGTAATTCCAACAACAACAACAATATTAATTTATTTAAATACTTCACTTAACTGATAAGAAATTTGTGACCACTATTAATTCATACGCCACTATATTAATATTGGGTAACATCGCCTTTGTGTTGTAAACAACACATTTACAACGTTTTGGCATGGATTTTTATTAAATTTTGGCATTGTTCTCTTGAAATTGAGTCCCAAATCTCAAACAACTTCATTTTTAAATCTGGAAGGGTTCTTTGAGGTTCATTTCTTAGATTTCTTTTCATCATTCCCCGTACGAATTGAAAGTATCGGGGCTCGTAATTAAACACAAAACTTATCTTTTACAATAAAACTAATTGGAATTTTGTTGAGTCCAAGTGCTTTTTCATGAACTATGACCCAGACCACCTCGTTCATGAGTGCCCTCGGTTTGAAACCCAGCGATGCAGGATGTATGACCGCCTATGATCTCCATGCAATTCGCAGGAGATCGTAAGGCGTATGATGTTTTCCTCGGAAGAGTGGGCTACCGAAATAGCGACCATCATTCGTGAGGCTCGAATGTACTGCGCCCAGATAAGGGCAATTTTTTCCCTCCCTACGAAATAATGCTTTGGTAGTTCCGTAGGGATTAAAGTGTTTCGTGGCGATAGGGGGCTTTTTAGTCGGTAGAAATCCGACATAACTCGTGGCACGGGCCATGAGTATCTTTTCGAAGATTTCTCCTCCTTGTTTCGCATAACAAAAAAAAAAAAAGAACTATGAAAAGGGAGTATAATTGAAGAAATTCTATGCTTGCGAAAAACCAACAATTACGAAAAAACACCATTTAACTTGATCGAGATTCGAACCTGCACTGTGCGAGCGCGAGACCGCCACTTTGCACCACCATAAACTATGAAACGAGTTCGCTAAAACCAGACCGGTTTTTTTATAAATAGAATTTAAGTACTTTATTCTTTATTACTTACTGTCACAGAAATTTTATCTTGTTATTGTATTTGCATAGTTTAAATTTTGTGTTGACTAAACTTGGTTACGCCTTAAATTTCACCAGACATCAGTCAACCAAGAATAACACATCCGTGCCGCGAGTAGTACATGCTACAGCCAGAGCCTGATTTATGGCACGAGCCCCAGGGCTCCCGCATATTGAAGACCTCCACAAACTTTGGTATAAAAATTTAAGAAAGTAACGAGTAATAAAACGTATCCAAATAAGGTATATTTCAAGTTTTTTTATTTTTATTTGAAATAGCAAACCGCCCCCGTTTAGCACTGATACTTACGAATGATGGGCCCAATTCACTGAATTATGCGAAATCCTCAGAAGCGCAGCTCTCACCTAAGCAAAAATTTAGACTAGGATGTTTTATTCCAGTAATTGACTAACTTTCAGCATCTCTGAGTGACAGGATGCGAGCTTATGACGTTGTCTGTGATCGATTTGGTTTCTTGAATAATTTAACATTATCAGAGCTCCACAAAGTTCCCAACAATTAAGTCAAAATTTACAACGACGATCTTGAAATCAGTCTCCAAATTGCAGCCTTGATAGATGCCTTCAAGAAGTACTAGAATGTCGACAGTGAACCAAAAGGGATGTTCTTTTATATGATTCTGGTTGACAATAACTTCGGCGCTGCATTCCCTAATATGGAAATTACATTGAAAATATCTGGCTCATCAAAAATAGGCTGCTCAGTAAATGGACGTCGGAGAAATCATACTTTTAATCTAATCATATCTAATCTTTAGATATGTACAATATGTAAATACAATTAATTAGTTATAGTTTTAAAAATTGTAGATGTTATAGGACAAATACCAGTTGTCTACTAATTGAGGTATTTCAACAAAAACTTGTCATCTTCATATACCATCAAGAAGGTTGTAGCAGAGGACGAAGCTTACGAATTAAATGACCCTCATGATGCTGGCCATTTCCATAGAAACTTTATGGAATCTCGACTCTCTAATACAATAATAAGTGTCAGAAGATTCTGTCTTTGTCATTATTACCATCTTTCTTTTAAAGATCAATTTTTCTTAGTTAATATTATGTGTAATAACACTCACTTTGTGTTATCAGTATTTACATATATGTATAAATTTTTATTTATGGTAGGTATAAAAATTAATATGAATTTTTATTGAAATTACTTTTAAAATTCTTTTCAAACACTTTCACACATAACTCAAGTTTTTCCGCCTATGTAGAATATATTAATTTTTGCATTCTTAACTTTTTGTCACTTACCATTCATTATACGCAATGGTGTATTACATAATCTAATATTGTGTATAAAATACTTAAATACCGCAACACAAACTTCATATGCTATAAAGATCAAAATACAAAATTGTCGTAAAATTAAATGAGTTAACGACAAGTTCAAATTGTCAAATAATGGTTGATTTTGGATCACATGCGCATGATGTATTGCCGTTGTTGCTTCCTGTGCAAATATTCCTGTGGTTAAGTGTGTTGCTAACGAAGGATGGTAGGGCGTTCAAGTTAAGAACAAAAGGCCATGATATTGGGAGCTCGGGGAAGGAAGTGACGAAAGCACGGACACACATGTAAGAGTACGTTAAAATTTAATTGCTGTCGGCAACTTTTGTGGTTGAAGGTATTATAAGTGGAAAACTTTTAACAGCAACACCTTTGTACCTACACGCTTACACTAACAATACATACAAGCAAAGATGATGTAGAACTGACAAAACATACACCTACATACAACTGTTATAACTTACACATGTTAGTACGAAAGGACTTTGATGTTTAGTTGTATGGTAAGCTTTGAACTCAAGAAGAGAAGAAAAAGAGGAATAAGGCCAAGCCATTGTTGATAGGTAACCATATTATCACTTATGCCAAAATCGTTAAATTGGTATCTTTAAGAGCCATTTCAACAGACTTATAGATAGTATGTGATATCCACCCAAATGGTTATTTAAAAAATGTACAACGCACTATAGATTAAGAATTTAATGTGCGCTTCAAATAAAGAGCTTGATAAATACCAGATATATTCGGATTTCTATATGCTAAAGAAGATACGCTTTTAAGATGTACATTCCGGTTAGATTACGATCATAGGCTTACTTCACTTCGAGTTCTTTGGAGTTCTGTCGTTTGTTTTTGCTTCGTTCTTCATAAATTGAGTGCATAGCAATGCTACTATGGAGTAAGCAATGGAGATCCTTTGTTATTCGTACATAGAATGGAGCACACACTATTCTCCTCAAAAATTTCGATTGAAAGCGTTGAATGATTTCTATGTTAGAGTTAGCAGCTGTACCCCATAATTGGATGCCGTATGTCCATATTGGTTTCATTACTGTCTTGTATAATAGGACTTTATTGCGCTAGGTGAGCTGGGACCAATGACTTAACAGCTAGTACATTTTTCAGCTTTTCAGGACTAATTGCTTCTACTTTCTTTTAACATTCTCCTGCCAGTTGTGCCTTTTGTCCAGGTAAGACCGAAATACTTAGCAATGGGCTTAATGGGGAAAGACAACTGGATGACAAGTGGGACGCCTAAGCGAAATGTCGTGTTTATCGATTTATCAGAATTTAAGTGATGTTAAACCTAACTAGTCAACGACCAATAATATCAAGCTGTCACTGTTGCAAACACGAGGAGTGGTGGGGATCCGATGCGGATGCTCGAAACGCTGTATCGTCTGCGAATATTGCAACCAGCAAGTGTTCATCACCGTAAACCGGAAGATTTGGCGTACGTAGAGGGTCATTTCTTTAAGGTAAGACTTTAGGAGAGGAAATGAATAAATTGGTGTTTTTATTTCAACTTTTTCTTATCAAAAGTTTAAATTGGAGTTACTTCTTTCTGTTTAGAATAATTCGTCTGAAATATACAGTTTTCATTTGGCAACATTTAAAGTTCGATGCGTGAAAAGTGGAACAGGAACGTACAGAAGGATAGGATAGTTAAATGAATTATTTTCCTTTCATATGGTGGCTCCAATGTTTCTTTCAATGAACTATAAATATCACAGATTCATGATAAAACATGCAAATGTAAAGCAAAAAATTGTTTTCACTTTAGCTTCTCGAACATTGAATACTTAAAAGATGCCAAACAAAGAGTAAACAAATCAAGTAAATGGACGAAGTGATTAATTATCATAACAGGAAAACATGCAATTTTCAACAACTTTTATGCAATTTCAAGAAACTATGTAAACTCGTTTAAAAACCATGTAATTCTTAGTAAAATATATGGTTCAAAAACAATTTTAGAGGAGGCACATGTTGATTAGATTGATGAGATAATCAAGTATTTGAAAAGTTAAGTGAAAATGATTTAAGTTAGAAAGTTAGATCAAGATAATGTAGGGACCAGGTAAATAACCATAGCTTCATTTGCATTTAATGATGAAGAATTCCAAACAAGTTTAAGTAAATTAACATCAAAATTTGAGACTAACTTTTATATGTTGCTCATATATCAATCTTATTGTAGATAGAATTGAAAGTTTAATAGGGACAAAGGCAAAGCAAACTTTATTAACTTAGTTTAGTCAAACTGCTAAATAAGTAATTTGTCTATAACAACCTCAAAGCAAAGGAACACTATTGATAACATACCAGATCTCTTATTAACACACATGATTATTGTATGTTTATTAATTTCGCTAATCCAAGGATTTTAACACTTGATTTGATTGACATGTGAACTGGCAAAATACTCTTAGCATTCACTCAGCTTCAAATACTATGTACTTACTTAAAGATACAAATGTATTTATAGCACGCAATGCGAATAATACTAACAACAATATGAACAATAGAAACTACAACAAATGGGTGCCCACTTAAGAAGGTATTACTATTATGGCCACCTTTGTTCGGGCCCATTATGCAACAACATGTAAGCCGGAATTCATACGAAAGCTTTCGACTTAGTGCAGGCGACCATGTACTTACACAAATGCGATTCAATTAATTTGTATATACTCGTAAACATACTACACACATTTATGTACATATATGAACGCATGTAAGTATGTTGGGAGCTGATGAGTTCCGATAATGTTATAGGGCGATGAGGTTAATGTTGCGTGATTCAATGTAATTTTTCTGTATTTCTACTTTTGCTTTTGATTTTTATTTGCCTTTTCTTAGAAAACCAAAAAGGATTAGGATGGTTACAACAACAACAGTTAAAGGATAAAAATGTTAGTCAGTCGATCGTACATTTACTTAAACAACATTAATCTAAGTATATGGGGAAAAGAAATACCATCAAAGTGAATATAAAAGATTCTAAAGATTTCTCTAAGGCATACAAAATTGGCATAAAATTCAAATTAATTATGAAAAAGGGTTAACATGCTTCCATAAATAATTGAATAAATGAATGAGTAAATAAATTGGATGAATAAAAATACAATAATAAATGCCATTTAATGGTAAAACTTTTTCTTGGAAAGGTTTGCGGCTGATGAAATGAGTCAAAAGAAAAGATTTTTATTTATAAATAAAATATCTCAAGTATATCTCAGTTTTTCATTTCAATCAAATTTTTCTGAGAATTTTGTTAAGGAAGATACATAGAGAAAAAGGGAGAAAGATTTTTTCTTATTCCAAATAATAAATTTCATACTCATTTAGAAAAAGGTTTTCTTCTTAATTATTTTTAAATATTTCTATTTATTTAAACAAAACTTTCTTTATGAATTATCATCGTTTATGTATTTCTATAAACTTTCTAATATAATTTAATTAAAAATATGATTTTGCACAAATAAATTCTTTCGTTTTTATTTACAACGTATACTATTTAATGTAAATAAATTACATTTTATTTATTTGCATTTTAGTGTAATTTTTAGTAAATCTATTTATTGAGATTTTCGGCAATACATCAAATGTAATTAATTTTTCATATCCTACCACATAAATATATGTACAATAAATACTCGCACACATATCCATATATACACATTCACACAGATACAGAAACATTCACTATGAAAATGAAGTTACTTTATTTAAAAAAAAAAAAAAAATTACTTTCCTTTTAAAGTGTCAGAAAAAGTTAAAATTTTGTTTAAAACTCAATAAATAAATAAAGTTATTATTGAAAAAGAAGGTTACAGTAGAAAATAAAAACAGAATACATATAAAGAACAAAAGGACTCAATTCAGTATCGGCTACATAAATTTATTATGTTCCCTTTCGAAAAAATCGGTCAAGTGAAAGTTGGACTCGCACACGAAGTGTTCCGTACCACCGCACAATGTTTTGACACTATGTATGCAAATTCGTTGGACATAAAGCTTGTACCTCTGTCTGAAGTTATGTAAAATTAAGTATTTTGTTTTTGTTGCAAAAGTGAAATATTTATCACTCAAAAGTATGCTACAAAAAAATGAACCAAAATGAAAATTTGGGTTTGTATGGGAGGTACCCTTCCTAGGAATCCTAGGATCTTTACATGGTTAGTAAATATGGATTACACATTTAAAGTGTCCTAATTTCAGTTCGATAAGATAGAAAACAAAAAAGTTTGTCTAATAAGAACATTAATTTAAATTTGGGTCTGTATGGGGAATCCTCTGTGTTTTTACCATTATATTATTTGTATTATTTGTTGTTATACACGTAATTGAATTACATACTCTGTGAAAATTTCAACTTTCTACCTATTACGGTTCACGAGATACAGCCGGAGTCCACCCTTTGTGTACGGCCTTCGCTGTTCCTGCTCTTAGCTTAAGGTTTAACTTTAGACCTTTCCAGCATGTGAGGCACTACCGATAGCTTAGACTACCACCCGCATCGCTCTTAGTCTTCTTAAACCTATTATTATTATACTAAACTTAGGAAATGCTTTCATATGATACTATGTTCCTCGGTATTAGGTTCATTGATATATTCATCGATCAGTCTATTTTTTAATGTATGTATATGACACGAAGCAATGAAACGTTTGTTAAAAATAAAAATACTCATAAAAATAAAGAAACAAAAGAACAAAAATTATGGAAAAGATTTTTTTATTTCTATACTATAATTAGAACCCAGGACATTGCAAAATTACAGGTAATGAATAAGCAGATGAAACTGCCAGAAATGCATACAAATTCCTTCTTAGCGGAACAAATAACTGAAGCCTTTCAGATATCAGTAAACAGCTATAAAACAATAACAAATAATTTCAATTTTAACAACATATCACGTACCGATAAAATAAAATTGATAAGACTAAATCTGGGTCACACCAACCTAACAAAAAGCTATAAGTTAAAAAATATTAGGGAAAATGGAATCATTTTACAAGCGACACACGACACATAGCTTATCGCTTGGAGGCGAAAATTAAGACTGTCTTATTCATTACTAAAAAATTTGAATTTATCTTTTCCCCAATAATTTATTTAAAACAAAGATACGATTCGTTCAAATCTAAAGTGTGAAGGGTATTCAAATTAAAGGTAATACTTATGTAGCCTACAAGTATTTTGCTTGAACAATAAAGAATTTGCTTTTATATTTTTTAATTAAATTTTTCATTGGAGTCCAGCAAAGAGTTTTTGAGATATATAAATGAAAGTTACCCTCAAAAAAAGAATTTTTTTAAGGACACGGAAAATTTTATTTTAAAATATATGAATTTTTGATATTGAAAATTTAAGAATAATATTTGAGGCAATTGAAGTGAGTTGTTTGTTGTCTACTTCAATAAAGTAGAAATCATTTAAAGATACACATTTCTTAAACTACGGCAGATGTAAATTTTGGTGCATTTAAAATTTAAAAATCAATACACATCTTTAATTTTGGCACACCAAAGCCTGCATATTTTTCACTCCAAAATATTTGCATACAATACTACAGTTAAACTTCCATAATTCGAACTTCTATAACCCGAATTTTCTATTCTTTGTCTTTATTTTATGTAAATTCTCATTTCAAATTAAGTTGTGGAGTTTCATTTAAAGTTCTGAAAATATGCTAAAGTTTTTATTATGAAAACTCATAAATGGTCAAATGATTAGAAAGCAGCTTTATAAAATATTTGTGTGATTACTTGTCATTTTGGGGTATATTATATATATATATTATGTATAGCCACATCAAAGTCAACAGGCACTTCACATAAGCTGATTTGGAAAAGACATGTTTCGTTTGCAATAGACTTTCAAAAAACAAAAGCAAACCATAGAGACAATTTTTTATGGATACAACTTCTACCAGGAAATGAAAAATTCCTATACTGACAAGTGGTGCGATTTCAATTTCACAGCTTAGTTACTGACTGCCTCAAATCGGTTGTAGATATAATTGAACTTCGATCATCTCATTATAATGATGGCAAACTTCGGAAGAGCACTTGCTAGTAGGCTTCTTCTTGACAAAACGCTGTCAATAATGCTAAGCGAAGTGTAGACTGATGCATTAAAAGTGGAAAGAAGAAGAAAAGTACTGGGTAGAATACAAAGAATGGCAGCTCTTCGGGTAACCTCATCCTATTGCACGTTGTCGGAAGCAGCAGTATATGTAATCAGTGGCACGATATCGATAGGCCTGCTTGAAAAGAAGAGGCAGAAACTATGGATTCTGAAGAAGCGGTCAGAGTACAATCCATACACCTGTGGCAGCAGCGATAGGGTGCAGAAACGAAAGGCAGATGAACAGCTAAAGTTATTCCAGATGTGAATCCATGGTTTAGAAGACAGTGGAGTGTCGTCAATTTTTACTTCATACAACTGCTATCGGGACACGGTTACTTCCGAAAATATCTCCACAGAATAGGGAAAGTGGTAAAAGAAAATTGCATTTATGGGGATGGAGTAGACGATACAAATCACATTTTCTTTGAATGTAATAGATGGCAACAATAGCCTGAGGCGCTGGGCAACAGTGTGGGACCCATCAATGCAGCAAATATAGTCGACATGATGCTGGTGAGTAAGCACAAATGAGCACAAGTAGCTCACTACATTGAGCTTGAAGTAATGTGAAATCAGTTCCAGGGTGGACTCTTATCCGGTAGAGGGAGATGTTTTTAGTGAAATACTACATACCGGTGGTGCGACGGCACCCTTGACGATGAGAAGTCATTTTTGACCCGCTACAAAAAAAAAAAATCTCGCTATGAATGATTGAAATTTCCGATTATAAGATGACTTTTTTCTTTAGCTTTTCATTTTTTTTTGAGTAAATAAGTTTATTTGGCCCTGAAAATATAACTTCTACAAACTAAAACAGTATCAGAATGGTTGAGCCAAAACGGCTCTTTCTTCCTCAGAATTTAATTCAAGCTTACTTATTTAAAATATTTAGATATAAATTGTTACTAATATAATGAATATAGTGAGAGAGAGATACATAAAGAACATTCATGAATATGCTCGTACATTATAACAATTGTTTCCCTGAAAATTAACAACTTTTCTCATTTATTGTTCATATTATACTAAAATAACTTTGATCATAATAATCCTTAAGGCATTCATTGATGAGTTTGGATTGGTTTTTGTATTCATTAATTTATGTAAATTTTCTATTCCAATCATTTAGATCTAAAGCGATGTACTACATGTTGCAAAATATCCTTTCTTTACTATTGTAGTATACACATACATATCTGTGAACTAATTAAGGATGCTATATCAGCAATTAACAAGAAGATTAACTACGGAGAAAATGATTAGTTCATTAAAATAGTACGAGTAGTAAAGTGTATGCAAAGCACGAAAAATAAAAGATGCAAAGAAAAAGAACAAAATTTATGTAAATTTACATTTTTTGTTCTAAAAGAAGATGTAAAACAAAAATTGAAAGGCAAAAAGGCATTTTACTTACATTGCCACATTGTACAATTAAACATCTTTCTTTCTTTTCCTCTTTCTTTTCTTTTTAGTTGTATTTTTCTATTTTTTTTTTTGGTTTTTTTTTTGTGTAGACTTTATTGCAAGAATTTCGCAACTCGCATAATGCAACTAATTATTCAAACAATGCGCAAGCGAAAAAGGCAAAAATCAAGTCATTATTATTTCACTTTACGCTCACTTTTTTTATGTAACCAAGTCACGTCGGGAGTTAATTTGTACATCAGACAGACAAATAGACAGATAGACAGGCAGCCAGACAGACAGACAGATAGATAGACAGATAAACAGTAGAACTAAATACAAAATATATATGTACAAGTCGAAGGAGTATGAAAAAAGATGTTAGTTGATGTCTGTATAGTATAGTATAGTATGCTGAGCCAAGTTAAATTTGTATCTTAAGAATTTGATGGATTTTAATTAGTTCTTTGTTATTGAGTTACGTTCACTTGTTTCAACGTTCTTTCCTTCATTTGTTCTGTCTTTATATATTTCGTTTATGCAGTAAACAACAGAAAGAAACAAACAAGTGAAAAAAGTAGTAAATAACTAAGTATACCATATTTCTCTCAGAAACTACTGCAACTGTTGCCAACGCAACTAAGAATTATCACGAGTTCTGCTGTTCTTCTGTTGCCTTTTAATTTTATATTTCTCATTCTCTGTTTTCGTTTGCTTCATTTTGCCCTAACATCATCATTTTATCAACATGTAGTCGACGCACATAAAAGATGAATGTGTAGTACTAAGTTTATACACTTAGAGATACATTTGTATATATAGTAGTTATGTGTATATATTTGTAACTAAGTATCTATAAAACTTACATATGTATGTTTACACACTGTCAGTCTTGTGTGAGTGGGTGTGTGTGTGTGTGAGTATATTCATATGTCAGTATAATTGGATTAGTTTCTGTGAAAAACAAAACATATTTCTTGTTGAATTTTATTTTATTTCATTTCATTTGAGTTGAGTTGAGTTTATGTCATGTTCTCAAATTTCAACTCATTTTTATACATTAGAACACCCACATACACAATATATAGATACAGATATGTACTCAGATATAGTAAGTTTACTTGCATGTTATGAAATTAAACACGTACTACGCATTTGAAAGTCATGCTCGTTTTTGTTTTTGATTTTGTTTTTGTGCTTGTACTCCTGAAGCATAAATGAATAAAAAAATGTATATTGTAGTATTGTGGGAAAACATCAACAGACACCTGTCAATAGTTTCACATTGTATCGCAATAAGCTTTTAGGCAACATTTTCCATTCATACATTTTCATATTTTATTTTTTATTGTGCATATATATTTAGTACATAAGACACACTTTGATAAAGACAACACGTTTATATAGTTTTCTATTTAGTTTAATGCATATTTCAAGTTTATTTGGTCAATAAGGAAATTGTTTCTTTCTTTTTATCTGCTATTCGTGACTAACGTGTGTGTGTTATGTAAATGTGTGTATTCGTTTTTCATTTATAAAAATTGTATTGCTAATGAAAATGTTAATTTTATTTAAGAAAGATACTTTGAATTGTAAGAATATTGTAACGATGTTGCTGATCACTATGATGCGTGTCACTAGAACGTCAAGAGCGAGGATAAGAAAACTACAGGGAAGAAGAAAGAGAAAATATGATAGCAATAAAATAAAACAAAAGAAAAGAAAAAAACATGCTGCCAAGTGTGAGTCCGACTCGCCAGAAATCCAAAATCTTACGAAACTTTATACAAAATATCCCGGACTACATTTCCCAAATATAACAAAAATCAACATTCGTTCATCTTCTACTTGTGAGCATTTCTATTTCTTTTACAAATGAAAACCAATTCAATATGAGAACTGCTTCACCACATCACACTGCATTATCAGCCACATACAAAATGTCGTAGAAAAAATAATAAAAGTTCCGAATTTTCAGGTGAGTTTTCCAAAAATATTATTATTTATTGTTATAACGGCATTAGAAATAAACTCATATTCTTCTAAACATAGAAGGAGACATCGTAGACCACATAAAGTATATATATTTGTGATCAGCTCGATGAGACGAGTTGATTAAGCAATGTCCGTCTGTCCATCTGTCCGTCTGGCCGCAAACTAGTCCCTCAGTTTTTGAGCTAGAGAGTTCATTTGTCGGAATCAGCCAAATCGGACCACTTAGGGGGTTACTTCCCATACAAACACACTCTTTAAATTAAAGTTCTTATTAGAAAAAGATTTTGTTTTTTGACGTATCGAACTGAAATTTGGACACTATAAGTTTCTGATTTATGTCCATAAATCATATAAATTTTATGATCCTAGGGTTACCAGGAGGGGTACCTTCCATACAAACCCCCATTTAAATTAATGTTCTTATTAGAAAAAAGAGAATGAAGTCATGCTAAGAAAGGAATGTTGGATGCAACCGGGAGGAGCGTGAAGAGTATTACATCTTTAGCATAGCCAATGATAGCCTTCTTTCTGGTTTTTACTTATGTTTACTGTAAATGAATCATGAATCTTTAATAACTTCAATTTTAAAATTTTCCACTATAAACTTATTTTGTACAAGAAGGACTAAACGAACCATCCATTCTGTTTATTTCAATTGCCGATGGTACCACTATCTGTCTGAATATGCGGTTCCCCAATATAGAATGCCAAGCTCAAAAAATTGATCAAACAGTAGCCCATGGAAATTGCAAATAATTTTTATTTCCACTTTCTAAATCTAACTAACATATCATAACAATTTATTTCGTATAAAAAATTAAAACTTATATCTAGCATGTGCAACTTTAATATTAGATAATAAAGAGAACAACAGCGATTCCGAAAGATAATTTGAGAGTATAATCATAAATAAATTTAGCGGCGCAAACACATTCAACATCAACCGTAGATCTAAGCTTTCCATCCGTAACAAATTATTAATATTAATCTGTGTATCCCTTATGTTATATAACTCAGAAGTTTGGGGTGACCTACCAATCTTAACTGCAATTGCTCAAATCAAGCATTTAAAAAAGAATCTAGAACTACGTTTCTTTTATCCAATATTCTTACTTCATGCGATTAGTAGAGTTAATCAGTGAAAAAACTTCTGTAGCAAAAACTGGCTTAAATCTTAGAGATTCTTAAGTGACAATGTATATATGGTTTAATATAGAACAAATAATTAAATTAATTAAAATTAATCAAATGGTATAAATTGTGTATTATATTTGTCAAGAAAAGAGACAAATCTGAGTAGAAGTGCCCGTCTGTCCATCCCGACAAATATTGTTTGAAAACCATTTCAGCTATTACCACGCTTATAATTTATGTTAAATATTTGGGCGCATTTTCTTACTAACATTGATCCCCAACACAACAAAGTTGACGCGAATTTGTTCCAGTTTTATTTTGGTTGAATATTTTCTAACAAATTGGCCAATATTTTAATAATTTGTATGCATTACATAACTCTCACAAAAATCTTCCAAAATATAACGAAATTAGTTTTCTAGTAATTGAAAAATATAAAAATAAAAAAACATAAATTTTAGTTTCTATGGTTCTATCTTTTTCACCAAGTTATATAATTACAAAACCATCAACAATCGCGTTTAAGTTTTTATAAAACCATATGAATGGCCGGCAATTGTTTGTTGCCACTAATTTATTTTTTGTATATCTTGTTGCATACATTAAGGCGCATTTCCGCAAAGCGTAAATAACAATTATTCACACATTTACAGATAAATAGAAAAGTCTACAAGGAGTGAGAAAAGTTGAGTGTTGAAGTAATATATGCTATGCATCTGAATAGTCTGAATTTTATATGTTGGTATGTGCGAGCGCGCCTAAAACTATGCAAAGCCCTTTTTTATTCTAGTCTAGATATTTTACCGTCCATGTCTCTGCTCGCTCATGTTGCCTTTTTCTTTTGCTAAATAATTTGCATAATAAATGCATAAACGCGTTTTTACCTTTTGTAGCCACTCATCTACATAATCATCAACCGACCGACCAACCGACGGACGGACGGACGGACGGACGGACGACCGACGAACAAATACAATAGCAAAGGCATAAACCATGGATAAAGTAAGTACAATACACAGGGAACTCCAATGTGAATACTTCACACTTTACCAAGCTGCAATTTAAATGTTATTCCGATTAGAAAGAGTTACGTCTATCGAGGGGAATAGCAAAAGTTCTTATGCAGTAAGTCTCTTGTTGGCTTTTATGATATTGTATTGTACAATACAAGAGTATTGTTATTGTTTGCCTGAGAGTTTGAGTTCGAAAGAAGTGAAGTGTTCAATGCAATTTCATAATACTATGAATGAGTTGGCGGTGGGATCATTATCATTCTCATGTTGATCATTTATATGCACAACCTCATCATTATGTTATTCTCTTCACACAATAAAGTGCATATCTGAAGGGTTCTTCATCTCGTCTACAATCTCACTTTGGTTCTATTCAGTTCTGTTCAGTTCAGTTCTTTTTTCTATTCTTTTTTTTGTTGTTTAGAGTTTTCTTATTGTTTACCAACGCTTTAGATGATTTTGAAGATGACTGAATGGCTGGATGGGTTGTAGGGAGTTATGCTAAGTTAGGTTAAGTTAAATTTATATTCTCCAACCCTAAAATAATTTCATGCACTTAGCACGTACACGGTTCGTTCGCTCCAAGGTACATTATTCTGCCACGTTCATTTTGTACCCTGACATACACCTTCACCTGCCTTCATCATGTTGTTACTTCTTGCTTTGGCACGCTTGTTTTGTTTGACAACATCACAGTTAAGTACCACCTTTTATAGACCTTTTATATGTCGGTAAGTATTATCCTTCTTCCATTCTTCTCTATTTCTGGTTTTTACTCTTAACGTACAAACATTCATCCCGTCATCCATCCATCCCGTCATTCATCCATCAATGTTCAAGTTGTTGTTCTTTCACTTTGCCTGTCATAATATGCTCAAATGAAAACAATAACAAAACAAACGCACAATTGTTTTTTCAATGAAGTGAAGCGCATAAAGTTTCCTTTTCCCCTGTTTCATAAGTCCGACTGAGTGCTATGTGCTTCACCTGCTGCTTCGTGATGCATGAATCGCACTTGAAATTTACATTTTTAATGAAAATGCAACTTTGCCTCTCAACTTAACTCAACTCAAGTAAATGCAATTTTATTTAACTTAAATTGTCTGAAGAAGTCAACAAAAATATAAATATTTCTTTATTTACTTTCTCTTCTATGAGAATTTTCTGTATTATATTATAGAACGAGTATTTGTTGAAAGGTATGAGAAAAATTTTATCATATCGTCGCATCATTTCGCCTTCGGCTATTGGCGTTTTGCCAAAGGCAAAGTGTAGCTGTGACTTCCGTTTCCGGTATGGTGAGAAAGCGTGATACATTTTATATTGAAACTGTCTCGACTTCTAATACTCTCCCCCACTGCGCATCCCACATTATTATTCCTCCAGACAATAACTTCCTTTAGCCACTGGCAGTAATTTTTCATGATTTCCAGAATTTCTTTGATATCATCTCAAAATCTATTCAATTAATGGCTATACTTCAATATTCATTAAAGCTTTGTTGCACTTAATTGTTTGTGATTTTTTTCGCTTCTCATTAATATACAAAAATACTTGAATATTGAATCTTTCAAAACACAAAGTTCATAATAAAAACTATTCGTTCTGTTGTTATTTGCGCTCATTAAATTTATTATTGTATGGTATATTTCATTACAAAAGTAGTAACTTTGATACAAGTACATAGTATAATATAAGAGAAATAAATTAATGCAGAAATTTGCTTTTATTTTTTTCATTTTATTTCAATAAAACAGAAGCTCATTCATTCTCATTATGCTTCATTTAATTATTATTATTTCTGTAATTTGTTCAATCGTTTAGGAAAAACATAAACTATAAAAATAAAATTTTTATGCTTTTCTCATTAACGATAAAATGTGTATAAAACCATCAATGATACAATTGACTGAGTACTACTAGGTGTGGGGTAGAGAAAAAAGTTAATAAAGTAGAGTGTCAAAGGTCATAAAACAAACTTCTTAAGAAAATAATGAAAAACCAAAACAGATGCCCTGCCTATACTTATGTCACTCTCACAAACTCAAAGATGCGTCATTATATTAATAGAGATAAGAGTTTTTCAAACTCAAACATTTTATAAGAGATTAAATAAATTAATTTTGAAATGACAAATATCTTTTGATAAAATAAACACATCCATTCGTTCATTCCAACCTCATCCTTTTCTTTTATATGTATAAGTGTATTAACACTTTTAGTAAAAATTATAAAAATAACAACTCGGAAAAATGTTGCGCAAACAAAACCCAAAATGACTTTTCATGGGATTGCGTGACTTATCTGTATCTAAATGGTTTTAACGACAACAACAACAACAGCAAGAACAAGAAAAATTATTATTAAATAACTTTCACACTTGAAACAACAGAACAAAAAGTTCTGGCGCGGATAACAACATCAAACCACAAACAGGTGAAGGACTTCTAGTACAATACATACTACAATATTACAGGATCGTGTCAAACTGGTTGAATAGAAGAAACTTAAATAAAATGGCAACAAAACAAAAACAAAGGAAAAATGGAAGAGGGGAAAAGGGATGAAACATAAAGAAAAAAAAAAACATGTTTAAAAACTAATTATCACAAAATTAGTTAACAGGAAATTGTATAAATTAACTTAATTATTCACTGTGTGTGACATTAAAGTACTATAGTGTTTTTGTATTTCATTTCATCATTTCGTGGTAGAAAAATAATAAAGAAGATGGTAAATTTAAATCATTAGAGACAACCAAAGGCTGAAAATACATACATCAATGATTTGACATAAGGTTGGTGACATCAAAATGAGAAAAAAATATCTTAAAAAGCGATATGTCTTACAAATATGTATGTACTTATCAATTAAAGCCAATTCATAATTAACAAGTGGCGATCGAAAGATGATTTGTAGGACCACAACCAGAAGAGATCAAATAACAAACACATTTCTGAAGTAGTGGCCTCTGATCCAAATATGAGGTACCGCTGCCACCAGCAACATTCAGCGAGTTCAAGCTTGTCAAAACCATACACTTCGCCGTTTATATGGAGCAAGACTGCAAATTCACCCAAACTGACTGGCGGCTCCATCCTAACGACCTTCCAAACAGAAGTTCTTGTTAACTATATACGAGCCCCACGTCACTATTCTATAAAAAAATATAAATATTTTATGCTTTTTTGCGACAATATTGTAAGAGAACCAAAGTGGTTAATATCTTAATGAGAAACCGAATGGTCATCGCATAGCAGATATTCGATGGACTAACAGGTTTCTGGAATATAAACTATGGAACAGAGGAAATGAAAAGAAGTCATCCGATGTTGTTTGGCTCTTATTTTTTTTCTAAATGAAAAACTTCGATTCTGTTTTTTGATCATGTTTATTTAGACCTTTAGAATTAATTGTGTTAAGTCGAAAAGATGATATCGGACAAATGGGCGCCGTCACAATTGATTGCCATACGGGCTCGTTTTATGGCATTTTCCATCACTTCGGCGAGCGTTTCGGGCGATAAATTCTCGCATTCGTGTCGGATATTTTCCTTGAGGGCTTCCAAGGTCTCAGGCTTGTTTATGTAAACACGGGACTTCAAAAACCCCATAAAAAGAAGTCCGGGACCGTTAAATCAGGCGATCTGGCGGGCCAGTGCAAATCGCCAAAACGCGAAATTAATCGACCCGGAAACGCGTCCTTCAGAATGTCGGTTGTGGCTCGTGCAGTGTGTGCTGTTGCTCCGTCCTGTTGGAACCACATGTCCACCAGTCCTAATTCGTCCAGTTCGGGCAGAAAAAACTCGGTCAACATTGCCCTATAGCGCGCACCGTCCACTGTTGTCGTTTGACCCGCGGCGTTTTCGAAAAAAAATGGTCCGATGACTCCTCCAGCGTGAACAGCGCACCACGCAGTCACTTTGAGCGGGTGTAATGGCTCCTCGTGCATCACTCGCGGATTTTCGGTTCCCCAGAACCGTTCACGTACCCGCTGAGGTGAAAATGAGCCTCATCGCTCATTATGATTTTGGTCGAAAAATCGTCCACTTCGGTGTCGAGATTGAGGATAGCTTGGGCATAAGTTACGCACGTTTGGCGGTCGGCAGGCAGCAGCTGATGCACGGACTGAACTTTGTTGGGGAACATGTTCAAATCTTTCACCAAAATTCGTTGCAGGGACCGCCGGCTGAGGCCCAATTGCGTGGCACGTCGTCTGGTCGATGTTTCGGGGCTCATTTCGACGTCCTCGGCTACAGCGGCGATATTCACGGCAGAACGGGCGCTCCGGGGCCGGCCACTCTTGGCAACGTCTCGTGTGGTCCCATACTCTTCAAGGTTAGTGGCTAAACGGCGCAGTGTTTGCGCAGTCGGTGTCGGACGGCGGGGAAATCGGCGACGGAATTCACGCTGCGCCAACACAACGGACGAATTGTTACGCAAAAAAATAGACACAATTATTCCGCGTTCTTGGGGAGTGTATCGCTCCATGGCTTATTCACTTGTATTCTGTATCTGTCTAGTCCACAAATGTCAAAACAGATTTGACATTGGCGGCCATTTGCAAAAATGAGAGCATCTTCCAATAGGGTGATTTCTTTTGCGTGAAGTGAGACAACTGAGAGATAATTTCTAAAAATAAATGATAAATAATGGTCAATTCGACATACTAACCTCCAAGACAACTTTTTCAAGTTTGGGATATCTCTTCATTACGCCAATAGTTGTTTGGGTCAGAGATTTTTGGATTGTTTAAACAACCTAAAATCCTAAATTCCACCTTCTGCTGCTCAAGATGAGTAATTGGTCTTGGGCTTCGGCAATCTTTATGACCTTATTGGAACACTATACACATTTTCCCTGTTAACGACATAAGTGTTTTTTGTTTCGACAAACTGCTTGTAGATTGTAAAGCAAATTTACGCAATTTATAGTGCGAATATAATGTTGTTGTTAAAATCAATGTCTCTTCACTCTCGAAATCATCAGATTGTCAAATTGTCCAAAAAAGTTAAATGTTCTGAGCTTTTATTGTTGTCCGCGATTTGCTGATACTCCATCTGAGCCAAAACTTTTCCAAAACTGTTTTCGGCGATGATGATGATATATCAGCATCGGAATCATTACAGAAACCAAATAATTACATGAGGCCACCAATGTTGGTGGAAAATACTCTACTATATATATATGATGACGTATCACCAGTAACTCTAGTTTACTCTAGCAAATAGGACTCAAAACAAGTTGCATTAAAACACACATATGACATACAATATGTGGAAAGATTTTACTTAAATTTGCTTAGCTTTTGTTTTCAATTATTGGGTCTTTCAAAAACGAAGTAATGATCTTAAGAAATTTTATTTTGCTTGTAATTAAAAATTAATTATCAAAAAACTCAAAAGAACTTACAAAAACCTACTAAGTAGGTAAGTAGTACTCACTCACATATTAGTGTAATTGTGTAACCACCAAGAAAAATTGAAGAGTTTCAAGGATGTAGCAGCGTGAAAAATGAGTGCCAACAAAGGAGATTTGTACTTTTTTTGAGTACCATACAAGAAATACTCGTAGGACTTTGGTTCACAACGATGCAGCCAAAGGACTAATTACGCGCCTCTTTAAGATGTTAAATGAGTGCATTTTACCAGGTTTTTCAACTTTGTTGGTTTTTATTATATCTTTGAAGTATGCAAGAGTGGCAAGAATATACAAAATTGCAACTTGTCGTGGTACTTAAGCATTTTCTGAAAGGAGTCCATGGAAACAGAGGTGCATTTGCATTTATTGTATCGTACCTCATGAATGAAGGTGAAAAGTATAAGTTTAAGTGGAGAAAAATTAGTAGAGTAAAATGTAATTATCTTAAGTATGCATTTTAATTATATGTAATTGTAAAATAATAAAATGAAATAAGGGAAATAAGTATTCTTCTGTGAAAGATGAATAAAACAAGAAAGAGTGTGAGTTGCTTGAATTAGTTTTGTGTTATATTTGCATAATCAACTCAACAATTACTTATGCACTCAAAGAGGTAACACACCCATATACACAAATATACAATCTTGTGTGTAACTACAATATACAATTTATAGATAAATGTATGCATAGCTAACATACATAAGGAATTTTGCTCATGTTTAATTTATTGGTTCAAAGTTTACACTTGACTCCTGAAAAATAAATATAGACTTTGAACCTTCCTTTCTTCCCTCCTTCCTTTATTTATCATATATTCGTTGATTTGAAGTTATTTGTTTTCGGTATTTGTTTGTCAAAGGTTGGCATAGGCAATTCGTAAACATCAAAGCAAATAATGCCATGAACCCGCCTCACATACTCCTAGTTAAAACATTTTATGTATTGTATATACTTAATATTAATCAATCAATCAATAGATTGACTCAAAGATACAATAAATACAACATATTCAAATATACATAAATCTATATAAAAATTCATCACAATTAGAATGTATATATGTAAGTTAAACAAATTCAAAATTACTTTTAGATTATACAAAACAAAGTTCAAAGTCAATGACTCTACTAAGGAAGGCGTTTATCTTTAGTAGTCTAAGTATATTTATCACTTGAGCCCAGAACTCAAAGTATGAAAAATAAACAATTTTGGGTTGAATTGATGATGTTGATACAATACGACAACTTAATTGTAGCTTTTTGGGAATGAATGAATTCTATGTTACAATTTCTTGTACTCTGTTGACTCCTTAGACATACTTTTCTCTGTGTAGAAGGCGCCACAAGCACATAATAATAATAATAATAAGCATGAAGTTGCCATTAATAATTCAATTTCATCGAAAGCAAACTTATAATTTTCTAGCAAAGTTGAAATTTCATTCAAATAAAAGCTAAAGGCCAATCTCAATACCACTACCAATACAATTACAATATGGTATTTGTTCTTTACTTTCAGTTTTAAATGACTACACTTTACCGATATTTTGATTTAATTCCTTAATTTTTGGTTGTTTACTTTACTTTGGAATTGGCCCCCAACATGCATATTATCGAAGAATGTTTTTTCTTTTTTTTTTTTGTGTGAGTAAAACAGCCAATTTGAAAGTACTTTTGGGAATAGTTTAGATACATTCAGACTACAATTTACATGCAAAATTTCTTCTTGGCCATGTGAGTATTATTAAACAAGTATTCTAACATATATAGACTAAGCCTGTTCAACATGTTTTGAAACCTCTTTTTTTGGGGGGAAAAAAAGGTTTTAAGTGAGTTTAAGTTGTAGTTTCCTACATTAACATAAATGCTACTTTTCGTGCTACATTGGCTCACTCTCAGCTCTCTTAGTCCTCAATAATCTTACTCTAACCCTTACACTTTACTTTGATGTCTGTCTATAAATGTGTCTGTAGTACAGACCATCATATACTCAGACATACATACATATATCCTAAATGGGCATTTTGTGTGGCTTTTTATCTTTTAAATGGCCGACTTTCCGTTCATTTCTTTTAATTTCCGGTGTCTGTTGTGTGTTGTAAACCCTATATATCTACATACGAGTGTATCTATCTCTCTGTACTTATGTGTATATGTACACATGTATAAACTGAAACTAGTTTTTGATATTACCAAAAATAAAATAGTATTTGACTTTGGGGCAAGTTGTAAGTTGCTGTCATAAAAATAACCAAAATGTTTTTTGTGTTTTCTCTTATTTGTTGAGATATTTATAAGCTCACTAAACAGGTGCTTAACTCTACATATTGTACATAGTAGTATAGTACTATACAATATATGATGGGTACTTTTGCTACATGAGTTGGAGATGTGTCAAAAAAAGTACTTTAATATAATGTTTTGACCTCCGGGGGTCATGCGTGTGTACACAAAGTAAATGGCTTTTTATTGTTGCTGTGACATTTTTATTGCAATTCATTTTCTCTTTTACTTTTTTTTTTTTAATTCTCTCGATTTGTTTTTGTTTTTGTATTTTATAAGGTTAAATTTGGAATTGTGTTTTTTTTTTGGATTTATAAGAAAAACAGGCCGCAAAGTATTTATTTTTATGTTTGGATCTATGTTTGCTGTTAAAAGGCAAACGGATGTGGGTTATACTAGTGACTGTTACGGTTGTCAATTTTTGCTTAGAAAGTACATAATCATAAAAATATATAAAACTCTTAGGTACTTAACATGTTATTTCCTTTCAATCTGGGTGGAGCATAGTGTCAAAAAGAATGAATTAATCTGTTTGTGATTTTAACCAAGTTGCTTTGATTTGTTCCAGTTTGTGTTTGTAAGAGATTTCCGGTGTTACGAAGAATCTCGTAAGTACGTTGAGGGTTCCACCATAGAGCTGCAATATACATTTAACTTGGACCTGCCCTAACCAAAGAAATCGTCTGCCATTTATGATTGATAAAAAGATCTATACATGTCACAAATAGTTTACTCATCATTCTGGAAAGTTGGATTGGATATATTTATTTTTAAAATTTAAGTTAAGTCGTTGCCAACAATAGAAGGTGTTATAAATCCCAACTATGTTTGCAAAATAATCTTCTGTTACAAAAGACTATAATAGAACCGATCTGGACACATGGAATAGAGCTGTGAAACACTGCTAGCCACTTAAATATATAAATACTGCAACGATATCAATAGAAGACTTTAAGACAAATTGTTGATGCCCCGTGGTTCATCTCAAACAAAAATATTCACAGAGATAACTACTTATGAAAGATGTTATCAAAAAAATTACCACATGTTTGCAAAGACTGAGTGACACCCATTACCGATAACTCTACTTGACAAAACTGATGGAATCAAAAGGCTTAAGAAAAATTATGTTTTAGACTTAAAACTTAAACTAGTTTAAGATTTGTGTAAAACAGAAAGTGTGATGTTAACCTCGTAGTATATATGTTTTCGCCTAACTTTTGCTTAATTAACTCTGTTATATGTATTATTGTACTTACATAGGAAATTTACTCACTACCCTTCATATTAAGAAGATGGATTGCAAATAAATATTGTAACAAATTTCCAATTTGTCTCACAGTTTTAAATTACACAAACTAGAAATCTGCTGTCAGTTGGCGAGCGGCTACCAACTGGTGTGGTGTGAGGGTGATGCGGCAAGTGCAGCGATCTTACGGTGGCAAGTGACGGCGTGATGATCAAACGGCGACTTGCAGCTCGACATGGTGATCCAGCAGCAACAGGAAATGCAAAAACACCCCAAAACTTCTTTCTTTGTTCTCGTCTAAAAATCCAATATGGAGATTTTTCATTTGTCCTGTTAATCAAATTCTTTTAATGTCATTCACTCCTCATTTGTTATTCCTCCTCTTCTTCTCTCCTAATTCAACTGTTCCACACCAGGGCTACCCGCATTTATTAAAGTGCTGCCAAGGTGTCATGGAAATGATCGATAGTTATCGATCATTTTTGTAACAATATTAACTAATTAAAAGAAAAGTCGAACACATCTCTCTGCTATTGATTTGTATTTTGCTTGTAATGCAAGTCAACAGTTTGAAATAATTTTTAACCTTTTCCTCCAACACAATGAGTTAATGAAAACTTCAAATCTTTGATTTAATTAAATCTTCATCATATCATCCAACATGTCAATAAAATTATGAATTATGTCAAACAACTCACATTTAATATCATATCTGTAAAATATAAATTGTAGACCTCTTTATGTAGTTTTCATCTGATCACCTTACTGTACCAGTCTTGCCAATTTAGGGGTATTTTTAAAAGTCAGACTGTGAAGAAAACTCAATTATTTTTAAAAATATTAATTTAATTTTAACTTCTTTTTCCCATTCTGACTTTTGAAAATACCCCTAAATTCGCAAGCCTGTACTGTACATACCATACAACATAAATTTCTCCTTTTTGTGTTAACAGAATCACTAACATTCTTGTAACAGAGTTTTTATCCAACACTGTTTATTCTTAACAGAGAAATAATTATTCATTATTCTTGTGTCTTTATTTCGTTTTTCAAATTTAAAAAAGGACACTATTCAATTCTATTATTTATCAATGAAAATTGTCATTGGAAATTCAATTTTAAGATATGTCTTAACAAAGCTTACACATACTTCAATTCAAATAATGTTAATTGTATTAAGCAATGCAAAAAAAAACCAATCCAATAACTTTGAGTTGAATTCTTAAATGGGAACCGCCTGATTCAGTAATCGGACATTTGTTGTTTTGACAAACAAATCTTCATATACAAGCGGCAGTTTGTTCATTCCTTTACTTCTAACCTGAAAATATTTTCCATTTTCCTTAACATAATCAAATTTTGGTTGTTTTTGCATCATTAATAAATCAATTAAGGCACTGACAGCTCAAAATCCCAACATGAACCAAAAGATATAAAATGTGGTGCACATCTGATACTGAAAGCAAATCCTTCCAATGTTTTCACAAAATTGACACTTAATAAAATCCTATCTCGCTAAAGTAAATCATCTCGAGCAAAACACAAACAATAAACCCAAAAGATATGCATCATATTGATTGTTAAAGGAAGGGAACCAACATCGAACATCGTACAGAGATTGAATCATATTAGATAAAAACAAATAACTGAATAAAATTAATGACTAAACATATTGGTATAACAGCAACAGCTACATCAAGCAGCAAGCAATTGAGATTGAGGAACAGTAGCAAGGAAGACGAACTGTCGAGTTTCACAAAAAATATAAGAAGCAACAGTTGCAACTAAGGGTCTTAAAGGGAGAAATGATATTAGACAAAGTCATCAGACGTAAAAACAACCCTCATGGAAGCCAAATAAGGAAGCTGACCAAAGTATTTTGGCGGCAATTTAAGTGATATGTGGGGGGATGCTTAGTAAGAAGTATGATATTTGAGGAAAAAGCGGTGAGGAATGGAAATGTCATGTTTTATATGCAGCGCTAATTTTTTTTTGAGCCGCCGGCGTCTATGCAAGAATTTCCTTTTAAATGAAAATGATAATAAAAAGGAAGAGAAGAAGAGGGTAGGCAAAATATTTTGGTATAGATAGAATAATATTTTTTAGGGTTGTTATGTCAAAATTGATCTGAGTGGAATGTAGTATTCTATGCAAGGGCGTGATGTTGAATCACCAACTGGTGGGGGACTTCGGGTATTGTGTGTAATTACATTTATTTGTATCGGCTTGCGACCAACATAATCTACTAGAAAGCTGTGATTCTTCATGTTTAGACGTCAAGAACTCGTTCGTGGTTTATTGACATTTTCATTATAACAATTTTCGGAAAAACAACAAAACATACAAGCCAAGAGGGTTGGTTTACAGGAACTTGTGGGTGGATATGGCACAGCAGGAATCGTCATCACCAACAACGACAAAGTATTAAATTCACAAATTTCTTTTAATGAAAAAGAGATGAAAATTTTGTCCGCAAGACTACTATGTTGTCAAATATTGGCCTCACAGAGAACTAAGGGTTGTACATATTGCACTTTTCAATTTATTTACTATATTTTTTTTTCTCCTTTTTTTTTGTTGATTTCAATGGGGTGTGTGTCAAAAACGCCCTTTCATTTAATGCTTCCCTTAGTTTCCTATAGAAAATTTGATATTTGCGGTCAGGAAAAGGTAAAAGACCCGGTGGGCATGAAATTGATATTTGATGTTTTAATATGAAAACATAAATACATTTAAAATGCAGCAGATGTAAATAATTATGTCATGCGTCCAAAAAAAAAAAAAAATAAAAGTACAAGAAAATTAAAGCAAAAAAGTTGAATGAAATTAATGTAGAAATTGTACAAATACTCAGGCAAGATAGAAGGAAAAGGAATATACCGACGACGACACCACTTCAATTCCGGAACGACAAATGTTATTCACCTTTTACACGTTGAAGTATCAACGTCAACAACTTGCTTTTTTTCCTTCTCTCCAAGACAATAGAATCCGAGACAACAGCCCTCCCGGTTACCCTTAGAAAAAAAGAGGCAGTTGGTGACAAGTGCAACGCGCTTAGTATTTGCCTTTGCTTATACTGTATAATACTAAACTCGTAACTCCCGCCGATGACTCTGATGATGATGACGACTCGACGACTTTGACGTTCGACTTGGGCATCAACATAGTAGAACAACTTCAGACAATAGTTTATTCATGCTGTAAAGTTCTGCACATAGACTTCCGGTGAAATCATCCTGAGACGCCGCCTGACATTTTATACTGAATTATTTATTTTGTGCACTTTGTGTGCAAAAATGGAAAGAGAAATGTTAAAAATACTAAGAAAGAAGAATGTCAAGCAAAAAGATATACAAATTGTTTGCCTCCTCAATTTCATTCTTTTGCTTTCTTTTTCCAGCATTGTTTGGAAATTTCTGTTGTTGTTGTGAATTTTATAGAAAATTTTCTTTTTTTTTTCTTCTATTTGATTGTCCTGGGAATCAATGCAATGTTGAAAGTTTATCTAGTTATTCTTTTATTGTTATTTTATCAACGTTTTTTATTTTTTGAATTTTTTTATTAACAACAAAAAAAAAGTGTAACAAACTTATTGACTCGGCGACTTATTCAGAAAGATTTTCAGTATAAATAAACAGAAAAATCATCGGCATTTATTGTTATTTTTGTTAGAGATTTATGAAATTTAACGGATAAAAAAGCATTGGTATATTTTGTTATATTCTTATATTTGAAAAAGGAAAAGTGATTTTTATTTAAGTACCTTTGTCTGAGATTAAAAATAAAATGAAATAATAATATGTATATCTTATAAATACCTCATCATATTAAGTATCTTTCTACATAAAACTTTCCGCATTTACACCTCTCGTGTAACACCTTTTTTTTTTAACTTACAACATAATATTGTAAATATTGTATGTATTATGCAATAAGATACAATACTCAAATAAATAAGTATGAAGTATAATGTTAAAGAAATCATTTGTCGTTCTCTTTACACAAAATCATGCCAATTCTGTCAACTATACGCTCTTCAACATATTGACTGTTCAGTTATCCCGAGCAGCAGCCAAATAATCTTGACTCAAGTTTTTTTCAGATAGCTTTACTTGTAATCAGTAGAATTATCTTAGCAAAGTCTATCTGCTTAGACTGTTAACCCATTGTTAGTGATAAAGACTTCAATTATAATGAACTTGTTGAGATTTAGTCCTTTGCTGCTACGTGGCAACGTTAAGCTTTATGATTACTCGTTATAACATTTATTATTTCTTTTTGTTTTGTTATTTTCTTCTTTCATTCTATGCATTCCAAGTTTTTTGCTGCTTGCTAATCACTTATCACTCCAGTTTCTTATTTCATTGTGCTAACCCATATTTCATATCATATCGTTCACTCACATATTATACAGTGAAATCTCCCTAAAGTTCCAATGAATTTGCATAGCCACGACAGATGTTCGTCTGTGGTCTTGAGACTTTGTTGTACACATCACATTTGTTTCTATTTCAAAGAAAATTCTATACATAAGACTGCATTATCTATTTTAAATATTAATATTTACTCTCACAAGAATAAATCTTTCTAGTAGTAAACAGAAAACGTTTTCCTTTTTTTATACTCTTCACGGGAGTGAATGGTATTATAAGTTTGTCATGAAGTTTGTAACACACAAAAGGAGACATATTAAGTATATATATTTGTAATCAGCTCGATGAGACTAGTTGATTTTGCCATGGCCTCAAACTCAAACTGTGTTCTTTGTTGATACTCAAAATGTGTTCTTTGTTGATGCTCAAACTGTAACAGAGAGAATATATTGATGCTAAGAAAGGAAGTTTGGATGCAACCCGGAGGAGCGTGAAGAGTATTACATCTTGATAGCTTTATTTCTGGTTTTTATAACGACTTACTTTTTAAATCACTCATAATAAACAAATTTTTAGAAAATCATTTTTCGATTTGTTTACTTTTAATCTTCAATATTTAAAAACATACATGCATTTCACAATTTTTTTTTGTTTTAAAAATGTCCTAAATTTGTTTCCAAATTCTAAAAGCAACTCAATCAATCATTTTCTTTGACAAGTTAAGTTTTTTCCATGTCAGTTTTTTTGTTGTATCTTTACTAAGTCTTACTCCATTTCCATGGTTCTATGTCCTTCTGCAAATATGTGCAGTATTTATTTTTTTTTTTCGATATATGTACTTCGACACTTTTATCAACTGTTACATTTAGTTATTAGTAGAGAATCAATCAAAACCGATTGCAGTCTCTCGATTTGTCCCTCAGTCTATCCGTTCAATCATCCATTCAAAATCATACAAACATGTGTAGCCATTTGATTGATGAGTTGCACTCGTTGCATTCAAAAATAAATTCAGAAAAGGCAAGTTTTTTATATTGAAAAAGGAAAAAATGCACAAAAAAATATGAAATTGCATTGAAATATGCAATATCAAATTCATCTATTGTTTTTGTAAATTATGAATTTAAATAATTGATTTATGATGGCTACATAAGACAATCTAGATATAAAATTTTAACTCTTTTACTTTGGTCCATGGAACAATTATCACATAATGTTTAATTCCCCCAGCTAAACCCTTTCAGCACCGAATTACAGTGGGGTGACTTAAACAATATTTGGCGTAATTTTATCATTAATATGACTACAAATAGTAGTAAACATATATTTCGTATACTAGTTCGTCCTTTGCATAATGTTGCCAATAGTCAATTGCTTAACTTAAATTTCAATTATTCTTAACTATTAGATTATTTTTGTAAGCTATCACATATTTTTACTACAACTTATGTGAAAGAACTTCTTTGTTATATTGAAGCAGTTCATTGGAAATATATATAAGTAAAAATTTATTAGCGGCATGTGTCTGTTCTGATCCTTGGTGCAAGTGAAGTCTCCACGGTATAGTAGCCAACTATTGCCCATAATCATATACCAAATTCATACACATTACGTATTTATCTTTTATTGGAACAGTGATCGATTTTTTATAGTTTCAATAACATGTCCGACAGATCACCGCCACCCATGTGCTCACAAGCACACTAGTCGGACGTGTGACTTGTATATTTTGTCAGGTTGGTATTCAATATAATTTGATATCAATAAGACACTTTTATTGTCATACCAGCGACAAGCAATCAAATTTGCGAGGTTTCCACAATCGCTATCTTCTTAACAACAATTTCATAATTTCATATTTTTTTCAACACAAGTTTCTTTCTAAAAATAGACGTTTGAAAATGTAAATACAATTTTCTAATCATCAACTTTTAAATCATTCGAGACACAAACCAAAACTGAGGTTATCATCATCAATTGGTTCGCCAAACCAAAAATACCATAGTATCAATTCAGCTGCCGTCTCGTGAAGTTCATTTATTCATAAGAGTCTCTACAATGTTTCTTCAATTTCTTATATCAATTTCATTGTTGCAATTGTTAAGTACTGGCGCACAAGCTCAGCAACAATATAGCTGGAATTTGCCAAACACAACATATCCATTGCACTATACACTTCATTTGGCAACACAAATTCATCGTCAGATATACATGTATACGGGCAATAACACCATTGACTTGTTAGTTCGAGACAACATCAATGAATTAGTATTGCATGCTGAAAATTTGACCATAACAGATATTAAGATTAGAGATCTAGACACGGGCCTACAATTGGCTTGCATGAGCTTTGAACTTGTGGAAGTATATCAATTGCTGATAATCAAACGCGTCACAGATTGTTATGACAGACACGACAAAAGACGCTCATTGTGGACTACATTTACACGTAATCAACGGCTTAGCGTAATGATAATGTTCAAGGGTGAGATTGGGAATAGTAAATTTGGATTCAATATGATTAGACATAATGCTGATAATGATTATAATGACGTTGACTTTGATGAAGACAACAAAAATGATGGGAAAACCGTGTAAGTACTAAGTACCTATAAACAAAATTAATATTAGTGGAGTGGAGTGATTTTTATAATAAAACTATTATTTTTTATTTAGATTAGGTGCAGGAACATTCTTTGAACCAGCTTTCGCACGAAGTGTCTTTCCTTGTTACGATGAACCAAGATATAAAGCAAATATTACACTAAGTATCAGTCATGGGGAAGGATATAATGCTTTCTCGAATATGCCCATTAGACAACAAATAAAATATAAAGATGGGTATGCAAAACAATTCTTAAATATGTCTTTCTTGCATGTATAAAACTTATAATTCTTTCAGCTCAGACATGGTAACCACAGAGTTTTGGACAACACCACCCATTGCCACATATTTACTTGCCTTTGTGATAACACAACCTTATCATATCATAGCCAAGGAAGGTAGTGACGGCATCTTACATCGTATACTTTTACCAGCACACACAAAACCAGAAAGTAGTATAGCTTTAGAAGGTCTTGAAGCTTTAGAGAATTCCATTGAAGCTGTCAAAGTGATAAGTGAATATTTGAATCAAAGCTATGTTTTACCTAAATTGGATCATTTTGCTTTTCCTGAGCAACATCCAGCAGCCATGGAGAATTGGGGCTTAATTACCTATAAACCCAAATATTTATGGTTATTGGAGAAAAATGTATCTGAACAAGAGACAGCTTTGATTGTACAAAATCATGAAATTCTACATCAATGGTTTGGTAATCTGATAACACCGATAAGTTGGGCATACATTTGGCTCTCCGAAGGAATGGCGACCTATTACAGTTATATTCTCACTGATATGGTTTGTTTTTTTGGGAATATAATCCTAGTCATTTTCTTATAATTTATTTTCTCTTTGTCATTTCCTTAGTCACATCCAAATTATAATGTAAAATATGTTTTCGATAATATTTGTTATTCATCATTCAGTAAAAGTGCCAAGGAGGCCATTGTCTCAACACTTGAGAAACGAGAGGACCTAATGGAATATTTCGGTGTTATGATGTATGATAGAGGTAGGTTCCAGTTTTCTTTGATTTACTGATATTTTTTTATATTATTTACAACTCTTTCTTGAAGCTCCATGCGTTTTACGGATGTTTACACATGCCATTGGCCAAGATGTATTTCAAAAGGCCTTGATAAAATATATAGCAGAAAAGTAAGTCAGTTAATTTATACATATTTTCTTAATTTCATACCATGCTTCTGTTTCCACAGCAAATATAGCAATGTAGCCAGTGATTCATTAACCTCCATACTTCAAACAACAATTCAGTCTGATCTTACTAGTAAGAATATAAGTTGGACTTATGATATTGCAGCCATCATGAACTCATGGTTGGAACAACCAAATTATCCAATTGTCAATATACAACGTAACACCACAAACAATAATCTTTATATATCTCAAAAATCCTTTAATGCCAGTGCAAATCATTTATGGTGGTTGCCTTTAACATTTGAAACAACTTCATTCCGTCTTACAGAGAAAACCGATAAAGCACTGCTCTATATGCCACCAGCGGCTGATTATAATTTGAATTTAAGCAATTATCTTAACTTTCAGGACACTGATTGGTATTTATTGAACCCTTATGGAAAAAATTTCTATCCTGTTAACTATGATGCCGATAATTGGCGGCGCTTAATCAAAGCTTTGCAAAGGCAGCCACTAGATTTTTCACGCCTTACACGCATCGCCCTAATGCGAAATCTTTGGCTTGCTTGCTCTATGCAAATACTTGAGGATCCCTTAATTTTGATACAATTTCTGGCATATCTTCGTGTTGAACCCGATTTGTTTGTATTAACACAAATTGCAGAACCACTAACCGATGCTCATGAAATGATTTTCGAACGGAGTGAATATGATGAACTTTATAAGAAATTTATGCTTTCCATACTTGCATCGCATAATATATCATCTGTAGTTATCGATGCAAACTCTCCTGCTGATCTCTTCGAATATTTTTATTACGATATGGGTACCAAAATGCAGCTTAACAGTAGTGAATTTACAGAAATGTTAGAATTTTGTATAAACGACACAGAATATGCCTTCGATTGCTTCAGATCTTTGGCCTCGGCAAGTGATGCAGCGCAATATGAACTTGTATTAAATGAAGTTTACCACATTAAACCTACTGAAGATCTAAGTTTATGTAAAGGTAAACTACAGTACATGGCACATTCTTTAGTCTCAACACATGCTGCTGATCGTAACATCACTTGGTTAAAGTTGGAACAGACCTTCAATGAGGTACTCGAACAAAAAGCTTGTGATATTAGAATATGGGCTCAAGCGTTAACTGAAAAAGCACATAAAATTGAATCGAGATATTTGACACAAGTCATAAAAGCAATTGATCTCTATGATCTTAAAATTGATGATGGCAATGGAAAAACCTTAAAACAGGATTTATTAAGGAAGCGTAAAGAAAATCTCTTAACTCCTTTTGCAGGCCTAAGACATTGGTTCTTTGAACATGTAAATCACACAGAAATGTCGCAAATTCTCACAAATTAATCAATAAAAATAATCAATTAAAAATGCTAGTCTATTATAAAAGATTAGTAAGTGAAAAAAAGGGTGATAATTAATTACGGGAATAATAAAAAATAAAATAAAAAAATTATAATATAAAAGAAAAAATTAGAAATTATTGATTTTACTCTTCTTCTTAATCTTTTCTTGATCTTTTTCTCTTAAAATAGAACAACCTTTGTCCCAAAAACCTTTGTTTTTGTATTAATTATTATTATTATTATTATTAAGAAGAAGAATAAAAAAAAATAAATTCTTATACTATTTAAAATGAAGAGCGCTAGCTGCCATGGCTTTCAGCTCTTAGATAAATAAAATTGAAGTATTGAAGATTAATTAATATTAGTTATATAAGATTTATCAAATTAGTAGAATTAAAAAAGTTGTAGATCGAGTTTATGTTGCTAAGATTTGTATTGCCCAGGAGCGATGTGTTGCATTGCATTCTGAGAGCAGGTGTTCCACAGTTGCAACGTCATTGCAGAGAGGACATGTATCATTGTTGCGGCCGCACAATAGGTGTTGATGAGTGAGGGAGGTGTGACCGAGTCGGAGGCGGACGAATAATTTTATTGCATTACGGTGGCATTCGGCAGGATAAATTGGAGTGATAGCACTCGGGTTTAAACGCTTGTAATGGTGACTTGCGTTAACCCATGAAATCCGGTCTTTCTCCCGTATATGAGCTTAAACTAAACGAAGGATGTCGGCCTTTTCAAGTAAGTTAGCTGTGTGTAATGGTTCTTTTAAGGCGAGCTTAGCACGGGAGTCGGTTAGTTCATTGCCAAGTATTTTGGCATGGCCAGGGACCCACATAAGTTTAATATGCTTATGTTGAATAAGCTGGTCGCGGATTGAAGTAGTTATTATACTGTTGCTGTTGGGGTTTCGTACGGAGTTAATAGTTGATTTGCTGTATGTGCACAGCTTGGAGAATAACACTGTGTTTGTATTAAAAAATTTTAAGGTCTTGGTAAAAACGTTCGCCCTGCTTGTCACTTACGACGCCCAAGTGTTCAGGAAAAAAACCAGATGTGAATGGAGAAAATGTATCTTGAGAGACATGTTCACAACCATGTCATGATAGTTTTTTCATAAATCAGCAATATTTTCTTCGTAATTTTCATCTTAATGATTTCCTAAGAATTCATGAACGACTATTTTAAAGGAATCCCCAACATTTTTTTTCTTAGTAGATAAAAGTTTTTCAAAATTCTTTCCTCCTTATCTTGCATTAGATTGCGTATTTGTGGACCGTCAAAAATTCCCTCTATTAGGACTGTCAATTTGTTTGCCGGAGGTCTTCGGAGAAATTCACAAAACCAACTGCCGAAGACGAATCATTATCGATCATGACAATGCGAGCTCTCACTCATCTCGGCAAACTGGTGTATTTTTAAGCAGTCAAAACATCGAATTGATGACTCATGCGCCCTACAGTTCTGACTTTGCACCCAATGACTTCTTTTTATTCCCTCACATAAAAAAAAACTGCGTGGTCAACGATTTACGAGCGCCGTAGAAGCAGTTGAAGAGTTCAAAAACCATGCTTTGAAGGTGTCTCAAGAGGAATGGAAAAATTGCTATGACCAATGGTTCGAACGATTGCAAAATTGTATTGATCATCAGGGGGAATATTTTGAAAAACAATAAAGCCATTTTCATTAAAAAATTTTTGTTCTTATTTGCTATTCCCGAAATATAAATAGCAGCCCTCGTATTTTGAAAAATTTTGTATAAATGCTTAAAAGCAGCACTGTTTTTATCCATGGCTTTGATGAAGTTTCTTATCATTCCCATTTGAATGGTAATGGCGGCAAAATTTTATGTTGCGGATCCACTAAAGACGGATATTTCACATTCATTTTTCCTGAAATAAATTCATTTCGGACAGGTCAATATTTTTTGATGTAAATAGTTCGACTGTCCCACAGGGTAAAAATATACATACAAAGTAAATACTTTAAAATCACCATATATTTTCCAATTGTGCTGCTCGTATTATATTATTTGCATTAAAATAGTAGGTTTATTTACTGCTTACAGAAAGTAAAGATGGTTTTATATTACAGTCATCTTTCAAGCTAAGTATATTAAGATGAATCGATGAATTGCGTTTATTCATCGATTCATTGCATTAAAAAGCCAGGGAATATCATGACAAAAGCAAAAATCATCCTTTTTGGTGAAATAACTGCTGAAAATTGAACCTACTTCTTTTTCGGTAATAAGTTACTCTGGTATTTGGTGTCATTGAGTGTCACTGTTGTGGACGAGAGGAGGCAGGAATCTCTGCCTAAGATCAAGATAGTTACAAGTCTAGCAAAAAATCATTCAATTTATTTTGGAACTCGTCATCATTTTTAAACTCCAACTTGGCAACTCTCACTTGACATACATGGACAGACAGGATGTGGCAGGGTTTTCGAATGTGATGTCAGTTTTGAGACTGATGGAATGTCAGGATATTGAATTTTATGTTTATTTTTTTAATTAAAGCCTGTAGTTTCTGTCATACACAAATAATAGCCATTTTGACTTTGAAAAGAAAACGGAATATAAAATACAAGTTGACAATGAGGGTAGGTATAAAAAAAGAAAATCCCAAAAAAATGTGAAGTAATAGATTTTTTTCGAATACCGCCTTTCATTAGTAAGAGATAGTATAATAAGAAAATAGATGTTTCACTAAAAATATATAAAGAATGTTAAAATTTGTAAACTAGTGTAATTTTTCTTTTTATACAGGGTTAGTCAGACGCTTTTGAAATGGCTAGTAGTTCCCCCACAAAGAGCCGACGGTAATAGCATTTTTTTTTTCAGTCACCGCCATGGCCCTGTGGATGTTGGAATACCGCTTTTATGCTTACGAGAGTTTCTTGCGAAATAACGAGTCTATCAGCGCTGTTCAGCGCAAATTCCGACGCCACTTCAACATTCATCGGAACCAAAGAGTGCACACGCGTCCTTCGGTGGGTGGAAGCACTTCGCACCCGAGGTGTTTTGAGCAACAGACGTCTCCCAGGGCGTCCACGAACGGCTCGAACGCCAGAAAATGTTGAGGCGGTCCACCAAGCTTTCATGCGCAGCCCAGGTCGTTCTGCACGAAACCACGCTACCGATTCGGCGTGTTTGGTTCCAGCAAGACGGGGCGACAGCCCACACTGCAAACAACTCAATGGGAGTCATCCGCCGTCACTTCCCAGGTCGTGTGATTTCCCGATTTGGGGACATTAATTGGCCACCTGATTTCTCCAAATGCGATTTTTTCTTGTGGGGATACCTTAAGGCTCGTATATACAGACACAAGCCCCGAAACCTCCAGAATTGAATGAAGCGATTCGCGACGAAACTGCCAGAATCGACCGGCAAATGCTTGAGTGAGTAAACGCAAACTTCGTGGAACGGCTTCAGCGCTACATCGCCGATGGGGGTCACCACATGCCCGATGTTGTTTTCCACACTTGACATTCTTAAATCCTTTGACCTAACGATTCTAAAAATTCAAATAAAATTTTTTTTTAATGATCCTTAACAAGTTTATGAATTTTTGAAAATCGTCCGTCTTTTTTGACTCACCCTGTTCCATTCTCAAGGATTCATTTAAATTTTAAAAAATATTTCAGAAAGTTCACATAATTTTATATAGTATATACTTTGAAAAGTTTCTTTCTTATCTTTCTTTAATCTAATATGAAGAAATCTATGTATCCATTCTATTGTATTGTTTTGTATTTATGCAGCGTATCAACATTTTCATTGAGTCAAATTGTTTGGTATATTGTTTTAGATTAATTTCCTTATTGTTTTTTGCTAATTTATGTTTTGTATTTATTTTTGCTAATTAAACTAATTAGTAAATTGTTTTGTTGTGTTTGGTATCCCACCACACATTCACAAACCTAAGCATATACACACTTGTATACACATATATATTCTTTATATAAATTCCTATATTGTTACTATGTAAACGATATATGTAAATAACTATGTATGCATAAAAACACATTAACAAAATGCGTAAATAATTTATTAGCGTTGATTTTTCATGTTTTCTCTTTCCTGCTTAGCTACACAGATACTTTTGTATCATTGTTTTTTTTTTATACTCATGCAACTAAAGCCATTTTCAACATGAAATGCGTATTCATTTCGTTGTAATTAGGGATTAAGTTGGATTACAAACATCAATATCAATTATTGCTCTGCATAATAATGCTACAGTATACACAAAGAAAGAGTAAGGTGAGATACATACATATACAATATATTGTACATCTATGTTTTGTACATAAGTATCTCTTACAATTCTCTTATTAAAGACTAATTCAAGTGCTTCATTTACAATACTATTTCGAGCAATTTAAAAGTAACGATTAATTTAAAATGAAATGAAATGAAATGAATATTTATACTCACTACATAACATATATAACTTACTCAAATTCTTGTTGGGTATTTTTTATCCATAACACTTGAAATGATTGCAAGCAACATTAATTTTAAAGGCGCACAAAAGTCTCATACTTGACATATGTCAAACTCATATGTAAGGAGCACAGCTGACGCACTTTACAAAGTTACAACATAAAAGACAAAAATCGTCATCAAATGTCACCCCGAACTGTATCCATCTCACAACGAATTCCATTCTCACTCCATTTGATATCCTTCGTCACCAATCATTCGCATACTCAAATGTATTTGCTTGCTTCGCATTCGCTTTGAATTCGTTACAATTTCAACTTTTCCATTCTTTCTTCTTTTCAATGATGAAGGGTGCTGCTGCTGCATAACTACACATCCATACATTTATTCTTGTTATATTCTTCTCTTCATTCCCTTAGGCGAATCCTAGCAAACCGCTTCTTCGCATAATTTTGTTCTCGAAGCCAACACCATCATCTGCAGCAACATCATCATCATGGGTGCTTTCTTTTCCCTTTAACTCTCTCGCACTTCGCATAAAATTCGCAATTACATTTATGATTTCTTTTGCGAAGCTAAGATTCCATTTTTTTCGCGTTGGCGTTTATGATGCTTTTATACTTATAAACATTTATATTTTTTATGTTTTTTATACGCATTTTTATTGCATTATTTTTCAGTAGAAAGCGAAGCGTCTTTGTTTTCATTCTTCTCTTCTCCCCATCGTTTCATACAAGTAGTATATGATTTCCTTTCTATAGAAGTAGATTTGTATTTACTCATACTTATGCTAGTATATACAGACATTCATTTTTGTATGTGCTTTCAAGCATTTGTATTTGTTTTAGACATTTGCTAGAAACGTGACTGAAACCCAATTTTCTGTGCTTATTTTAATTTGTTTGAGCAATAAAAATATGTATGCTCATAAAAGATACTCTCACTCAACCACTCACACATATCGACACAATACACACATATGGTATTATTTGTACCCGCGATACTTAAATACTCATGCTGAAGCTTGAAAAATGCAATTTATGTTAAGTGCGTATGATTGATATGCATATAAAATTAATATTACGTATACGTCAAAGTTTCAATTGTACGATTTGACATTTTATAGCTAGTATGCATTCATGCATGCATACACATAAAACTACAATATATATTGAGTGTTAGTCTCTGTTAGATTTGTACTATATAATTTTTTATCGAATTATGATTTTCTTGTTAAATTCTTCAGATTTAAATAATTAGCTTTTATCAATTACTTAATTGACATGGTGATTGCAAAAATCTTTTCATTTAGAAAGTAAAAGATGAAAAGTTGTTGTCAAGTTCTGCATAGATCAAAACATTAGGTTCCCCATGGAAAATACAAAAATGTATTAGACAAAAATACATAAAGAGAATTCGACCTTCATTATTGTTTACATCACAGTATTGGTAAGCTGTAGCAAGCTCAACTATAATAAAACTAGACAAATAACTTAAAATCTATTCTAGCCTATGATCTAAGATCTAACACATGTAACCAATAATTCAGGCGCTTAACATCAATGTCATTCCCTAGCAGACTTACCAGATGTCGTATTTATTCAAAGAGTAAGCTCACAAAGCTCATTCATTCTTATGTCAAACCTGAAGTGATATATTGTATGATCATCTGTTATAAGATGCGATATTCGTTTCTTTGTTTACAGGATAGTATCATACATCTTTTTGTTGGTAAACAAGTAGAAATTTGAAGCTAATAAACAGCATTTGAGCAAGAGCTGATTTTGTTGTTCCATCAAAGAAACAAGCGTCGGAAAATCATCGATTTCTTGGGGAATTTTACGTCAAGGTTGCTTCAATCATCAATACTTACGAACGCTGAACACTATTCAAAAGTTCCGCGCGAATTTAGTCATTTTGGAGCATAACAGCGCTCGTGCTCATTCGGCAAATCTGGTTAAAGACACCATTTCCATCGATCGGACACGCACTAGCTGATCAGCATTTCACTACATTCGATGAATTGGAAGAATGGCTTGATGAATGGATTTCGATAAAGGATGAATCTTTCTTTTGGAATGGGATCTATAAATGAAAAGGCCAATACCTTGAATATAAAATCTTTTGCCACTATACCATAATTATTGTGTACGTTTTATTAAAAAAAAGACGCCATTTTCAACTTCTACACCTGGTATAGTAAATTGTTGATATGATTATGCAGTTTGTTGATGTATCTATCTGAAATTTTACTTATTTCATCCTTAATGAATGGTATTTTGAGGTCTTTATAAAGTTGGAAATTGATCACATACCAAGGAGCACTTGCTATTGTACGAAGTGTCATTGAATGATACCTTTGCCGTAACTCAATGTTGGAAATAGTTGCCATTCTCTACAGTCGAACTTTGTTTTCTAGGCCAAGTTAAGACCGTGGTGCAAGGAGCCAGTATTTCTGCTTTTTATTTTCAACTGCATATGTTTTGCTTTAGTTTGGACAGTCCAGGTAAGGCTTCGGTCCAGGTGCATTTCTAGGTACTTGACAGTGTCCTTTTGTGGAATAGTGGAACTGTTCAATATTACTGGAGCACAGATTCCCCGCTTTAAAATAAATGTGATTTGGACTGACTTTTGTGTATTCACTACAATTTCCCATTGCTTCAGCCATTTTTCACCAATGACAAGATGATTTTGCAAGTGCTGTGATGCAATCATATTATTTTTATTCGATGCAATTATCATCGTGTCCTCTGCATATGTTGCTACCTCAACAATATTTCCAATGGCAGTATGCATTATATATTTTGCATTGGTATGCTTCCTTGGAGTACAACAGCATATAGTTTTGAGTTTTCGCCGGATGGAGGTAAGATTTAAGAAGCGGGAAGCCACTTGGATGCCATAATCTATCAAAGGTTTGTTGAACATCTAAAAAGAAAGCAGCACAATAATTTTTTCAATTGTTCCGTGAACTCTTCTAAACTCATACTGATGTTCAGGTATGATAGTACTTCTCATAGAAAATATATGCCCAACAGAAACTATTTATTATTTCTTTAATGAATATTGGAAGGATTCCTGGTAACTAGGTGCCCAACATACTTAAATCCATTACACATTATTTCACTGCCAATAATGTAGAGCATTGAATAATTACAAGTAACAACTCCCACATGCCTTTAATGTTACTCTTGTAGATATAATTTCTAAATAGTTTATCATTTGAAATAAATGCAAATACCGATTGTTTTTCTTTCATTTTTTTAAGATTTTTCTTTATACCACTAGAATGTAGTCAACATATCCTTTTATATATATACTCGGAAGTATAAACTAAAAGTAATCTAGTATGTAGCAATCTAAAACTACATTTGTATGTAGTAGGTAGTTTTTCTAGCATCTTGTTTTTCTCAACGAACTTCCTTTTTTTTTCTCCCTTCCATCGACCAACTTCACTAAGTTCTATTACTTTACGCTATGTTGAACTCCATGAAGCAGAAATATTCCATGCCATATAGTAGCAATAGTAGTGACTTCCTTTCTTTTTCTGCGACAGATGCTGAAGCTCACTTTACAGTTGGATATGCATTGTTCCAGATCATAAAGTCAAGGATTTATAGATGACAGAAAAAATAGTTTGTTTCGCGTTGCAAAGTGAACATGTACTGAAGAGTATAAACCAGTTGCCATATGAAATTCGATGATGGTGCACGTAAAAAAAACATCATACAAAAAAATAAAATAAAAATATATTATATACAAATACAAAAGCAAGTGAAAAGAAAAATAACAAAGGACATATACGTAAATACACATACATATTTAATGCGGTATTATGAAATATTTAAATAACAATTTTGTAAGGATACTACAAAAAAATGATAATAGTAGAAGAAAAACAATTACGAAATGAGAATGAAAATGAAAATCCTTTTGCAATCAACATATTTTCACGCTTTCAGTTGGCGTTAATGTTTATGAAAAATGAAAATTATTTTCACACAAGAAAAAAAACAGAGACAATGGAGAAGTAGGAAATGGAAATGGCAACATTTGTAATTGCATTGCCCAATGAAGATAATAATTATTATGATGATGATGGTGTTATTTTTGTTGTTCTTGATGATAATGATAATAATAGCAAAACTTCTTAAGCTCTCCATTATTTTTATGATTATTTTTTGCAATTTTCCTGTTGCTCTGCATAAAAGAAGGACACACTCATACTTACACAATATCCCTCTCTCTCTCTGTATTTCTCAAGAGTTTAATTTTGTTTAACGGCGACAACATAAGAAATGAAATTATAATGAGTTGGAATTACTTCCTTGCAAAAATATCATTATCATTATCATTGTCTTCAACACAATTTCTCATCATAAACATTTTAATTGCAATTTAAATTTAAATTTCAAGCATAAATGTATCCTTAGGTAACAAATTCAAATAAGGGATTGTCAAAATTCATGCCAACCCAACCCAACCCAACTAAGGAATCATGCAATTTGAACCTTATTTAAAACTAAGCCACCACATTAAAGCTAAAGCCATCGACCGATTTTGGGTCTGTCATCAACATAACATTGACTTTTCTTCAGTTCACTTACACTAGTCAGAAACAGAAACCAGAAACGCCGCTAGTGAAATTGATATCCTTAATGTGTGCTGCCCTCAAAATTGATTGACATGTGAATGGCAGAAAATGCCTCAGACACTTTTCGGCATTTTGGCTTAACTTTGCTTTGCTTTGCTTCGCTTCGCTTTTAGCCGCTCAATTAAGACCTTTCTCTGAGGTTTCTTTGTGTCGTTTTTACTTATCAAACAAAACAAAGACTATGAGTACATTGCTGCCTCGTTGTTAGCCCATCATAGTCTCAGTAAGTCAGTCCTTACGTCCTTCCATCCTTCACTTCATCACTCATTCACTAACACAGTCATTCAGTTAGTTAGTCAGTCAGCTAGTGAGATACTCATTCGTTGTCAGTCACGCAGTTTTTCTTGTTCATTTTTACTTCACTTTTTCTCTTGGATACAGAACCCACTCAAACGGTTCCCACAGACAATGTGTCGACTAAGACTAACTATACCCATACATACCTATATATTGTATCTATGTTTATAGTATAACGTGTACGAGTATATGATGTTTCAGGTGTGGCTCTATTGCGTGATTAGCTTAATTGATGGGCATTTCCGTTCAACAAATGAAGCCACTCAATTAACACCTTTTAGTTTAGTATAAAAGTCGCATGTCAACCACAAAACAATTTCCCATTCACAAAGGATTTGAATGTGTTTAACACTCAAAGAATCAAAAAAAAAAAAAAAAAAAATAACAAGAAAAGAAAACCTATCAAAGAAGATAAATAAATATTATGGGAGTGTTTATGATCATGCATATTTCTAGAGAGAACTAATATAGAAAATTAATTTAAATAAATTATAAGACACTATTTTACCAAATTAGTTTTCTATGAAATGTAATTCACTTTAATCTGATTTATGTTTTCATCTCACATGCTACACATTTCTTTGAATATTTTTTCAAATATATGTAAATAAATAAAATTTATTTATTCATTTTTATTTGTCCTTTTCTAATCCAATACATTTCTTGACCTTTTCAAATACAATAAAAAGATTCACCTTAGGGCAGGATTAATGTAAATCAATTGGAAAGAAATGTAAATAAATTGTGGACTTTCAATATTTTGAATATGATTTTAGTCTTTTAAAGTGCAATTTATAAATAAATTAAAATGTAAATATTTTAAATTTGTATATCTTTTAAAAGAGAAATATAATTCATTCAATGAATATAATAAGTATGTACATCTTGAACTGATGTCACACATAAATACTAAATAAATTGACTGCATCTTAAGAGAAGTTTTGAATTACAGTAAGAGGATAAAATTGAAATTCATTCTTATGTATTTAATTTTAGATGTTTTTGAGTATATGGTTTATAATTCTCAACTGGGACAACACAAGATTTGTCTTCAGCATATTTGTTATATATAAATATTCATTAATAACCACTAAAGGGCTTTTTTCAAATCAAAACTGATACTCAGAAACTTCTAATCATAAAAGAAAAAAGCTGCTCTAACCGGAGATCCACCATCGATATATTTTTGTGTGGTTGTTAAAGCTGAACGGCTATACTGCCGAAACAAACTAAAAAGGCTACACTGGCTGCTTAACGGGAGAAGCTCACTCTCTGTCGGGAATGAGCGTCCAAATCATTACCATTGTATGGAGATAAGCCATCCATATAGGGGGAACTAAATCCTAACGGAAGAGAGTGCAAGTCTTTCAGAAGAAGTCTAATGCGTCTAATGACTTCATGTCCAGGGTAAGTCAGGAACTCAACCTTGCTTAGAGATATGAACTTGGCGATAGTAGAAGAGCAGATCGCAAGCAGATATAATGACCGTGTATCAAACCACTGATCAATGCAACCCCAATCCGGAAATTCAATCAGACTGCGTTTTGAATCCTTGCTGCAATGGAGCAGGCACACCAGGAGACTTCCCGGCCACCCCAGGCCATGAGTAAGCACGTAGACAATTTATTTACTTAATATTTACTGTTTTTCACAATTGAAATGTAAAAACCTGGCGATATTTTTACGCAAAACCGAAACGCATTATAGGCCATAATGAGCCCTGTTTTGCGCTTCATAAATAAATAAAAAAAAAATGTTTTTTCCTTGTCGATTGCTTCAACCTGGATCGATTTCATTTAAGCAGTTCAGTGTCATGAAGACATTCAAAGTCTTTGAAGTGTTGAAATATTTTAAAATTGTCATTTGAAAAGTAGTTTGCTTCAGTGTCTCTTTATACGAATCTATTAAGTCAGTTGACTCTATGGATCCACTATTTTATCTTTCTTGACTTTTATTTTTCAAATTTTATGTTATGCCCTCTTTCATCAAAGTTGTAAATATCCTCTGGCCTCAATATATACGGCAGTTTGGCTTTAAATTGTTCGACTTACTGCTTATTTGCATCTGAGCATTCACCAATTATGCACTCGTCATAAAATCAGTTAATCCAAGTTGTCTTGCTATTTACAATGCTTTGACCTGGTCCAGATTTTGGAATGTTTAAACTTTTAGTTTTAGTGAACCAATCAAAACGCATCTTGTCTATATTAGAACCACTTGCTTTAACCAAATTCCTCTTTTGAGGGATATTCACTCCCCTTTTTTAGAAAATAAGAAGCATTACCTCCTCACTATTTTACTCACTTATAATTTTTCCTTTTCAAACACATTTTTTTTTTTATAAGACAATACATTTTGTTTAAGCCATTTTTTGGCTTAACAGTGAAAGTCATGACTATGCACCTAAGCAATAATATTATTTAGTAACGCACTACAACAGTTCTCGTCTTGTTTTGTATATTGTGCTCGTACTCTGTTTTAAGTCCATTAGTCTTGTATTTTATTGGTGTGCTACGCTGCTCCCTACTTAGCATATAAAAGGCATGACTTTGCATGGGAAGACAGCTCGACCCTTCGATTAACAACATAAGCCTTTCTACCACTAATCATCACTATACATTACCATTCTTATAAACACATCTTTTGCTCACCTAATGCCAAAACGCTAGGACATTAGTTACCTTTTTATTTCATTTAAATAATCTTGTTCAGGGTTGTCCTTAGCAAGTCTTTTCAAATTTTTTTGCAGAGCCATCATTGGCGTCAACATACTTTGCTTATTAATTTGATTGCCTTTGCCTTTTAATAAAAGCTGTTTGATGAAACATTACTTACAAAATAGTGGGTACAGTCGGTTATATCAATTGCTTTGATCTCTACATAAAATTTTGCCACGCTAACAAACACACTATCTTTTCTTAAGTACGAGTATTTCAAAATTGTTACAAATTTCTATGATGCTAAGCAACAAGTCTTTCTTGTATTATATTAACAAATACCTTAACTATGTTAGATTTAAGTTATCCTTACCGTTTCCTGCAGTTCCAGTACAACTGTCTAAACGGGGATTATGTTTGGCTAAGAAAAACATAAACCAAATGTTATATTTATGCTATGCACGTACAAAAGTATTCCCGCACAAATCCACAAAGCGACTTCAACCTTTTTTTCAATACGTTTTCTTATCTTCTTTTCATTTTCTTCTTAGATAGTATTTTGTTCTTACTTCATTGTTTAAAGTTATCAAATTACGAAAAAATTAGTAAACAAAAATATTTAGTATTTTTTCTTGATTATCTGCAGCTATTTCAAAACATTGGACATACATATGTAACTTGTAACTTTTTATCTTTTTAAGATATCTTTTGTATAAAGAACATGTTTATTTTGCTAAAGATGTATAAGAGTCTATCAACTTACTAATTAATTCGACCGTAAAATCTTTTATAAACTGAAATTGGTATTTCATTTCTTCTTTTAATTTTTCTGTTCTTTCAATTCTTTTTTTTTTCTTTTTTGTTTTCCATCTTGTCATGCTGCATTGACTTTATCCAAGTAATAAAATTATTTTTGGCTTTTGGCCAACATTTGCAGTGAGATAATTTCCTGTCATTATTTTGTGGTTTTCCGCAGATGAACGTAAAAATTGTGACTCAAAGGTTTTGCCAACAGCAGCAACAGCAGAAGCCAACAAATCGAACAGACAGATACAGATATACATACAAACATAGGTATCGAAGAGAATCAGACAAACCATCAGTTGAATGGATGATGGCCGTCTGATATCAACCGAATGTAATGAAACAGGTTGGTTTGTGTGTGGATACTACTTATGTATATATTGTATTGTATGTACGTGTACATATGAGTATACCATACCATATAGATGAAATTGACTGCATTGCCTATGGGGTCAACAAGTACCATAAACAAACAAACAAAATTGGTTGGCCAAGATGATTTTGCTCCCAATTTTTTTTTTTTTCATTTTTGTAATTTTTTGGTTCGTTGCAATATTGCAAATTATCATTGCCAGTAGTTTGATATTTTTGTTGTAATTATTGTTGCTAAACAACCCCACATGTGCATATGGCAATCATAGCTTTCATGGCAAATTAGCTTTGGACAAATTCAGTGATGATGATGATGAGTAAAAACGAAAAAGCAAAACTGTTTAATTGTGGTTTGGTGGGGCATCAAAATATACTATTTCACAGCCTTAAGTGATCGCTAACCACAAAATGAGTGAGTTTGAAACATATTTTAGCCGCATTGTAAACAAAGTATTGCAGTACATTCTCTCATATAGGAAACCTATACCTATACCTGGCAACAGGAAGCCAAAGTTGAAAGTTCAGTCAAACATTACTTGTATAATGGGGTGAATGGGGTGAATGTGGTGAATGGGGTTACGCATACACATGATATACGTTTCTCAATTGCCTAGCCTAAGTTGATTTCTACCATATCTTCTTCGTTCATTTGTTTCCCCTTATTCATTCGGCACTTAATTCCAACTGTCTGTCATGCAAATATACAACTTCAATTACAAAGTTGACAGCGGTAAAGTGAACAGCAACAACAAACTGAAATAGGCTTCAATTTCGCAATTTTCATTTCCATCAATTGCATGACATTGACACATGACAATTGAGAAAGCAATATTTCTAGTAAAAATTGTTAAGAAATAGTAGAGCGAGGCTGCAGTTACAGCAAACAAACTTCAGTACTTCATAGTACTTAGGATAAGAAAAAAAGAAACGATAATTTCAAGTTATGCCAAATATATCATACCCTTCACATACTACAATAATGAGCATGAAATTTTGATTTTTGGTACAAAATTTGTATTTTAAGCTAAGTACAAAGCTAAATCACAACTTCAAACAATTACATTTTTTAGTTCATATATATACATACTGTTTCGCGACGTCGGGGTCACCAAATGTTGAGTCCAATATGTTTTTCTTGAGCTATTTAAAAGCGAAGAAATGATAAAATTCTATAATTGCGAAAAACAAAACTACATTCAACTCAGGGTTCGAACCTGCGGACTACGAGACCGGCACTCTACCACACAACCACTATTGAATTATGAATCGAGTCCGCTAAAACCAAACACATATACATCATTTAAGTCCCTTAGAAATAGAATCAGCTTCATAGATTTAGGAATTTTCATCATTAGAATACTTTAGTGGTCATTTACCTTATAATTGGAACTTGTCATAAGAATTTTAGTCTGTTAAGTCCTGAAAAGCATGAAGGTGTCTTTCAAGGTTCCTCACATGTTAGGGCTGGTTCCCTAAGGAATAAGACACTGTATGACAGTGGTATCACAATGGGCCTATTACGACCTAAGTATCCTAATTTGTATACCAATAAGCTACCCAATTTAAGTCCAGCGGTTTAGCAAGGCAGTTTCCTCATACAACCATTCATTTTTTAGATATATACATCTCATAATACTTACCTACATATTTATATACGTGTATTCACCAATCTGGTATATTACAAACATCAGACTAAATGCATAATACCTTTCACACTTCCATATACTCGTACATGAATGGTATACAATAAATTATTATTACTTTTAAAAAGTTTGATCTGTCTATCGATGTAAGGAACAAGTTTTTTATTATTGTTCGCATAAGTGACACTTTGACTTTTGCTTCATTTATTCAGTCAGTCAGATAATTCAGTCACTCACTCATCATCATCAATTACTTTATACTTTTTCCTCTTCTCTTCTTACAATATTTCAACTCAACTCAACTCAACTCATTTTTACGCTAATAACTCAACAATTTTTGCATAATTGACAAAGAAAAAGAAAAGATGGAAAAGAAAGAATATGTATAAGAAATGAATGAAATATGAAAGCGAAAGCCAAAATATGAAAGAGCAGTAAACTTATTGTAAAAGAAATGGTGGTGAAAATGGAGGAAGAAAAAAATCAACCAAAATGAAGTGAAATGAAATGAAATAAAATAAAAGATGGCGAAAGTTTTATTGAAAGTGCCACAATTTGTTTGTATTTAAATTACAATTTGAGAAGCGAAAAAGTTTTATTAAAACGACTGAACAAATGAACTCCATCGTCTCGTATTCGCTTTGAAATTAATGTCCTTTGTCTGCTTCTGGCAGTCAAAGCGACCTTCATCTGTTCTCGCTTCTATATAGTATTGTACAAACATAAGTATTTAGTATACGACTATATATTTGCGTTTGGCTTTTAGTCCTTTTGGCGTTTCATGGCATTTAATGTTTATTCCGTTCTTGTGTAATTTTGTGGAAAAAAAAAACTTTGTTATTTCTTTAATTTTCATTCAAAGACCTGTTAAGTGGTATGAATTTTGTTAGATATAAGGAGAAAACATAGAAAAATAAGATGCTTTAAGTACAATTTGTTAAGCATATCAGTACTCGCTTGCAATACATTTGAAGTACAATACAATAACATATAAATTTGCAAATGTTTCATACCATATTGTCTTTATTGGTTAAGTGCATTCGAATGCTTATTTAAATTTGATACTATTAGTAAATTATTAAAATACCCTTTGATACGAAATATATCTTTGTAAGATTTCATCATTCTAAACGATTCCTATAGTAAATAATATCTCACACAATATGATATATTATTAATGACTTACAGGAAAGCTAATTGATAAATACTTCTGTAAATGAAACTTCTTTAATGAGCTTAAATATGTACATAGTGAATGATAACAAAAGTTATTGAATATCATTATTGTAAATATAAATTTCATACAAGAGATGCAGTCTCCTTTGATGTAGTATCATATATTCGTTACATTTTGGAAACATATAACTCATTCATCTAAACTGAAACATTAATATAAAAAAAGTTAAAGTAATTCTTAGAAACCATATTATTTATATTTATTTGCATACTACAATTGCGACTTGACTTTTCAAATGTAAAACATTTGTGTTCAGCAGAAATATGCATTTTATCTAGGACTGTATTTAACCAATTGGAGGCCCAGGGCACATTAGGACAATGACCTTGACAGAGCACTATTTTGTTAGAATAGACAAAGTTAATAGGTATGCAAAGATCATTTAGCATTCACAGGTTACTGTTAAAAAATCTATGTTGATTAGGCAAAATCGTTAATCACTTCTTCACAATCTATGTTTTTGAACTTATCACATTCTATGGACATCAGCGACAAACTGGTCAATCTCTCTTAAGAGATTGCTTATTCTTTTCAATTTGGAGAAGGATCATTTCCCACTGCAGTTAGTTACCACAATGTTTTAAAAGATTCTCAATGCGATTTCTACATTTGGAAATGTGTCTTGAATTATATTTTCTTTCAAAAGATGATATATTTGTAATATACTATTAGTTCCTTTATTCCTTCCTTCACTATGAACAATTTTCAAGCATTCTGTTAAATGCAGTCAATCCATTTCCAACTCTTTATCGTTACGTTTTCATAATAGATTTCAGCAAATTCTTTGTAACTTTGTCTTAACTCTGTGGAATCCAGTGGTTTTTAGCGAATTAGTTAACAAAAACTTTGACTATTCTTCTACGAATTTATCTTTTCGAAATCTGTAAAAAGTATAAATTTTTTTCCGGCCGAGAGGAGAGTAGCTTCACGCATGCACAAGCTAATAAGCAAGTATATATTGTAGTCAGTCAATATCGTTTTATTTTTTCGAAATAAATATGTTTTTCTGTAATAAATATCGGTTATTATTTTGTGATCTGGTAGGAACTACTATGTAGCGAAATCTTAGCATCAGGGGAGGCATGGTCTTTTAAGATGATGGCGTCACTTACCATACAATTATGTGATATTATTCGCTTTTTTCTATGATAAGTTTTCTTAAACGTTGTGCCAAAAGGATGAAGTCCACTAAGGCTCATGATTAAATGATGTTATTATACAAATAATAATCAAAATCTTAAAATATTCTTAGCAATTCAGTCTTTTATGTAAGATTCAAATTCTTAATGGAAATCATTCGTAATATAAAATCAATTCAAAAATCAAACACAAATTTGACTTAAATTAAAATTAAAACTATGTACTTTATTTTATCAGAACTATTTTTTATTTGTAATGCTTTTGAGTACAAAAGTGTCAATTGCTTTTCAATATCAATTCGATATCACAATATTAGTGTACAAAATGAATAAGAAAAATATAATAAAATAAAATAAGAAAGATACATTTTAAAAGCATTAAAATGTCAATAAGCTCGTATTACTCGTTGTTGTTGAAGTAGCTGAAATTGAAAGCAAAGAAAGAATGGCAAAACAAATAATAAAAGCTTCGTGGCACTAAAATGTTCATCAATTGAGGGTACTACAAAGCTTCAAAGAGATATTTGATATATAGGATATGGCAAAAAAGAAATATAAACTTGTTTATACTATAATATCGCCAACAAGAGCCAAAAGCAAACGACTTAAAATCGTGTGCACTCAAAGGCAGCTTTCATTTATTGCATTTGTTGTATTTGTTTGTTGGGGTCTTAGAGTCCTTGTTCTATTCTAAAGTGTGGAGTGGTGGATAGTTCCTGACTTTTATCCGCTTGAAAGGTGTTAATTGTATGAGTTTGTTTTATTTGAATGAATTGCGCGCAAACACGCAAAGTCTTTATTCAAGTCCAAGCCGAAGAGCATTTATCGAATATAGAAAGGGACTGGAAATGTTGGACTTCAGCCAACACACACAAATTTGTTTCTAACACGACAAATAGAAAGGAAATCTCCTGTCAAGCACAGACTGAGCAACAGACAAATTAAATTCATTTTCAAAAAATATAAAAAAAAAAACAATAAAATATTTTAATTGAAAAAATAAAATAAAATAAAATAAAAAAAATAACAGAAAAACTAGATAAACCAAGGGAAAAAACTAGTAAAATATGAATTATTATTAGGATGGCTGCACAAATCAAATAAAATGCTATTAGTTCTGCATATCTTTACAAAAACAATAATAAATAAAACAGCAAAAGGCAATAACAATCAAAGAAACCAAATGCAGGATTGTATTTATTACAACAAAATACCATTGTTAAATAATAATACAAAAATTGTTTAAATTATATTCAGTTCAACGCGCACAATCATTTCCATCTAAATAAATCACAAAAATGTTAAATTGTTTTTAATTTGATTTAATATTTCGTTAGTTTCAAATATTTTTCATATTATCATATTATCATACAATATATTTAGATCCACTCAATATATTTATAATTATACTTATATGAATTCGATTTTCTTTTTCTAAGATTTTCTTTGAATAAATATTGTATGACCGATTAATTTAAATTTAAATGCCTATCACCCAAAGAATTTTGTTTAAAATGAATTCACTATACTTAGTGAAATAGAGTAGACGTAAGGCGGGAAAATGAAAGATTCGCTTACAAAATCATAAGGTAGAGGTGTGACCATTAAGTAAAGACTAAAATTATAAGTATCTCATCAAGCAGTTTGAACATCCCTGGACCAAATGATATAAATTTTTCCACGATCAGCTGAAATTTGTTAATTTTATGACTTTTTGTTTATAAATATTAAAAATTTTGAAGTACAAACTAAAAAAAAAAAAAAATTAACAAAACAACTCAGTTAAACTGCCCCAAAAATATTCCGGTAGATGCAGCATGTGTACAGCGATAAATGTTTAGGCAAATCAAAACTTATAAAAGCTGTAATCAATTGGTACGGAGTATGAAATGTGGTGTTACAACAATCCAGAAACTAAGAGCTAAAGTGTGAAATGGAAGTCAATATGAAGACATTGAGACCATATTTTGCTTTGTAGGTTCTTCCATAAAATGTGGAGCACGCAATTGATTAATTATTTATTCAATTTAAAAAAAAAAAATAGATATATCATTTTAGTCACGTTTTTCTGGACCAATGCTGATACTCAACTCAGTGTATATTGGAATAACAACCTGCTAACAAAAATGTTGCATAATTTGTCCTGAACAAGGACTAGAGCCCTAATCCATACCGCTAGATCCTCATTAAGCCATTTTATATGTTTTTTATTTTGTTTAAGTTCAGGTGTATTGAGTCTTCTTCTTCATAGAATCAGTCAACTACACAGATATTTTATTGGTACATCTGCCTTCTCTGTTAGTGTCCCGTAAGTACTCCTACATTTCTCTTTCTTGGGTATGTGCCAGAAACTTTTTTTTTCATAAATTCCATCCCAATTGCTACGTTTGGTGTGGCAGCAATTTATTTAAGACAAATTTTAAATCTCTATTATTATTTGGTTAAATGTAAAAAAAAAATACCCTCATATATATGAAACACATTATCATTTGGTAATCTGCATAGCAAGAATTCGACATTTCAGTTGTTTTGAGTAAAAATTTGCATTTTACTAAATTGTCTTTGAAATCACAGCAAAAAGAACCAAGGAGCAAAACACGTATTGATGCTGTGTATGCCATATTGCTCGCATCAAAGTAAGTACAAATGTTATTAATAAATGTGTGATAAATTAAATTTAAAATTTAAATTTGTTTTAAAAAAGTGCAGAACGTGTTAAATTTAACTAAGAGTTTTAATAATCTCATTGCTGAAAGGTGGCATGTATGCATTTATAAATAATTTATACTAAAAAAAGAAGATTAAAATTTAAAAAAGTGCAATTTTGTATCAAAAATGTAAGTTCTATTAACTTAACGTGATGAGATTGTATGTTATGTGTTATACATATAGCAGAAAGCTTAGAACAGTGGACTTATTCGAGTGTTTCTATCAATAAACAATCGCACGAATCGCAAACACTTTTCAAATCGCACAAAAATTCGTTCCAAATCACAAAATTGCTGCCTTCGCTGTCTTGTGGGTAATATCGAAAACAATCGGGTTCGAAACCGTCGGAGTTTTCTGGCACATACACGTATATCTACCTAAATAAACTAAAGCATTAGGGCCATATTAATCTTCTTTTGAACTAATATATGAAAATGCAAATTTTCTTTGGTCATAACTTAACTTCAATAAAAATTTATTTATTATAAATTTTAAAAACTCAGATTAGCTACTATGACCTTTGTTAGTAACCGCAATTACTAATTTTATTTGTACAAGGAGGAAATTATATATAACAAAAATTCAACATATTGTTTAAGAAATAATACTAACATATTTAATAAAATTAAATGAAAATATACATAAACTGGGATATAAAATGTAAGTAAATTTCAGTGAACCGAAATTAATGTTCTGTCTTGTTTCATATTCCATTTTTGCTCTTTCCAAAACCGCATTAAGGAACTTAAAGGTTTGTGGTGGCACTCTAACTTATGTAAAGTACTCCAATTAAAAATATTTCGCACTCATAACTCTGGAATTAAGCTAAAGTAAAAGATAGTTCAACATCATCATCAACATCAGCATCATCATTCTTATGCATGAATTAAATAATGAAAAAAAAAAAGAAAAAAAAATTATTAAAAAAAAATATTTTGTTGATAAAGTTTTTAATATTAGAAATACTCTCATAGAAAAGTTTTTAATGGTCACTTTAAGTTTAAACTTCGTTTGGCCAGTTCTATAAGTCAACAATTTCTTTTCTTTTCGTTTTTTTTTATGAGTTACTCATGAGTATTTTATAATGAAGCCATTGCAAATTGGTACTACTAACATAGTTTGATGAGTTAGAGATTTTAAGTTGAACTTAAATTGAACTGACTTGCAGTAATAACTAACTTATTATTGTATAATTTAAATAATGTTATATCAACTATTAAAAGCTTTTCTTCTCTGCTACCATATGAATGCATTAGAAGATTTCAGCACTTAAAATAATGAAAACTTTTTTATTTTTTAATTAATTTAATTTAAAACAAATAATGCGATGAAGAATTCTCAATAAATTAATGCTTTTATCAAAGAAAATATGTTTGCATGATTTTTCACTCCTAAAGGTATGCACCAGTTTTTGAAAAATAAAATTTCTTAAACAATGCGCTAGTTATCATTAAGGTTTTACGTGCTATGGGTCACAAGGGCCTTCGACTCTAGCAGAACGAGATTCACATTAGAGCCTTGCACGAGTGAACACTAAACAAAAAATTATAATCTCTCGCTCAAACGAAAAGTGTGCTACACGCACACTATCAAACTCCGCACTGCCTCTCTAGAACATTATGAAATAAACTCGTGTGCTGATGTCTATCAATGAACTAGCCAACAGTATACTTTTATGACAGTATCATACCGAGTCAAAGCTGAAGACACCAAACGATAGTGCCTTTTCATGTAAGTGTTGTACGAAGTCAGGCCACACCACCACGAGAGCACACATTTGAGTCAAATGGAAAACGCAACATGACTCGGTGTGAACCAAAATGACTAGATTTCACAGTGCTCACAAAAGATACATACACACAGTTGCGAACAAATAGTGTCATACCAATTCATAGCAGAATAAACTAGACGACAGTATACTTTTATGACAGTGTATCGACTCACACTGCATCAAATATTTGAGTCAATGACTGACTCCTTAAAAATAATCTCATGCCACGTTATGATACGCTTGAATAACGCAAATGACTCAGTGTCATGGTGTGCGTAATGTTAGGGTGGACCGTTAACACTACTTAGTGATGAGTCGCCCAACACATTTTCTGTTTTAATACAAAATTCCCTGGAATACAAATTACAGATAAACTAACCGATAGAAAACACACTTCACAGCTTAGGGAGCGAAGACTTTTCCTAACTCTTTTGCCAAAGCAATTAGATCAGTCGAGTATATGTCCTTACTGTCACAAGCACTAAAACGAATAGGCAGTGGGCTAAGGTCTGAAAGAGAAAAGAAGAGAACCAAAGGTGTTGCTAATTAAGTTCCATGAAGTTCAGGGACAGTGATTTTAAATGATTTTTTATTATTCTAGTTAAATTCTTTTAAATTTCTGATAGCCACTTTAAATGTCTATTCCTTTAGATATCGTTTATAGTACTATGGTGAAATATTTATTCATATTTGTGCTAACAAAACCAAAAACAGAAAACATACACATACTCGTACTAGTAGTACGAACTATTAAACATTTTTGATCTATGTAAGTGGAATGAAAACATTTGCAAGACTAGGATTAGAGGAAGGCCATGTTTGCGATAGCAGCAAGTCTTCCATGACCTTGTGGTTATGCGGTTTCTGCTACATCAGTAGACATTTTAAATCAAATTTGAGCAATTTACATACATGAACGCGTCAACTAAACATATGTCCACAAAAACAACAAACACATAGATACACACACACACACTTATAAATCTGTATCTTTTATATATGCGTTCGCTTTGAGGCAACAACTGTTTCCGTTAATATAAAATGTAAATTTCAAAAATACATATAATATTTTTGCTAGCATTTTTGGCACGGCTAACTTGGGGCTTTGCATTGGTGATGGCTTAATTCAGTTTACCATAGTTCAGTTCAGTATAGTTTGGTACGCTTGAGTACGGTTGAATTGGATTGGTTTGGATTGGATTGGATTGGGCTCGTTCGTATATGCTTCAGTATGTTTGGGTTTCCTTGTTGTGGTCAATCTGGTTATGCCAACAGCAACAACAACAACAACAAAAACAACTATAACAAAAGCAACGACAACAGCAATAGCAACAGAAGCAATGGCTAACAAATAATAATAATAACAATAATGATGATGATAGCAAAAGGCATTGGTCGAATGCAATGACTAGTAAAATGTTATGAAAAATTATGCTCCAAAATGCCGGATGTTGTTCATATCCCTTTTGTAAACGCACGGAAATATGTTATATTCTCCATAATATTGTAGTATGAATGTATGTAAATGAAAAGGAAAATATGAAATTTTGAACAAATTATGTTGCTTCAAAAAACAATTTCAATTTTCCATGCCTCCTCATGTTGTTGCACATGTATATACATGGACATGGACACCATATGTTCCAAAAGTGCTGCCAGCCATTTAATATGAAATCCTAATAAAGATGATAAGGAGGATTTGGACAAAAAACAAAAAAAAAACATTGGCAAATGAAATTTACTTAGGAAGTTATTGTAATTTTGATTGCTTTTTATATTGCTCAAGTAAGCATCTTGCAAATGCTGCCATTGAAATGTATCTATTAAGTAAACAAGATAAGAAAAAAACACAGTATCTTTTTATTTGAAATTTATTTATTTATTTTTAGATTATCTCAGTCTCTTTATTCAAAAGACAACACAAATTGTAGATTTTTCTTTTTGTTTCTTTTTGTAACTTTCTGTTTATTTGACTTGTTTATTTTGGTATCCTTTGTTGTCTTTGCAAAACTTTTGTTAAGAAAAATCACTCAATCAAAAAAGTGAATTTTAACTTTACTTTATTTATTGTAGGCAGCGCACGCTTTTTTCCAAATCCGATTAACATCATTTAGCGCATTCATGCCTTCAGCTCACAGAACAACCGAAAGAATGGTTTAAGTTACTCACCCAATTGATAAGTGGGGTGGGGATGATGAATAAGTCAATGGATATGTGGGTGGCTACACAGACTTCCATTCTGACCAGGGTAATATTAGCTGTGATAGTCACCAACAACTACAAAACAATGATGATGACGACTTTGTTATTTCCTTTTGATTGATTTTCTTTAGGGTACAACAAGAATTGATCTTTTTTTCATTTACATCAGGCAAATGCCTCTTTGGATATACTACGAGTATATACAAAAAATTCAGTATATACGTATCATATACAAATTTCATAGAATCAAAAAACTTAAGCTGCTGCATACTGTGAATTTCCTTCCCAACTAAGTTTTTAGTAAAGTGAAGCATAGAACTCAATTTGAAGAACGGCAAGTGAATAACTGAGTGTGGTAAGTCAAGTGAAGTATCCTTCCAACTCACACTTTAACTTCTTCTTTGGTTTAGCAAACACTTTTTTTACAGACGGAAAAGTCATCTTGGTCGTGACCATCATCATCATCCTTGTGTACAACCGCACAGGATACTAATCAGTTCTGGATTAAAAAGTCACAACGGAAGCAGAGCAAAGAACTTTTGCCACAGTTGCAGCTGTTGTCAGAAAGTTTTTCCTCTTCTCCAAATTTGTTGTAAATTTTGCAAACGCATTTCAGTTGATCTATGACCCACCAAAAAAAGACAAAACAAAAAAAGAACCATTTCTCTGCAAGAGCGTTGCAATCCTTTAACAATTTGAAGCAGATAACGTTAAGTGTCTTTTCAAAAAAATATAAACAAAATGGAGAATATTGTATATTAAATGTGTAAAAAAGAAAGTGTTGACGCATACAAATTTCGCATCACCTTCGCATCAATTCGTCACTCTTTGGGCGCTTAAAATGTTCACACTTTGCAGCACTATGAAAATCTACTCACCAAAAAGTAACGAAAGTAAAAGACTGATGGTTACCAGGCTTACCAAAATAGCCAACATTGCTGCATTTGCATAAATGCAATTTTAAAACTGCATTATTCATGAGAACGTTACCATTTTTGGTTATTTTTCATTGACTACAAGTGAGAAATTCGCGTATTTCTATTTGTATCAACGAGTATGGTGGACCACTTGTGGATTTTTCCACTCATTGGACACAAGCGCCAAATGATAAAAGTCATACCTTGTCAATGGCTTACACAAAAATAAATTAAAAAAATTACCAAAAATGTATTTAACAAACTGACATTATACAGTTTTTTTTTTACAGATCACTCAATGGACTGAAATTGTTGACAGCAGTTAATAATATTCGAATTGCTGCTGCAAATGTTATGATAGATAAATTTTTAAATAGATGGATTGTTATTACTTCAGTTCGTTATGAATGCAATTTTTAATAATAGAAAAATGAAAATATACCAAAGAAAACAAATATTGAAAAAAATATCGTGTTCACAAAGTTAATTATTAAATAAGGATTTTAAATCAAAATTGTTGTAATAGAAGTTAATGTAACCACTTTTCATGCAATAGAAAAAACATTTGTAAAGTCTGCTCTGTCGTATTTCTTGATGTCAGAAAGGCTTGTAACGATGTCTATCACACTGGCCTGCTCAAGAACTCAATACACTACTTGGGCTGCTACTGTGCATATTGTTCCCGCATGATCTATTGTAGAAGACACGTTGCTGCTTACTGTTGGTGACACCGAAAGCAACTCAGCAACAAAACTTCAGATTGCCTTAAATAACGTTTCCCAATGGACAAAAAATGGCGAATAAGACTCAATCAAACGAAATCCGTACACATATAATCAAAACACACGCATATACCATTTTATATATTCTAAATTGTGTGCAGATTCCATATTCAAATTCGACTAAGTGTTTGGATATAACACTCAATTGGAAACTTTGGTGTAGGGAACACGTCAGAACAAAAAAGTAATAAATTTAACATTAAACTGCAATAAGAAGAATGTGATGAATTTATCCAAACAAAATCAAGTACTAATCTACAAGGACATGGTTATTAAAACCAGCATGGAGTTGTGGAGCCCATTTATAGGGGTTGTGTACCTCTCAATTCTGTGCGCCTTTATAAAAAATACTATATAATTATAATAAAGTTATTGTAAAATATTTTACTAAAGCAGCTTATGTACGGTCGCAATCTCAAATTAACAAAAAAAAAAGCCAAGATTTTTAAGGGGGTAAAACGAAGGCACGAAAAAACGAGTATTATGCATACTACAAAAAAGTTTATTAATGGAGAAAATATTTATTTTACGGTACCCTAACGCTGCTACGATACTGATTGTCACTAATAAGTCACGCGCACTTCTACCTGTTAATTCCTGTGTTGTTCCTATTGTTAAATTAAATCAGCTTGTGTGCGTCTTTTTTTTTTTTTTTAAATTCACGACCGTATATATGTTATTGTTCTTTCATGTGCGCTCATTTTTTAAAATTTTATCTTTTCGTGTTCATGCACATCTCTGACTTGGTACAACAACTTGCCATTTGCACTCCGAGCAATATTTTTTATAGTATCCCAGCACCATTTTCGCTATAAGCAACCAGTTACACCAGGACTATATTAACTTTATCTTTATATATATAATTCGAGTGTACAAAATTTTGTGACTGTTTTGCTTCTAAACAGCTAGACCAATTTCGATAAACTTTTTTTGTTTTACTTATGGGGTCACCAAGATGGTTTATGCATCAGTTGGACCCGGTAGGTGGCGCTGTTGTCGAGATAAGGCACTTTTTTTACCAAATTTGTATCATTTTTTTATCTAACGCACACTATACCAAGCCGATTTAATAAAATTTTTTTTTAAATGACAAATGAATCCATATGAAAAGAGTTGCATACTCATTTTTTTCAGTTTTTAACTTTTTATCACGACGAGACCGCAGCAAAGCGCGCCGGGCTACGCTAGTTTTATATATAAAAATGCATATCCTAAATCGTATAATTTACCAAGGCCAACGAAGCGGCACTCACCTAGTGGAATCCAAAATCAAATCAAATATAAGCGTTCCGCAGCCATTCAATTAAAATACGGGCAGTCATTTAGGTTAGGTTAGGTTAAGTGGCAGCCCTCAAACGAGAGGCTCACTTAGGCACAAAAAAGAGTATGGCCCATTGTGATTCCAGCAAAGAGTTGACACGGCACCCCTTAGTCTGATGCGGAGAACCATTTGGATACCAAAATGAACCTAGCTATGTCCCTGATTGGTAGGAATGATAGTTTGGTCAAGCTGGAGAGAAACCCAGAGCCTAGTTGGTTCCATTCTCTTCTGGCGAGGGATGGACTTTGGCACATGAGGTGAAGCACAGAAGCACTCTTCAGAGTCACAGCTGCGGCAGAAATCGAAATGAGCAAGCCCAAGTCTGCCAGCTAGGGAAGAGCGGCAGTCCGCGACAAGCTTGGATGTAGTGTATACATGTGCTGTGTAGATATTAATATGTGACCTCAGAGTGTTGTTACCAGAAGCCAACGGGAGACCATTAGTATGGCCATTACCTCTGCTTGAAAGATGCTTCAGTGGTCAGATAAGCGAAAGCTGAGTTTTAAGTTTGGGTTGTTCGAGAAGATGCCGCATCCAACTTTCTTCTCCAATTTGGAACCATCTGTGTAGATGTCAATGGAGTAATGTTTTAGAACGGTACCGTGCAGCCAGTCCTCCCAACTGGGGATGTGGGTGGTGAACTTCCGGTTAAAGTAGGGTGAGGGACATACATAGTCGACTGTGGCAGATGGACCACGTCCCAGAATGCTTCCATGGCTCTGTATGTGACTAGTCCAGCGAGCTATGGTGCTTAGTCTAATGGCAGAACATTGGACATACTGTTCAGCCAGAAGAATGATTGGTATCCAGTTGAGGATTGCAAACATCGCTTTAGTGGAAGTGGTTGGAAGGGCCCCTGTTATCATAATGGCTGCCGTTCTCCTGATTTTGTCAAGAGGTATATGGTTAACTGCCTTGGCAGGCCACCAGAAATCGGCTCCATACAAAAGATTGGGCTCCACCAACGCTGCGTAGAGCCAAATTCCCGACATCATTTAAAACGATTTAAAGCTTTCATAATCCGACACTCACAGTCCAAATATTTTCTCCAGTTTTGGGAGATTTTAATGTTTATTAGATATTTTTAATCAATTCCCATCATTAAAACGTGAAATTAATTGTTGTAAAAGTTTTGAAAAAGGAAATTAAAATTTACGCTGTGGTTTTCAAAAGCAAAATAAATGTGCGACTTATTTGGCATACATATATTATAAATATTCATAAGCAAAATTTCACTTGTGGTCCCTTCCTTTGCTCTCTTTGTAGAAATAATAAATATTTGTTTCTAAAATAATATTACTATTGCAGATAAAATAATAATTAAAATATTACTGCTCCATTTGTTCAGTTGTATATATGTATCTAAACATACACCTTTAAATTACTAACTGCATGTGGATCAGCGTATCTCTTTTTCAGTATTTAACAACTAATTTAAGACATCAATTTTTAGCACACAAACCCATTTTCCTATCCATTATTTGTAGAATTTTAATGAAATTTTTGACAACATATTTTCACAAATTTAATGACAAAATTCCATTTCTTATTTCTAAAGAGAAAAATATACAATGTCATTGATATTTTTAGATTACAAATTTTGATGAAACTATTCTAGATGTAGTACGATGTCATTTTTGCTGTATTTATACAATTTCTCTAAACTAAAATTTATGTCATCATTGTATTACACTCAAAAAAAAAAAAAGAAGAAAAAATAGAAATGTTCAAATCACTCCCGAGACATACACAAAATCGTATGTTATGCGGATCATTTAACAGTTCGTATAGACACAATCATACACACTCCAATTCCAACCCATCTCAACCCCTGTAACATCATCAAACTGTGTCTAAATTTGAATGTGCTTTGCTTACTTTCTGCACATCAAAATGTCAGATTTGTCATTGTGTCCAATATTCCATTGTGCTCGTATGCATGTCCTCTCCTGCCCCATTAAATCCAATACAATTTTTTTTGTTTCCATTGTACCATTGCTGTGCCTTTTACAGATCCTGCATGAATCGCGAATTGACTTTGCATAGCAAAAATGAACATTATTTTGGAGCCAACAACGAAACAAAAAACTAAAACAAATGGGCCGACGGAACTTAGAATGCAACAGGGAATTGTAAAAATTTGTTACTGAATGGACAACGAACGCACATTTGCTGCAGCTGAAGTTTGTGTCATTTTTGTGCATTGTTCTCGATGTTCGCTCACTCATTCATTCACTCGGTCGTCCATCTGTCCGTCCATTCTTCCGTTCATCCGTCCTCTTGTCCATTCGTTTGTTGGTTCGTTTATTTGTGTTGTCGAGCGCAACAATGATTTTCGGACTTTGAGCGGATTTTCGCAGTGAAAATTGCAATGCGCAGCATTCATTCATAGCAAATCTACTTGAAAAGGCAAGCGATGCGAGTTACACTTTAATACATACATGTAGATACAAACAAAGAAACATTTTCGCATGATGTGTTTTTTTTTTTTTTTTTTTAATCGGAAGAAAAGCATCGAAAACCGAAGTGCGGGGCCTTAACCCGCTAAAAACTTCCGCCCCATGTCCTATTGTCCCCCCGGAACTGTCGCTAGATAATCCGTCGGCATGATGTGTGTGTGTGTGTGTCTGTGTATTTGTGGATGTGTGTATGTGCATATGATTGAGGGGTACCAGAAGTTGGCTGGACAATTGAATGTGCCCACAGAGAAAATGAACAAAATACGCTTGAGTTGCAAACAACGCTGCCTGATGTTTATTTTATTGCAGTTGTCATTTTTGCCATGTTGACAACGACAACTAAGATGACTCTCAGACTGTCTGACTGACGATGCCAACCAAAGCCAGTTACAATACCGCCAACGTGCAACTATGACTGACGGTGACGGCCATCAAATACCAAGAGGTAAATCCTTAAAAAGTATGCGGGACAAAATAAAATAAATTTCTCTATGTTGTAAGTGTGGTTGGCATTTGAAACAAATATTTTAGTTTTGTGGTATGCTAAAGATAAAAAACAAAAACCTAAATCACATGAGATAAATTCTTTATGTTCAAGTAAGAGCATAAAAAGCAACCACAAATTTGAGAATATTATTCATTATACAAAATATCTCGAATCCGTTTTTCTTCTTAATTCTAAATCTCTCAATAAAAGGAATATATTTCTTCAATACATCGATTGGAATTGGCGCATTGTGAATGTTGTACTTAGCATACATTTTAAGAAATCAATTCTTCATCGGGTATTGATGCAATGATACATTTTCTATAAAAAAATGCTTGTATTTTAGATCAAGTTGAATATGATGAATATCTCCCAGATATTGTAGAACTCATGACAGAAAAAGAATGGGATGGCTACTGAAACAAATAACTACGACAGTGATTCTGATGAAGAGAAGTCTAAACCAATTGCATTTTCAGCAAACGTTAATAAGGCCGAAAATTCTGTGATTATTTCCTACAAAAGAACCCAAATGTTGAAAGATCTCTGCTATTAATAAACGCTTACTGCATTATAATGAGGGACATCTATAAAGATGTGACCAAGAACCAAACCCAAACAGATTTCATTACCAAGGTTCCCCGATCTCATTCCAATTCACCTAACATCGAACTTGAATTGCATCAAGTATTTGGATGTGAAAGTGACATCTTAAAAATCTGTAAGAAAAGAACAATTGTCTTCGATAAAAATTATCCAATATGTATGGAGAGGATGTGTTAACAGTACGCCAGTGTCAACACAGGTTTCGTGAATTTCAATCCGTCAATTTTGATGTTGAAGATGCACCTCGTTCTGGAAGGCCAGTACAAAAATTTTATGCCAGAAAGATGGCAATAGATATTGGATCACAATGGACAATATATTATTCAATAAAATATTTATTTACTATAAGAAAATCGTAAAAAAAACTCATAAACAAAAAACGAATTTGCTTTCCGAACAACCCAATAGTTTTATTTATGCTGTTTTTCATACAAAATTTTTCTATTTCAATTTACGCTCATTTCTCAAGAATGTATCTACTGCGTATTTGGGAAAGTTAGAACTGAGACCTTGGCCGACTGTTATCATTCGATTCCGGGACAAAGTCCTAAGCACTCATAAGAATGAGTTCATTGGAAATATTCCCTTATAAATAGTAAATAGTTTCCTTTGTAAATACTTATTAATCCTCCTTAGAAGTTAGTAATATACCAGTTTATATAAATTTTAAAATATATGCAACGCAGTTTTTAAGAACTGTTTGCTATACATATGTACAAGTACAATTATATATGTTGAAAGGAAAGAAATTTAATTCAATTTTTAAAGAACTATAATCTTTCAATCTTCTCAAATTAAAAACCTTTTATTAAAGGAAAATAAATCGAAAGAAATCAATTCATTTTCAATGAGTTGCTCTCGGCATACATTTTTTAAAAAAGTCTTCGATCCTACAGAAAGTATAATATTTTAAGTAAATTTGTCCGTCTGATTCTTGCAATATTCTCGTTAATCCTTTTAATGGACTATTAAGTGATGCAATGTCCTTTCTTTATGTTTCTCTTTTTCTCTGAGTGGGTGTTTTTGTCTGTTGATATACTCATATATATAATAAAAAAAAAAAAAATGTCCAACCATTAAGCATCCTTTTGCAATTTGTGATAATCCCAACATTTGATGTGGCAACACGTTTCGTTTTCTAAAACTCATGCTACAATTTAACTGAATGCCGTTGCACGCCCCTTAGCATGTAAGTAGGCAATAAAAACCCCCGATCAACCCAACTATAGCGTCCTTCTCTCATTCAAATTGAAGCTTAGTATGTAAAGCTTTTTGAAAAATTTATCTCATGCTACAATAAACTCTGGAAAAAAAGAACTCAAAAATGAAAGTAAAAGAATTCTTTCTCTACATGTACTAAATATGTTTTACATATCAACATACATATCTAGGAACAGGAGAACAAACAAAAAAATAATAGAGACAGGACAAAAGGGGGTGGCAAAAAGGGGAGTGGGTGATTAAATGAAGAGAGATAGAGTAAATGAAAAATGTATTTGAATTTCTGTTGAAATCGTTCATGTTGAAAATTAAATTACTTTTGAAAATGCCTCACAAATTCTTAAGCAAATAATATGAATACCAAGCGAGCACTAAGAGAGAAACCTAAAGTTGTAATGTATGCATACAACTCTACATGTGTACTACAGTATATCGTATATACTCATGTTGTTAATGATGATGACGTTGATGATGATAATGATAATGATTCTGATTCGGATTTGGATGCTGATGTTGATGACGATGATGAAAGCTAAAAAATGTTGTAAAGTGCTGCACAAAATTACATCGAGATATATTCCATTCCATTTTATGTTGAACTATAAATCGGTAGTGTTCTACATATGTTTGTCTGTTTAAATGTCTGCTCTATCTAGTATCTACATATACATATGTGTCTCTTCATGTGCATGCGTAGTATCTACCTGCATATTTGTCTTTAGGTACCTTCACTCTGATGCTGCTGCTGATGCTACTGCTTGTCTAGTGTAAATTTGATTGCAGACGTAAATTTAATAATCATGTCAAATGTTCATATGCTGCTACGGATGCTCCTTCAACATGACCAACATGAGGAAAAAACACATGACATATCATACTAAAGTCTTTGGTTAATGTATCTTTAAATATTGTACATTTGTTTAAAGTCATTTCTCTATATATATAAATGTTGTTGTTTCATTTTTATAAAACATTTTTCTGGGAAACAAAAATTGCAAAAAAAAATTAAATGCTTAAAATGTTGCTAACAATCTATTCAACTTTTTCAATTACATTGTCAGCGATTTTAATTTCGATTTTCTCTTTTTTAGATAAATAAAACCAAAAGCCAACAGATCGCTAATTTGAGTTGGGATTTGCTTGCTTTGGCTTACAATAGAAAAATGAAAATTTCAAAACAGATAGTACGAACGATGTGTATATATCGAATATACTACAATACATGCCAATAGTTAAGAAAAAAAAAATTTACTGTCTATATCATGGTGTTATAACATCTGAATATTTTGAATAACATATATCTCACACTTCATAGCAAGTAGCAAAATTCTCTTCATTATTTGTTTATTATTATTAATTACTATAATAAAAAGCAACCTGAATTGTAGACCAAAGAGGTAGCTCCTCTTGAGCCAGCAACACTAATAATATTAGTGAATTTCATTAACATTTTGCTCAAATTTACAACATCAAGAATGAAGATTGGACTTACATAACTAATCTTTGGACTACTTAACACATGTACCATCGGGACTCTACATACAGAAAAATAGTTGAACTTAAATTAAAAGTGAATGTCATCAGCAGAAGAAATCAAAAGAGAACATAAATCTATATTCTTCCATGAAAACACATGCGAATCCAACATTTCGATACTGGACACAAATTTTTAGAATATCTTTAACTATTGACCATATGGCGACGATTGAAAGATCTAAGAGAATTCCAAGAAACTGTATGGTTTAAAATTAAAAGTAACAAGTAAATTTAAATCAAAGGAAAAGTTTCGTATGTGCGTTTAGGAGATCCCATGGGACCCCATAGCAGTGTCAAAGCATTGTACAACAAATCCTCAACACTTTTGAAGAGCGACAGTACTTTTCAGCCTCTTTTTTTAGATGTACGACAAACGTTTGACAGAGTGTGGCACCCCGGATTCTTGTTCAAACTCAAATCATTGTTTTCTTCATAGCAGAACTTTGTATGTAAGATACGATGACAAGAATCAGACATTAAGGCCATCGAAGCTGGAGTACCCCAGGCACCCATCCTCTGCACGCTCTTCCCTGCTGACCAACCTATTTCAAGTGATGAAAGAATTTTGGTTGCAACATATGCTGATGATACCGTTTTTTTTTTTTTGGCTACTCACAGCGGTCCCGGGACAGTTTCAACTATCTTGCAGAACCAGATAAATACTATATACTGTCACTGTATAAGGCCATACTAAACCGGTGTGGACTTATGGAATACAGCTCTGGGGCACAGCCTCCAACTCAAACATTGAGATTCTTCAAAAGTTTCAGGCAAAACAATAACATAGATTAGTACGTAAAAAACTCAGTTCTGGCACAAAGATCTACAGACCCACACATCTCCCACATCTCCAGGCTAGAAAGCAATGAAAATTGCCTTGCTGTTAACTTGCTTGCCAACAGCCAGCACATCCTAAGGTTGAATCGGCTGCAAAACAAATATTACAAGAGGGTACAATCAAATAAGTAAACAATGAAATCTATCAACAGATATATAGAAATATACAATTATGAACTATTAGTGTTAGGGAGGTCTTAATCATATATGAATCTTTTGTAATCTGTGTATCTCTCTCTCTCTCTCCGTAATATCTAGCATATTAATAGCTAGTGCATTGCTATGACTAAAGATGTTAAGACAAAAAATCTAAGTATAGTATAGTAGTACAAAACATAGATATAAAAGAGCGTTACAAAGAGAGAAAGAAGGAGATGTGGATAGAGGAGGAGAATGAGTAGAAAAAAAAAAGGAAATCGTTCGATTGTTTGTAATGTATCCATGCTTTTAACGCTGTTGACTTTTCATTTCATTTCCTCTCGAGGGAAAACATTGACGATGTGGACGACAGCAAAGTCGGGCTTTCAACGCTCACGTTCAAAACTAATGAAAATTTTTGCTCTGGCTTTACCGGAAATGAATAAAGTTTGTGTCACACAAATCGCAGTGTCGGCTATGATGGCGGTAAAAGAACAAGAAAAAAAATATATTCTAGAAAAAACAAACTATTATTCGTTGTTTTTTCTGCTTGTTTTATTAAACAAAAAAAAAAAAACAGAAAAAGAAAATGAGAAAAACTAAAACATAAAAATAGTAGAAAAATTGCAACCAAATACAAAACATGTTCCAGATTGTTTTGTCTTTCTGTTTTTTTTTAATTTTTTTTTTTTTTTTTTTCTATGTTAAATTATCATTGTTGTACAGTTGATGAAACTTAAATTGATTTGAATTCCCTTGAATTTTTTATTATTTTTTTTTTCTAACTAAAAATCTACAATGACAAATATCAAAAAGTGTATCCACTCACTCAACTTTTTACATCAAAAATAAAAGATAGGAAAAATTCCATTTTGCTTGTATACTCCTACATATTATATGTACTATATAGTCGTACACACTTTGAATAAGTAAATACACTGAGAGAAATTTTATAATTCAGAAATGGAAACATAATAAACATTAAGCAAGGCAATAAGAAGTTTTCTTCAGTTTACATTTGAAAAAAAAAAAAAAAAATCAAAATTATATTTAATAGATTATATTGTTAAAAAAAAATTAGAAATCTTCTGGATGCATAGTTTCATCTATTATATAATCAGGAATTACTTTATGTCTGCTAAATAAAGAATTACATTTTTTTTTATAATGTACTCGTATGTGAGACCACAATTTAATTAAAATCTTATGGGTGAATGCACAATAAAAACTATAAAATAAAATTGAAAAAAAAGGAACAGAAAACTAAAACAAGTTTGTTAGCCCATCTTGAGGTTTGATGTTATATATTTTATTTTGTTAAACTTTGTTTGTTGTTAACATTTCTGTTTTCTTGCACACGCACTTACTCTATTCTATGCATGAAGCATATCTAAAGTTTACCAGATGCGTACACTACATCATCAGATTTGAGTGCATAGTTTTTGTTTGGAAAAGTCTCAGTGAACATATTTTGGTCCCAATTGTTGGATTGCCTTAATCTCACAATTATTTCAAAGCTTCAAGAGAAGAAATTTGTCTGGTGAAATGCCCAAAGTCTCATCATTATTTACTATGTTAATATTTGTGGTATTAAAGGATATTTATGAAAGCTATAGGCTATTGTCAAATTAAAGTCTCATGGGGAAAAGGATTCAATTAAATTTTTTACAAAGCCTTATAATGAATTCTCAGGTTACAAGCTTTAAATTTATTGTTTGTTCAAGCAGGAAGCCGGTGCAGGATTGTGTGACAAAGAATTTTGCTCACTTCTCATATCTTTTCGAATACAAACTTTACAAAGGATACAACCCAGAAGCGTTTCTGCACCGTCCTAGAATCGTGTTAATTTGGCCTAAGACATATTTTTCATTAGGTTTTTTTTTAAAATAAGCTTCAGTAGAAGCATGCAAATAATAAATTTGACCATAAATGACTACATTGATTTGTCTCGTACTTTATAATCATTCCAGATTATAGTATTCTTTTGAACATTGCAGGTTGCAATAACTTAATGTTCCCATTACTCGTACTTTGTTATGTTGGTAAATAGTAAACAAAACTTTTTTGTTGCATAAAAATATAATTGGCAAATTTCATATAAAAGTTTTAATAAATGTTTTTTTTTTTTAGATTCAATTCCATGCGATTGCATGAGATAGCTAAACATACCATATGGATGATCATAACTCATCAAGCTGCTTACTTTAAATACTTTAAGATGTGACTTTAAATACATGATTTTTCTTTATCTCCTTTATCTTTTATACACTCAACTATTTACTATTTGCAAACGTGTTCGACTCCGACTTAATTTGCGTATTTCCGACCCTCATTCCCCATCTATTTCTGATAAACATTTCGCATGCACTTTGACACAAGCAACAGAAGCAAAAAAAAAAAAAAGAAGAAATGGATGAATAAGAAAATTTGTTTGGCAACTCTTGTTTGGTAATTTGTAAACATCAAAGAGCACATGGCATCAAGTCAGGTCAAAATCAAGTAGACTATACTATGTTGTAGTAGGGAAGAGTCGAGTGAGTTGAGCACAGAAAACATGTCGCCGAGTCAAAAGGATCAAGAGTTGCTTTGCGAATTCGTGCGGAAATATTCGACGTGTGCTGCATAACGAATAAGTATCCATGAATATATGTATATGTCGTCATATACGAGTAAAGATACATTTGATACATATGATTATATTTAGATATAGATACAAGCATACTGGAAAAACTTCATTTGACTTTGATATACAGAGATAAAATGATGTCATAGCTTAGAGAATGAATTCTCATATCTTCTCATAACTTTATAAAGAAATACTATATACATATATGACTTATGTGTCATATTAATATTGAAATAGAATTTAGTAGTTAATAACTTTTAACCATTTTGTTAGATTCTTATATTATATCTTATGTCTACCAATATTACGTATACGTAATATGAATGTATTTGAATAACAAAATATCAAATAACCTAAAATATTGATTTTTAATAATATACCATTAAATGAGAATAAATTTCCGACAGTTAATAAGTAATAATAACATTTTAATTAAGATATACGACCGACATCATCAGCAGCATAGTCCACGCAATCATCGATCGTCGTTGACTGCCATCTTGTAATACATTTGCCTGTGACGTGCTTCTACAGTGCCTTCACTAATTAAGTTCGAACGTGACTAGCAAGTACAAAAACTTAATTTCATAGCTTTATTTTTCTTCCATATTTTTACTCATTATGTCTAATTAGCTAAAAGAAATTGTTCGGTAAAGTGTAAGTTAGAAAATTTCTTGACAACTAAGTCTATTTTAGTTAACGTCTCATATACAAATCTTAGTTAGTACATATTATTGAGTATACTTAAAGTGATATCAAATAAGTTATAAAATGTATCAATATAATAAACAATACTCCCACATTGTGCTGGAAGAAATTGCAATAAATTCTGACCAATATATCTGCCAAACCAACGTTGATAAGGCAGCTCAAATATTACAGTAATATAATAATATTAATATAAGATTATTACAATTATAGTTTATTATATTGATTATTAATTAATTTATTTATTATTATAATGAATTGAAGCTTTTTTGTAAGAATATCTAAAGTTCCTAACATGGAATTCAAATGCAACGTTTTCAATGTGAATAAATCATTTGTATCGCGCAACATTCTGTCTCATGAAAATATTACATACCGACAGCATTGCCAAACGCAAAGGAAATAGTCGCGAAAGAACAGTGATTTAGCGATATTTACTTACGGTGAGTAAAGTGACCATACGTCCCATTTTTAACGGCAACGTCCCAATTTTAAAGGATTTGGAGACCTTGGCGGAACAGAAGGCATCTTGGCCTATCGCACCATACAAGATAACCACAGAATTAAATGATGATATTGGTAAATCCAACTTCAAACCAGGGTAACAAGGATACTACTCTAGTGTGTTTTTTCCAACCATACAAAGGTGTACAACCTCCAAGACCAAACAAGTGAAACTTCTGATATCATTGTCAATTATTTAGTCTAAGTGTTATCAGATAATAGTTTGACTGCAAAAGTTGTGGCAGTTTGTGAGCACAACGCCAACGTCAATTTTAGGGGCGCGCCTAGGAGAGAAACTAATAGTGAATTATTAAAATTACACTCATTTCTGGAAAAAAAAAACATTAATAGGTATTGGGTGCTTAGCCCATTTAATTCACTATGCAATAAAATCTGCTACCCTTAGATTACGAATGCATTATTATAAAGATGTTTTGTGTCAAAAAAGGTCATACCATATTTGTTTCAGAAATCGAAGACTCAAATTTAACAGAATTTATGACATATTCGCCAAAAATTGCTGCTGAATATGAGATATCGAGAGAATGGAATAAATACCGAAAAGAAAGGATGCTTTTGAAGCTCTAAAACGGTGCTCGATCTTACAACTAAATAGAAATAAAAGACTGGATGGAACAAGTAAAGCCCACTGATGAATATCGTGTTATCTGAGAAGGCTGCATTCCCAATTAATGAATATGCATTGAAACAAAATAACCGAATTTTTTCACCATGCAAAATGTGTTTCTCCGAATTGCTTTCAGAAAGTAGACACCACTAAAGTATTGTATATGGCTTGGATTGTCAACTGCCGATTGCTGCTCTCATCTCTTATTTTTCATACCGTTAAAATAAGAGGTCAATAAATAGAATATTTTAAAACAGGGTTGTCTAGCCTTTGGAAGAATCCGCAGTGAGTTGGGACACCGATGTGCTTCAGTGGCGAGACAAAAAAAAAATGAGAGCAGCAGCCCAGAGAAATTTCCATTTCTTCTCTGTTGTCACTTCGGCCGCATCTGGAGAATATAGTACCAGCTATTGACGTTCGCTTTATGAAACTACGTAGAATCCCTGTTAGAACATCTATGTTATAGATATATCCCACGCTTCGCCATACATTCTAAAACAGGGCTGTCCAACCTGCATTTGGCTCAAGTGAAGTCTGAATGCGACCGTCAATAGCTAGTATATTCTACGGATGCAAACCTATTGGATTTTTGTATTTTTTAAGAGTAAAGTTGACAAGAAATAATACCTAATAAATGTCGCGTTGCAGTCAGTGAAATGCTTTTCACCATTTTAGAAATAGAGATCTGATATCTTGCAGATTATTTTGGTTGAGAGAAGTCAATCAGCTAAGCAGCTGTTTATGTATAATATGTGTAATATTTCGACTATGCAATCTGTTTTTTTCATACTCTAATTTCCTTCAAATGTTTAAGAAGTTATGTACGTAAAAGCATCTTTATTTAATTAATCAAAGGAATAACCTGTTTGGAAGGAGTATAAGCTTTGGTGACATCAAAGCTTGTCTATTTTTTAATTCCTGAACAATGTTTTAACAGCTTCTGCCATTGTTTTCCATACATAAATCATATTAGACTTAGTGGGCATTATTTTTTCTACATTTTGACTCTTATCGTAATAATTTTTATAACCATTCTTTTTTCTTTTTGCTCATACCATGAAAGAATGTCGCTGTAGGATATCAAAAAGGAATCATGAAAACACGATTAGAAAAAAAAAGAAAAGTTAATACTAATTAAAATATACAATAGAAGAGGATTAGCATGGAACTTTAACTGCTATTATCATATAAATTTTAATTAAATGCAATTTTCTTTTAAGTTCACTTGGCTTCCATTTGACAATTTAATTACAATAATATAAAGACAAATCTAAAGGTTCTAAACTAACTAAAGAAATATACTAAATATATAACTTTGTTAGTTAGTTACTCAACAAACTTTTGAGCCAAATACCCTTATATCTGTCCGCATATCTATACAATCCCATGGGATACACAATTGTACACGTGACCTTTTCAAAAATGACACGACAAATAGTTTTGAAAACTAAAACAAAAAATTCTCACATAAAATCCACATCTTTATACACAACATATTACTTAGTATATGTACTAGAGAGTGTGAGAGAGAAAGACTTAACTTTCATCAAAACATTTTTAGTTGATTCTCATACTCCTGCGTCTCGTAAGAGTCCCTCTTTCTCTTTAAAAAGTCACACTGTTTTTTGCTCGTCGCACTGCACACGCAAACTGTTTACAAGGTATTTATGCTGAACGGTGACAAGTCACGAAACCACTCAAAGTTACTTGGTTACTTTTCTTCTTTACTTTAGTACTGTTTCTTTCTGTTTTCATTTCATATTAAGTATTTGCGAAACTTCTTAAAAATGTAGTACTCACAACACCAGCCACAAAAAAAAACGCAGGACACAAAAAACTTTATTTACTTTCCTTTATATTATTATTTTTGTTTTCCTTTTTATATTTTTTTTTTTTTTGGTGTCCAAAATAAGTTTAATTATATTTAGTGTTGTTGTTTGTGTTGCTGTTATTGTTAATAAATATTTCAAGTGTCCAAAATGGTGGAAATTCACAGAGAATTTATGTCCTTGTTGTTATGGTTGTTTGCTTTTATAGGGCTCTTGAATGATTTCACGCGATGTTTTACACATGAATTCAAATTACATTTTAATTGGTAAACGTCAATGTGAACAACATGAACAATTATGCAAATATTTATGTTATCATAATGATGAACTATGGTTTAAATTAGAAAACAGAAATATTATTGTGTGTAATTGCGTTTTTGGCACCTGATTGTTTTATAAAGTGCTAAATTTTATAGTTCAAACGAAAAATTATTATTACTATTATTTATTATTTTTATATATGAAGAAACTTTGCAGACGATTTGTCCAAAGTGATAATTTCGGAGATGTGACGTAAATGCTATTGCCAATGAAGAAGATTAATCACAATGTTGGTTTACATATCTGGTAACAAGTAGCACTCTTAATAAGGAAAAACGAATCGATTAATATTACAAACCAAACAAGTTAAATCCTTATTCTATTCTCATATAAATAACAATGTATGATGCCCTTAATCACTTATGGTTGACTCTTTTCAAGCAAACAATTCATAGGATAAGATTGGATCAGTGAAAAGGTCTATGTTGGGAGTCACCAAGAGAGGCCTACCAACAAATATAGTCCTTAGAGTAGTAACCAAAGTAAAGTGGGGATAATGTGATTATGAAGCTCACAATGGGATTTTAAAAAAATTTATAATAAAATTTAAAAAAACGTCCTTGCACGTCTAAAAATACAACAGAGCAATACATCTTTCATTCAAATGCCTCTAGAATGAATTAAACCACTGTCTGTAGTACAGAGTCTGTACTTGTTCTGGCGTGGCGTGGCCGTGACTAAAACCGAACAGAAGATTCAGAATAGTGTGTTTGTGCTCAATTACTACTACCATTCTTGCAAGAAGTATTCTCTCGAATACTTTAGAAAATGTCGGCAAAAAGCTTATTGGTTTATGTGACATGAAAAAATTAAAATTTCAATAAAAACAAGAAAGGAAAAATACTATTCGATATATTTTCTTAAAATTACACGTACATATGAGTATATACAATTTAATATACCATGTGCTTCTTAAGATGCATACGAAACACCCAGAAAGCGAAAATAGACAAATCGATCTACCGTTCCTAGTCACATGTCCGGGTAATTTACTAAAATACCTAAATTCGTTGGATTTAGTAATACTGATTGCGTTCGGCAAAGAAGTGGTTTTAAAATGGCACTCTAGTGCTAATTGTAGCTCGTAGTGGAAACCATCCAACCAACCATCTTAAACGGTTCAAGTTTCTGCCCGGAAAGCAGATTCTTAGATCCTGTCCTGTATTCAGTATACACTTCGAACCCGCATGTCATAAACATCATCAAGTTACAAATAGCAAGATATGCAGACGACAACAACTGCTACCGAAGAGTCGGCTATAGTGCATGCAGAACTAAATATTTTGAATTCCTAGCTTCATAAGTGGAACATCGGAGTCAACACAGATAAATCTAAATTTGTTTCATTTGTACTTAGAAGAGTCGACTGCCTCCACAGATACACTAAATAACCGCCTTACCATCCTGTGACGACATAAAATACTTAAGCTTACACCTAGATAGACGGCTCACATGAAAATCGTACATAGCAGCAAAGAGGGAACACCTATCTTTCCAAATGAAGGAAATGTACTGGCTGCTCCACCGTAAGTCCAAGCTGAGTTTGAATTACAAAATTTTAGTTTATAACACACTTTTCAAAACAGTGTGGACCTACGGCATCCAGCTGTGGGGTACCGCCAATAATTCCATCATAGAAATTCTACAACAATTCCAGTCTGTCTCACTCTACTTTTCATAAAGATCTCAAAATTAAGCCGATCAAAGAAGTACAAAGTACTTAAATCGACTCAATAACCTAATCTTAATACTTTAGCAAATAAATTGAAAAATATTAGTGAAACTGCCCGTCAGCTAAAAAGACATTATCCACTAGACTTAAGTCATAGGCTGTCTTAAAAGTGGATTGTCGTTGATGACTATTATATTATTTAGTTAATAGTTAATATCATTAAGTGATTATGTAAGCACCACAAGAGTTATTTATGTCTCTAGGATGGATACTGGATACTGATTTGAACAAAAACAAAAATTTTGTTTTGCCTGTACAGTTTTTTAAAAAAAACTGTTCGTCTAAACCTACGCTGAAACCCATCTATAATTTACACAGTTTTGGACACATAGGCTTCCACAGTATACCCTATTTTAATAGTCTTTCTCATGTCATGAAACTATTAAGTGCGTAGCTTCATCAAATCCTAGTGATTATAAGCTATAGGATATTCCATAATCGTGCCCACCATTAATAGCTTGCATACTTGTTATATACCATATCTTCTTCGATCCAACAAACTCAGTTGTCACACAAATACTATGTATACACAATATGCTTATGTATACCAGACAGGCTGAAGTTAAAGTTAATAGCATATAGAGAACACATAAAAAGAAACACAAAATATTATACTACATATGACTGCATGAAGCGGATGATGATGATGATGATACATAATAGTGAATTGCCTAGTGGAGGCAACTGAGCTGGCACAATTGTCGATGCCATCAATCACGACGACTGACTGACTGACAACCAAATCAGACCAAACTGAGACGAGACGAGACGAGACGAAATTCATTGAATGACAGTGACATTTGAGTTAGAAATGAATTTTATGGCGGAATACAGTAATTGATGTGAAAGTCAAATTCTCCAGTCACTGAATGGCAAAAAGAGAAAAACATGAATATTGTAAAAAGAATAACACAAAATGTCCATAAACTCAGTATGTATATAACATGATTAGAGTTCTGACAACTGGCTGGCTTAAAGCCGAATTGAACATTATAGATAGGCTTCCTATTTTGTTTATTTTTGCAATTGACAGCGATGATTCGATGCTTTTGGTAATGTCAGACTTTTTTTATTTTTCGTTGCTCACATTTAAAACCAAAATGAAGCAAAACATCTCTAATCACATAAAGAAAAAGGCAGGAAACTGAAAATTCAGAAAATACACAAACGAAATTAATGTTATAATGACATAATCATGAAAACGGTGGAAATGACAAGCTGAAAAGCCCATTAGTTGCAATGAGGGCTACTCGAATCAAAATCATTCCAACAATAAAACCCATGTGGGGTTTGTAAATCTGTATCAGGGTTTGTTAGAGATAAAACAAAAATAAAGCAAAATCAGTTACTCAAATAGTCATTTTCCTTACAGAAAAAAATAAAAGAAAAGCCATGTCAATTTGTTAAAGTCCCTTGGGAACGGTACATGCCTTACATTTGTAGGACAAAACTGGACCCGAAAGCCAAATAAAATAAACGAAAATTTGGCTTCATTTTGTGTGTGTGTGCTCATTTTATCTTTAGCTAAAGCCCAACAAGCTATTGAAATGGCAGTAAAATCGACTGACAGATCCTGTTGTTTTGTTACTGCACAAAATAAATTTGTTGATTTTATTGAAAAGTGATGATGTGTCAAATTTTTTATCGCATTACCAGAAGCGCTATTCATTTCTCCATTTCTTTTCTTTTTCATCTCTTTTGTTTTGCGTTTTCACTTTGAACCCAAAAAAGAGCATTTGCATAAAAATCGCATTGAATAGATACATTAGCATTTTTAATGGCGTGACCGACCGCTAAAGACATTTTCTGTCCATTTTTTTTTCCTTCTTCTGTAAAATATACAATAAGTAGAATGCGTGAGTATGTTTTTGTATAAATTTATTGATGCCAAACACGTTTCAATTTCTATCTATATATTATATTTTGTCCTTTCTTTGTAGGTGACTTAATGACAAATATCTTTTTGTAGTATGGTGCTTTTTTAAGCTGTTCACAAAAAAAAAACCTTCTCATAATTTAAGCCAATATTATTTCCTTCAAGTCTTACACGTTTCTCTTCATAGTTGGCTGTTTTTCTTTTTATTTTTTTCCATTTTAATGAACTGCTCAACAGAAAACTGTTGCAAGGAAAAGGAAATATAAAAAAATAGAAAAATACTAGCTACAAAAAGGAACTTCATCATATTGCACTAATTTCATATTATGCAAAGTTAATTGACACCATTGATGTTGTTTCTGTTCATGATTCTGCTACTGCTGATACTGCCTTTGAAAATGTTGATTAACTATCAAAGACTTAATGAATAGAGAATTAACTTCAATTTCTTGAAGCATTTAATTTATCAACAAGTTTTCAAAGGAAAATCAAAAGCAACTTCAATGAATGAAAACTATAGAAAAAAATATATGGCATTTTTTTAATTGCTTTTGCCTTAGTTTTCATTCATTGAAGTTTATTTCTTATTTTGTGTGCTATCAACGATGTAAGAATATTTTTTTCCATATTTGCTTTTAAGCATAAAGAGTTTCAAGAAAGTTCTGGCATTTAATGAAATTTTTTTCTATTTTTTTTGTCTTTAAAAATCATATAATAATAGTATGCTTTTTACTATTGATTGATAAAGGTAATTATTCAGTTTCTTGGTTTGTTTATGATAGAGTTTCAAAGTAACAAGTATTATTGTAAAAAAAAAATAAAAGATATCAATAAATTATAATAAAAAAAGTTTGACCAAATGCGGATTCGAACCCGTGCTCTCGGCTGGTGCCAGTTACCTCTGCGCCACTCAGAACATTGAATTGTCTTCGCTTAAACAGCTTCACTACTAGAAATGTGAAGATTCTATTTTGATTCACTCTAAAGATGTCGCACATAGTAGATACCAACCAACTGTTTTACTTCTATGGAAAATGATGAAAATTCCAACTTTTTTTTTTGTTCAAAAAACTGAAGGTGTATACCAATTTACAGATCAGTCGGTCAACAGGAAGGGGGTAAAATTTCAATAAATAAATTTGAACTTCTGACGACTTGTTAAAGGAAAATGTACCAAAATTTTACTAATTCGATCACATGAGGTAAAAAATTATAGGTTTTATTTATTCATTCTTATATGGACCAGAAGATGGAACATAAATCTCAATCACATTATCTTAAAGCGTGGAATGCCGCCGACCATCCACCTTAGAACCAAAGCAATGCGTCAATGTACCACGAAGAAATACCTTGGGTTTCTCTTGGACACAAGGCTCAAATTCAGGGAGCATATCACCACAGTGGTTGGAACATATCGAGCTTAACTAAGAAAACTCTACCACCACCACCAGAAGCAAACTAACGCTGCGCAAGAAGCGAACAGTGTACCAATACATTGCAGCAGGGCGTAACAATTTTATGGTATACAAGCCTGGAGTATAACTGCAAATCGAAACCGCAAACGGGTCCCTGCACAAAAAAAGACTTGCGTCTTCGAATGCTTTATTCGCAACACAACTTTACATCATCACTACTATATCTACTATTGAAGATCAGATCAGCTTTTTTTTTTCTAGCAGATACAATGATTGATTGCCCATAAATATAGATTAGCCAGACCTCTGGTCAATGCAGTCCCTATAAAAAGACGACAACACTTCGGACTCTCATCCCATAAAATATCTTAATTAATAAATAATATTGTACATATGTATGTACCATAAACCATTACCATAACATATGCGAGTATAATACTTATTTCATTCTATTGTTTTGACATGTTGAAAAACTGGAGATCATTTAATTAGATACTAGCTGTGTTATGACCATTTGAACAATGATTTAACACCTAATAAATTAATAATAAAGCATTTAAAAAAAAAAAATGAAATTCTAAGAAATAATGATTGCTTTACTAAAAGATGCAATACATTTTGTATCTTTTATCAAGTGAATTAAATTATTAATGAGACAGCATGTTTCACAAAAACCATCAATTATGTATTTAAGCCTTATTCAGATGCGTATTATAAAGACGTCCCTCGCACTTTAGACATTCGCCGCTACAATCGGCGGTGCCTGTTGCTATGTAGCAGACGAAAAATTCTGCCAGGTGGCTGCGTTGTGATATGAAGAATAAAATAATATACAATCGGTGATAGAATACCAAATCGACAAGTCATATTTTAATTATTGATGATCAGTCACAGCGACATGACACAATCGAATTATTCTCTTCTGTGTTCTAAACCTAGAAACATATACATGACAATCATATTTATGGCATTCCAACATTTAAATTCTAAATCAGATTCCTTCCTTATAATTGTTGTACCAATGAGAGATTGTGTTAAATATCTTAGCACAAATTTGGACAAAAGGCAGACATCACATACTCGCTAAAAGAAAGCACTTAGATATCAAAACATATCGCATATATTGGTTAATTGGCAAAACAACAAAACTCAGCCTTGAAAATAAATTACGGCTCTACAAATTCATCCTGAAGCCAGTTTGGACACATGGCATACAGCTTTGGGGAACTGCAGCTAAATCCAATCTCAACATCATACAAAGGTATCAGAACCTTACACTACGCAAACTCACCGGTGCGCCATGGTACATTCGCAACGAAGATCTACACAGAGACCTACATATGCCAACAGCCATGGAAGAAATTGTCCGATTCAACAAGAGATGGCATACAAACTCCTTAACACAGACTCCACACAACGCAGACTATGGACCTGACTGATAGTAGTTAAACTGGATTTTTCCGTACCTGTGATTTTTTTTCCTAACGTTAAGACATACAAATAATTTAGGTTAATTTGTTAAAGTTCTTTTACCGGACTAAATACAAATAAAAGCATTAATACAAAAAAAAAAATGTTTGTTGTACATAAAACCGTACATCGGAGACTTCATGAAGTATAGATTTGCACATTCTTAAGAATCTGTCCATCCATCTGAATATATCCATTAGGCCAATTAAATTACTTCTATTTGTTTAAGATGGTTTTGTTGAATGGTAATTTGATTTCATTTAAAAGAAAAGTTTTATTTTTTCGCCAAATTTACCATATTATGTTAACTTTTTAAGTGAATTTTCTTTATTTTGCATTCTTTGTTCCTTTTTCAATGCACACTAATCTACTATGTACATTAATATGTAAATTTCTTTTTAGTTTAGGCCAAAACCAACAAATCACAAACTTACAACAGGAAATGTCTGTTTCATTAGACTAAATTAAAAGATATGATCTACAACAAAATGAATGAATGTCAGCGAAGACTTAATCAGAGAGACGCAAGAAACGCATTTTCTTCTAGTATGTAACCAAAAAAAAAAAAAAAAAAATACAATAATAAAAAAACTAATTCCAAAGAGAAAGTAGGAAAACCACAACGAAAACATAAATTTTCATTTTCATTGCTTAACGCATACTACAATACAAGCAAAACACATGGGTTTTTCCAAACGCCTAAGGGCATAAGAGACGGCTACGTAATGTACATGTATATGGTACTATATATGTATCTAGAACGCAGGCATAATAAGTTTTACAGGTATTTGTTACTGTTGTTATTCCTATTACTTTGCTCCTGTTAGCGACTTCAGTAGTCTTTTTTTTTGTGCGTTTTTATTGCGCTCACTTCATTTGTTGCGCAATTTCATTGAAGATTTTTTGTTGTTGGTGCCCATGTCAGCCTATTGTATGCCTAGTATGCTATAGAGCCTCATAAATGCGCTTCCGGCTTGGCTTTTATGGGCTTTGCTAAAGGTACAAGGTGAGTCAGAACCACAAATTGCCATCAGCAAAAAGTTAATTAGGAATAATGTGAGTCCAATGTTCATTCTGTGTGTCCCATTGGCGGAAAACCAAATAAAACAAAAGCAACAAACAACAAACATTTTTATGTAAGCCTAAACAAGTATATGCATAGCGTATACACGTATGTATCTACAATGTTTTTGCTGAAATTTTATACTAGATAAGCGGTTCTTAAACTGTAATACCACTACCGTGGACTATATAAGTTTAAGAACCGCTGTCCTATATGAAATGCCTTTATGAAATGTGTTATTAGAATATGCAAGTCAACTGTGAAAGATTGACTGAAAGCGAGAACAATATAGCTAGGATGGGATAGGATAAACAAGCAGGCTGATTGCTCACCATAGGCCAAGTTTCCCAAGAAGGCTATTCAACAATGTATCTGGCAAACAAGAAATGTGTATTATGTTTAAAATTTTATTGTACTCATATATACAGATATGGGAAAGAGAGAAAAAAGCTTGGAAAAGCAACACATAGAAAAAGGAATAAAAAAACAAACTGACATGAAACGAAATGAAATGAAGAAAAGTTTGAGTAGGAAGTGTATATTTTCATTTCCACCAAAATGACGGGTAATAATCATTTGGAAGACATTTTGGAAAACCCGCACGTACAAAGTATTTTGGGACAAATAACAAAATGGCAATGCCAACAACAATAATAACAACAATAATAACGGCAACAAGGACAACGGCAAAAGTCACAAAGCAAATAAAACAGTTACATGGACAAATACAAACAGGAATTTTTACTTAGTTGACAGAGTCGCATGCGATAGATACTATGGCAAATGAGTGTGAGTGAATTGACATAGAGATACACACTCAGATACACAGAAATACATAAGACACATACATGCATATGCATGTGCAAATATTAGTGTGATTGCGAGTATTTGAGTATAGAATAGTAGAATGGTAGAACAATACTCATCAAGCTCGAAATAGAGGTCGCCCTGGGTGCCGTAAACGTGGCTAATGAATGCTTTCAGCGCTTCGACAAAGGCTCAACGATGGCTACAAATGCAGAACGCGAACTGTTGCGAAGGCTGAGCCGTTAGCATTTCATGGTGCTCTCTGTTTAATTTAATAACACGCACATAGCATAGTCGTCAGTGGGTTGTCGGTTGTCGCAGTGACAGATACAGTTCTAAACACATTTACATTAATATACACGCACAAGACATATGCACGTATGTATGCAGATAAGACAACTACATATGTACCAATGTATATATATGTTGTTGTACAAATAATTTTGAAATGTTGACAACGTTTTGCTGTTTGTTCATAAACGAGGCCATCTCTTGTCACCTGTGGGAGAGTCTATGACACACCACATCACACAACCCAATAATACTAAGTTTTACTTCAATGTCTCACATCATGCGACTATCTGTGTCCGTCTATCAACCTGTAACGTATATTTGACATGGCTTAAAACCATTTTGATTCCGGTGGGTGTCACTATTCGTGTCTTATTATGTATACTTCTACATTTGGGAAATAAACTGTCATGTTAGGTCTAAATTAAAGTTTGTTTGAGTTTTCTTTTCATTCATTTTATTTATCATTGTTAATTGCTAATTGTGTGAAATAAAAGTTTAGTCTAATGATTGTTTTTCTACAATTTGTATTAAGCAGATATCAATTACCATATATCTTATTTATCATATTATAATTTTAAGAATTTAAAAATGGATTAAACAAGTATTATTTAACGAAAACAGTTTTCAAATCGACAAGGTGAGATTAGACTATTGAGCTAGAAATGAAAAATTAAAAAGTCTAGAAGGTCCACAAAGAAAAAGGTTATAAATTAAAAATTCTGTGCAGAAGTGGGTCCATGGACTACATGTGTTTATGAACCGCTGGTATAGTTTTTTTGATGTGTAACATCACGAAAGAAAAACAATCATAGTAATTTTCAATAAAATTTTATTTTGTATTTTTAAAAATTCACCATCACGAATACAAAATTTTTCGGTTCATGTCCCGTGGGCTTATTGAATAAGTGTCTTTTATTTGTTATTTTTTGAGATACGTTTTCATAACTAACACATAATTTTAAATTTGATTTGTTTATTTTCTTTTCCTTGTTCATTTTTTGCATGGCACAGCTTGTGATAAAGTCAAATAAAATATTTTGCTTTATTGTCTCCTTTTTTAGTTTTCATCAATTATATTAACAAAATTGTGTTTGTGTTTGTTTTTATGCCACAAATTGTCAAACATTTTACTTTTACATCTCCAACAAAAACACAAGCAAACTCACACTTCACACCACACTCTGAGTCTCACATAGATACATATTCAGGTGTTGCGAATTCGCGTTGCAGATACACACCATATAACATACAAGTGCATGTATCTGTGTTTCTGTATGTGGGTGATGCGTTGGAATTTAATATCGTGCTGATGCATGCAAAATACCTCATAAAAAAAAGAGAATATGCACACGCAATATAAACACCAGCCACAACAATACCCGCCAGGAGTTTCCATATGAAAAAAAAAAACTATAAAAAAAAATAAATTGAATAAAACAAATAAAAAGTGAAAGAAAATCAAGTTAGTACGCTAACATATAACCGGATGGGCCCGACTATGGGATGCTCTCTACCTCGTCAAGCATTTCACAGTTTACAGTTATAGAAACACTGATAACAATTAATGCAGGGAAATAATTTCAGAGTCTCGGCAAAACACACAATATATTATTCCGTTTGCTATCATCTCCATTGATGGTTAACTGTCTGAGACGTAGTGCATTCTATAGTCTACTTGTTCTACCCGTATCCACTGAATATTCATTTCAAATTTTAGCTTTCCATCTTTTATACTTTCCTAGCAACAGGACATTTCTTTTTTATGTTGGTCTTACATGCTTCTTTTCGTTGTCTCATACATAAATGTACAATTTATTACATACCGATAAGCACACAAATTTAACAAAGTCATAATTACCAAACTTAAAACAACACCAAATATAGTAAAATCATTTTTACAATCAGTTATCCATTATGTAGTTTTTATATAGATAAATATTAACAGCTTTTTATACAACTTTAGTTTTATTACTGTTCTTTTGGTAACACACGCTAACATAAGATGAATTATCACTTTAGTCTAATGTTTGTAACTGAATGAAGTGTAGTCTGTAGTCCCCACAAAACTATAAATGGCCCAGGTCCATCCCTTTTTCGATCCATCAGTTATGTTAGTTAGTTATTTTTCCAAAGCCTCCTTCTATAATTTAATTGTCACGTGAAGTGTATATAATTTTTGGTGAGACCAAAGGTATTTTTATTTTTTTATTTTAATATCCATTAATTTTTATATAATAAAAAACTAAATAAACATTGCAAAAATAAATTATTTTAAAAGGAAAAATATTATTCTTAAAAAAAATTTCAAAATGATTTATCAAAATTGTATCAAACATAAAAAATATCACACAAAGAATTACATACAATAATAAAGGAATTCAAAGAGTTTTATCATTGGGAGAAACAATCTTAAAATATTAACTAGGACTACTTTCAGACTTTTAATTTACAGTAAGCCATATGTTATAATTATTATAAAAATATCCCACTACAAAAGAAATAAATCAACTCAATGACATATAATATTAAATTTATCATTTATTTGTAATGGAATTTTAGAAGGTTTTTGTGAATAAATATATTTAAAAAAAAGTAACCATTGCTTAGCCACTTAGGCCAGCGATACACCGAACAAGAAAACGTGACTGATGGTTTATGTTGGATTAAGTTTTTTGGCAGACAAAATTTAAATAAACAATAATCTTTCAGCAGGAGTTATGCTCTTACAATAATCCAAGTAAATAATCGAAAGTTTAAATTTGCATTCTTGTGAAATTTATGAATTTCGCAAGATACTCCCTGACTTCTGCCATCAGGTTTTTGATAACATGGTCTGCATCTCGTTTTTCATGGTAAAGACGCACGCACCACTCTCTTCTTCTTTTTAGTTCGCAAGCATCAATCATTTTAAAAAGTGCTACAACTTCGTTATATGAGCCTGGCCACATATTGAAAACTACTGAACTACTGAAGGCCAAAACGCAAACTAAATATTTTTATATGGCAACACACACACGCTAATTAAATATTGTTCTGTGCCAACACACACCAAACGCAACAAAACAAGTGTTCTTGTCCTATAAGTCGAATACGTTTTGTTCGCGTTCGGTGTATCGCCAGCCTTATTCTGCAAAAAAGATATCTTTGGAGAAAAACTTTATGCGGAAGAGTTTAAGGAAGATTTCATACCAATAGTTTATTATATAATCCACAATATTTCTAAGGAATATTTCTATAATATTGTATTTAGCATGAAAAACCAAATCAACATAAGAATTTTCAGTCTTTTCTTGCATATACTTAGACAAAATCATCTTCTTATATGAATCTATTTAGTTTGATATCAATTCCCTCTTGATGTTATCTGCACAAACTCAAATTACCCAATTTGAGCATAAGGTAAAGGAAAATTTGAAAACTATAAATCATATTTGAATGACATGTGCACATTTTCATTACGAGTTAATTACAAATAATAGCAGAATCATGAATCTTAATTAGGCGTTTGCTTATGATAATGAGCTAAAAATAATATTATAATAATAATTAGAATATCTCTTACCACCACTCCCTGGTACTATATTGCCTACATTACAATTGAGTTATTTTCATAGCATAATCGATTAACGAAGGAGCTTCTTAAAGAGCATAATAAATTTACTAAAAATTTATTCCAAAATAAACGACCCACACCACACGACTTCAATCCTTAAACTCACTTACTTCAATTCACACAATGAGGAACCAAAAGAAAAAAAAAAAAGTTAAAGAAAGTCAAAGTCATTAAAAAGTAATGTCACCGTCAAAAAACCCTAAACTTAGCGCCCTTTCAAAAAGAAAACTCAACACTTTTTCACCCATTCTCTTTATGTCTCGTCCCTTTCTATACAAATATACTAGAATAGAAACCCTTTCACGTCGCCAACTCAACGTAAACTTGCAGTAAAACGCGCCAAACATTCTCTGAAGGGTGGCCGTCGTCCTACTTGATAGCGTTGGGGTTTTTGGTGAAAAAGGAACGGTGGTGTAGGCGGCTTGCATTAATGATGGATGAAGGCTTGCCGAAAATGATTTGATGAAAACATTTGAAATTTTTATCGGGTGCAAATTTATGCAGAACTGTTGATGTCAGCGTTTTTGTGTGCAAAAATGCTGATGACGACAACAACAACAACAACAACATCAAGGACAGGAACAGTGGCAATGATGGGAAGGACAACGACGACGACGATGTGGATGATGACTATGATGTTGGCAATGTCGGTGACGTTGAAATATGAATGAACATTACCTCAGCGTAAAGCGTTTGAATGAGTGGCATTTTTTATTGGAGGACCCGCGCATAAAAATAAAAGACTAGAAAGTGAAAAAGACAAGAAGTATACCAAAGCGAAAGCAATCGAAGCGTGGCATGTAGCTTGGTAATGGCGAGTCATTTTATATATAAAAATAGTATACCATATACTCGTTTATTTCTTCATGGCTTGAAATATAAAATTTTAAAATGGAAATTGTTTAAAAATTAGATCTCATATTACTAAAAATACCCGTCAAGAATGTTTGCACATGTTTTCGAGCACTGACTTTTATGGTAATGGTACAAATGAAGTCACCTACTATATAGTACCTTACCCTTAGCAGAGTTTCAGAATTTATGTCTTTTACAAGAATCTTTTTTCAAAATCATTCAATATTTTGTTAACATTATCTGCTAACTGGCTGAAAAGAAAACAACGCCATCTATTGACGGCTGTTGAAACAAAGATGGTTATTACTGTTAAATGCCCTGTTAAAATACTGTACAGTGAAACTTCCCCCATTTTTGTGTACTATGTTAACCGTTAGCACAGTTTCCCAGTTGTCCCATGTAACTATAAATTTTTTAACAGTAAATACTTTTACAGGCCAAAAATTTACAGTATCAGTGGCAACAATCGCTGATAATAACATTCCATGACAAAATGGAAATTTTTAATTCTTTAGAATTTGCTCGAATTTCGAATTTTATTGTCAAATTTAAGTAGTTTATATCTTGTTTCGATATTGTATGTAGAACATATTCACGAACATACTAAAGAATCGTAGCATAACAAAAGTCGGATGTTGTAGTATGGCAACAATGTATCATGTCTTTAGCTAAACTTGATTGTTATTCCTGTAATAGGAAAGATATGTTGTGAATACATAAGGGCAATCAAACAATATTCAGTCAAATTTACTGAAAGGAGCAATACTTGATGATGAAGGCTTGTGTACATATTTCTGGGCAAATTCCACACGTTTCAAATTGTTTTTTCTTGAAATTTTGGGGTATTGGTCTGGTATTGGTACCAAAAGCTGCTTCTTTTAAAAGATTTCTCACAGTTCTTTCACAAATTGCAATTCAATTGCTGCAGATTTTGGGGTTATTAGCAGATTAAATGGTCTTCTCTTTTGGTTGTCTTACTAATTACTAATTTTCCAAGCGATGTGAAAATATATAACCCCGATTAAATTGTTATTAAGAATATGTGGGCCTATATTAAAAGTAAAAGAAAACCTTATTTGACAAGAACGCATGAGGAGACAGTATCTGAGAGCGAAAGCCTTTGGAATGACATTCTCCACAAATCATCTAAAATTTAGTGAAACCAAAACCAGGGCGATTGCAGAAAGTTGCCAAAGGAGAGATACTAATATCATGCTTCTTTTTTAGATTTTTTCTACCATTAACAAGAAAGATATGCGCGATTTTTTCTTTGTCAAAATACTTTGTTTATATAAAATTTAAGGTAAGACACTTAGAGGCTGGGAGTTTGTCGGCTAAGACTAAATTTAAAAGGCATCAGTACATCACCTTATCATTACCTTGGAAACTCAGTATTTGTTACCGTAAAATACATAAAATTAATATAAGCTTACATAAATTGTTAAAACAAAAACCCAATGATGCATTACGACCTTTATGCGGACTCTATAATTTAGCAATAAATATCAATGAAATGATATTTTTCAACAACAGCAAATGAAAAGTAAATTTAGCCATTCATCATTTTACTTACCTCGAACTTCTGTCATCCAGTCGAAGTAAGTAAGCAGTACACTTCCTTACCCACCCATCAAATAACCTTTAGAAATAAATTTCAAAGCAGCACCTAGCATTACTATACATACTATACTGTATAGAGAAAAGGATATGACATAGGTTAGGCAAGAAGTAACTCGGTATTGACGTATTGGCAACCAAAGAGCGAATGTCAACACTATCAATCATTGCTTTGACAGTTTGAGTGCTTGTTTTAGTATTTGCACATTTGATTATGTAACTCATATGTACATGTAATTGAAGTATCTGTGAGTGTATATACATCTTTGTATGTCTGCAACAATTGATACAGACAAAATAGCGAAACAATATAAGGTCGGATCAGAGGTTTGATTAATGACTACATCAAAATAATTTATTTCAAAATACTACAATATTTCGGAGCATGTTTTTGTGTACTACAACAATATTTAAACTCAATTTTAACAAATTATTATAACAATTTTAAACAACATATACAAAATAGTGAATAAACATAACTTAAAATACTCAATTCAAAATTCAATAAAAAATTTGAAAAAAACATTTTAGGAACCATAAAACTTAACAAATTCATGCTTAGATGATACATTTTCCACTGAGGTATATTTCCGAAAAGGATTTGGACGTGCCTTGAAATCAGCCAAGCGGCGTTGATTCTTGATTTCTGCCTCCAGTTGTTGAACCCGTTCCCGAACCGCGTATAACCTACGTTCTTCAGCGATTTCTTTCATCTGATTATTAAAAATTTTACGCTTTTCAGCTCGCTCCTCTGTGTAAAAATTAAATGGCTTTATTTCCAAGTTTGATTTTGACTTCTTTGGTACAAAAGGTTTTTCTCGTAAATATGCAATTGAGCGTACTTTAGGTTTCAATGCTCTCTTTAATTCCAATTCTTGTTGCTGTTGCATTTTGGCCAGTTGTTCTTTGCGTTTCTCCTCTAAAGCTAGAGAAATTTTTAAAGTATTCGGAGTTATGGCACATGTCACGAGGTGATGATGGGCAACGGGACGTTGGGTATATTGTTTGTGTGATGTCTTAAAATTGGGCATTGGGCGACTATGAAACTCTCGTAACTTACGTTCCTCCTCTTGAAGCTTTCGAAGCGCCTGCTCTTTCTTTTTCTCATAGATTTCCTTAAAGGAATAAGCCTTTGGTACTTCTGTAGTAGTTGGTTTTGATACTTCTTTGGTAGCAACTACTACTTTATTGGTCGGTTTTGATACTTTTTTGGTAGCAACTACTACTTTATTGGTCGGTTTTGATTGCTCAAACTGTTTGGCATCCTTGAGCACATTATTATATTTGCTAACAGCATTTTCTGGTTCACATGGTTCACACGGTTCACTTGGTTTACGTGGTTCACGTGTTTCACGTATAGTAATATGAAATTCTTCTTTCTTCAGCCAATAATGTCGTAAGGCCTCCTCTTTTACATGAAGATTTTGAAAGAATCCCTCAGAATCATCAGCCAACAAGGTACCAACATTGAAATCATCCCAATCATAAGTCCAATCTTCTTTTCTATTTGCAGATGCCATTATATTTTTAATGCCTCTGAGAAACAATACTCTTTCAATATAAGTTTTGATTTTTTTATTAAATTGTCGTTTCAAAGAATTTTTCTTTTTTCTAAATGAAAAAAAAAAAAAAAATCTTACTTTTCGAAATGCTAAGCTGACTAAGTGTATCTAAGCAACAATTTTCATTTCTGGATTTAAGGTTTGCTTAGAAATTTAAATCATCTTATTACAAACCTAATAGACATTTTTTTAATCACATTTACTATTGAGAGTATGTCTGACCATTTCTTTTGCGTTTTCTTTTTCAATAAGATAAAACAAACTTCACACAACGAGATACATTCTCAAATTAACAAATGCTGCCTTCAGATAAAACTATTTTCGAAAAAGTTTTCTTTTCTTTTTATCCTTTTGTATCTGTAACTGATAACCATTAAAAGCGACTTGAAGTCAAAGTCGTCTTACGTTGGAATATGTATTTTGAGATGTGATAATGACGACTGATAAATACGCAGACAAAAAGAATGAAAAAGAAAAACTTTTTCCAAAAGAAAACGGAATAAAAAACAATAGATATACGTATGTATGTTACTATACATATATTGTATGTTTCTATATGAGAGTATAGCTTTGTAGTACATTACTAATTGGCAGAAACTCTCGACAAAAGCAGATTTCCTCGTTGTGAAAAGCTTTCAAATGATTAGTTTGATAGTAGCTAAGTTTTGTATCTGCTTTCTCTAGAGTTCTACTGGAATGGGGGTGGGTGTTGTTTTATATTTGTAATGATATGTTGTGTTGGGACTTGCTTATCACGACATATGCAATTAGTGGTTAATTTAAAAGAGATTTCAAAGAAAAAAACTTAAGTTAAAGTTTTGTTTCTATAGCAAATGACAAAGTTACTTTTGTTAGTTTATTCATACTCGTATACTATTCTACAAAGGCAAATTGAGAAACATGTGTTTTTAAGATTTTACAATTTCATTTAGCTATGAAAAACATTTAAGTAGTTCCAAAAGGACTTTAATGACACACACACACTCACACACGTTCCCATACATACATATCTAAAAACCACATATGTGTATGTATGTATGTGGGCATACATAGGGCATAATTACAATGGCAAATGTGACAATGGTTTTGGGTCGTTTGAGAACGAGTCCTTTTAACGCGAGCAATCGTGAAATCGTGTTTCATGCTTTGTCACATGCCAGTTAAAAGATCGTCCCCCATGGATATGTGAATGTGAATATACACGTATGTACAAATATATGTATATGTTTCGCCCCATCTTCACTCAAATAAATTACATTGGCAACACTGACTGTTGATGCTTTTCGGTACAACTCAATGCGCGTCATGTGCCACACGGTTTGGGATATGTTGCCATTGCCATATCCTTTCTTGCCTTCCTTGTATACGTATTTCTGTGTATATATTCTTGTTGTATGTTTTCACTAGCTGTCACCACATCACGAACACACATGCAAACTTAGTAACAGATTCATAAAATGTTACGAGTTTCCCGTATGCGTATTCTCGCATCGCATCTCAACGCATTCTACTCGAATCATTTAACCCAAGCTCCATTTTCATAAAATGAAATTATTAAAATTGTTTATATGGGTTTTATAGCGTTTGTCTGTATGTACATATATATATACACGAATGTATACTTTTCTTCAGCTTGTGTATTTGTCTGAGTCCTGGGTGTAATGACAGAAAATAAGGTGTAGTAAGTTGTTAAGGCTTTCTAAAATTCCTAAATTCTTTCACATTATTGAGTTGTTAGCAATGAACTTATATAATACTTTACAGACGTACATATCCCGTATTTTAAAAAAATAAATTTGAAATATATACATACAAACTTAATCAATTGCTTACCAAATTAATAGTTCATTCCTTTTTGGTTTCATACAATGAAATACATAACAAGTGTCTATATAAGTTCTCATTGATTTAGCCTTCCCACTTCACTATTTTAAATAACCACAACAATATTTTATGCTATTTTGCGATAATATTATAATAAACAATTTCAAAAGGAAAAAAAAAGATTAAGCCTGTTTGTTCATCCAAAATATCAAAATGTGTCAAATGTTCACACCATTCATTCAATGGAAAATGCAAAATCATATTAAATTTACAATCAAGGCTTCAAAGTTTCTCTTCTTGTCAAAGGGAGGGTTTATTAAGAGAATATGATTCTTTAAATAAAGTCCTTCTTATATGTCATGCGTGGATCGCGTCCCAAAAAACTGCTAATTTTTCAACTTCAAAATCATATCGAACTGTTCTCTTCAACTTTAGTGAAACATATTGAAAACAAAGACATTAGGTATTGCGTGGCAAGCCAATGTAGATGTTTTTGTATTTCATTACTATTTCGAGTCAAGAGGACCTTTCACTAGTCAACAGTTGCACGAATATTCGATTTTATAGGTCTTATAAGCCCTGTTATATAGTAATTCGGTGAAAATCATTATTCAAGACATAACATTGAAGGGAATTGATTGGGATACGCCAATTGAAGTTCAGCTTCAAGAAACCTGGATGAATCTTTTGCAGGATCTACGGAGTATTTCACAGTAGAAGTTTCCCAGATTTGTGTTTACTTGAATTATGTGAAGCACAGGGTTTCGCACATGCATATGGATGTTGAATCTATGTTCGGGTACAACAAAACTATGGCATCAAAGTTAACTTGCTCACTACAAAGTTGAAGCTTAACTACAATAATTGCCAAAACTTGAGCTATGCGTCCCTGTCTTACTCAGTAAAACTTGGGGCAAATTCACGAAGCGAGTCAATTTTTGGACGGATTCGAAGGTTGTGCTGCATGCTTGTCAACTGCATTGTTTCCTTGCAAACAGGGTCCCAGAACTACAAGAGCACAGCCAAGACATGATTTGGAGACATATTTCGTCAAAGCAGAATCCAGCATCCATCGTTTCCCGAGGATGTTGCGTAGCGGAGATATGGTCCCGATTTTCTTATGTAAACTGAATACGATTGGCCACAATTGCGAGAATCTTTACCTCCACCGATCGAACTAGGAAGTAAAATAATACTAGCTTGTAGTAACACTCAGGGCACTGAAACATTTATCGATTTGATTGTGACGAACTATTCCTCATATTTGTGAGTTTTGTGTGTACTATCATATGTATATCGTTGCGCAAAGAAAAGAAAAGGAAAAGTCTTATGAATATAACAAGGAAGGTAAAACTTCCGTGCTGATATTATCTAAATACAGCGGAACTTTTCTATAGTGAACTTATTATGACAATGTAATTGTATTCACTCTCAAAATTGTTAAATCTCGTAAAAAATTGATAACTCGAGGCAGTAAGTCTGCAGAAAGTTTCTACAATTTTGAGAGCAAACAAAATTAACAAAATTGTTTGATGCTAATTACGTGTTACCTACTAAATTTTGGTCATTTCCCGGGACCTGCAAATCCTCTCGTTCTGTGGGATCAAATTAAGACTCATGTCAACAGATTAGCATCTGCTCTGGCTACAAATACCTTCAGGAGGAGGCTCAAGCACCTTCACCCTATTCACCTTTTGGTAAACAGGTGCCAAATAAGACGTAGGATCCGTTTCTGAATATCAAACATTTCCCTGTAAATTATTTAGATTTTAAGTCATTTGGCTATTTTTAGCTATTTTGTCAGAGCAATATGATATAACCGTGGTGGTTTCCAATTTGATAATAGAAAAAGGGGATCATTAGTAACGAATGTTTTGTTGAGGAAGAAAAATGGAAAAGCGCAACATGCACACTAAACTTAGTGATCATTGTAAATAAAAGTTGAATTAAATAATTATAATTTCTGCTTAATGATGTGATTTTCTGGTCCCATGCGAGTTGACTATAATGAAACTCGACAGTATTATGAACGCACAGTTTATGGACGTGTTCTGTTTTTTTGAAGAATAAATTTAACGTGTCATATTTCATCCAACCAAACACATGACATATTCAAAACCATTAAGATTTTCCTTTAGATTTGATATGTCTGGTTGGTCAGGCTTCACATACCATATGTTCCCTTCGCCTTCCCACGAATTGGGATTAATAGGCACTCAATTTGGCATATTCGGATTGCAAAAAGCTATGTTACGCTGTTAACACATGCTGGAAACAATTGCCTAAAAATGATGCTTCAGCAAGAAAACATTCACAATATCCATGATGACTTAAATACTTATTTATGCAATATTTATTAATAATTTTCATTGGTAATTATGATTTTGTTGATATTTCCTTATATGAATTTAATGTTTCAGATTTTCAATAACACAAACAACATAAATGTAATTTCATTATAAAACAAAAAGCAAGATAAACTTAAACTGCTTTTCTGCTTAATATGAAAATAGATGAAACTGCAAATTGAATAAATTTTTAAGCTTGAATAAGCATATAAAAAAAAATATATAAAATTCTAAAATATAGAAAAATATATTTATAGTTTACAAAGAAATTATGCATGGAATTTTCTTTTGAACTACTTACAATACAATATATAATAAAATTCATTTAGGAATTTGCTTTTTAAGAATTTCACTTTATTCATTATTATTTTTCATTAAAGAAATTATTGTTTGAATAGAGTTTTTTATTATTGGATGAGTTCAAAATCAAATGTCTGGTTTTACCAATTGTTCTTTGTTGAGTTTATTGCAAGCCTTTGTGCTTAGTACATGGTTATAGCAGTAAATAGTAGTCATATTACGAAGAAGAAGCCTTTTCACAATTTCCGTACAAATGGGTTTTTTCTTTCATTTTTAGCTTGGCTTGGTTTCGTTTCGTTTGGATTGGTTTGGTTGGGTTCATCGCAATACAATTTCATTGAACGGAAACGTAATTTGGCTTTTGGCCATTATACTCAGCATCTGACCGCAACATTTTTGTGTACAAGAAGCAGCAAAGTAGCATACAAAGATTATGACGAAGAACACAAAGTAGAAAAGTTCATAAAGGACTTACGATAGATGGATGAACTATACGAAATGGAAGTAAATTGAAGAGGAGCAGAAAAAGTAGAAAGAGATTGAAATAATAATAATCGAAGTCAGTTCATAGCCTGACTTGACTGCCTGCTTACCAACCTTCCTGCCTTCCTGACAGTCGTATTGACTAAAGGACTCACTGACTGCTTTTCCTGCCTTTACTTACTCAATCTGCTGCAAAGTAAGTAAACGCTGCGGCACAATGCGGTTTCCGCTGCTTGATTAGCTTCCGTTTCCGCTAATTTTCGGACAGACAAGTTGGCTTAATGCAGCACAACCCTATCAAAGATTTGAGGTTATTTGCTGCAGTCAGTTGTTGCAATGAATTTGAGAATATAGTTCAGCAACTGGAGCCAGACAAAAGTTGGTGAAGCTTTTAGGCAAAACAAAGTCTAATAAGGTCTACAATTTTTTTTGAAGGCAACAAAAGATATTTAAGATCTTATTATTACTATACGAGTATATCCTGTTTTGTATTTATGTAGCATTGTACCTTTTTTAACTCTTATGCCATTCACAGGACTTATTAAGTTTGTAATAAAGGCCTCAAGACAATTCTTTTTATTTACCAAAACATCGTGACGACTTTTTACCATGGCTAATGAAAATTTATCGGAGTGGTCAATCAAGATCCTTTTTTTGTTACACAAATGTACATTGTTAGTAGGAGGATTGGCAGCGGAGCTGGCAAAGTTCTGACAAAGGACGTCGGCTCATTAATAACGTCGAATAATGGGTCGGCAGAATGTTCGGTTCAGTTCCAGAGCGGTCACAGATGTTTTAAGGAATATCAGCATAAGCGGTGATATGATATTGATCCCTACTGTCCGACTTGTAGAGGCGAAAACGAGAATGCTAAACACGACTTCCTGCATTGCCCGACAATTGTTGCTGCAAGGTCAGTGGTCAAGCCAGGTAAGTCAGGCGACAGCTCAAATGATGCCAGAGCGATTACGACGAGTTCAGACGAACGTTGAAGTACAAGGTCCATAGTTTGATATCGACAAGAAGTACTAACGTAAATTTGTATCTGGTTTACATGGGGTAATACTTAGCGGTAATGCCAGAGGGTTTAGTGGGAAGCTATCCCATAATTCGGATAGTAGAATAGTTTGGCTTTAAATGTTTCCCCATTGGTGAAGCTCACAAGATCCTCGAGAGGCTAACCTATGCATATTCTTAACATTTTCGAATAACGAAAATTTAAAAACAAGAGTGTCGACATAGGTATGCATTAATGAGGATATGAGGATTCTTGAAAAGTATTGTAGATTCAAAATCAAAATAATTGCCAGGAAAACGTTTTAAGAAGGCCCTATGTCACACAAAGGATGACAGTAACTAAGAAAGAGAAAGATGCTATATTTCATGAGTAGAAGTAATAAATTTTAAGAAAACTCGTTTGAGCACAGAAATTCGAAGCTCCTATTTTATAAATGGTATGAAAATGTTAATATTCAGAGGAACAGAGTTTTATGTTCAGCATAATAAAAATCTAAATTTTATTTTAAGGCACAAATATAAATATTTTATTGTAAAAATATTGCCAAGTGGAAAATAAGAAAAGAAAACAAGCAAAAGGACAATATATGAGTATGGTGACCCTTTTGTATATGAAAACCCCTTCTATGCCAACTTAAAATCTAATCTGCCTGTCCACCATTGCAAAAGGACATTAAGACTTGAAGAATATGCACTATGTTCATTTCGTTTTCCGGTTCTTTTTATTTTCCTTCATTTTTTTTTCTCTAAATTGTATAACAAATTGTACCCTTGGGCCGAATTTGGATTAAGTAAAAAAGGGTTTTATTTACGACAATACGGTTGCCAAATGTATGCAAGTAAATGTATCTATCTATGTATCATATATTTAATACACATTGCTTCATTCAGTTGTTTCCTTGGTTTCTTTTTTCAATTTTTATTACGTGCACAATACTCAATTTGGTCATATTTAAATTCATCGTCTTGCCACGTCCTCAGGGCAGATGGATGGATGGATGGATGGATGGACCAATATTATTCAATGTCTTGTGAAATACTAAAGTGATCGAAACCAGAGGGAGGAGGTTATTCAAATTGAGTTGAAAGGTTCATCGCTTTGTCGTTTTCTGTTTTTATGTTTAGAGGCGTTGAAGTAAAACTTAAAAATCAATTTGCATAAATTACACCAAATGAAGGCATCATCATTCATCAAGTCATCAATATGGGACCACAATAATATTGAAAATGAAAATTACAATACGCTTCCAGCTTTAAACAAAGTTATATAAAATAGTAATATAAAATGGTACTCGTATAAAATATAAAAAAAAAATTATCAAGTTGACATTATATGAGCGTTGATTAGTTGGGAAGGAGGAACCTCTTCAGACTATAAGGCGCCATCGCTATGTTTAACAAACCGTATCCTGTTCGCTCATAATTCTCAGGATGTTGGCAATCAAAGGCATACAAACGAACGGATGAACACACAAACATACACTCCAGTATAATTTAAACTATCGAGACTTTATGGCATCATGATAAAATTAGATTTATGCACATTTCATAAGCTGGCAAAGACTTCGATGCCTTGAATGAGGCACTTAATGGAACGAGTGACTACTACTCACTCACCTTACCTTACAATCCTTACTACTATATATATATACATATATATATATATATGGTTTACATATATGTTAAGTGGGAAATACTCATAAATGTAATAGAATGATTTTATTTGCTTATCAAGCAGCTTTTCGGTATGCACACGTATGTATTTTTCAACACATGATGTTATAAAAACCATGGAACGCCTTCAAACATAACCTCAAACATGAAAAATGTTAATGCTCAGTTGAGTGTAAACAAGATGTGTGTATGTTATTTTGTTAAATGAAAACTGAAAATAACAAAAAATAAAAAAAGTGTTATTCTTTTTATGGGAATACATTTTCTGTTTTTTATTTATCATCCAACTTCACACTTGCCCACATAGGATTGTTTTTAAGCAAATATAGTATGTTATATTGAATGCAGGACCAGATTGTGTAGATAAAGGACCATGGACCTCGTAGTTCATGAGAAGTCAACTATATTAAAGATCTAATATTGCCTGCTACCATGTTTCTGCATATTGTTTCTATTATAGTTTCTATCATTCTTAGTTAGAGCAGTCTTCTTTTCTTTATAATATAAGTCTTTATTATATTAGAATAGATTACCATAAACCTACCTGGGACCCAAAACTTGAATTGCCTATGGAGCTCCATAAGTTTTAATCCAGCCCTGGTTTAATGGGCGTATTGTTGGTTTAAAAAAAATAAAAACAATAAAAGGTTCAACAATGAAAGTCACATATCTCAGAAGCTCGCACGTTCCAGCCAAACAAATATGGACATACATACGTATACACCTACCATATATACTTATAGAGTAAGTATGTAGGTAGTCACGTCATATAAAATACAGTAGCGAAAATGTTCTCAACCATTAAAAACTAGGAAATTCATTTGATTCGGTTCTACTACAGATTACATACCTTTCATGCAATCTATATATAAATATTGGAACAATCAGTGCAGAGATTTATATTCTAAACTATATAGTATACCCGGCGTGTTTGCTGCGCTTCCGACGTGATGTTAGTGCGTGATGCTGTTCTCTGTTTAATTGTAGTACATTGCGCAGTAATTGAAATAATTTCCATGATACAGTTTCCCAGAAAATTTAATCAAAATCAATTAAACCGCATTCGCCCTGAAAGATGAGGCAAATGAGGATAGTATTCATACGAAAATACAAAAATTTTGATTAAAAAATGGTGGGTAGTTGGGTGGGTAGGAGGGTGAAAAATACCTTACGACCTATTTTCATACCTTCCAAATATACAAAAAAAAATTCATAAAAATTGGTCGAGCCGTTTCGGAGGGGTTCATACACTAACACCGTGACATGAGATTTTTATAATTAGATTATAGAAATTTGTATATCTTGAATATAAATAAGAGACTAGTTTGGCTTAGACTTGATCGGAAAGACAAGGTTTCCTTTACTCAGTTGTCTCTGATATCTTTTTTAATTGGTTACAAACATCACCACAATGTGACATAACGATACAAACTAAAAATACAGCATAATTTGAAAAGGATATACAGTGGGCATTCACTTCACGAGTGATGTTTCGCTTAACGAATGTGTTGACGGATAATTGCATATTTAACAATAATACAGATTGGCAGCATGTTCTGAATTATCTTACAACCATTGAAGAATTTAAATTTATCACTTTCTGCTTCTCAAAACCAATCCATTAATTCAACTTACATCGTTGCCTGTCCTCAGGATTATTAAAATGACATGGAAAAGTGTAATCAAGTGAACCCCTACATATTCCTAGAAGAAGCTTTGACCAAAAAACTCTGTCGTATATGACTTGGATGGATGAAGTTATCTTTTTGTCTAATAAGATGAGGAAGTGCATAATATTGATGTGATGAGATTGTAAAACAGCACAGTCTGAAGCTGACTACCGAAGACTTATGAATATGTATATTACATTATATGTTGGAGACTTTGTCAGAGGTGGAGTTAGCAGAAAAACAACAATAATCCAAAAGCATGGAAAACTGTGGCACCATTCCTTGACAAGCATCACCCTCATAAGGCAGGCACGCAACAGATTTATTTAATGATAACACTGTGTTGCATTTCCAATAAATTTTGAAGCATGGTCAAAAACAATAGACAGTTTTAAAAAAAAAAAAAATACTTAGTGTGTACTGTTTTCGAGTTGGAACGCATTATCCTATTTTTCATCAATTTGTATGGAGAAAGTAATATCGCTTAATTAACATTTCGCATAACGAGTAACCATCTAGAATGGATAATTCTCGTTATGCGAGGTACCACTGTAATTCTGTTTCCGCTGTTGTAGTGAGAATCATACAATCGTATTGTTCATTCATTTGTATATTCTTTCATTGTATTAATATTGTAGTATGTACGAGTAGATCCAATATTTTATAAAAATACAATGTGATTGTAGTGTTAATTCTCGAGAGTGTCATATTCATCTCGATTATAATTTTTTATGGCTCTTTTTTTATGTTCGTGCTTAAAATAAACTTATTTATTGTACTATTATTAACATATAATAAAAAATGGAAGATAGTTTTATCTCTTATCTTTTAAAATTCATTTGAAGTATCATACTTGGATCAGAAGACGTATAAGTTTTTTGTGACTAGTTGACAAACTCAATTACAATATTTAACAATCCCAATCTTCAAAACAGTATTTTCTTTTAGCATGAGAATTTGAATATTATTTTCAGCATGTTATTTTATGTCTTTACCAAATATTAAAAAAAAGCGTTTTTAATTTTATTTAACAATTACTTGATGTATTCTTTACTCGATCAACAAAAGTAAATACAATTAATAAATATTTCATATCCACATTAATCAATAAAATATTTCACAACAATTTTTAACCGTTTACTTTCGTGTTGAGCAATCAAATCAACAACACTTAATCACCTTTTAGCACGAACATTTTCCAAATTCAATATATAATATATATAACTGAGATATGGTTTATCAATATATTAGTTATTAGTTAATTACAATTTCAAAGAAAAATATAGAAAGCCAATATAATACTTAAGAAACACAAATTATGTTTATGCATAATGAAATAAATAAAAGAAAAAGAAAAATAGATTAACTAAACAAAATATATTTATCGAAATAGTAATTTATTTTATTTGTATTTTTTGGAAAGCTAGTTTTAGATACATATGTAGCGCCTCCTTGATATAAGAAACACAATTGTTTCGATTGGGTATCTAGTCCTAAGAACTTTTATTACTACTTTTTATTCAAAACAGTGGGAATCTGTTGTTAAGTTCAACTGTTTTGGAAACTCAATGATATTGAAAGTTTAATGAGTATGAGCGATTGATGAAAATGAATGATTTAATCTTAGGGAAATTAGTTTCATTTTAATCATTTGTTTACATAATAAAGAAAATAACATAAATTGCTGTTGAAAATGTAATTTTTATATTTGATTAAAAATTGGTTAATCTATCTTATGTATATCACATTTAATATTTTTTTTAGTGAGTAGCAACCTTAAAAAGTTGTTTGTAAAAATTTCATGACAGTCTGGCAATTCCTCGAAAAGCTTCAGATGTTTTAGTGAAGCAACTTTTCTTATTTTCAAAATAATGGAGAAAAATGTATTTCGTGTGTTGATTAATCATTGCTTTTTGATTGGAAAAACACCATTGAAACAAAAGCATGGCTTAATAAGTGTTATCCGGACTCTGCAGCAGATCGACCATTATTGACTGGTTTGATAAATTTAAACGTTGTCGTACGAACACCGATGATGCGCACACGCTCTGGTCGCCCAAAAGAGGTGGTTATGTCCGACTATATCAAAAAAGTTCACAAAATTGTTTTGTAAAACCGTAAAGTGAAGTTTCATTAGAAAGCTGACTCTCTAAGGGATATCCAAGGAACATGTACGCTTCATTTTGCATGAACATTTGTCTATGAGAAAGCTGTTTTCCAAGTGAGTGCCGCGTATGTGAACAGTTGACCAAAAACAACAACTGTTAATGATTCCACACGCTGTTTGGAGCTGTTTCGGGAAATAAGACAGACTTTTTGCATCATTACATAACGTTAGATGAAAAATGAATCCACCATCACACGCCAGGGTCGAATCGGCAGTCAGCTGAGTGGCCGGTGAGAATTCTGGTAAGGTTAAGATGTCCATATTTTGGAATGCGGAATTTTGTTTATAGACTACCTTAACAAAGGCAAGACAAACAATAGCGATTGCTACATGACCCAACTGGATCGTTTGGATAAGGATATTACGAAGAAACGGCCCCATATACAAAGAAAGAAAGTACCCTTTCACCAAGGCAATGCACCATGTCACAAGTCTTTGGTAACGATGGCAAAAATGAATGTATTACATTTTGCATTACTTCCGCAACCACCCTATTCTCCAGATTTAGACCTCAGTGACTTTTATCTGTTCGCAGATCTAACAAATATGCTCACCGGAAAGAGATTTGGCTCGAATGAGGAGGTGATCGCCGAAAAAATGTCTATTTTGAAGCCAAAGATAAATCGTTATTTTAAATCGAAATGTTAGACAAGTGCTGGAATGATTGTATCACTCTTGAAGAAAATTATATTGATGAATACAATTAAATTTCACCAAAAAAGTTGAGTTTAGACCGGGAACTTATCAGCCAATGTGGTATAAAGGTGCTTGTCGGATCACTGAAAATTGATAATTTAAACTCATTCCCAAAATTTAATAATAATTTAGTATTTTTCAACACTTAATTGCTCCAAAATTATTCATAAACAATGCATTACAATATCATGAATTTTGCTTATAAAAATTCGAATAAATCAGTATATTTTCAGTATTATAGATATTTAAATAACAGCAAAATACTTATGAATATTCATCATTAACATTTCTATTTATTTTATTGTAACTTTTCATAATCATAACAAGACATTAATTAAGTTTTTAAATTCATCATTACATTTTCAGAAATTTTAAATACAACATTTTGCAAGTGACAGATAATTTTATCATATTCCACGTTTAGTTACCATTTGGCCAGACCACAACTGACTTTATTCACAACCTTACTTAGTATGCAATATTATGCACAGATCTACTATCTTTAAGCACGTTTCGTGAACGTTCGTTATCGTTAACTAATGCTGCGTCTAAGTCCAATATCATGTCATAAATTATGATAAATTCCAAAAGAACATTTGAAACTGTCTATTCGCTTTACCCTGTTGTACTCTGGCAAAAATAATATTTCTTTAAAACACTCGTATCTGTTGACAACAAATGTTACATTATCTTTTTAAACGAAAATATAGAAATTGAAATGAATTGATAATTAAATTATTAAAACACACCAGGTGTCATTGATTAACTCACGTAAAAGATACAAAAATACATTTTCAATTTCTTTCATTACGAAACACATTCATTCAGACAACTTAGTAGGAATGCAGCTAATGCTGAATTCCTTTCAATGTTTAGTATCAGTTAGATATTGACCTTAATTGATTTTAATGAAAGATGGACAAAGATACATAAAGAGGAACATAATAGGAAATACTTATTTAATTCTAAATGCAATAAATACACACTAAATGGAAACTGATAGACTAATGTATTGTGTTCCTTGTTTGTCTTCATTTTAGATAACGGTGAATTTATAGAAAATCTATAAGTATCTCAGCATTAAGATTTCCAACTATTAACTAGTTTGTTAAACAAAAGTTTAAATGTAATTTGGTGCTTAAATTAAATAAGTTGGTAAAACCGCTAACGAGAAAGGTGTCTGGCACTTTAAATTAATGCGGAGGTTTTTGTGAAAACTCAGTCTGAGAAACCAACTCAACCAACCAAACAACCAGAGAAACCAAAATGAGTCTCGAGGCAAAATTTCGCCAACAGAAGCGGCGCCAACGCGTAAAATTGCAACACACTGTCTGTTGTAGCACACATATGTCTATGTGAACCTGGATCTCAAGTTTAATCTGTTTAGGCAACTGCAATGCAACAAAACCGGAGGAGGCAACAACGATAGCAACGAAAACAACAAGGATGTGCTTCCAACTTTCGGAAAGTTTTATGCGGTGCCGGAAAATGCCTACACCACTTGAGGTAATAGTAAACTTCTCTATTTTCTGTTTGAAAAATATGAAATGGAAATGAAAAGGGACACTACACATACTAGTAGAGTAATGGCGGTTTAGGAAATATGTACAATATAAAATTGTTTACTAAACTGTGAAATATGATATAGTATTACACAAATGTGGTTAGTTGCGTGATGCAAAGAAGTCTCTTGTCTCCAATTTCATGTCTAGCCAGCAAATGATGTTCAAAAACATTTCATTTCAACATTGCTTAACACTGGTTGTATTTAATGTATAAAAATTTAAATGCTTCTTAAAATTGTTATAGGTAATATATTAAGTATGTTCTACCAATTATTGTAAGTATTTCTTTTTTAAAATAATACAATCACTGGAGGATTATGCTCATCGATTGATGGGTGGTACAATTATATGAGATTCACAGTTGACTCCGTAATAACATGTTGGATTAATTTCTATAGTATTTTTTTGTAATAAGAATTGTTGTGCCGATACAAGACCTTCTTCCCGATATTTGGAGGACCCATTTGTCAGTGGCGGTGCTGGGCCAAATGTAGATGTCGGCGACATCAGCTTTGCGAGGCCTGTTTCATTTCCCAGTCAGATAGATTGTGACTGATGCACTTTGCGAGGCCCCATCAGGCTCCAAGCCATTGCCTTTTATCAGCTAGGGATTCTAAAAGTAAGAGAAATCGATTTAGCTAACTAATAACACTCAATTTAATTACCTGAAAGTTAGATCTACTGGATGATTCCTTTCGAGTAGATTAGTATACTTACTAGAGTTTGACAAGCATATGGCAAGATCATTGAAATAAACCTCAAGTTTTGTATATGTTCGATATCCTTGGGATCTTAAGATCCCAATGAATAGTTGTTTTTTTTAGTACCACGAAGCATCAAATATTCCATGCAGTATTGCTGATTGAAATCTGTAAAGTATCCAAATAGGTTTCAGTATTATTTTATAAGGCAGGAGAATGTTGCACAGAATAAGTTTTGATGTGTGCCCAAAAAGCCAAGTAGTTTTACAACTCTTCATTAAATGTGGTGTTCTAGATAGAACTTTTTATGTGCAAAATTGTATACTTGTACAATTTAAAAGTAAATGAACTTCACAGATTTTCATTCACATTTCAAAGTTATTGTAAAAGATTTTTCCAGGGCCAAAAGTTCTTTTTACAAAATTAATTTCAATACCATTTTCTGTTGCTTCATATACTTACTACAATACTAAAAAACTCCCCTGTGTGTAATTCTATTTGAAAAGTACCAACTTTAAAAATAACTTTTGCACCACACATTTATTATTAAAAGGCCTTCCTTGGTTTTATACGAGTATTTTGCTGAACTTGTAAAAAATTCAAAAACATAAACGAAAATTACCAAAACACAAAACCACAAAGGACATTCAGGTCGCAAACGAACTACGGACACACGATTTACAACCCATACACAACAAGTACACTCACCCACAATGTTAGGACATCCACTGGTAAGCCATGGACCGACCGACCCACTCATGTTTCATAGCAATCTGAGCGTACAATCTTTTGATTAACATTCGCACTCTACCAACAACAATTTTTTAAGGGAGGAAATTAGTTTTTATGTTTATTACCTGCGCTTTTGCTCCTTTTGTATGATTTTTTACTTTTAAGAATTTACTAAATTAACTTGTTGAAAGAAGCAACTGATGACAATGATGATGATGATGATGATAGCAACAAGGACTAATGTTTTAGATTTTCCATAGAACAACAAAACAGAGTTTTGATTACCATTCATGTTACAAAATTGTGATGAAAAATCATTAGATTGTAATCGATAAATTCGTTTCCTTCTTTTGTTACAATTTAGTTTATGCAAATGGAAATGAAATTCTTAATTTTAATAAATAAGAAATAACATCATTGATTTCAATTAAGATTAAAAAGAAAACTTTTTTAGTAAGTCATTAATAAAATCTATCAATATTAAGTTGTTTAAATACAATACTATGAACAATCTAAGTATAATTGTAATTCAAGTTTAAATTAAGAATTATGAATAAAATTTCAGGACATTGGCATTCATTTACTTAGTACTAAGTACTTATAATATTTACAACATTTATTCAGTCACTCAATAACTCATATACTCAGTCATTTGTCAGAATCATTCATTGTCAGACAAAACGAAACATAATATATTCTAAATTAATAAATGTCAGAAAATCAACATACACGTATCATACATAATAAATATGTACAACAAGGAACTCAAGGACCTTATGCCCAAATGCCAAGTGACATTTAATTAACTAATCATATGCCAGCATGCATTTTCACCTGATATGTAAACATACAGATGCAAATCCTAATGCAAATATACTTACTACATAAATACAGATACAGTTTTAGAGATTCATATACATGCAACATATATTTAGGACTAGTAGAGCCACAATTTAAAATCATTGAACCAACAAACATTGAACGTCAGTGAACCGAGTTGAACTCAAAGTGACTATATTCAGTCACATTAAAATGTGAATTGCATTTTGTGTGTCTCCGTAATTACATTTAATTATTGTTACATAAAATCATGTCTACATATGTGTATGGTATATAGTTACATAAGAGCAGACACACATAACAATAAGAAATGTCAAAGGACATTTGCTATTCATGTTGCTACTTGTCTTTATCAGAAAACTTATCTCATTGTATTTAATCAAATATGAATTTATTATTTTGTTTGATATTTTTGAAAACCACAAATTTATTTTGAATGACAAAATGTTTGTGTCTCTTTAATCTTGATACGTGTCATAGGTGTTTAAAAGTCATATTATTCGTGTATATGTAGTAGTAGTATTCCATAAAGAACATACATAAATCCACCTTTATATATATAAATAATACTTTCATTTATCATACCTTGGTAAATGTTAGAAGAAAACCGATTACATTTGCGTAATCAGCAGGCCCAATTTAAAAAAAATTAACCAATTCGGTTTCCAAGCAGGCCATAGCACTAACGAACAACTACACCGAGTATCAAACCATATCCTCCAAGCGATTGACTCAAAGGAATATTGTAACGCTGTGTTTATAGACTTAGAGCAAGCCTTTGACGGAGTGTATCATCTCGAACTCTTGGCCAAGGTGAAGTCTGTCCTTCCTTCTCCTAACTTCGGACTCATTCATTCATACCTGGAAGGGCGCTTTCCCAGCGTCAAATAGCGGATGATCTGTCCGACACTCACCCCGTCCTGGCTAGGGTTCTCCAAGGCAGCGTTCTGTTTTCGATGCTATTCTCTCTATTTTCAGTAGATATGTCACACTCTTCCGCTGATGAGATGTGCAACGACCTACACAAAACTAGGTTGGCTACTTACGTCGACGACGTTGGTCCCATTGCGAGTATGAAGCTGCAGGTGAGATCCAAGAATACCTTCACCAGTTAAAGTCTTGGGAGAACCGGTCGACCGTAAGAATAGTAATAAATCGCCATTGTATGTTTCACTTTGAGAAGGACTGTCCCACCAGATATACACTCTGCGGGGACTATATCGCCCAATCAAAGAAGGTGAAATACCTAGGCTTACTTTCGGTCAGCACTACCTATTTGCGGTTAGTAGAGAGTGGAATGCGGCAAGTGCAGCAGCTGCGAACATATTGGATACACTGCGGTACACGGAGAACGCACGCAGATCTGCTGAACGAGCTGAAGGAGTTTCGCGACAAGCAATGGATATCATTGCTCCCAGACACGGACAGAATGACTAAAACTAACGATTGAGTAGTAATATACCCACAACGGCCTCCCGACGCACTACCTAATCGGTGCAGTTCTGGGAGGACTAACCGTCGGACATGAGGGAGGGTTTAGTGGGTTAACGTCCCACACTATGGCTACGGCCACAGGTTTTCGATGCTTTCCTTCATTGGCAAGAAAAAGAGAAAAAAAAACACTACCTATTTGAAACAAACTAAACAGGCTTGACATAAGCGTATTGTCTATGCCCAAATCATTGGTCCTGTATGGATTACGGCATCCAGATATTTTCAAATTGCAGTTCCTAGTCATAGTCTCCGATATACGGTCTTATGCATTAAAAACATTAGAACAAAATGGTAATACATGTTCATACTCTTATGAAAGATATAACAGGAGAATTACATACTTCTTTCAGGAATCGAAGTACTTTTATTTGGCTGTACCAAATCAAATTATAATTTATCTTGCTAACTATTCACACTACATTCTTATATGGAATTTCAAACTCGTAGTTCTTTACATTACTATTATTAACTCCTATTCAAATCAATGAGAAAGGTATAAAAATTATTTGAAAAAACAAGAAATTCTTTTCGTTTTTATTAAAGTCGAATCAATAGGTCTGCCTGAATGAAAACAAAAGCTATTACTCATAAAAGAAAAAAAAAATCAAGCTGAATAGAACTCTCTTTCAATCAAATATCTACTTATAATATTGTGTATATTTTTCCTACACCCAACTGCAACTTACCTTTTAACATTGATTCTAAGCACGTTCATTATAAATAAAATTTATTAATTTGTAGATTGTTAAGCAATTAGCAAACGAAATTAAATATAAATTAGCTGAGTCTTCTGTCAAGCATTCCACACTTTCCACTGAACAAAGAAAAAAAATAACAACAACAAATAATATTTCCAGACAAGCAGGAGTGGAAGAACCTTTCAATTAAGTCGAGTGCATTTGCGCGCCTTTCGTTTTTTGTTATTTGTCAGTCAATCATTGCAATTATTACGCCTCGACGCACTAACAATGAATCTCGAACGTTGAGTGGAGAACAGAGTAAAAAGTAAACAACAGTGGGGTATGCAGTCGCAAAGTCCTTTTGAGGACGACTCGGTATCAAAGGAGCAGAAAAGGTAAGTTACCCTGTGAGAAAGAGGTCGCATTGAAAATTAATTGCCCACTGCAAGGCAACGTTGGTAGAATGAAATGGGTAAAGGAGTACCATAGAGTAGAGTGATTCTAGTGAGTATATGGTTTTGCGGTTCGCAAGCAATTGCCTCTTCTTGTCCTTTTGGCATAAAAGCGCACGCGTATTTTACTGGAGTGTCGCGTTGTCGCAGGCTATGATTTTTTTTTATATCTTTTTTGTTTTGATGAAAAGTTAATTTGCTTTTTGTACCGCAATAATATTTTCTTTTCATGTTCATTTACCGTGTGTTGGGTTCTCTTCAGTTTGTCAATCAGAGCGTATAATTAATATTTTGTTTGGGAATTTTGAATCATGGCAAAGGCAAGAAGCTAGTACTTCGTAAGTATTGTAATAACGATAACCATATGGTATATAGAAAGTCTTATATAAAAATTTTTTCGATAAGAATGATATGAAAATTTGATAAGTGACTATCTGAGTATATTAGATAAAATTGCATGAAGAATGAGAACCTATTTTAACATACTCCATAGCTACAGCAGCTCCAAAAGTCTAGTACTTGTTAAGAATTACAACTTGTGTTGATTCTATAAGACCATCATAGTGGCAAAGTTCTTTTCCTTTTCTTCACTACATAACCTAATGATTTCATAACTCAGCAAAGCAATGTCCTATGTATTAAGAAACCTGAGACTATACGAATCCAGTCTCAGTGCGAACCCTATCCTATTTTTGTATCCATTCCATATTGTTGCGATTTTTCTTGGAACCATTGTGTAAACTTTAATTTTGTAGAACTCCAAGACAGCCCGTAGAAGTCTTCCTCTGCAATAAGAACACTAGCAACTCCTTTATGAGAGTGATGCGATGTGGTATGTTGAACATTTAATTTGAAGTAAATATTGCTCATGCAACACGTTGCCACTTGTTAAAAGTGGTTATAATATATGCAAGACTGAAAGAATAAATGAATGAAAACGATGTCGAACCAAATTAGTTCGTCCGCATGCCAAATTTATGCAATCTAATAACAAATGTCTATGCAAATCTTCAAAATCCAGAATCTGCATTCAAAGAATGAACGAATAGCAACGATGATTTTGCTATGTGACACTACAATTGTAATTCACTGAGCTAAGGATTCTTCGTGAGTGTGTGTGTTGAGTTGCATACATGATGCCGGTTTAATCAAAAGTCAAGTATTTCATGATGACAAGTAACGAGTGGCGGTGATGGGTGGTAAAAGACGACATCAGGACAAGTACTTGTGACTGCGACCGCCAACAGCCAACCAAATGCACCAAAATGAATAAATGAATGAATGACTGAGTGCAAGATAGAAAGAATGAAAGAAAGAAATGAAAGCCAAAAGGAAACGTATTTGCTGTCAGACAGCAAAATTCCTCAACCTCGTAAAGTTTTGACTTTTGTATAGCATCGCATCACATCGCATCGCATGCATACACAATAGAATTCCAAACCCAAAGTGCAGCAGCAGTAGGTGCAGCATGTCAAGCACCATTTGAAGCCGATGCGTTCATTGCATGCCTATGCTACTGAGATATACTCGTATATATACGAATAACAATGCCATATACATGCATACATACAGATAGATACAAACATACATACATATATATTTATATAGTAGACATTCAAAATACAAAGAAATCTCTAACAGCAGCAATAGGAGCGAGCAGACGCTTACAGCATTATAAGAGATGCCTGCCCTGCATTCGCATGCCAGAGCACTTTTCAGTCACTTTGGATTTCATGGAAATTACATTTTTGCATGACATTTTTTACTCTCTTCTTTGGTTGCTACTCAACTACAACTAAATGCAAATATTTCCCATTTCAGTTGCGCAACCAAAGTCATCGCCATCGTACGAGTATCAGTAAAAAAAATATAAAGAAACGGTGAAAAGAATAAAGAATGAACGAAGAATAGGGAAAAGTATTCAAAATGTGCAGCAAATGTAAAATAATTTTGAATATGGAATGTTTTCCTTTAATGTAGGCAACTTCTTGGCTTTAAAGAAAATCGTGCATTGTTCTTCATTCATTAGCATAGACTTAAATCAGATTCATAAGATGCCAACGCTCATCATGATTCATTTATTGATATATTTGTTTCTTAATTCGTTGTTTTTTAATACAATATAAATTCTATAAATGACAGATCCCTCTTCTGATATGAAGAATCGGAGAACAATAGCGTGATGCCCTTTCAGGAGTGTCTGATGTTCTTTTCTGATCGTTAAGACCTGCAAGTCTCGTTGAAGAACTAAATTTCGTTACATTGCACTCCAACCATTCTTCACTATAGTTTAGGTTATTTGGTCCAAATTTTATTTGGAATCTGTATTTTTTTAATTAAATGACTTTTTAATTTTAACGTGAAAACTTTTTTAAAAAGGGGACACCTGGCAGAATCTAAAATGTAACAAAAACATGTCGCCAATATTTTTCGTATCTCTCGTAACACAAAAGCCGTAGCCCCAATTAATTTATATATTTTGAAATAAGGGAAAGCAATGAAGCCTGTAAGAGGAATTTTGTAATAATGCGCTTATGTCATCAAGGGGAAGGGGTGTTCAAAAAGGTCAAGAAAATTATTTTTCTTTTTCAGCGTATCGTTTGAGAATGGCTTGCCCTATTTGGCTGATTTAATTTTATGTTGCCAATTAAAAGAATATGAAAGAAAAAAATTGTTTTTTTTTTTAACGCATCATCCGCTTCTTCAGTCGTCGAAAAACGTTGACCTCGCAATTTATTTTTGGTGTGCAGGAATAAAAAGAAGTCATTGGGTGCCAAATTTGGACTATAGGGCGGATGACCCATCAATTCGACGTTTTGAGGTTTAGAAAGTCACATGTTTGAACCGATGTGTGCTCGCATTTTCGTGGTGGAGAATGATACGTCTTCTGCGGTTGATTTTTCTTATTTCTTCGAACACTTCTGACAAACAAATGGTGGTGTACTATTCAGAATTAACCGTTCTACGTTTCTCTAATGGCACTGTGGCGACATGTCCGGTTATTCAAAAAAAACAGGCGATCATTTGCTTCGAAGTGCTTCGTGCGCGAACAACTTTTGTTGTATTTGGTCATCTTGACAGACCCATACAGTCGACTGCTGTTTAGTTTCAGGCTCATATGCATAGATCTGTGATTCATCACCTCTCACAATCTTATAGACGTCTTTTGAAGCACCGCGATTGAATTTTTTCAACATTTCTTTGCACCAATCGACGCGAGCCTTTTTTTGCGCGATTGTCAAATTATACGATATCCAACGCGAACAAATTTTTTTGACGGCCAAATGTTCATGCAATATTGAATGTATGCGAGTGGAACTAATGCCCAAACATGCCTCAATCTCACGATAAGTCACATGGCGATCTTGCAATATCAGTTCACGCACAGCATCAATGTTTTGTGTCACAACAACCGATTTTGGACGACCTTCACGAAATTCGTCCTGGAGAAAACTACGACCACGATTGAATTCAGAAAACCAACGAAACACGGTGGCTCTGGATGGTGCTTCATCCCCAAAGTCGAAGCGAGTTGATCGGCACACTCTTGTTGAGTTAATCCACGTCGAAAATCATAAAAAATCATTGCAGGAAAATGTTCACGATTTAATTCCATTTTTTAGCCGAAACGAATTTTTCAAGTCACTGTAAACAATACAAATAGCACTCGTATGACAAAACGTTCTGAGTACTTTTATCAGTAAAAACGACTAGCTTAACGATACTAATTAGGTGATTAATGACGATATACAGCATGACGAACGAATCCACTATCAAATACGATGCTAATAATAGAAGAACAGAACAAAAACCAATACCAATATTTGGAATCTTTTCAATTAATGATGTAAGTATATACATACAAAGACTTGAAATTATATAGACTGCACAAATCGTTCACAAAGGGCAATCTGTTCTTCTTCTTATTTGATATTTTGGCATACGCAACAACAAAACGTGTGTAACTTCGTGATGCATAACAAAAAACGTTTTCACGCAAAAACAATTACGGTAGCGTAGCGATACACCTGCTTCAATTTTTTTTTTTTTTTTTTCAGAAATTCTTGCAATTTTCAAATAAATTGATGAATTGACGATAATTGCATATTTCTCTTTTCATTTAACTTATTAATTTATATCCAAATATCAAGCACCATTCAAAAATAATTTAATAATTTGCTTTTTATTATTCTTTATGCAAACAAACTGATAATTCACTAATACAAACACTTATTAAAAATTGATAAATGCATTGTATAATGCTAAAATGTATAAAATTCGATGACCCACAAAAAATAAACTACAAATTTATGATATAATTTACTCAAATATACTACTATATAACCATTGCTGGTGCTACCTTGTGGTGTGTTCTATGTGGTTTTTGTGGTTGTTTTTCCTAATTTTATTCTTAATTTACTAATTAGACTAATTGCATATACATAGTTCAATTTTTGGACAAACAAATAACAAAATTTTATAATGAAATATATAATATTTTATTGCATATTTGTGGGCGCTCTAAAATAAATTTACCATTTTTAAACCGAAATTCCAATAAGAAATCATATATACAATATATGTATGTATGTTATTTGTAAACAACTTCTATTTCTTAATTTTGATTGAAATTTACATTCATAATTGAATATGAGAAAAATTTTAAACAAAATTTGATAAATTTGATTGAAAGAAATAATTATATTTCAAGGAATGAATGTCTACGCACTCAATTTGTTAACGTACAATAACAATACTGCGTATGCATAATATTAAAAGTTTTCAGTTGACAACAATGTTATATATGTATGTAGTAACAAGATAGAATATTTTATTGCGGTTCACCGAAGCTTTCATACCTTTCACCCAACAAATTTCTGCTTTTATTTTGTGTTTGTATTAATTGTCATATCAAAACAATTGGTGAATTTTGAAGATTTGAATATCTTAAGAAATGCAAAAATATTTTACTTCTTTTAGACTTCCAGTCATTAGTCATTTTCAGCTCAATAGCTCAACAACTGAAAGACTTGTATGCATAGTAGAAGACCGAAGTAATTCTCCTCGTCACACAGGCACTATGTGGCACAGTATTGGGTGCTAGTCTGAAAAGTAGAACAAGAAAGAAAGTAGTATGAAACACTCGCATTGAGTGTGTGAAGGTGTAACGAAGTGTACAAACTGAAAGTCGAAGTGACAAACAAATCAAGCTGTGAGTAAAATAAACTTAATTTGAATAATAAATTGGTTTTATTTGTTTAGTTTTTGTTGAACTTTTGTAGTTGTCTCATTTGCATTTATCATAAATATTTAAAATATTTTTCATGCCAATCAAATAAAGTGAGCATAGAACAATAGATGACAAGTCACAATGCAAGCCATTTATGTGTTAAGTCTTTTACAATATTTAAAGATTTAAAACTAATACAATGAAAAATTTCGTGGCTTGATTACCTAATTTAATAAATGCCAATCATCAAAAGGTGAAAAATATGTAAAATGATAAGATAAAGGAAGTGTGATCGCTGAGACCCATTGTGATGGATCAAAAAGTGAGCCCACTGCTTGATATCCCATTACACATTCCTCGATGGGTAATCTATCAATGATTTCTGTTCACATATTACCTAAATCTAACTAATACTATGTGTATCTTTAGTAATATCATTTTAATTCACTCATTGTTGTCGCTTTGGCCGACAACTTGCAATTTTACATAAATAATATTTTGAAAAAAATCGTCTATTGATTAGATATTTTTTTGTTTAATTTTATTAATTATCTATTAATAGATATTACTTTGTTTATACAATAAAATGTTTATCATTGTTTAAACTATGATATATATTTCATTTTATATCAATTTCTGTTCAATTCAATTCAAATTCATTTATTGAACTGCATTGCGGCCAAAGATACAAAATGTGACAAATTGATCTGAAAACAGAAGAGGATGAGATTATACGCAATTTCAAACCAACTTACCACACTCACATAGTTCTTCATAATTGCAACATAAATACATATGTATGTATGTAGTATGTATATACATAGATGTGTATTGAGTGACTACTGTACACATATATATAGGAGTATATTGTTGGATGGATGCAACTTGCATTCTCTGTGGTTTTTCAATAATTCTGTGTATGTTTTTAATTGAGAAATGTTGCATTCACATACTCGTATACACAAATACATATACCGAGGACATATACATATTTTATGGCGCAAATGATTTTCTGCGGTTACCTCATGTTGTATGCGTAATATTATTGTATGAGTATGTTGCAATCGGTTGCGGTCCTGCACTTTAACTCAACTCATCTCAACTTAACTGAGTGATAAACTAAGCCAAACTGAATTGCATTGAATGCAACTTAAAACCACACAAAATACACTTACAAAATACACTTTCAATATACTACATAGAATAGTAAAAATTACTATGTATTTACATTATATTATTATTTATTATTATATTATATTATTTACCCCAAAACCAGAAACTCTAAATTCATATTCTTTTAATTAAAAGGAAAAGAACAATTTTTAAGTCTCAGTTAAATTTCTTGCTTGCATACTAAGGTGCGAATGATGGTAACATCAAAATGCACTTAAGTTCTTTGAAGGCAACACTCAATTAGTTCGCTTCACTACTTAAAAGTGCCAGTAATTACACGCAGTCCGGATTCTTTTCTCGTCCATCTGCTAACAACGATGGTGACGATGGAAGACGACTTCAATTCCAGCATTGAATCTAATACGGATAAAAGGCAGCATACAATCAAACTGAATGGCTGAGTGACTGAACAGCTAGCTAACTGACTGACGTTTGCTTTGTGGCTGCCACTAATGGCCACCATTTAGTACGGTTGCAAATTAATTTTTAATTGCATGAAAATGATGACTTTGGTTTTTGGCTTTTTGGGTTGTTTTTGCAAGTAAAGTGTTTTTATTTTTCAAATTTTTTTATGCCATTTTCATAAATTTGTTTAGGGCTACTTTATCCTTCATACTTGTAGGATACTGTTATTTTTATTCTAGCATGATGTTTGTTCATGTCTCCTTTAAAGAATCATTGTCCGTCCACTTCTACAGAAATGGATGATTCATTTTGATCCCTGCATAAATAAGATATGTGAGTGGAAAACTGCCCTCTACGATCGAGTTAATATAACTCCAGCCTTTGAGAACCGACTAATCCAATAAAGGGGTGCAGTTCATATGGTGGGATCCATCGGAATCAAAGCTGGTTAAACATTCACTAAGATCATTATGATGAACGACTTATCTGTTTGAGATAAGCAATGCGAAAAAGACTATTGCAATTTAGCTTTGGCTGAACAACAACAACAACATGTCATCATTTCATGTTTATTTTCATTATTAAAGAATTTATCATTTCTAGTATAACTATATTCTTGTGAATACACGAATCAATAAAATTCGGGCGCATTTGATTGATTGGACCAAGGCGCCATAGTCTGGTGTGCTACCTTCATAGCAGTGTTTACTACGATTAGGCTTCCAGACTTGCCTAATCTGTGAGGCGAGCATCTAGGATTTCCCCTAGAATGCTGATATTTTGCAGTTATACCGCTGTGTGCTCGGTCGCCATTTCCTCATTAGTGAAAAACAGAGCGCACCACGAGAAGTTTGAAGATGACATTTGTACAGAGAGGCTATTAGAGACGCGTCATGCACCTTACCCTCTAGTTCAACTATTGTATATAACTAGTTAAAATTATATAGGTGTGTACGTATCCCATTTTCTTAATATTCCAAAATGAAGGGTATTCAGTATTCATTAAAACTTTATTAACCCATTTTTTCTTATTTTAATATTTTCATTTTATTTACTATTCCGATTTAAGGTTTTGAATTTGGTTTAAAAATGTTTAATGAATTTCAGATTAGCATCCATGAGAAAGGACTCCAAAAAAAAAGGTTTAACTATCAGAAATCCTTTTAATAAGAATAAAAGATTTTACTTGTAAACAGAATGTAAGCTTAGATTAACCTTTTCCATTTATTCCATTAATGCGAAATTTTCTTTTTGAAATTTTCTTTCAATTAAACCCCATTCAAGTGAATTGCATCCAAATGAAAGTCAATTCTATTATTATTTAAACTAAAAAAATAAAAAAGTAATTACAACCAGTTTTTCTAAACTTTAAAAAAACATAAGTAAAAGAAATACATTAAATTAATAAATTTAATTAAAATTTTCAATTATTTACGGACAATTAAATTCTTGTAATTGCTTTCCATTCATGTTCATTCGTCAAGCACAACCAATGATGCTTGTGAGTGCAATTGACTATTATTCAATCAATCATTTAACAATATTAAAATACTGAAGTAATATATTCCACATTTTTATACCTTTCACTCTTGGCTGATTAATGATAAATAAGTTGTTATCAAGTTAGAGTCATCTATCTAACTAAATTTATCGATCCAATTGAAATTCATCCTCAGAAAATTATTAGGTTTGTTTTCAAATTACTATTATAGGCTCATATAATAATATACATAGTGTGGCTATGAAATGCAAGATTTTTATTGCAGGAAACCATGAAAAAATAATCATTCCAAAAGAATATGTCGCATCTCCCATAATTAAATAAATACATACTTTAATAATGACTTATGAATGTGAAGTGCACGTAAGCCTTGGTGAGACTAAAGTTTGCGTTATTCCAAGTATATACTTATGTATGTATTGGAGTATCATTTCTTTTTTTTTTAATAATTAAACAACAATAACAAAATTGAATATTTTCTTAAGTTTTATGTATAATTAAATGCCCTTTACATAAATAGAAAAAATAAAACATTTATAAAGATACATAACTGAATAAAGCATCACTATAAAATATTTGCTTTTCAACCTTAAGTATTTAAGCAGCTTTGTTTTCTAGCGATCGAAGTACTACTATAATTTTAAGATAATACACAAATATTATAGTTTAATTCTAGGTATATTAAAATCGATGGCATACTTAAGTTTGTATAAAAAAGAAATGATATTTAAATGGTTTAATCCATATATTCTTTAAATGGAAAATGTTCTTTTTTAAAGTGAAACTTCTTAGGCGGCGTTTGGCAAAAAGACAGAGAAAATTTTGAAGAAAGCGTCACGTTTTTTTTATCGGGTTGTATCTCATGAGCCGTAATAAGTAAACAATTAAAATTTCCACATAGTAAAATCAACCGTAGAAGTCTGAAAATTTCAATAAATAAGTAATTATAATTACAATAGCTTATGATTCAAGCAGTGCCTTGTAACTTAAAGAAGTTTGTTATTATTTATGTGAATTGCCTGTATTACTTTTTCACCAAAACTAACACACAAATCTATTACACAAAGTAGATCAGTTCGATTTGCCGATGGTGGACACATGTTTTTAGGGTTCCGTACACAAAGAGTGCTAACGGGACACTATTACCAAGCTTCCGCCGTCCGTCCGTCCGTCCGACTCAGCTCTATCTCATGAACCGCAATAGCTAGACAGTTGAAATTTTCATATTGCATATTCATTGTGTTTGGAATTGCTCGAACATTGAGTTATTGAATACATAATTCATTTTTGCCGCAAAAAATCTTTTACGATGGTACGGAACCCTCCGTGTGCGAGTCCGACTCACACTTGGCTGATTTTTTGGTTTTCGTTATATGTTCATATTCTGTTTTTAAGAAGTTTCACTCCTATCACTTGTCAATTTTTATTTTTCACTATAATAAATTATTCGATTAGCCCAGTTTATATTTTTTTGTTCGTAGAGGATCAATATATATCATATTTTAAAAGAACAAAATTTTATTTCATTAACTGTATTGGTAATAATCATTATACTATTGTTTATTCTTCCTGGTGCAAACATTCTGACTAAATGATAATGCCACCATTTGTACTACGTTTGACAGATACTATAAATAAGTGGAACAACAACAATTGTTTCACCATAATTACGTACACATACTGATTAAAATTGTATGCAAATGTCGACATAATTAAATAAATTAATTAAATATCGAAAAATAGTAAAAGAGAATGGTTAAGAGACAATACGTGTATATACTACGAGTACAGTACTATAATATTTTGTATTGAAAAGGTAGTTTAGTGAGTTGAAAATAATTGAGGTACTTAATGACGCTACAACAAAAACAATGCATTGCAATGAGTATACAAGGAAAATAAATAAATAAACAATAATAATAATAACAATGCCAACATGGATGAATGCATTGAATATTATGCAAAATTTAATTGTTTTGTTTATTTTCGGCAGTCAAGTGCAAATTAAATTTGCCAAGTGCGACCTTTGTCCTACAATATTGTAAATGGAAAACATGAATTAATGTCGTTATCATCGAAAAAAAAAAACTTATTCTATATATCTATTTATCAGTTTTTCACTCAATAAGTCTCCAATCTGACACATATACCTAAGTATGTTAATAATGTTGACAGAACTATATGTTTTCACGATACTACCAACCTTCCAATGATACGAGTTAAAATTTCATGAGATTCTGACAATTAGTTTACGGGTTTCAGTTGGGTTTATGACCTCAGTTTTGTAATTTTTAAAACAATAGGTCAAAATCAATTTCGTTTGTTGATAAAAAATGAAGTTATGGCAGATTGCTGACACTTTAAAGATTTTTGAAGGTAGTAGGACAACGATCGACGATTTAGAACTCTAGTTGGAGCTGTTTAAATAACATAATAAGGAGTTCATGCATTGGTATGTGATAGTGGATGAAACATGGATCCATTTAATTCACACCTGAATAAAAAAGATCGTCAGCTGAGTGAAATAAAAAGCTTGTGAAAGTCGTCCAAAGCAACCAAATATTCAAAAATCAGCTACTATGTTACAAAATGTATAAAGTATTGCAAATATGGTAGGATGTGTTAATATCTGAAGTGACTTTTTTCATTTCATATTAATGACATAATTTTTTAATAATTTTGTGTAATGAGATGTACAAGTATGTGAACTTTCTTTGGTTGACATAGCGTAATGAATGCGGCAATATTCTTTGTTGTTTTTTTTTTTCTGAGACACCTTATAAAGGCATAAATGATCAGCGGGTTTTCATCTAGCGAGCTAAATTGTGATAAGGACAAGTCATATTACTATCGACAGAAGTTATCAGTGAGAACCAAAAATATACGACAACCGGGCATATAAAAATCACTTCTTAATATGATTTATGAATTTTTCCTTATATAATTGTTTCCAACTAAAACACGTTTTTTTAAACTCTTATCAGAAGTACAACCTATTAAAAAACTATCTATGTGATCAACGTGCGCGACACGAAATCATCGATAAGATGTATTGGAGATGGCTTGCCGCAAGTCAGTGTATTCTCTACTCGCTATATACAGCAGACATTCCAACGATTGACTCTGATGAAGTCACCATCGCTACATATGCGGACGACACAGTAAACTCCGTCTCGACCCAGAAAGCGTCAGAGTTATTTCAAGATTTCTTGCAAGGATTTCACGCCTGGGACAAGCGTTGGAACATTGGAATAAATGCAGAGGAATCAGCAAATTGTGTTTTTACATTGAGGCGTGGCTCTCTGCTCATTCTGCAGGTAGATCAAGACCGTTACCGCGGACTGATCCTGGACAAACCCCTCACATGGCGAGCTCACACTAGAACCACCACTGCATGCTGCTATGCAATGTTGCGTAGGCTCGAATGGTTGTTACGCCCGTCCAGAAAATTGTCGCAAATTACAGATAAGAAGTGGCCCCTGTTTGGCGTTACACGATTCAAATATGGGGTACCGCTGCAACCAGCAAGATTCAGCAAGCTCAAGCTTATCAAAACAAGGCACTTCGCCGTTTATCTGGAGCTCTTTGGCTTGTGCGCAACTTCATTTTGCACATAGACTTAAAGATGCCCACGATTCGCATTCAAAACAGTAAACGTCATCGGCAGAGACTCCAAAGTCATCCAAACCGCCTGGCGACAGCGCTCACCCAAGGCGTGAATCGACGCCGATTAAAGAGGCGCTGTCCTAATGACTTTCTAAGCAGAAATTCACCAGCAACTTAAGTATTTACTGCGATATAATCGCCACAAAGTCGTTATTCTGTACAACCATACAAATATTTAACGCTATTTTTGTTAAAATGTTAAAATAATAGATTTCAAACAAAAAAAATTAAAACAATTAAAAAGATCTTGTCAGGTTTTAAGTAATTTACACAAAAAGCATTTTGAAGCTATTGCACAAATATTTTGAGAATTTGTTTGGAAATCTTATGCATTTCAGATGTCAAATCGCCGCTTTACATATCGATGCAAATGACAATTAACACAATATGTACCATATATGGACATTTCCACCATTTCCCTCTATATTTGTCACGTTCGACCCGCTTCTTTTTTTTGTACATATTTTTTAATCAATACTTCGCCTGAAAGTTTCAGTCTGACACAGAATGATAGTACTATTAAGGATCTATAAGTTTATGTTAAAGACAAATCTAAAATGTGTTATATTCTTACTTTTTTTAAAAAAAAAGGAGCGAGTCGACTGTGACGAAAAAAGAGGGAATTGGTGGAAATGCCCATATATAAATATTTCATATTGTTTATCAATTTTAATTTATTATTTTGCTAAAAAGGCCTAAAATAATGCTTTAAAAGTTTTACAGTAATTGATCAAAATGGCTAAGCATTTGAAGCGAAATTTTACTGATATCAATTAAATTTTTTTCCCCAATTTATCTTTTTCTATTTTACATTCGTTGATTATGGTATTTCTCGCTAAATCGGTTTTCCAAACCAACATCAACTTCCTGAGGTATTAGCGAACAATTGCAATTAAGTTTTGCCCTGCATCAAAACGCATTTGCCTTTTATAACCGCAACTGGCTTGGACAGGACAGGACAATAACAATATACTCGTGCAATACAATATACCATAACTATAGGTGGGAACTGAGTGCAAAACACAATATAGAAGGATTGAACTGAATTGGTTTGGTCATTGGTCGTTTGGTTGTTGTCGTTGCGTAAACATACTATGCGCCCTGGATAAACCAAGACCATTTGTTTTTGATGTAATACAAGCCCACAATGGATATGCACACACAGGTGTATGAGTCTACAACTGTGTGTGTGTGTGTGTATGTGGGTGTATCTGTGAGCTTTACAATTTACACATTAATTATGAGCAGGCATGTGTTGTAGGCAAAATTGTTGTTAACGATGGTGGCTATGGTGGCAACATCAGTAGCTATGGGAGCTTAGTTAGAATGCTACAAAATGGTGAATGGTGGCGTTTTAGCCGTAACAGGTGCTCAAGCATAAAAGCCTGAAAGTATGCAAATTCAGAGGCAAGCAAGCAAAACATGCCTCAGGTTGGTTTATGGCAGCGAATTAATGAACGAATGAACAACGCTGCATGTAAAACGACTACGCATATTTACCCATCTGCCTAGTGCAAATATCCAGACATTGTTGGCAGCGGCGGTTGGTTTGGCGATTTTAACGGCCAATGTCATTACTCAACTCAGTACTAGTAGTAGTATATTGCAGGCCAGATTCATGTTCAAGCCTTCCTTCTACCGCACAGTTCATATATAGTAAGGTTGGATGTATGTGTATTGTTGCTTGTGTATAATGTTCATAATTTATCACCCCTGGATAAAATTATGCATGAACTCAATTGTGTGTGAAATTAAATTTTAAGCGCAAACAACGACTTCTGTTTACTTCAATAATTTGGCTAATTTCACAATGTAGTAAGTCTATGTAGTACAATATATAGAAAATGTAGTCACTTTAGACGTAGCAATTTATCCTTGCTTTTGTACTATTCCTTCGTTTATTTATTATATTAGCTTATGGTATGTATTCGATCCCAGTTGTCCTTGTCCTTTGATTACATACATATATGTATTATTGAATATTTGTCAAATACAATAATAATTTGTGCTTGACATTCTCTTGAAAATTCAATGCAATTAAAATTATGCAATAATTTAATTGCTGATATTTTATTGAAATTTCATTAAAAACTGAACAGGCACTCAAAAAGACAAATACGTGATTCGAGTTATGAAATTATAATTAATTTAATTTGATATAAATTAAAGAGAAAACATTGATATCTTCTAGCCATGTCAGTAATAAAAAATAAAGATTACAATAAGGTAGAGACTCATTTCCTTTTAAGACATTATAGTTCTCAATCATAAAAATACATGAATCGGGTTACTTGGAAAACTTACTAAATAGTTGGGAGATATTTCTAAATAAAATGTGTAAGGATAGTTCCTTATTTTCTTTTTATTTAAGGAGAGCTGGTGTTCCGCCCGGTTTTTTACTTCTTATACACCTCGGACATGCCGACAACCTAGCGATCATTGATACTTAAGCGAATAATATGGCAATCCTATTCCGATTCATCGAACGAAGCGACGGAGAAAAATAACAGATTACATGCCTTGTCCAAGCCATGAAATATAGCCAATAACACCATCAAATGCACCAACTAGTTGCAATTTACTCAAGCCTCATTCCGCAATTAGATCCAATCCCTTAACTTGATCTGATCCAGGAGAAACGCCTAACAAGGCAACCACATTTTATTGTGGCTATGGCGCACTGGTATCTAAACGTTAAGAAGTTGAATTGGTTGCTACACTTGTACTTAGAGAAGCTCTGAAACATTTGGACAGTTATAATATTTATAAATCCTACCAGAACACAACTAGCCTTTATTGCCTGAGTAGATAATAGAGGAATATAAACAACTACTCAACATCTTGTTCCCATTCAAATAATCGAAATTGAAATATATTTTCATTTGTAATCAAACTGACATTCGCTAAATCAATTTAAAATAATAATGCCACTTATTAAACCCCCCGCCTGGAGCCACAAAATAAACTACTTCAAAACAAAACTGCATATTTTAAGAAACTCAACATGAAAATAAATATTCATTTCAGATTTAAATTTTATAATACCAAATGCAATTGGATTTTCCTTTTATTATATTTTATTTGAGCTTTTTCTTTACCTTTTTTCCCTTTTTCTTTTCTTTCCATTTCGACGATTGCTTTAAAAATAATTTATTGAGTCAATTGACTTTCGAAGTGAAGTCACCACAAATAAAACGCATTGCAAAATGTCGGAAGGTACAAATAGATAGACACACACATTCTATACGAACTTACAGAAGAGGATCTGTAAACCTTTGGGACGATTTTGTTGACTTGCCTTTTATTGAGAGGACGACGATACTTCTTTTTAGGTTTGCTCTATCGTTTGATGCCAGTACGAATGAGTAGTATATAAACTCAAGTGTATTCTCTGTTCGATGCAATTTAAAATTTATTGCTATAAAAGTTCATTCACATTCGACATAGTACTGTGTAGTAGTAGAAATGTTTAAGGACGCACCAAACCAACATGAATCATATATTGTTGAAAAAAAGAGAAATCCTAAGGATGAGTGATACATTTAGACCAATAGACAGTTGGATGGGTAACAAACGGACACACCCTTTGGCTGTGGCAGGAATTGTGTGTGTGTCCTGCATCATTTGCGAGCAACTTTTGAGAATTTTGTCATGCATCAAAATGTGGAAAATCTAGCCAAACTCGGAGCAAATGCAATGCACAACTTTCTAATACTGGACATACTGGACAGCAAACTGGCTACAAAATGCAAACTCTGACACAAATGTCAATCAGATTGAATGTCGTCATCGACGCCGTAGTCGTTCTAGTTGTCGTTGTCGTTGTTGCAGTGGCAAGTGACTTTAATGAAAGCGTATCCAGAGGGTGTTCTCAGGGTATCTGTCTGTATACTCGTACAATAGTATATGTATGGACACGTCATTTAGAGTATTCGAGAACTGAAGTTGCATTTTGTCAGCAAATAAACAAGTTGTTGTCGTTCGCCCAACGTTATCTCAATGTATTGATTTGAAGTCAAACTGAGTTTTGTAAAGTTTCACAGTACCATAAAACTTGTGCTCCTCTGTCAATTTGTCAATTGGATAAACGAAATGAAAGACAAACATTAGCAAAAGTATCTTCTAGACGAGTATTTTCGTGAAATATTAAAATAATAACTCAAGATACATTTTTTTAATTTCATTTCAATTTTATTGAACCTTAATTGGAATTTATTTTTAAGATAACAGCAGCAGATCATGAATATTAAATCATCAAACCAACTGACTATCAATGAACTCATTGATTAGTTTTAACATAGGAATATAAGAAAATTAAGTAAGCTTTCCAGGGTTTAAAATAACTACTTGGAACATATTTCGATAAAAACCAGAAAGAAGGTTATCATTGGCTATGCCAAAGATATAATACTTTTCACGCTCCTCCATCCAACCGAACGGCGACAAAAGTCAGATATCAAATATGCTTCCTTTCTAAGCATCACTATATTCTCTCTATCACAGTTTGAGTATCAACAAAGAACACAGATTGAGTATCAAATGTGAGCACAGTTTGAGGGCTGATGAATATGGATCAGAAACTTATAGTGTCTAAATTTCAGTTCGAAGCGTCCAAAAACAAAAAACTTTTTTCAAATAAGAACATTAATTTAAATGATGGTTTGTGTGGGAGGTGCAAAACTGAGGGACTAGTTTGCATAAATACACCCATTTATGTGGTCTGCGATGATGGTCTCCTTCTGTGAGTTACAAACTTCATGACAAACTTCACAGCCGTGACCAACACTTAGAAAAAAAAAACATTTATTGTTAGGAAAATTATGCTCATGAGCTAAACGGAATGGTCCTATCAAATAGATATCCCTACCAAATATGTATAAATTAATATGGTAAAACTTGGTAAGTCTCTGTACTTCTTAAACATCGATTTTGCCATTCAATTCCATCAAATAGAAATAAGCCCACATTATGAATACATCTTGATATGGTTAGAACGCAATGTACAATATTCCTAGGGAACCAATTAGAAATATATCTCTCTAGTACACCAAGATACAATTATTGGGGGGTGCCACAGAAAACTCTAGTGTTTTCGTCGTATGGAGTTTTGCATTCCACTCGGCCACTCGGTGATTTTATCGAATAACCAAACCGCTTAACTGAATGTTAATAGGGCTGTCAGCATATAAAAACACAAAAGGAGGAATCAAACACTCCCAAAAGAGTTTTCTGTGGAACCTAAAATCGGAAATCTGGTGGAATAGAGGAGGAAGAGTTTTCTGTGCCACCCCTGATTATTATATTCTTAATGTCTCTATAGGAACTTATATTCTATTGAGCCACACATAAAGCTTCAAAAACGGCATAAATTGTTGTAAAAATCCACTATCACATAGTTTTACTACTTTTTTACTTAAGACTTTTCTTTCTTTACTCAGCTTTAATGGGAAAATTTCCGAATTTGCCATTCATTACTAAGAAGTAACAATAAAAGAAACAAAGAAGTGAATAAAGGAAGAAGGTGTTGAAATAACAACAACAAATTAACTTTATTTTTTATAACTTTGCCTTGGCATACAAAATGTTCTTGCTCTAGCACATACTACTACAAAAAACCCATTAAAACAGTGTTGTAAAATAAGGTGGGTGCCAGACAAAAAAGGAAGTTTGCTTTTACCACGTACAAACGTAAAAACATTAATTTGCAACATGTTGCACATATACAAATTTTGTTGCAAATTATACAAAGTTCAACATTTTTTCTTTAATTTGAAATTTATCTTTCAGAACAAAAAATTGCAGAGAAAAACATATCAAAATTGATAACCAATGTTTGTAAAGCAAACAAAATCATTGACGACGATGATGATGATGATGATAATGATGATGATGATGGGAAGCAAAGTCATGCATCAAAATTGAAAATCAATTTTCTTTTGTTTATCATGTGATGTATAACAAAAATAGAATAACAAAAGACAGCACTTACGGATATTAAAGGAGACTTTCATAGAAAACCACATGTAACAATATTTGTGGACAGTTTTACTTGCCCCCCACTCTCTACACATATTTAATTCCTTTCTTTGTCATAGTACACATGCTTAAAATGTAATTAAATTGATTTCAATTTTTGAACTTTCTTGAACTCTGCTGTCCCTTGTTTGCCAATAATGATTGATTGTTTTATGTGACAAAGTTAAGCGCCTCAACATAGAAAAATACAATAAATAAAAATAACAATGATTCAACTTAACGCAACTGAACCGTTTCTTATGGGAAACAGGCAGGCAGTTTCATGTATAACGATGACAAGGACAACAAAAGAAGGCCGCATATCGTGTGTTTGTACGAGGTGTGCCACAAAATTATCCAATGTTGGATCACCCTCTGTGGGGTACAAATATATTTAGTGACTCTTTACGAACTCAATGTTTGCCGCAGTTGTGAACTGGTCAGTGAAAGCACATCTGCTAATGGTGATCCATATCTTGAAGACCTTCGATCACAATAACACTAGAAAAGATGGAACTTTTGCGAATTGCATTTAATTTTGCACAAGTTAGAATTAGAACATGGAATTCTAAAAACTTGTATTTCATCAATTTTAACCGAGAATTTAGGAATGGATCGCATGTGTACTAATGATCTAAAGGCCAATTTTCAAATTGATTTCCAGAATTACCTTAGGATGTGTTCTTACTTTGAAAGATATCAAGAGACAGACAAATAAAATAATACCAGGACAAGTAAAGTCGGCTTGTTTTGGAACCAACCTCGTATGTGTGAAAGAAGAAAAGAAGCAAAGAGAAATTAATTTCAAAACTTTCTTGCGCATTTTATTATTTCTTATTTTTTAAGTATTTATTTCTTTGCACGCTCGACTTGCGTTGACGGCGGAAAAGTTTAATTTTTTCCGGTTTTTTTTTTTTTATTTTTGATTGTTTGAGTTTTGTGAAATGATTTTTATTGCCTTTTGCTGCCTTCAACGTCGTCGTCAACTTCTGATGCTGATGCTACTATACTATAGCTCAGAGTTGAAACCTTTGTAAGGGATTTCATAAAAGAGCCGGAACCATATTGCCACTTTCACCCGACCAGAATCTCATACAGAATAACAACACTTAAACACACTCGTTCATTCTGTACAGAAATAAATCCATACACTTGCTTCATATAACCTTCAACCTGCTACTTACTTTTCATCCTTTTATTATTTTTTTTTTATTTTTTTGCTTTCGGTTTGTAAACCACGACTTGAGCTCCATCTATGCCTCCTATTTCTTATTTATTTGGTGTGTACATACATAAGTATTTACTCAGTGGCTTTTATTAAAATTGTGCTCAGCCGTAAAAAAGGCTTCCTTCCTTCCTTCGACAACAGTCTTCTTTTACTCTTTATTCTTTTCTTTTGCATTTCACAATCCTCTTCATTCTTCTACTTCTTCTTTATTTCATTTGTTGTTATTTTTCTTTCTTTTTTTTCTTTTGAGGTTTTAATATAATTTGTTGATTCTTATTGTTATGTACATACTTGCGGCGGATGTTGATTGTTAGAAACTCATAAAACTGTCAAGTGAAAAAATCAAATGAAATACATAAAATGAAGCGACACAATCAGAAAAAGAGTAAATAAAATAAAAACCAACAGCAGAAGCATCAAAAAAGCTTTTATGTTTAACAATTCATTCAATTCTAAAGAAAAGGGTTTATTAGGTAACTTATTACTTAGATCTTAATGAAAATCCATAAAAGTGGCTATTAAGAATTTGTGGAAAAGGACGAATGAATAGATTTTGTACAAATACACTTAATCTCTGCAAAATACTTTGGATCTTTGAACATTTTCTTACCTATCATATTTTTCTTTTCTATTATTAGACTTTCAATGTAAATACTGGGAAATCAAAGTCATGGCGGTGGATCGTAATCCATAAAGGCATTTTGTGTACATAGGCAATGACAGAAACTGACAGGGAGACTGAGAGAGCTATGATTAAATTTTGGGTGCAATAAAATGACAAAATGACTTGTAAAAAAAGAATGCAAAATTTATATTCTTTATTTTAGTCAACACTTATTATATTGGGTATACAAGTAAGTTTTAAAGGATTGCCAACAGATGGCACCAGAAGTGTTTCAGCATACCGGACAAGGCAGGAACGAACATTATGTGAAATAAATTTCACTTCATCTAAGTGACAACAACTTATTTTTTTCATTCGACAAGTATGTCTGTTTTTGTGCCTACAAAACTCCATTCGCGGAAATCTTTGGATTTAGCTTCCGTCTAGAGAAAAGTGCAGTACAAATGCATCAGCTGCTGTGTGAGGCTTACGAAGAGCATGTTCCATCAATTTCAACCTACCAGTATTGGTTCCGACGTTTCAAAAGTGGTGATTTTGACACATCTGACAAGGATCGCGAAGGAAGGCCACCAACGTTTGTAGGCGCCAAATTGGAGGAAATTTTGGTAGAAGACCCATGCCAAACCCAATAAGAACTTGCGGCAACGTTACCCGTGACTCAATAAGCCGGTTCATTGCGGTTAAAAGTCATTGGTATGATCCAGAAGGTCGGAAGCTGTGTGCCTCAAAATAGGGAAGTCGCTTTTACATATTATCCTCACTGGCGGTGAAAAATAGATTAATTACGGCAATCCAAATGGCGTATGCTAAGCGCGGTGGATGTGGATCAATGACACCAAAGCCAAACAACCATTGCTGGAAAGTTATGCTCTGCATTTGTTAGGACCAGAAGGGAATCGTGTACTACGAGCTTCGGAAAAGTGATCACCCGATCGATGCGGTTTTTTACAGACAACAACTGATGCGATTGAAGCGTGCGATTGCAGAAAACGTCGGAACGGCCAACCAGTCATGAGCCATTCATCTTTCACCATGACAATGCTTGGCGGCATACCGCAAACGTGGTCAAAACTTATCTTGATGGTACTGGATGAGAAGTCCTAACTCATCCGCCTTATCCAATTGTTCCGTTCGCTGCAGAACGCCGTTCACTTCAGCGGAATACATGAATTGCCAGAAAAGTATTGAAAAATTTTAGCTAACGATGGGCAATACTTTCAGGAAAGTATCGTGTACCAATTATTCATAAAACAACTTCCAAAAACAGAAAAAAAAACCTTTCCCCATTGGCTATATAATAGAGAGGATTTCGTCCGCTTTAAAATTTCAGGAAGGTGGTCTCGAATTGCTTGAAAGCTCCATTCAATAAAATACCAAAGAATTCACTAACTGACATGTTGAACCAAAGACCAGAATAAACTCATAAGGAATCACATTCTTCCCGGACAATAAAGTATAACTAATAATAAAAACAAAAATTAGATTTCAACGAAACAATTTCTTGTAGTTTTTTTTAATGATGAGCACACCGATGGCCTGATTTACTTTTGCTAGCGAACTTAGTCCGCCAATAGTACTCATAATAAAAAATTCTTACTTCAATGTTTAAAGAATACAAATTTTCTTATCACAAAATCAACACACCTACTCACATAATTAAGAATACAATTAACACATAAATATACTCCTTCTAGGAGATCAAAAAAAAAACACAAAAAAAAAATTTCGCAAACAATTCCAACTAATTAGTTTTCCCATTTCTTTCACCAGATCACGCACTTAACTAAAAAGAAAGACATGAAACAGATAGAAAAGAAAGATGTAAATAAGCCTTAACCACAATAAAGTAAAAACGGCATGCATCACATAAATGTACTTGTATCTGAAAGAAACTTCAGAGTAACCACAAGGTGTTAAAATTATGCCCACTTCAGTATTCCATGCAGGCACAATAGCAGCAAACCATCTTCCCAATGGGTTTGTTTTTTCGGAACTAAAATATATACTCGTACTCGTATATATTTGTAGAAGAGAAAATTTAATTAGAATGCCAAATGTCGAGTTGAGTTTTGTTGCGTTGTGTTGAATGAATCATTGAGAAAAGCAGGTAAAAGAAAAGTTAATTTTACTGTAAATTGAAACAACAACAACAACGAACAAATGAATGGGAAAAATTAGATAAAAGAACACTAACAGCAAAAAGAGAATAGCACAAAAATTTGTAGAAAAACATAAATTTAAAATAACAACTACAACAATAATAAAAAGACAAAAAAAAAAACAAAGTAAATCAAAGAAAACCAACTACAAAACCACAACAAAGTATTAAATTTTCCTTAGAACAGAGAATCAAAGTGTAGGAAAATTTGGTTTCATACAAAACAAGAACAAAAAGTTTTTCCAATTAGCATTTATTTAGGCAAGCACAGGATAAACATTTTATTTCATTTATTTTTATTGTAATTTTTTTATATACTTTCCAATTAACTTTGATATTTCTAATGCATTAAATGCATTCTAATAAATTCCCTACATTCCGAACTTCGGTCCATATTTTATTGAAATATTTATTTTTTTATTCGATTTCTGTTAGTACCCATAATAGTTTCTAGAAATCCTTGGAAGTGGTTAATGGGAAAAATAAATAAATTTTACCCATCAATATAATGAGAAGTTAGAACTAAATATCTTATAAGCGATCATCACTAGTAGTCTTAAACTTCAATAAACTTAAAGAAAACCTTGAACACTATTTATTGTAATTTAGTTTCCATAAGCAGATCAAAATAAAAATATGATACAAAATCGCGACCTTCACGTCATCGTACAGACCAATCAGCCATTGCCCTTATTGTCAAAAATATTTGAACGTCTTCTACTTGACAGATTACAACCAATACTGAACGTAAACAGAATCATACATGACCACCCATTCGGGTTTAGATAAAGTCACTCCACGATTCAGCAAGTCCACAGAGTAGCTCACAAAATCTTTACGACCTTAATAAAAAAGATTTTGTGAGATGTTGGTGTTTTAGAAAGATCAGGACCGTGTTACCAAGTAATCTGAGAGAAATCTTCAAAAGCTACCTTGACACTCGCTATTTTTATGTAAAATCTAGAGACGAATCATCAACACTAAGACAAGTAAGAGCAGGAGTCCCGCAGGGAAGCGTGGTTGGACCTATGTTTTATACTTTATATACATCAGACATCCCAATTCCAGGAGATAACTCGTCAATGGTGGCTAACGATACAGTATTAATGTACTAGCATGAATACTTAGCTGTGGCAAGAACCAAGCTGAAGGAAATTTTAGACGTTACATGTTTGAGAAATGGAAAATCAAAGTTAATGAACTAAAAACTACGCATGTAATATACACGACAATGATAACTTATCAACCAAGAAAGCTAAAAATAAAAGGTACTGATATTCCACTAAGCAATGTGGCAAAGTACCAAGTTTTTCTACATGATAGTAAACTAACTTGGAAATATCATATTCAGAAGAAGAAAGATCAACTGGCATTAAAGTTTAATCAGTTATACTTACTTTTTAACAGCAGATCTAAGCTGGCAATCATGGGAAACTAGTGCTATACAATAGTGTATATGAACATACGTCATTCAAGTATGGGATCAGGAAATCGAACATAAATATAATACAGAGACATTAATCTAATGCGGACTAGTATATAACTAACTAAGTCCTTGGTGTAAAATGATTCAAAACTTTAGAGCAACATACCAACGTAGAAATAACTGACCTTCAATCTCACGAATTGTCTAGACGTAGGCTCTTTAAACTAAACAGACCAGTTGATTTATCCTAACTCAGGTCGGTCTTAAAACCCACAGCAACATACAAATATTATTTAATTTTTAGTATAAAACCTGCAAATATCAAGATACATATGATTATGTACTCTGGTTTTCATGATAAACCATTTTTTTTAACAAATTCAAATTTTTTACTGATTCACCCTCACTAACTTGTCTTTTTCGAAGTACAATATTAAGTGACAAATATGTACACATCGTTGTCCGACATTTTAATGAATAGCATCTTGTACGTAATGTTTATAAATTCATTATATTATATTCCTTCGTCTTTATTATTACAAAGTTTTTCACACAAGTCTCTTAATAACCCCGGCCACTGCTACTTCATATGTGGTCGATTTTGGCAAGAAACGCAACGAAGGAATATAAATGCTTTTATAAAACAAAGTTTCGGGCATATTTTGAAAAAATTTGAGACAACAAGAGAGCCTCACATAAAGTTTGTAACACTGAAGGAGGACGAAAAGGGCTTCCATTTGGAATATCAATGACATGGACAGAGCCAAGTAACCACCTCAATGATGAATCGATACATAATGGATACCCTTTATGTAAAAAATTAGAGTCAAATCAATAAAAATATTTGTATTTTGTATTCCGCAGACCAAAAGTATCTAAATTTGATTAATAAACCCCATGCCACGGAATCTGTGTTCTCCTGTGTATTATATTTTCGGGGGCACATGTGGAAACACTTGCTTTTGTTTTTGTTTTGGTACTTTCTTGTGACTTTCGATCCAATTTTTTAATAAAATTATAAAAAAATTATAGTGGAACTACAAAAGTCTTGAAACGTAAACAATAACAAAAAGGAACTAAGTAAAATGCTTTATTTATATGGTGGCTAATAACTGGAAGACGTTGGATTATTACAACTAAAATATGGAACAGAAGATTTACATTAGGAACAACTCGCAATAATGCGAATCAGACATGGCTAGTTTTTCGAATCTTTTACCCATCGAGTCATAATTCTTTACATCAAACCAAAATGAGTATAATATAAACAAATTTTGTTGTATAATTAGACCAAAAATACACAACAAATACCTACATCCTTATAAACAAACAAACAAAGCACATACATAAGTATAATAGTTACCAAATATTGATTTACCTGAATTCGATAAATGTGGCTGCGAGTGTCCATTGAACATGATTGGCTACCAAAATCATACCCACAGGTAATATGAAACCGATGCGCCAAAAAACGTGCATACAGTACATATATTGATAAAGCTTCGATTTGGTTTTATGAAATCATAATTATCAATCAATAGATACGTGTATAATAATTAGTAACAAGTACCACTAGTCGACAATATGTTAAAATGTTACCAAAAATTATAAATTTGTATGTATGTAATATTTCATATAACAATGGAATGCAATATTTAGATTTAAAATACACTTTGCTCAGCTTGCAATTTTAGTGTAATCACTATAAAATGTATGTCAACAGCAACAACAACAACAACAATTAAAGTGAGTATCTATGAATATTTTTCAAAGCATTACCGCTTTGTGTTGCATGCTGCATGGGGCATGGAGCGTGGAGCACGAAGCACACAGCACACAGCATGCATGTTGACCTCGTTGAATCTTGATGATGTTGACAAAATACGCATTGCGTCATTATGCATGATAAAAAGGCATTGTTCATAGTCATAGAGTCATAGAGAGCATTCATTTACGCTATTGAGATAATACTTTATATGTGTGCTCAGCCTGAATTACACACTCACACACACGCAGACAAAGGAAAAACAAGAGGATGTGTAGATACTCGTATAAAGGGGATTCCTCTTTTACACTTTTGGTCACAAAAGCCAAGTTGCACTTTTAATCTCACTAATGGCTGTCGTGAACAGCATAAGAGGAGTAGATAACAATAAAATTTGTAGTACGCTCGGCAGCATCTGCATTAAGAGTTTAGTATGAATCACTAAAAGGATTTTTCTATAGAAAAAACAAAATAATCTAAAAGTAGAGATAACATAGTACATACAATGATATAGGTAAAGGTTCATAGAATTTGGCATAATAAATCTTTTAGACCCCATTGTTTTACTCATATCAATCTAAATAATAATATATCAAAATTTATACTAGAGTTTATGAATAGAAAAACATACTTATATACTCGCATAGTATCGTAAATGTAAAGTCCATGATTTATGAATTTATAAATAGAAATAAAAGATAAGTAGTTCAGAAGAAAAAGTCATTAACTTAGGTTTTCATTCAAAAACTTCCCTTAAAAAAAAATGAGAAAATTCACTAAAAGCCACATGTAACCGTTAAGAATAATTATCATTAAGATTTGTCTTTATATAATAAAAAAATGTAGGGACTAATTGATAAATTAATTTGACTGATTAATCTTTAAAGGGTGTGACTAGTGTGACCTCCTAAAAAATGCAAAATTCTACTTCCTCGTTTTCTTTTTAGGTGTCAATAGAATCAAATCCACTCAATTGCTTCAAATCCGAATAACCCCGCTATCACTATTTGTTTGCTGCTTCTCCTTCTTCCTGCCACCCATCTAAACTTTCCACGAACACACATCAAAACGATCAGGTCTCTGGTAACACTTGCCGATAAGATTCAATACTAAGTACAACTACTATAAATTTCAAATAGAACAGATCATTTGTTATCGATATAAATCTGCAGGATTTGAATTACGAACCAGTTTAATCGATTAATCTTTAGAAGACTATGTCTCAAAAACTGAATATTTGATATCTCCACTTTAAATTAGTTTCTTATTTTAGACTATTGCAAAATTGAACAAAAAATCGGTTTTATGAAAGTTTCACACTATTCATTCCCATTTCATTTTTTGGACCTTTCTTACACTAGTATTAGCATGTATTTCTCACTTTTCCCTGATGTTTGTAACACACAAAACGTGCGTCCGAGAGGTCATAATTTATATTGTATAAATGGAAATAATCAGTGTGAGGGGGACAAATCGCTCAGTTAAGCGGTGATTATCTTTTAATATACACAACAACAAATTGTTTGTAATTTTGCCTCGAAAATAAAATTATGAGGAACATTTGGAGGAAAGAAACACACAATTTGTTGTTGGGTTTAAAAATAAAGAGATATGTATTGTATTTTAATAGTCTTTGGAAATACTATGCACTCAGTTATCGAAGAAAATCAACAGATAAGACTATCTGTAGAATGTCAAAGTAAGAATACTCTGATTGCTATAATAGATTTACCCATATTATGCACACTAATTCTTAATAGATATTATGAAAGCAAGAACATCTTCTTGGATGAATTATAAAACCATCAATCAACCAATATTTTTTAAAGATTTTAAAGACAATTTTATATTTACATAGTGACTTAAATTTGAAAAAAAATCACAAGTGATTTCCCAACAATTCTCACATAACAATACAAGAAATTGTTCCACAAAGCCACAGTTGACTTTATCAACTTTAAGAATATAAGATTTACATTTTTTACAATATCAAACGCAAAACAAATATAAATAGTAATGTCAAAATAGTCATCAGCTTTCAATCATTTCTTGAAAGATTCTTAAACACACCTTAAATACAATAAATTATTATAAATAACGAGTGTAAATTACATTTATTTCAATCTCATCATATGAGTAGGAAGTTATTAGCAATGATATTTTAACATTTCATTACTCATATCTTGTGGTTTAAAGCAACTCGAGACCAAAAAACAATAGTACTTTCTGTGCGAAATGCGTAAAACACTTAGACACTAAATATAATATTATTTCTCTTAAGGTTGAAATGCTAAAGATGAAAGAGCGTCATATTAAAGTAAAACTGGAAATTCCAAAAATGAGCAGCTTTCAACCGAGCTTTGATTATAAAAACAAAGCTTATACTTACTTAGAGATACTATGAGCATATTGTGAATATATATTATTCATATATACTTAGTATAAAGAAATATATTATTAAACGTTGAGAATATTGAATTCTATATTCAGTTTTCATTCAGATACCGTATCGTCGTAGTCGTCTAACATGATGCTCTTGCTCTTAATTACGTTTTTTCTTTTTAATCTTCAATTTCAATTTCAATTGAATAATGCTGTTGTCTGTGAGTTTTTTTTTTCTACTATTCTTAAATAAATAAATAACGAAATGTATATTAATATCTTAATAGCACCAAATGCAACAAATGCTCCACGTAAATTTGTTAGAGATTTTGTGTTTCCCGATGCACTACGGGAAATGAATATGCATTTAGACAAAGAAACAACCGCAAATGTAAATATACGTAATGATCCACAAGAGAAGCAGATAAATTCAATAGCAACAACAACAAGGAGAACAACAATACAAACAACAACAACAACAACACCACCAACAACAAAAATATTACTTCGAAACACCTCCATTAGAGGTAATTCACCTGAGCGCATGTGTACAAACTTTAATAAATTGAGCGCACGTCTCTTAATCATCCAATATGGTAATGTAGTAGATGAGAATGCTGTGGATCGTGTACGTTCTATAATATCCGATGAACTGGATTTATTTGATTTGGATTATTCAATTGTGCAAGCAAAAAAAATTGGCAATACTATACTTTTTGAAATGTCAACACCAGAAGAGGCACTCGAGGTCTTTGCACAATATTGTCAACTCTTAAAGGCGGATCAATGGGGTACGAAATCTCCAAAGAAATTTATAATAAGACAAACTGAACGTGATTTTTATGATGATGTTCTAAGTGTTCGTTCTGCTTTAGTGTGAAAATTAAATTTGTATATTGTAAATACAATTTTTAGGCATAATATTCATAATTAAATTTTATACTTATAAATACAATATTGTACATTAATATATGTAATACTTATTTTAAAAACATAAAGTAATAGTGCATTAAAAGTGAAAGTGTTAATTCCATATCTAGAAATCATAAATAAACAAATGAAATAAAGTGATGATAGTACTTATATTAAATAAATTCTTAATCATACATATACCAAGTATGTATATATTGAGGTTATCTTCTTATTGCAATCGTGAATTGTGTGTTATAGAATTTCTGATAATAACAAATCCAGAAGTATGTTAACAATGATAAGAACAATTTATCTAAGGAAAGAGGGGCGTCAACGTATACCTAGAATTCTCATTCATAATAATGGTGAATAAAAAAACAATTGTAAAACAAGTAATTTCTATAAAACAAGTATACAGTTTTTTCCCATTTCACAATACATTGCTGCCTTCATTATATGTATGTTAATTATCTATTAGTCATTTTTCAAAAATTACATATAAAGTTTTTTATAGTTTTAGTGTATACTTACATATGTACATATATCTTACTATATTTTTTTTTTGTTGTTTATTATTGATATGGTATTAAATACAGTAATTATTTTTTAACTAACTCGTCATGAAAACATATGAACAAAAAAACATAACTTTAATTTTGGTTTCCTTTATCATAAAGATATAGTATGTAGTTATAATCTTAATCCATTATCTGTCTAAAAATCGCCTACATTTATTTTTTTGTTGTTTGCTCATCTGTACTTGTGGTATAGAATTGGGATTGCTTGATTATTGTGTATTATGTACTCCTATTTTGTCCCTTTTTTTTTTTTTTTTTTTTGGATTCGCCAAAGAGGTGTAGAACTTCAGAGATCCCAATAGACCGACCTATAAGGTTGCACGATTCACCGGACAAACAATCCTATATGGTGCCTGCGTACAAAAACAACACCCGGACTACACTGGCTCTTTTTTCAACACTGGCGGAACTAACAATTGAGGTAATACTTCGCCAAGGAGAGCAGGTTAGACCACACTTCTTTCAGTTCTTCATCTCTGAGGATCTGTTGCATAATACTGATGATAATCATGCAAGTGTTGTTCCAGGCATCCTCGTCTTTCAGCATGTACTTAACAACGCCATTGGGTGAAAAGACCTCATCCATTTCTGATGTTATTATGTCTCTCTGTTCTACAAACCGGGTACATTCCATGAGAACGTTACGGCCATTTTCCACTTTGTTTGTGCAGTAACGTCAAAGTCGATCATCTACATGTCTGAATTTGTGCAGCAGCCGTGCCCCGATAAGAATTGCGTCAGATGGTAGTTGAGCGTACCATGCTTGCGAGACACACAATCACGGATGTTCGGTATAAGCTCGAACGTCCAACGTCCCTTTTTCGAACTTTGCCACAAGTCCGTTTGTGAGACTACGCAACAGGAACTTCCGTGCATCTTAGGACAATATTGCCGCTAGTTCGACCGGCTTGCAGTTTGCAAGAATGCTTATTGCATCATCTGACACGGTTCTGAACGCACAGCATACCCTGATGGAATTGAGACAATACACGGAGGCCGCTCCTTTCATGTATGATCTGTAGCTAGTTGCGGGTGCAGCATATCGGATGATGGATTTGCTGACTGCCGCAAATAGCCATGGCTACCGTGTTCTTGAATGATTTCTTGCTTGCGAACATTAGGTGGCACCTAAAGTTGAGCCTGCAGTCCAAGATGACCCCAAGATATTTAATACACGGTGTTGACGTTAAATCTTGTGACCCAACATGTATGCCTAGTGATTCCATCTTTTTCCTACTGCTTATTAGCACCACCTCCGTCTTATGATCTGACAGTTCTAGACCACTTTATAACCAATTGATGACTTATGTGTTTATACTTAGTATCTCCAAACCTAGAGACTTGAAGTCTTTTAATGATAATAGTTTTCTACTAACTATAAGTTACAACACCATATGATTACAAACATTTTTATGTTTCGACTCAATTTTGTTTTATGACTCATCAAATTGGGTAAGTACATAAGTGTATATACGTTTGTATTGTTTTGTGCATACATATACAATAGTATATACATTCTTACTTATATACTATTTACCCAACTATCTAATGAACTCTTACCAATTCAAATATCTTTTAAAGCAATCACATACAATCTGTGCTTCCTTACATCTCTACATACAATAGTATGATTATATAATCAAATAGTATACGGATAAGACATTCATGGTAGTCAGTTGTAAAATATCACAGCATATACTTACATACATTTCATGTCTACTTGGAATTTTATAGCTGCCATGTTATCAGTTTTAATCTTAATTCAAGCAATTTCCAAGGAAAGCTTATTTTAGTAATTTGTCTTTGACAAAAAAAAAAAAAACAAAATGAAAAGGAAAAATTTTATAAAAAGTCAAAGAAATTTTCACTTCAACTGATAATTTCACTCAATTTACGCGCCCTGATGAACAAAGTTTTCCCATTTGCATTCGTTTGGTAACGATGACGATAGCAATGGTGGTGGCAACTGAGTTCTTTGCCCAAGTTTTCAAGTGCTTAGAAGGTGCCAATTAGGGATTTCCGCTTCAATTACTTTTAAGATTGCACACGTTTTCATATTGCATAATTTTCACATGACAAACTGAAAACTTTTCTCATTCATATCAAGAAAGCTCAGGCATAATACAACTACTAGTTCTATCCAAACTATCATAGTAGCTTAATGCTTAATAATGTAAAACCCAATTCAAATTATCAATGAAAATATGTTACGACTATAACTTAACTTTAATACGTGTAAATACAATAAAACAAAATCATAGAAAATAGAGGATTACTCATACTACCCTTATATTATCATATGTTTATACACAATCCCCAATCCCATGTACAAGATTTCATATTGTCATGACAATGATGATTTCCTGTCATACCATATACTACTTAGTAATATACTACGTGATATTAATGAACATTTTCCACACGTGGAACAACACGATAGAAAAGCCAAGTGAAGTCATTGATTGTTCGGTATGAACTTAAGTGTTTGTTGGATTGTATAAGTATTTTCAAAGGCAAGTAAATGAACAAATATCTGATCATCATCAGCATAAATCACACGCAACAAGCCACTCGTTGATTGCTTTGCCTTATCAACTGTTGTGTAGAATAGTATTAGTACTGCAGTAGGTTAAGGAAGGGGTAGTGAAATAACAAGACCAACACCAACACAAGCAAGAGTCACACTAATTATCAACTTAATGCACATTGTACTCTAATCGATGGTTCATCATTATTGTGTATGGGTGCACCCATAACAACTGCTCCTTCTTATCTAGCATCCTTTCTCCTTCTCTTTTCTTCAAAGTGATTGCATTGCATAAAGTCAAAAGCATTCATTGCAAATACAAGAATAATTGACGACAACGATGATAATGAGCATCAATGGAAATCCACACACACACACACACAAGGCGAAACATACTTACAAGACAAATGGTAATACAAGTGATTGAGGGGGAGACAAGAAGATGCTTACAATATACTCGTTTATAGTTGGAGCTCGCAACAGGCATTGCCTCATTCAAGTCATCATCAGTTGAAGATTTCGTTGCCAGCAGGATTATAATCCTGTGGAAACACTTGAAAATGATGGATGAAAATTATCGTTTTCTGCAACGCATGCAAATGTGCAAAATTACTTTTCAGATGATTAATGCTTTGCGAACAAATTTTCATAGTGGTGGAGGACCCCTTCTTCAACTCACAGTCCCAATCCGCCCGGCGACTTAACATTCTCTCAATGGAAACATTCTGAAGCCCCCCGTACCCCATACGCTTTGTTGTTGTTTTACTGCCAGTGCATGTGTACAGAGTATTCATTCTTTGATAGTTGCAAGCTTGTAATATGTCCGGAAGTGTATAATAATTAAGCCACAAATGCGTAAAGCCATTAAGAAGAAAAATACAATGAAAAAATGAAAATATTCAACATTAAGTTTATATTGTTGCAAGTAAGTCATTAAAGACTTTGTTGCTGATGTGTTGAAACTGCATATTTCCAAGTATTGTTAAATGGTCAATCATATTTTGCAATTTTACGACAATATTTTATAACAAAAATTGAAATTTTTTTCCTTAAATAATTATAACATCATACAACAATAAAATTTGTATACACTTTCACTTGATTCCAATGTTTTGTCACATCCATCATATAGTCCAGACCCATCTATCAGAATTAAATTTATTTTGCTCCTTATGGTGCTGCCCCACGATCATAGAAAAATATAATATTTGACATAGATTTGATATTTACATCATATTATATGACGTGGCCATACACGCTTTGAAAACTATAACGAAAAATATGATATAAGTTTTGTCTGACATAGAAATATGACATAGCCTAGTTATTTTTAATATGAGCAATAGCAACAGAGGCCTTCACTTCAGGGGGAGAGTTAAGTAGGATAGGGGGAAGAATTAGAAAAGTGCAGGACCAGATTTGAACGTGAATCGAACCCATGTCTCTGGAATGTCAACTCGGCGCACTAACTTCCGAGCCAACGAGTCAATGTTATTTTATATGATGTCTTTTTCTTGAAAGTTGTAGATTCTTTTACGTCAAATCTTCTAACGACATGCGAACGTAATTTTTACAAGACTTCTCATCCTCGTTAACCAGTCCTTTTAACAAATTTTCATCTATTCACTCTTTCTTTCTGTCTCGGATGGAAAAAAAAAATATAACAAAATTTTACATCATATGAAGTGTTAATATGACAAATTTCTTCAACCATATTTCTATGAAATATATTTTATCAAAGAGCTATTCACATGCTCATCATATATTTATATGACAAGTTGTCATATCGTGGGGCAGCATGTTTGAATGGTAGAACATAGCTTTCGAATACTTCATCAAGCAGCACCTTGATAAGATTTTCGCAGAGGAGACTTCTATTTAACGAAGTTACATATTTGGATAACACTGCGGTTTTCTTTCATGAAAATTATTGATTCATTTTAAGGCCAACTTTATGACTGCCGCATATAACATAAAGAGAGTACATGTTTGCAAAACAAAAAGTTCTAAAACGGAACCGCTGATTTGTCCACAACACTATAGTACTCAATGACATCACAGTTCACAGTTGTGGTTACGATTAGTAACTTCAAAGGTATGAAAATGAACTGGCGGCAGCTCTTGGCAGCGATATGACGCAGACTAATGATCTTCTCCAAAGAAGTTTGCAAAGCACTGTGTACAATGCTCATTTAATTATTATGGATCACAACAATGTTTAATGCAATAATGTTGAAATAAATAGTTAAAAAGAAAAATGATCAACTTTTCCGGAACGGCTCCAGGCATAGAATGAAGTATGGGTTTTTTAAGTGAGATGAAATTTCAAATTAATTTAATCAGATATGGGGAACGGCAGCCAGGTCCCATCGTTGAAAGTGCAAAGATTACAGAACTACGCACTGCGCATAACCACTGGCTGCCCATTATATATTCGGAGCAGTCACATCATGACCTAGATGTAGCCTACGTTGATGAGAAAATTAACTTTCATTCAAGTCGGTACACTGATAGACTGTGGAACTACATTAACAGACTGGCTAGGAAATTTGTCCATTCCACCCCAATACACGGACTGAAAAGACGTCACCAAAAATGATTGATAATTAATTAAGAACTGTAAATATTGTAAATAATTTAAAAAAGTAAATACTGTAAATTAAGGTATATTCTTGGCGATTACAACTTATGTGTTAACTGCACCCTGATTGGTAACAGCATAATAAAGAACAATACATGTGTATATGAAAAAAAAAGGGTGCTTTGAGAAAATCAGAGAACTCTGATTTTGACATTCCAACTGCTTACAACAATATAAGAGGACTGTAACAAATTTCAGTTCCTTTCAACTGAGAGCATAGCATTCATAGGAATGGATGGCCTTCTGATAGAAAGTATACATAAGAGTATACTTAGGATGAAAGATACAAAAAGCCAATGAATTTGAAACACTTACTTCATTGTTATTGCTATTGTCATCGCAACTTTCAGTTGGAAGAACTGCTTTATTCATATCGATAAAGAAGAAGCGAAAGCAGTTTAAGAACCACAAAATTCCTTTGGTTTTTGTTAGATGAGTTTTAATTTTCATTTATACAACAAAATTTCATTATAGCAAAGAAACCAAATTGCCGAAAGTGAATACAATTCAATTTACATGAAATACACTTGTCACGTCATCTTAGGAACCGCAGCATGCAGTGTTACTGTTATTTTCGACCAATATTCTGTGTATCTGCGCGCACTGGCAAACAAATTCAATTTGGTAACCTCAACCAAGACACAAATGTAGCAGCCACAGCATGCTCGAGAAACCAATACAAATACGAGTACTAAACAGAGAAATAGTACATTCATATAAAACACTCGTACACACCCGCTGGCCCAAAATCTTGCGAAATCGGTGGTAGGAGGACTCAAGTATCTACAAACATACTATTGTACATACTTGTATCTCGTTTTGGAAATTTGACAATGCAGCTTGCCAAACAAAAGATACGAGATTCGTGCTTGACGTTCTATTCCTATTCCAATTCCTTTTTCTCTCCTTATCCCTTTTTCCCATTATTTGGTTTTGTATTCATTTTCATCTGTTTGTTTTTTTTTTTCTGTCGATTTCCTTTTTGTTGACAAATAGAAAATGTTCAGCTTGTTCGGTATGCCATTGTGGAAAATTAATGATATGGGCAGTTGCAATCGAATCGAATCGACTTTGTCCATTTTCTATTCTATTTTGCCATTTTTATTGTCGCTGTTCAATAGTTGAGATAAAAATTGAAAAAAGAAGCCACATGCCAACTAAAAAAGTGAAGCGCATAAAACCAATGTCCAGGAAATGGCATAGAAAAATGCATCGTCTCCGGTATGTGTAGTACAACATTTCAAGTGCTATTCACTGCGGATGCTCGTATATAGTACATACGTATGTGAATTTATGTGTTTATTTGCATGTGTGCTTGAGAAAAGGCGTAGTCCTCTTTGGCAAACACATTGTTTAGCTGGCAGCTCATAGATATTTTCATTTGCATTATCCTTTTGTATTGAGTTATCGACATGTAAACTGGGATAATGGCAACTTTAACATCTTTAAAGTACTCTTAAGCTTATGCCAAGTCCGGGTATACAATTACTTAGTTTGATCTTATACTCCATTCAAACCCACATTAATCTAAGTGACCCATTTTCTTTTTTTTTTTTTTAGGTTATCACTACTCTTGGAATTAGAGTTTTAAATTAAGTATTCTATATTTAATGTTAAAAATATTGATAAACAAGTTGATTACAAAATTGTTTCACTGAATTTAATATATGGTAGTCAGATACAATGACATCAGTTCGCATATAATTACACGAATATTGTATTTTTCCATTTAATAAACCAGACATGAATGAAATATTAAACAAATTTAGTTATGCTCTATATTTTCTGTGTATTTTTATATTTGTAATGCGTGTCTTACATGAACATGCAAGGCCGCATTTAGTAGTGTTGAGGCCCGGGACAATGAAGAAAGAGGAGGCCCTTTAATCAAGTTTCAATTAAAAAAAAAATAATCTCATTTGGACTCTTTCTCCCATCAAAGCAAACAACTCTTTACACATTGTAGATGAAAGATAAAGGACGTTGCCGCTTTCTTTATAAGCCTTTTCTTTGAAATGAGTTGAGAGAAATTGATCTAACTCTGCGAGCAATACTAAAACACCTAGAATATTGCCATTTCTCGGTGAACCAATAAATTCGTCAACACCTCTTAATGATAATCCTAAGAAATTTTATTTTGCTAACAAATCGCATTAAATTTTTTGTCAATATTGCGATTGATCTGCTTCTTCTCTCGCTAAACTCTTTTCGATGCGTTCCTGTGTCACTTCTAGTTTTGCTAAAAAATTAATGATAGCTTCTAGATGATTTTTTGAGTTTCCATGTTCAGAAATAAGCTCAAATGCATGTTTCCAGTCGTTAAATACATCTCCACGGAGTTGTTTTTTTTTTTTTAACTTTTTCCTTAATGGGAGGGAAACAAAACCAGAAACGATTTAAAGTCTCATTTTATTGTTATTACATATTTGAATCTAATGTGTGAGGGCCCGGGGTTCTCGCACCGGTTGCCCTCTCGTAATCCGACCCTTTGAACATGGAAAAAAGGAAAAAATTTACAATCAATGAAAAAGGAGCCACATTGCCCCACTAGAAAAACAAATAAAATAATTGTTAAAGAGTTTTACTATATCAACTATTTGGAAAGATGAAAATCTGTAATGAAAATGTCATCATGAAGAATTGTATCAATGTTTATCGTATTGATTAAAAATACCTATATCCTAATTGTAAGATAATAGCAATTACATTATTTGTTTATAGCTCGCGACGCATTTAGTTCGAATTCTGCTGTAAACATACTAATTTTATGTATTAACAAGTTTACTAAAATTTATGTTAAAAATACATAGCAATAAAATATTTTTTTTAATAATGTATAACCTTTAAACGAATAGATAATTGTAAAAACTAATCCAAATCAAAACTAGTTTTTTTAATTCAAAATTATAACGTTCGCATCAACAACTTGTAATTTGCAACACTTTTATAAAACAATATAGCACTGTACAACACTGCTAATAAGAAAAAGCTCACATTGACAGGTTTAGAGTGACCATTTCTGTCATGTAGATATTATTTGGTTTGTTGAGTATTCGCTACAAGATAATATACGAACGTTCGCGCTTATGAACGTACATGTGAATGGGACAAAGGGAGGAGACTCCAGTGTTGCCATCAAATCAAATGTGACTCGGGGTGCCAACCATGAATGCCATTCAAGAAGAAGATAAATACTAAGATTGCTGTCACTGAGAGAGAGAGAGTGTGTAAACGATAATTTTTTGCACAAATTTCGTTTAAATCAAGTTGTATTAAAGAAACAACAGTTATTGATGAATATTTAAAATCAATAACAACAACAAATTGATTTAATAAAATATATAAAAAGCAGAAAGTGTCGATTAAAAAATGGAAGCACTCATACCGGTCATAAATAAATTGCAAGATGTCTTCAACACAGTGGGCTCTGATTCAATACAATTGCCACAAATAGTTGTGCTTGGCAGTCAGGTAAAGACGAGTCATGACACTAAAAACAATATCTAACAACACAAATACAAAAGACATTAATTGAACTTGAACAAAGCATAATTGTGATTTATTAAAATTCATATCTAATGCAATTTTTTATTGAATTCCAATGCATTAATTATATAACTTACGCATTTGCGCATATGCCGGCACATTTTTCCTAACAGAATTCAGTTTTTTGCATTTTTATAAGAATGATTTAGTTTTTTTATTCCTTTATGTAAGTAATAGAAAACAGTTGCTTGCTAAAAACAGAAAAATCAATATCATCATTGGACGTTGACAGCATAAAGCAGCTGCTGACACATTCCGTCACACATACACAATGCGCAAGCCCCTCAAGCCCGCCCGCCATAACACGAGCGATGACTATATGCATAAACACTCATTCGTTCATTGAGTTCAAGTAAAACTTCTTGTATGTTGATTACGATTAAGAATTTCTTTTGTCGTCAGCTTGTTTTTGTATATATTTTGCTATATAATTCACAACTTGTCTGTGACAATGAACTCCTTCAAAATGTGTATAGTCATATTGCAAAGTTGCTGATAAGGATCTTCTATACATAGACACATATATAATATACACGTTTTCTAACCATTACAGAGCTCTGGCAAAAGTTCAGTTATTGAAAGCCTTGTGGGACGCTCATTTCTGCCACGCGGTACTGGAATTGTTACTCGTCGCCCACTTATCTTGCAGTTACTATACTGTCCCTTAGATGATCGAGAAAATCGTTCTGCAGAAAATGGTTTGTTTTAAATATAGATAGAAACAAATTCGAACTCCATTTATTAAACAAACTCAATTCTTTCCCAGGAACTGTTAGTGCCGAAGAATGGGGTCGTTTCCTGCACACGAAAAAAACTTTTACTGACTTCAATGATATACGCCGCGAGATCGAGGATGAAACAGATCGTGCAGCTGGCAGTAATAAAGGCATATGCCCGGAGCCAATTAATTTGAAGATATTCTCTACGAGAGTAGTTAATCTTACACTAGTCGATTTGCCGGGCATCACAAAAGTGCCTGTCGGTGATCAACCAGATGATATTGAAACGCAAATCAAGAACTTAGTATTGAAATATATCGAAAATCCCAATTCAATTGTATTGGCTGTGACTGCCGCAAACACTGATATGGCAACAAGTGAGGCTCTGAAACTGGCCAAAGATGTTGATCCCGATGGCAGACGGACTTTAGCTGTAGTAACTAAGCTAGATCTTATGGATGCTGGCACTGATGCAATTGACATACTTTGTGGCCGAGTTATACCCGTTAAGCTGGGAATTATTGGTGTCATGAATCGTTCACAACAGGATATTATCGATAAAAAACACATTGACGATCAGTTAAAAGATGAGGCGGCATTCTTGCAACGAAAATATCCAACACTAGCGACCCGCAATGGTACGCCATATTTAGCTAAAACACTCAATCGATTACTAATGCACCACATACGTGATTGCCTCCCAGATTTAAAGGTTTTTATTTTAGTGATATTTGAAAAAAATATATAATATAAATATAATATAAAATATTTATATTTTTTATAATTTCAGACACGCGTCAACATTATGGCTTCACAATTTCAATCTCTACTCAACTCCTATGGCGAAGATGTGTCAGACAAAAGTCAAACTCTGCTGCAAATTATTACAAAATTTGCTAGCGCCTATTGCTCGACTATTGAGGGCACCGCGCGTAACATTGAAACTACTGAATTGTGTGGTGGCGCACGCATCTGTTATATTTTCCACGAAACCTTCGGACGTACACTGGACTCGATACACCCATTGGCAGGGCTCAGCAAGATGGATATACTTACAGCCATACGCAATGCTACCGGTCCAAGACCAGCACTTTTTGTGCCCGAGGTTTCATTTGAGCTGCTTGTGAAACGGCAAATAAGACGTTTGGAAGAACCATCGCTGCGTTGTGTTGAACTGATCCACGAGGAAATGCAACGTATAGTCCAACATTGCGGCAACGAAGTGCAGCAAGAAATGTTGCGGTAAGTATTCAATAAAGATAATATTTGATATATTATTTGCTTATATACAATTTTATTGTAGTTTTCCAAAGCTTCACGAAAAGATCGTGGATGTTGTTACGCAATTATTGCGTCGTCGTTTACCAACAACAAATGTTATGGTCGAGAACTTAGTGGCCATTGAATTGGCATACATTAATACTAAGCATCCTGATTTTCATAAGGATGCGGCATTAGTGCCTAGTCTATTAAAAACGGACCATATCATTGATCCATATAATATGACAGGGCGTCGTGCTAATACACCACGTACTACGAATTCATCACCACAAGTATCTACAATGTCACTGCAACAACAACAACAGCAACAACAACAGCAGCAGCAGCATCAACAACAGCAGCATAATCAGCAGCAACAACAACAACATGCTGCTGATGGTTCAGATCAAGTGAGTTGTTTTTCAATACTTTATTGCCTTTATTTTGTATTCCATTTTTAATTCTTATTATTAAATTATAGAATCATGTTGGTGAAAACTCATCATCAGTGACTAGCACTTGGCTTTCAAACATTTTACCACCGGCGTCTATGCGTCCAGATAGTATTGAGAATTCCGCAAGCAATACGCCAGTGCACAACAATGTTGTCAGTCCTGTTAAACCAGTGAATTTGTTGCCTGACGTACCCGCCGTTCATAATCCCAGACGACTGACGGACAAGGAGCAAAAGGATTGCGATGTTATTGGTTTGTCCTATATTTCTTATTGATCTATCTGAATGTTATACTATATATGAAATCTTCGTATTACAGAACGTCTTATTAAATCATACTTTTACATTGTACGCAAATCCATACAAGATTCTGTGCCCAAAGCAATTATGCATTTTTTGGTTAATTATGTTAAGGATAATTTGCAAAGTGAACTTGTTACACATCTTTACAAATCGGACCGCGCAGAAACTCTACTTAATGAATCCGATCATATTGCAGTTAGACGAAAAGAAGCTGCCGATATGTTAAAGGTGAAAATTGAAATCTGTTTAAATCTGAAGTGTAACTAAATTGTATGTTTTTCCATTTAGGCACTCACGCGTGCAAATCACATTATTAGTGAAATACGGGAGACACATATGTGGTAAAAATTGAGAAACTCATTATGAAACTTACCAAATTAGAGTGCTGGTGCTTTTCTGCGAATATCACTACTGGATTTCGAATCATTAAGGCAACTCATCATTTACTCAAGCGTATTAAAACAATTTTGTCTTATTCAGATTATCCAAAGTGTTTATTAAAAACAAAAGAAAAACAACAACATCTACCTATTGATATTTATAGAATTGATTGTATCACATCGCATTCGTTCATAACAATCTTTTTAAGATGATCCACACACTTTAGTTTTAAGTTACAAATTGTTTGTTATAGCGTTTCTTCTAACTAAATGTTTTTCTTTTCTTTTTTTTTTTTTTGGTACAAAAACAACATGTATACACATTTTTATTTATATAATCATTTGTTTCTTTTTAAATTCCATGTTAAGGCAACGAAGATGGACTATTCTGCCTGCATCATAATTATTTCATGTTTGTAATTCGCATGTCGCACATTTAAATGAATTTTTACCTAGACAAAGAAATAAACTTATGAAAATTAATAGAGATTTTGTATTTTCTTTTTTCATACGCTTCATATTATATTGGAGATCACAGATAGTATATCTGTGGCAACAAGTCAAAGTAGCTTATGTCGAAAATTGAGTTTGAACGTTATTTCGAAAAATAAGACTTAGAAACATGGTTATATCATTTTGCACAAAATGGGCAATATCTCAAACATAGATTTTTCGACATAAACTACTTTGACTTATTGCCACAGAGATGTACATGGGTGGTAATACTGCCAGCAAGAAACATACCCAAATGATTACCTCAGTTTTAGAAATAGAAAGATATAATTGCTAGGATACACCATGAACAATGTATTTTAATTGGTCGAGATTGACGATGTTACAAAAATAGGAGAGTTTGAGCTCCTACAATGTTCAACTTACCGTTGGTCATTAAATTAGCAAAATAGGAAAGTCAAGAATAATAAGTTAAAGTCAAAAAGTGTGAGTGACTCAGTAAGATTGGCTCCTGGAGGGCTTGCTTCGAGAGCAACATCCTACTTAAAGGTAATTACAAAAGTCATGGACAATCGTATCGATAATCAATTTTTAAGTAAGTCAGTAAGGTACGTCAAACTGATCCGACTGTATCGGTATTCACTATGCAAATAAAATAGTTAAGCACGGTCGTTCCCATTGATATTATGTTCACCAGCAGTCATTTCTCAAGTTGGAAAATAACAAATTGCCACCCTATTGCTTTGATGTTCTATACACAAGTCTGTATAAATCGAGGACTGCCGATCACATCGAAGCAAAAATGGCCTAAATAGTCTACATTTGTTTTTATAATCTTTGATTTCCACTACAACCATAAAATAATAGCTTATTTGGTTTCATACTCTTATAAATATAGTTGAATATATTCAAAATAATGCTTTAATTCATTTTGTGTGGACAACATAAAAAACTTTAATACTTGCAAAGTTAAATTCTTGATTGGAAAACATAGTTTAATTTGTTTTGTAAATGCAACACGGCTGCCAACATGATTCCCGGCTAGATATTGAATGCATTTAATGTTTCTATTGTACATATATAGTGTGGTATGTGGTATAATTCTGTTTAGTTCTTTTCCGATAATACTCGTACAATGCTACCTAGGCCACCTTTCGCAAATGCCTTTTCATGCCATTGCAGCAGGTGTCCACTGGAGCCTTCTGATGGTATTTCAAAGCCACGATAGATGTACTTCATCAGTACATCGATAAGATCATTTTGTTCAACTGTATCGACTGCCGTATCCATTTGTGAGGCCTTAATAGATAACATTACGCGTAGAGTCAGATTGAGGGCGTTGTCCTGTATTATCACAATCATAATTATATATAAGTATATACATTAAATAAATCAAGAAAATTACTACAAATGTAGATATATTACTTACTTTAACCTGCTGCTGCTTGGAGCGCAAAGGTGCATTTTGCAAAACATTTACTAAAGCCTCCACATATTTGCCTTGCGAGAGCATTGCCATGATTTCTTGTTCATCCGGTCCAGTGCTAACTGCTGCATCAGCTTCGTCATCCTTAAAGTTATCCTCATTGAATTGATCAACATCAATTTTACGAAAAGCCGAACTTGAAGTATTTTTCGCCATTGTGACACAAGTAAATTTTGCTAAATAAAAAATAAAATTAAGTAAATTTTCACACACACACACACACACACAAAATGAATCACAATCCAAAAGAAATTACTGATAATAACACGGCAACACTAAGAAAAAACAGCTGATTATCGATTAAAGTAGGCAACACTGTCACTTTGACATAGAACAGCTGTTTCTGATTTGTTTTGTAAAAAATAGCGTAAGTTTTGTCTTATTTGTTAGAAAATATTCAAAATTCCCTTTTAATAATGTCTAAATTACAGAAAATGACAAAATATATAGGCCTTGACCGCCTGGGCAATCTCTTTCGTGCCATACGAGAAGCTGGTGGCTTGAAACAAGCTTATTTAAGGCTATTTAGGTAAAACCATTTATGCCACTTATATAAGCGGTCCACTCAATAAATACTTATGTATATGCCGTTTTAAATTTCTAGAACCGATGATCTGAAGTTTGGCACATTGGTGGGCATTGATAAATACGGCAATAAGTATTATGAAAATCCTTATTATTTCTATGGCCGAAACCGTTGGGTTGTTTATACACCCCATGTACATTTTAATTACGATGGCTCACAAATACCAGCAGAATGGTTTGGCTGGATGCACTACAAGGTAAAGAAGACATTTTGGGCAGTTATAATTTAAAGTAATTCATCAAAATACTGAAATTAATTTCAGACGGATTTGCCACCAACACGCGATGGTTGCCGTCCCAAATACAAATGGATTGCCGATCACAGCGAAAATCTGTCCGGCACTAAAGGTAAGTTAAACTTAAACAATTAAAGAAGCAACTAAAATAGATTCTTTTTTTACAGAGGCATATATGCCCTATTCAACCACGCGTCCGAAAATCGAAGCTTGGAACCCCAAAAAGTCATGTAATTAAAATAATTATATGCGAAAGCAAAAACACCTATAGATTGATGATTGCATAAAAGTAAAATAAATAAGAAAAACTATTTATTAAAATTATGCTTATTCCATTATGATTGACACTTTTCCACTTTTTTCATAGACTTTGTGTGGTTTATGGCGTTACCCTATTGATGAAATAATTATATACCATTCACTTGGATCAAGCCACCACTACCAATTGAAACGATTGACAAAAATTATTGTTTGCTTAATTAAAATTGATTTTAATTGAATCAAAAATGCTTATGACTATAACCTATCTTAAAAAAGGGACAAGTACAAACATACTTATTAGTATTTTACTCGTGATCAGCATCATATTCCGCATTGATAGCTTCCTCCTCCATCTTTTTTTTCTTGATTTGAAGTTCTATTTTCTTGTGTAGCCAACGAGACATATTGATGCACTTTATAATGATGGCTATACGTATACGCTGCTCGGAGCCACCGACTACATTAAGTACACATACGATAATATCTTCAATGCGAGCAGAATCCAATTTTGATTTGTATGGAAGTCTCCCTCGACGGTCGTCAATAGCTGCGGTTGTGGTGCCTGTTAGCGTTTGTGTTGCCAATTCTTTTTTGCTGAAAAGAATATTCAACAAGTTATGAGTTGCCGCTAGCAATGAAGTCCATGGAATTTGGTTATATTGTTCAAGGGAAATTTTGGTTCCATTGGGCCCAAGTATATACTCGCTTCCAATCAGCTTAGGATATCCTTTAATAAGTGAGAGTTTACGTTTTACAGGAGGGAGTTGAGTGACGGATTTATTTGCAGCGCAATTCACGTTTTTCTCTTCAGATTTAAGCTGCCCCAAAGAAGTTTGGGCTGTTTTTTTTGCATTTAACATGCTTTCGAATTTTTTTTGTAGTGCTGTAGACATCAGTTGACGCATTTTCAAAAGAAACCTTTGTCTCTTAATAACATCACTAGGATTTGTCAACGGAATCGCACGCAAGAACTCACGCATAGGTTGACTGAATAATTTATTATACTCAACGAAAAGCATGGTGTTTTTCTTGTCTGGTAATTTTGGGGCGACTGGAATTTTTAAGTTTTCATCCACATCCATGTCCATTGACTCCTCGTCATTATCGTTTAAATTTGTTTCAGAAATTTGTTCCTCAGAATCGGACAAGCTACTGAATCCTGCAGTATTTATAGAGGCTTGCAATTCCAAGCCACCAAATGTGTTTTTTGTCTTCGGACTGATTGGAGCACTTAATATGAGTGGCTGCGGCGGCAATGAATTTGGTAACGACTCTGGGTGAGATTTCTGCATACGTTTTTGTTCCATATTGATTATGTTTTCTGGTGTTGTGGGTACGTTTTTTCGATCCATCAGTTCTATATTGTATCTTAGAAAAGGAATTGTTGTGGTGTATTGTTGTGTATTGACGGGATACGTTTGTAAATCGATTCCCAATGGATACTGTTCTTATTCCTGGCGATTTCGTCTATAAGAGTTATTACATTGATTAATTATTTACCACTTAAATGCTTCTGTCAACTGTAAATGTTCCAACTTACATGGTTTTTTCATGTGAAGATTCCATAGAATTGGTCTCAGAATTCCTGTTTTGTTTTCTAAGTATGAGATAACAGGAGTTGCACTATGCAAATAATTATCGCGCAAAAATTTGCATACCTGCCCCCACACACACACACGCACTCACTCACTCATACACTCACACTCATCCAGTGCATTAACATACAAAATCCAATGCAAATACTTACCATAATCACAAACACGTCTGAATGTGAATTTTCTGTGAGTATGCTGCGTCTCCTTCTAAAGATCTTTCCAAAAAAAAAAAAAAAAGAAGCAGACAGACCAGCTTAGTTTATTGTTGGAAATTCCATTACTGATCCCATGCATGCTTAACAACTTCTAAGGAAAGTATTTTGCAGCAAACAATATAACGTTTTTCAAATTCAATAGTGGAAATTCTTCTACCTGAAATACAGAAATGGAAACAAAATGTCTAAAAATAGACAAAGGAGATAAACAAAAATGTTTGCAAAAGGAAACTACACTCAATGTTGTTTGTGTTTTAAGGTCATAAGAAACCATAATCCCAGTTAGGGAGAAAAAGTGGGTGTAGCATCAAATAAACTAAAATTTTATCAACGTTCTGATTTGAAAAGTATATATATTTTATTGACGGAACTAATTTTGCTTCAAAAAAATTATATTAATAAGTAGAAGAAACCATAATTCCAGCTAGGGAAAAAAATGGGTATTATATCATAAATTAAAATGTTTTGATTTTGGACAATCTAACAAATTTTTAAATTTTGTATGAAAAATGTACGCACAATTTCTGCCTACTAACTCAAATACTAAAGGACTTACACATGTTTGAAACTCTCTTTTATACCTTGTTACATGTCACTAATAATATTTTCCTTTTCAGAGATATTACCCTAATTTTCTGTTTAAAATATATGATGATTCTTGATAAATTTTGTATAGTTCTCATAAGATTAAAGGCAATTTATATACATTCCGACGTCACCAATCGAACGCCTTATATTCTGCCGTTGTTCTACCTAAGTTAGGATCATCATCAACTGCCAATAACAATATACGTCCCATTACATCTCATGCTGACATCATTTCATCAACACAGATTACGCCCTTTGTTCCGATCTCGAAAAACTTAGTCATAAGTACATCCCTCGCAACTCAACTACTCTCCGACACCAAAATGAAAATATTTTCTAAGCACACCAACAAACTTAAATCAACTTTGAAACCTAAAATTTTCTCCAAAACTAAATCATTCACCCAACTTAACAAACCTAGCCTCCCCAGCAAATCAAATTTAGATACCGTTGACGATGAAATGACTTAATTTTATCATATTCTCATTCTAATGGCTGGGCCGGGGAGTGGACCTGCGTCTCTCTTGGATCGAGGATTTTCTCCGGTGGTCCAGGGGGACGTGTGTTCCTCGATCCGGCCCAGTCTTCTTATATCTACTCGCTGGGCAGTTCTCGCACGTTCCTCAAGCCGGGTTTAGCTGCCCGGCGCCATTTTTTTACAAAACTGATCAAACCCACCTTCTTATTAATTATTTCCATAATAGTTCTGTTATATTTTCTTTATGCTTAAGATCTTGCAGTGGAACGTTAATGGTTATTTAAGCAATTACGATCAGCTACAAGTACTAAATTAAACTACATAACCCTAATATTATATCCTTACAGGAAACTCATATTTGCCCAAAGCGCAACTTTCCCATACCAATTAATTATAGTTGGTACCAACATAACTCATCACCCAACTCATCCGGTAGTATTTCTCTTCTCATTCATAACTCATTACAACATGAAATTCTTTCTCTTGCGACTCTGTTGGCATTTCCGTCAAGTCCAGGGTCACGTTGAACATTATTTCCGGTTACATTCCTCCTAACAAATCATTCACTCTTCGTAACCATCGCAATGTTTTTGCTAGCACCTCGTACTGTTATTACTGGCGATTTTAACGGATGGCACTGTACTTGGGGTTCTCCTGTCAACAATCGTAGAGGCAACACTTTAATTCTACTAAACGATGGCCAACCTACACACTTTAGCACACATTACATTTTAAGCCACATTGATCTAACCCTGGCTACTCCTTCATTAGCCACGATTGCATCTTGGCACATAGAGTCCGATCTACATGGCAGCGACCATTTTCCGATCATCATCTCCCTCTTCAGCCCCTCTTCATCACAATTGAAACATACTACAACTTTTAACACTAATCATGCCAACTGGAAAAATACACAGTTCCAACTTTAAGGTACAGCCATGAAAAACCAGTTAGCTCTAACATAAACAAAAAATCTTCCAACATGACTAAAATTATTCATCAAAGCGCTAACATCTCCATTCCACAGTCCCACTTTAATCCATCCAAAACTAAATCTGTCCCCTGGTGGAGCCGCAAACTTCAAGAACTTAAAGTCATCAAGAACTCACTCTGATCCATCTTAAAAAGAAACATTTCCATAGCAATCATTATAGCATACAAAAGAGTTAACGCCCTTTTCAAAAAAGGACACAAAATTTCTTTCTATCCATTCAATCTCGGATCCTTCTGATCCAACAGCTATCACCAACAAGCAGGAGATCGCTGAAAGATTTTGCAGGTTCTGGTCCTCAGAATCAAGCGACATTAATTTTTCCTCAGCTTTTTGCAGACAGAAATCTAACTCCCTACCTTTACCGCTCCCGTACACTCCATCTCATACTGCAAGTCAAAAAGAAACTCCGATTTTTACCCTGGAATTTACTCTTGCTCTTTCAAGTCTCAAAGGCAAGACGCCTGGAATAGACAGGATATCATACCCCATGCTCAAACATCTTCATTCATCCTTCCAGCGTCGTCTGCTCAACAGCATTTTCAATAATTTCATTCCCCAGCACTTCAAACTTTGCAAAACTATTCCTATTCACAAACCCAATACAGACAAAACCAGCCTCAATTCTTATCGCCCGATCTCTCTCAACCCATGTTGCCCCAAGCTATTAGATAAGATCATAGCCAATCGACTCTGGTGGTTTGTTACAAAAGAAAAACTCATTGATAGTTGTCAATCTGGTTTCAGAAAAGGGAAATCCATATCAGACACCCTAGCTACTCTTGACTTCCCAATTTCCTCCTCCCTCTCCACCAAAAACCACATTTCCATCATATCATTAGATTTCAAGAAAGCGTTCGACAAAATGGGTGTACACACTATTATTGACGAGCTATCTTACGTGTTAAACTTTATGAAAAACCGTAAAATCAAAGTCAACATCGACTACATTTACTCTGACATCTTACCTTTACATAACGGAATTCCTCAAGGGTCCCCACTATCAGTAATACTATTCCTCATATCGTTTAGTAAACTGAATAGAATCATTGTACTGCACCGTCAGCTCGACTTTTGTGCTTATGCAGTTGATTACCACATCATTACAAAATTTAGGAAAAACAGTCCCCCAGATATAGACCCTTTACTTAGGAATATTCTTCAGTGGTGTTCCTCCCATACAAACCCAAATTAAATGAGAAACTTATAAAGAATAAAAGTACAATAAAATTGCCACTCAAACTGATGTGATGCTAAGAAAGGAAGGTTGGATGCAACCCGGAGGAGCGTATCTTTGGCATAGCCAATGAAAGCTTTCTTTCCGGTTTTTACTTATTATTATTCAATTCGATTTCATAAAAAAATGTATTTACTTAAAAGAAAAGAAGCGAAAAATACAACAAAACCATCATAACTTTTAGCCTATCTAATATTATTTCCATCAATCACACATTTTAGCTTGTTATTCATGATAGTAACTACTAACTGTTCCATACTGAAACTGCACGGAATTTTATTTCAATCTATCAATATTACAGTTTTATAAACTGTTCGGTGTTTCAAATGGTATTTTTTAAATGATCCCACATATTTTTTAATCGGATTCGATTTGGGGCTTTATGCTGGTTTATTTTTTACCTTTGCACATTTAAAAAAAGGCTCATAACATGTGGTTATTATTCTAATAAAATTTGAAATTTGGTTTATTGTACTAAATCAAATCATGAATAATTTTTTTTTTTTTTTTTTTTTAATATGATTATTGTTAAATTGAACTACATTAATCCACCAAATTAACAGCTATAAAAAATTGATATGACAAAACGGCTAGAAATTGAATGAAAATTTACAAAAACAAATTTGGTAAAACGAAACCTATGTCGTTTTTGGCGTCCGTGTACCCATAGTTCACAAGGTTGATTGTGCTTGGCCTTCTCCTGGAGGTCTTTGTAGCCAGAGCAGATGCTAATTTGTTGACATGCGCATTTATCCCATCATTATATCTGCTAGTGTGACGGTTGATCTGCTCAAGAATCGACACGATTCGCTGGTCCTGGGTAATGACGTATCCACGTACCAAGCGCATTATTGATCTGACGAAGAGCAGAGTTCTGCATCTTCTGGATGATATAGATATTCGTTTCAGTAGCAGTAACCTATAAGTAAATACCATCAGTCCAGGACGGTACCACTATAACCTTATAGATGATTTGGCTAAGGATAATTTTTCATAATTTTTACAATTGGATCAATGCTACTATCTCATAATAATGTCTATGTTTGTTTTTATGGTGAAAATTGTAATTTTCATATTTTTCTAGTATGAAAAGTGTTTCTTGATAGACTGTAAGAAGATTGTATAGGGAAATGATCATTATTTTTACAATGTTCAATATGTTTTTTTGTAAAGATGCCTCGAAGTGTCAACACCAATTTACATAAGTATGTAAGTATTTATAAGGTTTAATATAAAAACCTAATCAACTCAAAAATTAGTTATCAATTTTCTGATTAGAATGATGGATTCAATAATTAATTAATAAGAAATTCTTTTACATTAATTGACGACATAAAAAAACAAAATATAAAAATACATAATTCAAATTGTCCGAGTTATCCATAAATTATTATCACAAAATCTTATTCAATAAGATAAACATTTCTTCAATATTCTAACAATATTCTTCTGTATTCTTTAAAATTTGGTAAACATCATTTTTAATTTAAGAAAACTGTATTTGACAACCCTAAAAGGCACTTACATATGTATATATTCTGTTATCTATTATTCCCGCGCAAATTGCATTATTGAATTTAGTTCGGTTCTGTGTATCCCAAACACAATTTGTATTAGAAGTGTATGTGTATATGTTTGTGTTGCGTTCGTGTTTGTATTTGTGGATATCTGTCTGCTGTTCAGTGCATGTACATACATATTTATCAGTATTGAGCTATTCAGCTGCTTTGCAACAATCCATCCCAAAGATCAAATTAGAAAAAAAAGGGACTACATTTACCTGAATTGAACGCTTAAGGCTAACTGCTACATACATTCATTCCTAGGTTCGGTTTTTATGACAAAAGAGGAAATAAACATCAAAAGGTTTCCATACTGTTGTTGTTGTGTTAAGATTAATATTTTTCCACTTGCAGGGCAATTTGTTAGGTTATAGAAACTAACTAGCCATTTTCTATACAAAAGGAAAGGACTCACGTTGATATACACATATATATATATATATATACGTATATACTACATACGTATTTACAACTACAATATAATCAACTGGAAAATGGAAAATAAAAAGAATCAGGTAAACTAAACATGAATTTGCACAACTTTAAAATTCGAATTGGTACCAAGAACTTACATATTTTTTCTATATAGCATGAAACCTTACAAGGAAATCCCGCAAGGTCCAGACCAGCGGGCGAAGAACGTCCAATGACTCTCTCCACTTGGTCGCAGACCCCTAACGGAGTGGTCAGCGAAATCGATAGTATCCTTGAAGTGCCGAACATTGCAGATCACGGCGAAAACACAGCAGCAGTAGCTCTTGATAGAATCAATATGATACAGCAGGGTATAAGCAGACATATAGAATTTTTACAACAGTTATGGAACAAAAGGAATAATTCACTGCCAAATCCACAACAAAAAATTCTATCACCGCTCAATATTCAAATCGCAGATGATTTTCCAACAACTTCTGCGGCACATAACCATAATAATGTTGTTGCGACTAATGGATCTAAAACTTCTGATCGTTTGTTAATTTGTGTGGAAGAAGTACCAAGCCAAAAGCCTGAAAAATGTCAGTCATCAAACGCCCTACCCACGCAACAAGTTACTAGTACAGTCAATGTTGTTACTGAAGAACCACCACAAAGTTCATCATCGAATTTACAGGCGGTACCAAATGTATTAACAATAATAAATTCATCAAACGCCCTACCCATGCAACAAGTTACTAGTACAGTCAATGTTGTTACTGAAGAACCACCACAAAGTTCATCATCGAATTCACAGGCGGTACCAAATGTATTGACAATAAGAAATGTTATTAACATGGACACAAAAATTAATAAAAATTCTAGTCAAAACACTGAATCTTTGGATGATCATATATTGGTGTCAATTGGACCAAATAACACATACATACGAGCAAATATTTTTAATAGTATAAATTGGTCCTCATATACAAGTGCTACTCGCCAACTGTTGTCGGAAATTTTTAGCAGTGAAATACTTGGTACACGTTCATTGACTGGCAAACCACTACATCGAGTAAAAGGAATGTTAGACCAACTCAAGATCGAAGACATCGTATATACCGTGAAAGCCCAATGCGGTGTTACAGATAAAGCCATTCGCAATGCAATAACAATCAAGTGTTATGAAGAATATAAAATGCTTAGAATGCGGGTGAATCGTAGTAAAGCAAAAGAAAACACAACAATATAATTGAGATAAAACAATCATGTCAAATTTGGAGGATGGCTTGAAAATAACCAAAACGTAGATTTCTAGAAGTTATATCATATCAAATAATATTACATATTTATTACCATATATGACTCCATACTATAATACATCTTTAAAATTTTGAGTTCTAAAGTCTATTTTACTGTATCTATTTGTCTACATGTTATGGTATATGTATGTATGTACAATACTATATAAAAGCAATGATCTTTCTAATTTTTACAGTACCAAAAATATATTTTTATTTATTTATTTACAAGTTTAAGTTATATACATATATGGTACTAATAATATTTAATCTAACTAAAATTTAAGAGTACTAGCTACAAGGCCTTTGACTCGTCTATTATAAAAAGAAAACTGGTTAAATTAAATTGGATATGTTTGAACATTTGCTGAATGAGGAAATTTTGTGGATATTATCAAGGGAAGGTGGAAGGTAGATTATGCCCCAACAGCTGGGTTAAAAATATATTTTATTTGACATGTTAATACATAAAATTGTATAACTGTATTTATGTAAAACAAAATTCATTTAAAACTACAATATGGTATATGTTGTATGTAATTCTTTATAAGGAGCTCACCTATGGCGAAATACCAATAGAGTAGTGATACAACCAAGGTTAATAATAATTTATAAATAATATGTAATAAATTACACAAATTTTTTAACGTTTCATTCGAATATCGATCGATTCAAAGAAGAATAAAAATATAATTATTAATACAGTAAAAACAAATTGGAATCTGTTTGTATTCAATTGAGAAAGTTCATATTAACGAATTGTTCTATTTTATGAAAATTTTGTTAAATTTCAAATAAAAACAAAATAGTAAAACAAGTAGAGGCATTACAATGGGTCCTAAGGATTCTCAGTGAACGAGTGACCTGAGCAAATAGAATCTACAGAATATTGTTGCATTTAATTTCTTCTAAAGGTTTGATTATACTCTTCACGGGAGTGAATAGTATTATAAGTTTGTCATGAAGTTTGTAACACATAGAAGGAGACATCGCAGACCAAATAAAGTATATATATTTGTGATCAGCTCGATGAGACGAGTTGATTTAGCCATGTCCGTCTGTCCGTCTGTATGTATGCAAACTAGTCCCTCAGTTTTTGAGCTAGAGAGATGAAATGTTGGCAGGTTTCTTTTTACCGTACGCTGCACATTTGTCGGAATCAGCCTCCCATACAAATTAATGTTCTTATTAGAAAAAGTTTTTTGTTTTTTAACGAATCAAACTAAAATTTTTACAATATAAGTTCCTGATCTGTATCCATCAACCGTGTAACCAACCATGCTCCTAGGGTTACCAGGAGGGGTACCTCCCATACAAACCCCACTTTAAATTAATGTTCTTATTAGAAAAAGTTTTTTGTTTTTAACATATCAAACTGAAACTTGAACAATATAGGTTTTTGATCTATCTCCATCAACCATGTAAATTTCATGATCCTAGGGTTACCAGGAGGGGCACCTCCCATACAAACCCAAATTAAATAAGAAACTTATAAAGAATAAAAGTACAATAAAATTGCCACACAAACTGATGTGATGCTAAGAAAGGAAGATTGGATGCAGCTCGGAGAAGCGTGAAGAGTGTTACATCTTTAGCATAGCCAATGATAGCCTTCTTTTTTTTTTTTTTTTTATTGCTTTAAATATGATGTTACAAATTGTCAAGAGATTTGCCATATGCTTTGTTGAATCACTTTTTTTTTCAGTCGCGCTTACATTAGCAAAGGAGAGAGATTCGTATCGATAATTTCCTATGACATACTATGTTTCAATTTCATCTACAGAGACAAACTGTTTGGATCAATTTGTTCTATAATCTAATTCTAATTCAGCACTTTCCACCAAGATTTTTAAATTATTTTTTATGGTTATTTATCCTTTGGCAAATTATAACAGGCTCAATAATTTGAACATAAAGTTCGTTTTATAATTCGCAATTCTTGGTTCTAATAACTGCATGACTTCTACTGTACTTTTGATTCACTAATGCGGGTAGAGTGTGAGCTGGAGATTGGTACCTGCGGGTATACATATATGCAAAGGGACGTTGATTGACGTTTATCAATCCCTGTGCTCGGCACCGTAATATTAAGTCTCTACGACAGGTGTTTACGTTAAACAAATTGACTTTCATGTACTTTTAAGGTGTATCCATAAAGTATTTGTAATTATTTAAAAATAATCTATCTATATATGTAATTAAATTGTAGACTAAAAGTGTTTGTGCACGCATTACGTAAAATCCACTCATTGAATCCAAAATCGAATTACTGAAAAATAATAAGTTTTATTGTGAGTAGCATATAAGGTTTATTTCATCAAAATCGACCTACAGATTTAAATATGTATATTAATGATAAATTAAATTAAATCAAAGACTATTAAACACAATATATCTGGCTTTACATAGCGAAGGCGAGCTGTGTTACTGCTGCTTCTTGAATTTTGTATTGGTCTTGTTGTATGTATTTTGTGTAAAAATTCTTTTGGCGCACTTTGGGAGTGAAAATTTGCAATATTTCAAAACTGTAACGACAAAGATCCGAATGTACGAAGAAAAGAAAACAAGAAACACAGTAAAGATGTATTGTGTTCGCAGTTATACTCATTTGTGGGCAAGAGAAGCATGCGGAAAACAAAAGCAACAAAGGTAGCGAAACAGAAAACAATAACAACAACGCTGTGTTGAAAACAGCAATAACAAACAGAAAATTACCCTTGTGTGATAGGTATTGAGTAATACTGTATTAGGCATACATAAGTTACGGGGACCACATGCATTAAGTCAATTCTGACAATTCATTCTCACTCACTGCTTTTGTCCCTCTATCAGATAGTTAACGCTCCTTGGTACGTTCGTAATGATGTCATATCCACGTACCTTAGAATTCTTTCTGTCCGTGAGCAGATAAATTTACACACAAGCCGGTATAATGACCGGCTAAAGTCTCATGGCAGTAGGCTAGCTTCTGCATTGGCTATAAATACTTCCAGAAGGACGCTCAAGCGCCTTTACCCTGAATACCTTTGGGTACATGGACGTCAAAGGGGACGTAGGCTTCCCTTCTAAAGTAACCAAACATATAAAAATATAATATACTTTTTAGACTTTAAGCCATCTGTTAGTCCCTGTATATATTATCACATATATTTTTATATCCGTTACGTCGGAGGCTAATTTTTGTTCAATAAATGTTATTAAAAAAAAAAAATAAAATGCCTTTGAGACCGCTTGTTAGGGCTTTCAAATTGTGAGTAAAGGCTGGAACAGAATGGTGAAGCTGAAGCTGAGTCGGAAGCACTCGGCTTCAAATCATCTGTCCTTCTCTGTCTGCCTTTCAATTGACAAGCTCAGCTGATTGATATTCAAAACAAAAGCGATAATGGATGAACCTCGCATTCTTTTCACTTTTTTTCGGGCTTCAGGTTCAGACTCGGCTTCAGCTTCACCATTCTGTTCCAGCCTTAAGTGTAATACATTGAAATGCTTTTTGTGCATACAAAAGTGATGAAATCTTAAATTATTTCGTACTCTATACTTAATGATATATTGTGTCTCTCACACAGGCCCTATCACGTGTACGGGACTACACGCGAATATTTATTCCTCTCATTTACTAATAACTAGGTACGCACAAGAGTATTACGATATACTTTATCTTTCTGTAAATATTTTTAGTAGCCAAAATTTATATAGAAGGCAGGACAACGTCTGCCCAGTACCATATGTAATAAAAATATTGCATTAGAATAATAACATTTCATTTGAATATCGATTGACACCATAATAAAAATATGTACATAATAGTGGTAATAAAATAACTGTTTTCTGTTCGTTTGTGCATGAAAGTGCAATAAATATAATGCATATTTAGTATTATATGTATGTAAGTATGTATAATTTGCAGAGCTAAAACTATACACCTGAAGAAGATGATCATAAGATTTATTTACAGGTAAATTTCTGTGTTTCTGTGAAAATGAAAATCATTATATTTACATATTGTTGTATTGCTAGAGTGGCTACTAGAACTCAAGATTAATCACAAGGCGCTTCTTCTGCAGGTCAGTTTGTTTAAGATTTTAAAACTACTTACTACAATGAACGGAAAAATGGATAAAATTTTAGAAGGAAATCCAGCGAGGTTCGTACCTTTGGTTCAACAGCATCAGATACACCCCAATGTAGAATATCCAATGACTCTCTCCGTTTGGACTCAGACCGATAGTGCTGACATGCATTCCACCAGGACAATAGAGCTAGATTTGCCAAAGCCCACTGATCATGACCAAAATATAATAAATGTGCTTCGTGATAAAGTTCAAACTTTACAGGAGAGTTTAAGCCAACACGCAAAAATGTTATCAGAGTTATGTGCCAACACTGACCAGTTGTCCATTGTGCCAAGTAGTTCTAGACAGCAACTTTTTAGTCCCACAACTACCAGAAATATCAATAAACCCATCAATAAAGTATATCCTACTGGAAATAGAATGATACCGATTGGACCAAACAACACTTATGTATCAAGCACTCAATTTCAAGCAGTAGATTGGACCCAAAGTTCACTTGCAACTCGCAAACTAATGATGGCAGTATTTGACAAAGCAACTCTTGCCACTCATTCAATAATTGGCTCACAATTACCGTTGTTAGACCCACTCAAGATACAAGATATAATATTTGCAGTGCAGACGAGGACTGGTGCATCAGAGAGTGAGATACGCGCGGCAATTATCAACAAGTGCTTTGATGAAAATTTAATGCTTAGACTACAAATGTAACATAGTAGCAGCCTATGCTAATTAAATCCATTGACTAGAAATAGAGAACATAGAACCAAGTAATTAAGATTATAGGAAGATAATGCATGAAACAACTCAAAGTTGGACGATGGCTAGAATATAACCAAAACATAAATTTTTATTTATTAATCAATCATATTATTTATTATGAATTCTTAATATTTTTTTAAATAATAAATTATATCAAATTTAATTTAATTTTTTTTTTTTTTTTTTTTTGTGATTCGAGCTTCGATTCGAATTAGCTTTCCTAAGAACTAAAAATCCTCTATCGGATCATTTCCCTAAGCATTACTTCGCGAAGAATAAGTAACTAAATTACTGGACCTAAAAATCTAAAAAATAAATCTGTATCCTCATTGTCACGATATGATATTCCACTCCTAAAAGGTTCGAATCACCTAACGCTTAGTTTCCCGTAATTTCTTCTGGCGCCGCCGATAAGTTTAGTAGCAGGCGGACCCGGTGCCGTTGTAAGAAAATGCTAACGGCTTCCCCGTCACCGGACAACTGCTCCTTTGTCAATTCTCCAGCGCGTAAATTATACAATACATCTACAAAAGTGGTATCTCCAGTTTGCCTCATTACAAACCGAAAGAAAATTAATGGGTCCCGCCTGCTACTAAACTTTTTTTTTTTTTTTATTACTTTTTCTTTATTTATTGGAACTTCTCTTTCTTTAGAGACTAACAATAAGTAATAGAATCTTAACATAATTTCTTCTTTATTACTTTTACTTCACCTCCAGTTGGAGGGAATGTATGTTCTAAGTGCCCTTATAATTGAAGTTGGGCTGGTAGGTCATTTCTCCTAAGTTGTGTCTGTGACCTTTGTCGAGTGAGTGCTTTTGCTAATGGATTCCGGTGCGTGTTTAGTTTCTCAGCATAAGTAAGTTTTATTTTGGCTATTTCATTTTTTACTGTTGGTATATAATCGCTCGTTTTTAAAAAACCAAGGGGCTCCAGTTATAGTTCTTAATATTTTTGATTGCGCTCTTTGAATAACGCTTGCATTACCCCACAGCTGAGAACCATAGGTCCAGATTGGTTTTATGATGCTGTTATAAAGGAGAACTTTTTACTCAATATTTAGTGGAGATCGCGAGTTGATAAGCCAGTGAAACAGTTGGCTTTCAGTTTCATTTGAGTTCTCTTGGCTTCAATGTGTTTTCGCCAAGTAAGTCTTCTGTCAAGATGGACTCCGAGGTGCCCAACGTTATCTACTTGTGGAATCAAAGTATTGTTTAGAGTTAGCGGAGGGCAAGTGCTTCTGTTGAGTGTGAAGGTAATGTGTTTGCTCTTTTGCTCATTCACTTTTATGCGCCAGTTGGCTAACCACTCTTCGACGTGTGATAAATAGCTTGCCAAAACTGATGTTGCATGCATCGTACAACGAGATCTACTTAATATTGCGGTATCATCTGCAAAAGTAGATAGTGTGATTTGAGTGTCCGTTGGTATGTCGGATGTGTACAACACATATAGAAACGGCCCAAGAACGCTTCCTTGTGGAACTCCGGCTCTAATTTCGTAGTTTCGTGTTGTGTACCCGTTTTGTCGCACAGCAAACAATCTGTTGCTGACATAACTCTCAAGGACTTTGTGACTACTAATCTTGATGCGGATATTTATCTTAGGCTTTCAGCTCATAGTATAGTCTGTTAAACCGAAGTAGCGTTTACTTTGTTTATAGTTTATTTAATTTTGTTTTCTATTCTCAATCTTGTTTCGGTCTTTTTAGTGTATTACTTTTAAATTGTTTTTTTTTTTTTGCAGTCGGGTTTTTAATTTTTAATTATTTATTTTTTTAGAATTGGTTTTAATGAACCCCCTTCTTGAGATTTACATATCTCATTGAACCCATGGGTCCATTTATTAGGATCGGGTAATATTGGTTATAGAAAATTTGGATATAGGATATGGTCCTGCAAGCGTGGTCGTGTTGGCCATTTGGCTGATGTTGTTTTCCATTATTAACGGCATACCTTCCTCTTTATAATGAAATAAACATCCGATCATTTATCTCAAAAAATGCCATTTTACTTTGATTATCAAAATAACACCTCTTATTGGAAAAACTGTAGTATTTATACTGCTGACGCGAAATACGAGTAATACTTTTTTTAATCATTGTAAATAAGTGAGTAAAAGTACTACGCATATCAAAGTACATGATTAAAATGTACATTTTTTTAATCATTGCACACCTCTAATCAGAATCCGCGGAGATCAATCGCTGGACTTCCGCTTCCGCATCCGCCTCCGCTAATATGACCCCCGTTACAACCCGAGTCTCAGTGGTGTGGCAGTGAATTTGTAGGTTTTCTCCTCTTTTTTTTTTTTGTTTTCAGAACTCGTGTAGAAATCTTCTGTTCTCTAACCTACAGTGATGTGCACGGTTAGGTCAATTTTCAATTAATGGACACTAAATTTGTGCTTCCTTAATTATACTCTTTTAGCAGTGAATAGTATTTTAAGTTTGTAGAAGGATACATCGGAGACACCATAAAGTATATATTCTTGACCACGAGACCAGTTGATTTAGCCATGTCTGTCTCTAGCCAGAAAGCTGAAATTTTCCACAAAGTTTCTTTTTACCAAACGTTGTACATATTTCGAATTAGCCGAACCGGACCACTGAAAGGGGTACCTCCCATAAAAACGAAAATTCTAATTAAAGTCCTTATTAGAAAAACTTTTTTTTGTGTTTTTTATCTTATTGAATTTGAACACTATAACTGTCTGATCCATATTCATCAATTTTAATGCGCGAACCTATTTCTTTGTCCTGTAGTGTATATATAAATTTTTTAACCACGTGATACAGTCATTTGGCTTGTTTCAAGGGTACGTTAAAAATTTCCCATATTAAAATATTAATAAACGTAAATCTCATTGCAAATACTTGTAGATATCAACATTAGATTTAACAAATGAAATATCTACTAACAAGGTCAACAAAATTACGAAAGCAAAACTTATGAGTGGTGAATATAAGTTTTCCAGTTACCGTAGGAGAAGTAAGGTTTGGGATACTTTTGCCAAAATTTTAGATGGCAATGGCAAGGAAATAGAAAACATAATTGGATGTAAAAAATGCTTCAATATTTATACATTTCAAAAAAACACATCAAATTTGCAAAAGCATAGATGCTACATAATAGATCAACACAAATGTAATCAAAATAAGGGTCCAGAGACAGAGGCTGACATGGAAACCATAAAAAGGGTAATACATGTTTTAACTGATTGGACTGTTAAAAATGGACGTCCCTTCAATATTATTAATGACTCTGGATTTAAAAGTTTGGCAGAGCTTTTAATTTCAGTGGGTGCAAAATATGGACATGTAAATATTGACAAATTATTGCCTCATCCAAACACAATATCGCATAACATATCAGATCTATATGAGCTTCACTTTGAAGAAATCCAATATGAAATTTTGATGTTTAAAGACTTTGGGTACAGCATATCGACAGATATTTGGACTAACAATTATTTAAAAATTTCGTGCCTCTATCTAAAGATACACTATATTAAGGAAGGAGCTCTGATAAACCGATTGCTGGCAGTAAAATCTATAAAGGCTGTTTCGAGTGACGGTAAGTAATTCATATTTTTAATGGATGAAAAATTTTAAAGAAAATCATTTTCTCAGATGTGAAAATTAAAGGAGTAATTAATAAAATATTAAGTGAGTTTGGATGTGATCTGGAAAAAGACAACCCAACTATTGTGAGCAGTAGAGGATCAGACATGAATTTTGCATTCCACGACCTCAATAACATATATTGCGTAAACCATCTGCTCCACAGTGTTATTGAAAGGACTACTAATGAAGTTCCTGAATTACTGAATATGGTAAACCGATGCAGTAAAATCGTGGAATATTTTAAGGAATCGGATATTTTACAAATATCACTAAAAAGTTACTGCCCAACTCGTTGGAATTCAATGCATTACTTATTTCAATCTATTGAATCGAATTCGAATGACATCTCCAACATATTGGAAGAAAAAAATTAGATGTATATGATGCATGAAATAGATTTAAGTAATATAAGCTCTGTCACAAGTCTATTAGCTCTGTTCGAAACATATTCAAAAAAACTAGATGACAATAGTTATTCAACGTTGCATTTAGTAATACCCTGCATAAATTATTTTAAAAAAATATGTAAAGTAGATATTAATGATGTTGAAATTGTAAAAAAATTGAAAGTCGTGTTGCTAGATCTTTTACAATCTGTGGTTCTACAAAATCTTTCAAAGTTTCACAACATTGCCCTTTTCTTATTTCCTCCAGCAAATAACATGTCACAATTTACGGAAACCGAAAAAGAGCAAACAATTTACGATTGTCGTGAATTCGTGAAAGGTTTTCTGGATGATGGCACAACAGAAAATCAAGACTTGTTAACGCTGTCTACACTAGAAGTAGATGACATTTATGCTGACTATCGTCAACCCTGCCGAAGCAATGATGTAAACGATATCATTAATAATGAGATAGAGAGATATAAAAATATATACATTGCTTTTCGCGATGATTTTAATATCATACAGTGGTGGAGTAGTAATGAGGAAGAGTTTCCATATCTTTACAAAGCAAGTTGTAAAATTTTAACGGCTCCTGCAAGTGGTGCAGCGTCGGAAAGGATATTTTCAACTGTCAATAACTTAATATCTGAAAAACGTTATACAATTGTCACTAATGAGGATATGTTAAACAAAATAATGTTTCTTCACTCAAATTTTGAAGATGTAAATCAAATTGTTTTAGATGAATAAAGACATGATGATTTTTGTGATTATTTGCTTAATTTTAAGTCTCTCATAAGTTTATATTATTAAAATAAAAAATGCATTTTTTGTTGGGTATTCTAAGTTTTTAAATTTGAAAAACAGGCACGATTTCTTTGCAAAGACTATTAAATGAATAGACGAGACAATTTGCTCATTAATGGGGCCCACATATTATGCAATCCGTAGCACAAGTCAACCAATGCTCAATGGTCGCTGCCATAGGCCAAAAAAAAAAAAAATTCAAACTCAAATTTTTGGTACCAAATAGGCCATTTCTATCTCGTAAAAGACTAAGCTTTTCAAAAGTAAAGTTCTGTTTGTTTTATTTTTACCATACTCTTTAAGAATTTCTTCAAAAGAGTGAGAATTTTATATAATTTTTTGCTGGGTGTGTTTGGGGTTGGTATAGGGGGTCGAACCCCCACCATTTTTCATGTAATAGATCTTTCATTCATACAAAGAAGTAACCAAAGTTTTTGGTTGAGATCTCCACTCCATACAAGTCCAATCAGTGTTCCATTACATTTCATTCCATCAAGTTGTACAACCAGAACGCATAGTGTGTGGACAGCTTAATACATTTACATAGGAACATGTGAATAGGAACACTATTTTCTTTAGAGAAACAAAAACAACATTCTCACACAAAAGAAAACAGCAAAACATTCCACCATCATCATTTCGTTTTCAGAGTGAATAATTCATTTGCTGTTTTGAATGTATTCATCTCAAAAACAAAAATTTTATGTTGTAAAACCATATAATTAAAATATACACAAATCCCTGGATTTGCACGAAATTTTCAGGTATTAAAATCCGTAGGTAACAAGTGAGTTTTTGCTCATAAATGACAAGAAATTTAATTAATTTATTAGAATTAATAAATGCAAAAATACTGTATGTTTTAAACGCATATTTTGAAAACCGTGGAATACTGGAAAGTTGTAAAAGAAAAAAGGACCAAGTAAATCGTGTGATATGTGTATTTCATACATTGGTGTTGGAGAAAACGGGATGAAAGACTAGAATATTAAGAAAGAAAAACTGGAAATACGCAAAAAGTGCAGTCAATATGTGTGTGTGCATTCTGCAGCGTTAAAACTACATGTGTGCGTGAAGAGGAACACAGGGTCAAATTAGAAAAAGGCATTCGTTTACCTGAATTGGACGCTTAATAAATAGTGGAAATGAAAATCAGTAGGGTTTCATTTTGTTTTGCTATGGGATAGAATAATGCTATGCAACTAGAATTTGGTTTAGTCGTTACTTGTATCTCGTACAGAGCAGTTGCTAAAATTTATAAATTGAATTGAATTTGTTATTGAATTTGTGCACAAAAGGATTTACACTAATAATATACAACTTTAGTCAACTATATCATGGAAAATCAAGAGAACGTAAGCTAAACGTGAATTTGTATAAATGTGAATTGGTACAAGTGGTTTTCTTTTTTTTTCTATTCAGTATAAAATTATGTATGGAAATGCAGCAAGGTTCACCCAAGCGGGCAATATAAGTAGCCCGCGCAATTATGCAGGAGGTCCAATGACTTTATCCACTTGGACGCAAACCACTAACGTAGACTTCGGACATATAATCCCGAATTATTTGCTTGAATTGCCAAATGCTGCTAATCATATCGAAGATATAACACGTGAGGTGATGGAGAAAATCGGCATTATGACGAATGGTATACGTCGACATTCGGATTTCTTAAAACAACTGCTTTCCAACAATAGTAAACTCGTGCAGCCAAACAATAACGAGATGGTTGTTGTACCTACAGAAGGCAACGAAACACCGCTAAATACAACACCGCAAGAACATATACTAACACCGCCGAACTCTGAGCCCAATGTGGAAATCGAGCAGGAGATGCCATCCACTTCTGCGGAGCGTATCTATTATGCAGTTGTTAGTCCGAGATTTAACAAACACGTAGAAGATGAATTGAACGATATGGAATCTGTCGATTCTAATCGTCTGGAAATTTGTCTAGAAGAAGAACAAACCCCAAAATCTGAGGAAACTGAATCAAACCCCATAACCATTGAGTTTTTAAAGCGGTGCAAGATTAATGAAACACAAAGTTTTCGTGAATCCGAAATGGATGCAACATACGCCATTCAAAACGTTGCTTCCACTATGAACGTTAACACCGAAGAACGCAACGAAAGGCCACTATCTGCCTCGACTCCAAATCTACAAGTCCATGGTTCTACAACGCCTTTAAATGTATTGACTGTACCAAATATAAATAGAAATCACTTAGCCAAAAAAAAGAAGCCACATTATAGCAAAACTAACTTGCCCAATGCAAATGTAATGGTATCGATTGGACCAAACAAAACATGCGTACGAGCTGATGTCTTTGAAATTATAAATTGGTCCTCATTTTCAAATGCAACACGCAAATTAATGATGGAAATATTTGACAGGAAAACTCTTGCGACTCATTCAATGACTGGCAAACCATCACCGGCATTCAAAGATCAAAATCGTCCAGTGAAGGGAAGGTTGGATCCATTCAAGGTCCAGGACATTATATTTTCAGTGAAGCACAAAACCGGCGCTTCAGAGAAAGAAATTCGCAATGCAATTACAACAAAGTGTGCTGATGAAAATAAAATGTATAGAGCTAGGATGGTACGTGAAAACCTTATCAAAACTCGTAACGACAAAGAGAACACAAGAACCTGATTAAAATTAAAGAATGAAAAAGCATGGAACATGGTAAAGTTGTAGGGATGGCTAGAACATAACCAAAACATAGATTTTTACAACATATAGTATAATCCTAACATTTATGAAAATGGCCTAAGCTTAAATGATTTTAGATCATGAAAAAAGGATACTATTACTCGAATTTTAATATTAATGATATTAATAACCAATAATTATGACAATAATATAGATTAATATTTAAGAAATTATATTGAAATACCGATTTTATAAATTATTATTATATAAATAAACTATTAAATGTATAAATAAGTTTTAATAAATGTTTTTTGTAATATCTCAAAGAATCCATTCTCCATGGGACAGGTGGTTTTTGTAGTCTTCTTTTAAAATCACTAATAGAGTTTTGCAGCAACAGGACTATAAAGCGGATGCATTTAAATATTTCAACTAAGTTCTCGCTGCATATGGACGGTTCACCAATGATCTGTTTGGTCTGGCTTTGTCCTAATGGAACACAACTCTTTTCCTATCAACCGATTCTGGTCGATGGTATCGTTGAAACGTCCGATGTATCACTCAAAATTAAGTGTTTGGCCCGATGATAGCAGTTTATAGCTCATAAATATATTAATAGAACTGCGAATTTTACGATTCTGAGAAAATAACAGGGCAATACTTTATTGCGTCGTTCGAAACAAGTAGTTATCAGACGTGGGTAATTCTAGTGAAAATTACTGTTTAGGTAGAACTTTCCATCTTAACATTATTCTAATCATAAAAATTAATATGCCATTTCTTTTCTCTCATTCTGAACGTTCAGGTAAAACTTGTAATAACATGACAACGTTCTAATCGCACTAAACACATATGTACATGTGTATGGTATGCATAAAAATGCAGTAAAATATTTTCCTAACTTTAGCTCATGTGGAACCTAATGTCACCTTCTCTGGATCATAGATTCAGAAAGATCTACTTGACTGTTGGTTCGATAACGCCTTTAAATCTAGAACAAATTAATGTGGAAATACTGGTATATGCTGCATCTGTATAGTTTACCAAATTAAACAAAAGTACAGTTCAAGCAAAGTGCCAAGACTGGCTCGCTTTTATGCCCCTAACACCAATTCATTTTTTTATAAACAAAGAAGCAATGCTATTTACTCATATTACATAATTCCCAGATAGGATAAACTGGCGCAGTCAAGGCCAAAGCCCATTTGTGATTCTCATGTAAAGGTGTTGAAGCAGGAGTCTACCCAAGAGGCTGTAGTATGGACCGAGAGTACTTAGTTTATCATCCATGCAATAGATCTATGCCTAATCAAAGATATATGTAAAGGGCCGGCCATCTATTGGTCCAATTTTCAATCTGTTGATAATGACGCCGTCAACTTTCGCGCCATAAATTGTTGACAGTAGTTTAGTTTTAACATTCAGCAGAACGAATATGAATATGTTTCTCATTGTAACAACGCTTTGAAATACTAAAAAAATTATTTTGAATGTGTGCCTTTCCTGGCCAAAACATTTCGAAAATTGAGCGTGCAATTCGAAAAATTGTGGATAAGTGTGTGAAACTGGGATGCTGGTTGATGCCAGAAGTGTGCCGCATACTCATCTGGTGCGTACAGCTGAAGCAATCGATGCTGTGGCCGAAAGTGTTTTCCAAAACCCCAGAACATCGACTCGGTGCAGATGCCAACAAGTCTGCATTTCACGAATCACTCTGAGTAGGATTTTGCACAAAGACCTCTGTATGTTTGCGTACAAGGGTAAATCGTTCAGGAATTCCACAACGTTTACATTCGCTGAGTGGGCTTTGAATGAGCTCAACGATAACCCAGATTTTGCATGTCGTCGTACAGACGCCAATGCATCCAGCTCGAGTCACTGTATGGTGGGGATTTTGGAGTGGTGGCATGATTACCCATTGTTTTTCGAAAATGCGGAAGCTCGTGACGTGACTGTCAATGGTGAAAGCTATTGATATATGATAACTGACTTTTTGTAGCAGGAATTGGAAGATATCGATCTCGTTGAGCTATGCTTTTAACAAGACGGTGCAACTTTCCTTACCGCCGCGCGTAGCATAAACCTTCTGCGCAAAAGATTCAACAACATTGTTAATAACCGTTTTGCGATATCCTGCTTGCATCTGCGATTTGACGCCACTAGACTTTTATTTGTGGGACGTAAAAATACTATTACCCTAAGCGAACTCTGATCCACTAAATTTGATTTCCAACATAATTTTGTAGTTTCATTTTCTAGAATAATAAACTGGGACAGTTAAGACCAAAGCCCGTTTGTGATTCTTATGTATAGACTGGTAAAAAACGAACACTGGTGTCGGAGCAGGAGTCTTAACAGGGCATTGTAGAGTTATAAATCTATTTCATAACATACGATTAAATCTCAACAATCAATGTAGATTATGTAATGAATAAAAGGAAAAAGCAGAGTATTTGTTATGCCACCAATTTGGACTAGACTCTGATAACTAGGCATCTATTCCTGATAACCAACAGAAATTGCAGACTTAAGTATGTATTTTTGAAAAAATCTTGGAATTCCTAATAAATTAAGGTCACAGTGATGAGGGGTCTAATTTCCGCCCTAATCTAATCTTAGTCCCTTTAAATGTTGCTGGTCTTTCTTTTGATAACCTTCTGGCGTTTCTTCAAATGAAGGCAAAAAAGGAAAACTTCTCGAAAATTGACTTTTGGATGCAGAAAAAATGCTATATTCGAAGTACAAAATTATGCATGTAAATATATTGTTTCTATGCTTCGTTTTTTATTGAAGTCCAATTACGCATTTCAGTCTATAGTCCTAGTAAATACATTTATCATTGTTTTTTTAATCAAAACAAAATGATGTGCGTCCAAAATGAATTGTTGATAAATTTATATTTAATTAGACGATTTTTTTTTTAAAGAAAATGCCAGCGAGCCGGTAAAATATATTTGAAGGGTTGAACACAACCATTTTCGCTTGATGGAGCCCTGGTGAACTCGCTTGAAGCAAAGAGTATAAAATTATATAGGCTAGACAAATCGATCACAAATAGTGTGTGTATGATCTCAGGATATCCAACAATAAAATTAAACACAATTTGTTGGTGAGTATCCTGAGGCACGATTTCGTGACCGATTTGTGCAGTCTATTCATTTTATAGTCTTTGCTTTTGAATGGTCTTCCTATTTTCAAGGGTACTCGCTCATTTTCCTCCTCCGTTCTTCCCCCTTGATTCGTAATTGGAATCAGCTGTTACTGCAAAATCGTATAATAAAGTGTTTTCCAGAAAAAAGTGTTTGCAAAACGGAAAATCCTTATAAATTCGATTCTATTCGATATTTTGTAATATTTTCTTTTCTCTATTTTATTTAATCATTTCATTGCTTTTATTTATAGAAAGCAAGTGATTCTAATAATTCAAAAAATTATTTGTTAAAACTAAACTAAAGAAAATTCTAATACTGCTGCAAGCTACTACTACAATGGATATTTTAAAGAAAATGTTCCAACCGAAAACTGAAGAGGACAGTCAGGAGTAAGTAGTAAAAGTGGTGCTGGAAAAACTAGAAAAATAATCATATATCAATCACGAATCATTTAAACTAAACACAATCAATCAATTTGCGGCTTTTGTGTAATTTTTAAATATATGTATGCATATATTTGTGGCGATCGATAATCAAGGCATGAGGCATGTGCCTCGTTGCCTGTTCAGCCGTGCATATTATAGATAGATACACATATTTAGCAGCCTGTCAGGGCTCAAATTGCGGAGGCTGCGTAGTAGTTGGGGGTGGGCTTTGCCCAGTAGTGAGGGTTAAAACTGTCCAATCTATTATATTTTTCCCATTGTGATTTAGTTATTATGGATTGATAAATTGTGTTTCTGATTTAAGTTAGTTTTTATTATTTACAATAATTTTTTTTTGTATTTCATTCTTTGCTTAGTACATCGGGCACTAGTAAAGATGAGTTTCGTAAACCTCAATGGTTTGACGAAGCTGAAACCGATGATGAACTTTACGATGATGACCGTAAGTTTGCGTTTCAAGTTTTTACGAATCCTTTGGAGTTACAGCGTCATTTTGAACGGCAAATGCAACGTGTCTTGGAGTCAATAAATGATCTTGATGGTAAGCAGCCAATATTTGAATATTTTTGATGGGCTTAGCAAATTTGTATATTAAACGAGTAATTGCAGATGGTGATATTCCTTTGGAAAAGGATTTAAAGGAGGATTTTCTTAAGCCAGGATTTGAAAGTAAAATCTTTAAGGAATTTGAGCAAAGGCAACGCAGTTTCGATACCGATTTGGATGGCGAGTAAGTAGATGCAATTTATTAAGTATGATATACCATATTCATAAGTATCTATTATCAGAATCTATGCCGACCAGTTGCATTCGTTGTTGCAACGTCTAAGCCCAGAAGAAAAGTTATTACATGAACAGCAGAAGCAGCAACGTCAACGTCAATCAGGAGAAAAGTCATCATCATCTAATATCTTGCCGTCAAACAAAAAACCTGTGCGTCGTTTCTTTACGCAGCCCAAACTTTCTGATGAAGAAATCATTATGGGGAGAATACATGGTACTCTGGCTTTTGATAGTAATGGTGATATTATGCCGACAATGGCAAGACCTCCACGTTTACCGCCAAACGCAAAAACGGATGCTTTAGCACCGATAATGCCGCGTAATGGCATGTCACCATTTGGTGGGGTTCTTGGTGGTGGCTATCAGGTTTGTGTTAACTAAAGTATTTTTGTAATAATAATAATAAATGTGTTTTGTAGGGTCCGAAAATGTTTAGTCAGAGTGTTATGACGAAGACCATACGCAAGCCGGATGGCTCATATGAGACAACAAAAATAACACAAGATTCATCTGGTAATAAAACAACTACGGTAACACGCATGATTGATGGTAAGCAAGAAGTTGTAACTACCTATAATGGTGCTGCTGGTACTTCTGCTGGCAAAGGAAGGAAGGCAATTGTGGCCGGCTGTGATGAGAGGCAACAAAAACATCCACAATATTCGTCGGATCGTAATCTTTTTGTAACAAAAGAAGGTTACGCAATGCCACGTAACCTCTGGTGACCAGTGGTGTTTGACTATTGCCCAAATCAACGACAATTACAAATGCAACAACATCAGCAACAGCAAAGCGACAAGCTTAGGCAATTCGTCGGCAACTTAGTCCCACACAACATTCAGATTAAAATTTATTACATTTTAGTTCACATTTTATTAAGTGTTTGGTGTTTTAGATGAAACTCAATTGAGACCACAGATGACCGACATGAATATGAATACATTTACAACAATAACGTAAGGAACTGTGTCGTCATCGCTATCGATGACCGTTGAACTGCAACTTAAATTTAAGTTGATCAACAGTTCAACAGTTCGAATACGCGCGCACATTCGCATGTATAGTTCCCAGGCGCATGGATGCACGAGAATGAAAGCATAGCATCGACAGATAATGGATGCAGCACACACTAGATATGACCCAATTTCAATGTAATCAATAAAAAACATGTTTAAACTGTAGACTGAAGATTACACTACTATCATCAGTTTTAACATAGTTTCTAATGTCTAGATTACCATATGTGCGCGGTCTTTCCATCCAAGTCGAAGAAGAATGGTGTGTAAAGAGAATGTTATTTTTATAAATGGCTTTTGACAAAAAAAAAAACAAAAACTTCAAAAAAAAGAAAAACAGGAACAATGACGACAAAGATTTTACAACAACAAAATCATCATTAATTTTCGTGGTACTCTTCTGTGTCTCAAACGAGCTAAATCAATAGATCGATTCAATGGCAATCAAAAATCAATTGATTTATTAAATTCATCTAAAACGCGCGCCCGTAGCCGAGTAAATGAGAGTGTTTTATTTTATTCAACATCAGTATAACATTTTGGTTTTACGCAAAATTTTCCATGAAAATTATATAGACAACAGAAAAATATTTAATTTAACAAATATCATCATCATGATTGATTTCAGGACGCACGTAATTTCTTTAATTGTCGTTAAGTTTATGAAAATTGACAAAATTTTCTTTCTTTTTTTATATTTGACTGATTTTGTTAAAAAAAAAAAAAAATTAATAATTAATTTAAAGTATGATGATTTTCTTTGGTTAAGAATCGCAAAAGAATATGTAGACAATCGTGTCTACATCAAGCGTAACGCTTACGAGTGGTAGTTATTATGATTTATATTTTTTAGAATATAAGTTATAAATTTGGAAATCATTTGCTTAATTATATTTTAAATAAATAAACACAACAATGTATTATTTGAGAATATGCTAACATATACATACGTTCATACATATAATGAAATAAAGTTTTGTGCAATTGCCTACTAACAAGTATGAATTTTTTTTAATTAACTGGCAGATTTTATTTAGATTTGACTATTATTACAGAAATTTATAACAATTGCAATATCGAATCTCTCTAATGGTGGTGATCATCCTTTTTAACAAATCGTAGACCGCAATAACCACAGATGTGAAGACCAGGTTTATCCTACAAATCAATTGGAAATGTAATATCATCAGAAAAAGAATATGCATACATGATTGGACTTACCAAATTAATGTAGACCTTTGGGTGACCGAGGGGACCATCACCACCGTCACAGTGTACAACACGTTCAGTACTTTCAATTGGAGGAATTTCATCAATCAATTTGATACCCCAATTTTCATTAACAAAACGCTTGGCATTAGTAAAGCGTACGTTGCGATAGTCATCCTTGTCAAAAACCTAAAAGCATAATCATTGAGAATCAGTAGTAAGTTATTAAAAAAATGTTAAATTAAAAAGTCAAAACAAATGTTTGCGTAATAGTTTGCTTTGCTTTGGGTGCCTGCTGCAGCTGATTGTGTAGTTTCCTTACCTGTCCAGTGTGTGTTACTTTCTCAATGTCACTCCGGGAGCTGTTATTGCGAGCAGCAATAAATAGTGGGCTAAGCAAATTTTTGCCATTCTGAGCAATTTTGTTAACGCTGTTTGTTAATTGTCTGCAGGCCATGTTTATAATTTTGTTTTAATCCAAAATTGCCCTTAAAATAATACACTTGACACTTTTCAGGGCTGCTATCAATCACATAAATTTTTTTGACTTGGCAGCACTTTTTAGTAGAGTGTCATCGACTATTTTTTTCGATTATTGATAACAATTGTTTGTGCTTGAATTTGAAAAATAATTTATCAATTTTCATTCATTTTATATTTTTTAATAATTTGTGGGAATACTTACAATAATTTTTTTATTTTTTTTTTTGTTTTGTTTTATATAAATATACACAATTTTATGTCTTGGCATTCATTCATTTATAAATATGATAACAATTAAAATAAAAAAAGTCAATAAATTTGTTTATAATATTTATATATGTATGTATGTATGTATAGTAAATGTTTGTTCTTTAATTACACTTTAAATATAATACCGACCGAATAAAGTATGTATGTATGTATACAGATTGAGATAAATTTTCCTTTCTTTCTTTCTTTTCACTATTCTCTTTTTCCTATTCATTTCATTTTCATTTTAACTAACAAACGATAAACAATGAATTCTAATAAATTGTACACATTTACAAAAATATAAGCAATACTTGCAAAATAATAATAAAATATTAATAATGATAATTATAATAATATAGTATGTAATGTTGTTCTCTCTGGTTTTTTTCTCCTTTTTTATATGTATATAAAAGTTAAACTTTTATACTGGCAAACATCATCATAATGGAACGTATTTAAGAGTTTTCATATTAAATGCGGTTCTTATCGCATATTTATAATGGTGAGTGAAATTATTGTGGCGGCGCAGTTGCGGCAAATAGCGAGTTTTTTGTTGCTTAAGATTGAGAGAGAGTGTTTGTGTGTGTATGTCCAGCACATTGTCATAGTGGGCGCCATGATCGACACACATTGGTCCCGCCGTCTTATAAATTGTATAACGAAAGACAAATTCATTGCACACTTATTTGATGTTTGACTTCTATGTTCAATTCTAAACAATTTCTCGTGCAAATGGTGCAAAGGCTTCCCAATAACTAGCAATCTATTATAGAATATTTAGAAAAATTTGAATTAAAATGTGTGTTCCAAATCATTATAGATATACAATATGAATAAAAAAAATCACCTGTTGTTGATGGGCCATTTGATCTTCTATGTACTTGATGATGTTCGTCTTAAAGTCTTTAACTCTACACAGCTCGAAACGATCCATTTCGCGTTTAATTTCAGCGGATATATCGTCGAATTGTTGTTGACAACGTTGCACCTTACCTTGCCACTAAACGGAGTGGAAAATATGTATATACATAAAATAAAAAGATACTTAATGTAAATGTATTAAACTTACCTCTTCCACCTCTTGATTAGCGAGATCTAGTTTGTCAGTGCGATTGGCTAATTCAAAGCGACCACGATTCTCACGACGTTTCGATAACTGTAATTGTGCGTACTGCCAATTCTGGAATGCCTTGACTCGCTCATGAAAAATACACTTAATGGCCCCAAAAAGACCTAAGTAATCTTTTATGAATTCGGATAATATGAAAAAGTCTGAATTCGCTTGTTCCGAACGCAAAAGTTCAATTTTCTCTTCCACATCGGCAAGATTTGAGAGGGCACGTGAAAGACCCGTGTGTTCTTCACACGTACTTAGCATTGCTGCTGATTTCGCTACTAAACCAGTTAATGCTGATGATTCTTTACGTGTTGTCACTAAAGCCTTTAACGCCGAATGCAATCTTTGCAAATTCGCATCCAGATTTTCCACTTCGGTAATTTTCTCATCGAACCACTGAAATAATTATATAAAATGAAATCTATACTATACTATTATATTGACATATGAATAATCTACATACCGGATCATTTTCATCCATTTTATAGGTTATTTTATTCACAGTTTCGCCCACTTTGTTAAAGAGCCGCATTACCCCAGCACCGCTTAATGTTGATGTATTCACAGAGCGTGGCAGATCTTGATCGCTCTCCAGAAAGTTCATGAAATCGACATCCACACGCAATGCAGGATTTTGGGCCGTTCGATTAACATAACGCTCCAATGCTGCTCGTCGTATCTCAATCCATTCTTGGTTAAGCGGTGTTCCCGGTTCAGTTTGTTGTGGACTTATTTTCACTTTTGTACTTCCAATAATGTTCTTTGATGGTGCTGGTGGTATAATTTTACCCATACGCATATATTTGCTGACCAGTAAATCATGTATGCCTAGGAAATCACTGAAACGCCGCAGAGTGCTGAATTCGAAACGTTTGTATTTCGGTATATTTGTTTTCGTTGTCACTCTATTGGGTAAAGAAAACAGAAAAGGGTGTTAGGGTAACTCAAATTGAAATATTGTAGCGGCGAGATAACAAAATAGTGACGATTAATAGTGGTGACTCACTTATATGCCAAATATGAACCCATGCCATCACCGACTTTTTGTGGATCCGAAATTATAATTTCAATAAAGTAATCACTATTGTCGGTCAGAACATCTTCCATGATACTTGAAGAGATGCGTCGCTATAATGAAATCAAATGGAAAACATAAGAACATGAAACACATTGAACAAATAAACACTAAAAAATGTTTAGCTTGCAACTTTGCATAAAAACATTTTGCTGATAAGGCATCATCATTTTACTGGCGTCAAATTACTACAAATGACCATTTGAAGTAAATTTCTGCGGGCGGCATGCGGAACGCAAAAACAAACAACAAACAAAGCGATAATTTTTTGTCACAAAGTGCAACAAATAGACACCGCCCCATTTTAACATATGTAATGATTTAAGTAATAATTGGATTTTCTGTTGTTTGCTTCTGTGTTTGCCAGAGACAGGAGTTGGATGTAGTAGAAGGACAACTTACATTCATAAGACTTGACGGCGTCATCGCAGAAACAAATAAATCGTTTTCAATTGAAACACTGCCTGGTGCTGGCACTTCTTCTTCCTCATCTTCGGATGCAGCACCGGACAAGGCACCGTTATTTATGTCCACGTCAGCAAATTCTCTTTGATTTTCTGAAATATCTGCATCCGCCATAATTATGCTGTTCTGTTGCTTAATAGGATGAATGTCGTTGTTGTACTTGTTGGATGTTTCCTCTAAATTAAAACAAAGAATAATAATAGCTTCCAACAAATATAGTCTTGTGCTACCAAATGATTTGCCTTGCTTCCTCTTCTTTTTAGTGTGAAATCTCACAGTTCATGAACTTAGTTGCTAAATTCGTTCGTTCATTGTAGTAGCCCTAAAGTAGTCATGGATGAGACATAGAAGCTTTAGGTAGTTTAAAGACGATAAACTTTATGAAATTTGCAATAAATAATGAAAATATATTAAATATATTAAATAAGTACATATATTTAATTAAAAAATAAAAAAGTTTGAAGTTAAAAAATATTAAATATTAATAAATCATCTTAAATTAATTAATGATTTGTGTTAATAATAAGAATAATTTAATAAACATACGTATTTATTGGACATTTACTAAGAATTGAAGTCTCGATAATCTATTACAATTGAACTTCTCTTAAATAGTTGATAATTTAATAAACATATTTAGTTGAACTTCTCTATAACGAATTTGTACGGAACCTCAAAATTAATTCATTATATAGAAAGTCTGTTGTAAAGAAATAATAAATATTGATACCATTTTCATATGATCCAATTTTTATTTAAGATTTACGTGTAATCTGGATTATTTTCTTAAGTTCTCCTTCAACATATTCTACTTAATCTTCTAAAAGATTAGGGATCTCAAGTACATATATTGCACACTGGTCCCAATTCCAATTTTTTTGGTAGAAATTTAATTTTTTTTTTACGTGGTTTGCAAAATAGAGGATACATTAGGGCAGTTCAAATTCACAATGGCACAATTTTAAATGCAAACGAATATGGAAAATAAAGTTAATGCTATGTTGAATATAAGTTTTATCAAGCTGTACATGTTTTATGTGATTTGTCTTAACTTTGATGTGTTTTTGTATTGTGATGTTTTTGTCAAGTCTAACTTCAAAGTAGTTGTGTTTCGTGGAGCTAAAGTACATTTGATTGACGTGGATTGGCATAACTACTAATACAATTTTGTTCCTAAATGTATACATAATTCGACGATATATATTTTTTTTTTGCTCCTTTTTGCCACAATCCGTAAAATCACGAATAATTGAGTACTTCCAAATCATTTTTCGCTAAAATGACTTTAGGAGTCTTTTACTTCAGATCAAAGAAATACCTTTCATTATTTTCATTATATTCTATTTATCCGTTTGGCTCCCACAAACCAAAATGTGTAAAAATTACGCCCATTGGTGCTTGCCTTAAAAATACAATTTTCAATTTTCACTTCTCAGTCTACTTATTGGTTTACATGGGCGCTATGAGTGGGAGTGATCGGATCGTTTTGAAAACTGATCTACTTTTTCTATATACGATTGTAATCAATTCTACAAATTTTCAATACTCGAGCTTCCTTCCTTCCTTGAATTTATGCGGTCGGAAAATCAATTTTCATAACCGAAAAGACTCTAATTAATTTCTTCTATTAAGAAATTCGTCCCAGTTTGAGTTATTTATGCACCCATTTTTTGAAAATTTTCACTTTTTACTCTTTTTCTTGATAGTAAAGAAAAAGATTCTTTTTACAGAAGTCATATATTTTTAAATGTAAAACAATGTCCTTTTAATAAAATGTAATTGTAAACAGATTCTACCTGATTAATGATCACACTTTAGAACGAGTCACATATTTAAGTGTTCTGGGTGTTTTGATGGATCTAAAACTGCATTTCGGCAAACGTATAAACGTTGGTCTAAGGAGTTTAATGTTCCTTACACAACCAAATTATAATTCACATCGTTGGGGAACCACAGTATAGTCAAAGTATAAATTTCGATCAAAAACAATTCTTATCTAAATATTAACCTACCATCCTAATAAAGTCGTCGTAAGTTAATCCACCTCACGAAATTATCTAGATGTAGAACTACTCTTGGTGTCACGTTCTTGCACAATCTTATCGTTGGCAGTACCTTTTCACCATCTTTGCTTCATAGTATAAATTTTAATGTTTCTTCTCGGTTTACAAGAAATTATTCCCCTATATGTATTTGTTGGGACCTGCCTGTCAATCTTACAACCTATCCTACGACCTGGTATCTAGCCCTTTTTCTTTCAATCAAATCCAATCTTTTAACTCATCTTAATCCATCTTGTATAAAAGTTTTTTATAATGAAGTTTGACTGTATTATTTCTTTTTTAAAAACCACTCATTAAATCTCTAGATTTTTTTTGATTGTATTATCTAAAAGTTAATGATAATGAACTACATATAATATGTTAAGTACTAAAGATAATGATGAAATAAGAGTTCATTTAGCATATACCCTTTTTTATTAAAATGTTTTTGATATTATATTACAAGCGAACTGCTATTCATATTATATAGCAGAGAAATAACCGCGGACACAAGGAAGGGTTTAGCAAAAACAAAAGTTAATAATAGATTGTCAATTAAAATAAAGTGTTATCTGAAAAGTACGTATGTCGTGCAAATTAAAATGTCTTATCAAAAGATTCTTAGAAAACACCTACTGCTTCCACTTACTCTGTCTTTTAATATAAAGTATCTGATAAAAGTTAAAGGCATAAACAGTTTTTAAAGAACCATGCTAGTTGTCGGTCAGAAATCTTTATCGGTTTTTGCACTCCAAGTGCTGTGGATATGGAGTATATTAACTTGTGCCACCGCTGCTGTAGCAGATGTTTATTTGGATGGACGCATTGTTGGTGGCAAAAATGCCGCAGCGAATAGTGCTCCTTACATTGTGTCAATTCAGAGTGGTGGTGTCCATTACTGTGCTGGCAGTATACTTAATACAAATTGGATTGTAACGGCCGCTCATTGTTTAACCAATAGAGCACAAGTTTTGGGCAGCATATTGTTGGCTGGAAGTATTTACGTTGCGGGTACTGCAAGTACCAGTCAGAAGCGTTCTATAACGTACTATGTTAAACATGATCTTTACACTGGTGGTACAGCACCATATGACATTGGTTTAATCTACACGCCAACAGCGTTTGTGTGGTCAGCTGCTGTTCAGGCCGTAACATTGCCAAAAACAGGAGCTGCTCCTAGTGGCAATGGAAATCTATATGGTTGGGGGAGCACATCGAAAACTAATATAGCTTCCTATCCCAGTATACTACAAGTGGCTAGCAATATTCCAATTATTTCACTATCAGCTTGTGAGTTAGCCTTAGGCGCAAAAGGCACAGATGTTCATGCCACAAATGTCTGCACTGGACCTTTAACTGGTGGCGTTAGCATATGCACTTCAGACTCAGGAGGTCCACTTGTTCAGGGAAATACCTTAATTGGTATTGTGTCATGGGGAAAGATTCCATGTGGACAAGCAAAGTCGCCTTCAGTATTTGTGAAAGTGTCATCTTTTATATCTTGGATTTCATCCAATCAAGTTGTGAAAGCTTAAATGATACAATAAATATAATATTGCATAAAAATCTTAAGTGTTAATTTAGATTTATGATGTGAATTAATATTTCCTCATAGCTATTGGAAATTTTCTTATCGAGTAACATTATTCTGTGATCATGGAGGCGACAAAATCCACCAGCAAACATATTAGTGTTAGAGTATCACAGAGTTCTGTGCTAAGCTACATTATTTACAATATCTATTCTCGTAATAAACTGAAATTTGCTGCCATGGTCAGGAGCGGATCATGAGTTTGTTGGACCCTTGGATAATACTAGTTGGGGGCCTGCCTAATAAGTTAATTAATTGCCATTTTGTTAAAAAACTGTTTTCGATTATGATGTACTATGGGCAATAAAATATTTATTTATTTAATATGACTGAGACACACAAACAGCACTGCAAGGGTTGTAAGACTCTGGCTTAGACTGTAGTAAGTAAGATTTTGACTGAATGCACCCATTCACTAAATGTTCCTCTACGTCATCTGAATAATTATCAATAATATTATGTACACTCTAAAGATCAATGTTTTCCGTATATGTATTTGGCTTGAAATAAATAAAATTTCAGTATCGAGTTTCGCCAGTTTATTGAATAAATTTCATTCCTCTTTTCGAAAATCAACTACGCCATCCTCATTTTTACTAAAAATTTTCAAAATGTTGTCATAATTATTTTTTAAAGCTTTGACAGCATTAAAGTAATAAGACCTTCCCATTAATGGGTTGCTACTCCAAAAAAGTTCACAATTTTGGTTGTCTTCTGAAGGCCCTTTGTATCCACGTGGACCTGGGCTGCAGCCCAAAAAGCCCTTAAAGAAATCCGCCCTGGCCAATGTGCAAATTTTGCTTCTATTAAGAATTTTTAATCTACAATTCGCGCTTAAATTTCCTATATGATAATTTTCAAGTGTTGCTTTAATATGTATAAGTATATTCCTTTGCGTTTAGTATTTTGGTATAGAAAATATAAAATTTTAAAATTATAAAATAACTATTTTTGTGTAGATTACATTGATGTTTTTAACGTGAAAACGTTTTTAAAAAGAGTTCCATAGTCATGTGAAAATCTAAGGACGTGTTCCATTGAAACGCTTCTGGTGTCGCCAATACTTTTAATGTAACTCGTGACTCAAAAGTCGTAGCGCCAAGTAATTTATATATTTAAGAATATGTATGTAGCGCAAGATTTCTTCTTTCTACCAATTGCCAACTTCTATGATTTCATGAGAAACCATCTAAAATACCTTAATTTAAGTCGGTGTTTGTACATATCAATAATTCTTAATGACATTGTCCGTCAGACGAATGCAACAAATGGTGCCAAGACCACAATAAAATACCATTTCATATAGCTGATTATCTAAAAATAATGACTCATTTGCTAATCTCAACTCACCAACATTATCTAGACCTCAATATAACATTATTGTGCCCTAATTACTAATCTCCTTAAATGTAACATTACTAAAATAATTACAAATATGTAATTGTTTATGAATGAAATAAATAAATTTTTACCATCACATATTCAATTCAATTACAATTCATTTATCCATTTATCTGTACCTAATGTACATTAGATCTGATAAGACTTTAATTTCTTTTTCTATTAATTATAATTTTCCCCTCTGTACAAATTAATTGTAGAAATAAGCCGAAGACCATAGTAGGCAATATCCAAGGAATAAAACTGGAAGAACTCCTAAAATTCACATAAATAATTTACTCTATCTGATAATATGTCAAAGAAAGACCTATTCAGTGGATGTGAGCCAATCATATTAACCATGCCTGTGTGAGGTTAAATGGAATATTTTTAATAACAAAACGTTTAATTTATTCGATTCCAGTCAACCAAACGAAACATTTTTCAATTCACTTCATGTTAAAAAAATTTCAATTTAACAAATTTACAAAGCAACTTAAAAGAACCAAAAAACATGCCACTTTCAGCTCATAATTAATAATAAAATTTAATTGTTTCAATATTAACGGCTTTTCACATATTTGAATCAAATAAGTCTTTCATAAACCACCTAACAGTATCCGACTACTCAAGTCCCAATTAAACTACTTCGAGTTGGCAAAGCCGGTAGTGAATTGAACCGAATAGCAGAAGAAGAAGAAGAAGAATAGTGTCAACGAAATGCATTAATGAGGTCGTTCAGAAACTACTTAAGACTAATAGTGAGCTGGCTGTAATTTTTTCACAGCAAAATTTTTGTAATTGTTATAAATTAAAACGCGTTTGATTGATTCACAGCGCAGTGCAAAGTGTGTTAAATATCAACAAATAGTGTTTGATTAAATACAAGTATTTCAAGTGCAATAATACAGATACGAAAGCAAGTGAAGAGCCCAACCCAGAAATTTGAAAGGGGAAAAGAGAAGAGGTCAGCAATTAAGACCAAAAAAAAGAGTGAATAATACCAAATACGTCAACGACAACGACGACGTAGGCAGCAGAAGCAAAACCAGCATCATATATTTGAACAAAAGCAGAAAAAACAAGAAAACACGCACTCAATCAACAACATGTCATCCGGTGATTTTGGCAATCCCCTGCGGAAATTTAAGCTGGTCTTTCTTGGTGAACAGAGTGTGGGCAAGACGTCGCTGATTACACGATTCATGTACGACAGCTTCGACAATACTTATCAAGCGACAATTGGTATTGATTTTCTTTCCAAGACAATGTACCTTGAAGATCGAACGGTGCGTCTGCAATTGTGGGACACAGCGGGCCAAGAGCGTTTTCGTTCACTGATACCATCATATATACGCGATTCAACGGTAGCAGTTGTTGTGTACGATATTACCAATACGAACTCATTCCATCAGACATCAAAATGGATTGATGACGTGCGTACGGAGCGAGGCAGTGATGTCATCATCATGCTAGTTGGCAATAAAACAGATCTTTCGGATAAACGACAAGTGTCGACCGAAGAGGGAGAACGCAAAGCGAAAGAATTAAATGTGATGTTCATTGAGACAAGCGCCAAGGCTGGTTATAATGTAAAACAATTATTCCGGCGTGTGGCAGCAGCGTTGCCCGGCATGGACTCGACTGAAAACAAACCATCAGAAGACATGCAAGAGGTTGTGCTTAAGGATTCACCAAACGAAACAAAAGATCCCGAAGGCGGTTGTGCATGCTGAAGAACGAATGACATGCAATATATGCATGCCATTACCATCACCGTAGTTGCCAACGCCACCGTCGCCGCCACAAACACCACGATCATGTTTCATGTTCAGTATAATAACAATTTACTACAGTGGCTGCAACAATGGCGCTGCAATTTCTGGTGTACGTGGCTGAAGCGTTCACGGTTAAGGGAGATACACAATTTTATTTTTAAGTTTATTTATAAAGTAAATAAAAAAGAAAATACAAGTAACAAACAAAACAAAAAACCACATTGATGAAAGTTTACACATAAATCAACGATAAAGAACAGGTAGTTGCCGATAGCCACAGCATTTAGGCATGCGTATTAACAGATAGATGAATGGAGGAATGGATGTGCAGGAGTAACTTAATTACAATTAGCTATTTATAGTAGTAGTGTTGACAGATAATCGAATCGATGGATAGATAGATGGATGGATGGAGGAAGATGAGGTCGCGCGCAGGCGTTTATATAAATATTTATATATTTTTAATAAATTAACAAAGAAATTAACTCATTACAAAACAAATACATACATATGTAACTCACACTGATTGATATGAACACCAAACCAAACAGATAGTGATCGCACCCATAAAACGGGCATAGGGAAGGAGGCTTTTATATCATGTGTTGTGAATCGATTGTAGCGTGTAGCAGCAACCCAGCAGCTTTAAGTTTTTACAGTTTTGTACTTACATACATATATCAGAGATTTTAATTTACCTAAAAAAAAACAATAACAAACATTCCAAAATTTAGTAATTAGTTGCTTTTACCACGCCACCAATGGATACCACAAAATTGCCTTGTGTTCAGAGGATCGCAAAGTGACAAGACGACAATGCCGTATTGCAAACAAATTCAATAGAATCATCAATTTTCCTTATAATTTTCTTTTATTATTAATTTTTATAGAAGCAGCAGCAACAGCAATTAATTAAATAGGAACGATGATGGTGAATCAAAAGTTTTTTTTTATATACATATTATTATTATTATTATGCATCATCTTATGACTAAATATATGAAATCAAGTATTTTTATGAAAAATTATGAAATGAAATGAAAAAGAAAATGATAAGAAACGATTTAAACAAATATTAACAATTTTTGCTTCGATTAGTAAGCAGCAATAACAAACAGACAACAACAACAACATTTTATGCGGGCAGTCAGCAGCAGCAGCTTAACAAACAAATTTAATGCAATTTTTAAATTTATAAAAAAAAATATTAGTAATAAATTTCAAAAGGAAACAAAAACAAAACCAAGTCTCTATTACTTCTAAATTTTGTCTTCATAAATCAAAGAATATTTTCAATTTTTTAATTCATCATTACTGTGTCACAGAACAAGTAATCTTATCAATGCGGAGCACCTTTATAAAAACAAATGATAAGGTTGAAAAAAAGAAAATTTTGTAGTACTTGCTTAAAAAGTATGACGAATCGAGTCAAGTCAATTGAATTGATTTAATTGTAATGAATTTCTTTCACACTTTTATTGTAGCAAAACAAGTTATGAAAAAATATTGCATACTTTCAAGAGCATCATTAATAATTATGAGTCACATCTCATAAATGAAATTAAAGAAAAAATAGTTCATAGTTTGTAGTGCTTGACTTTGATCATTTATTTAAGGTTTACATTTACTATGTAAGCAGAAAAATGCCTATGACAAAAAAGCCAGCTTTATTTTTATATCGTTTTATGTATTTTAAATATGGATTTAAAAATTATCTTCATTCGTAATGAATTCATCACGTACTTTCTGCAATTTCACTATTAAATCAGCAATAGAAACTTCACCATGTACTTTGTTGTCTCGCGTGCGCACATTAACAGTTTCCGAAGAACGTTCCTTTTCGCCGACAACAAGTATGAAATTGAATTGTGACAATTGAGCATTTCGTATTTTTTTGTTCATGGTGTCACCAGCATTACAATCTACTTCGGCCATAAAACCAGCCGCGTGTAGTTTTTGACGTACGGACTGTGCATATTCATCGTAAGATGGACCAACAGGCACAACCATTACTTGACGTGGTGACAACCAAAATGGCCATTTGCCTGCATAATTCTCTGTGAGAATGGCTATCATACGTTCCACTGAACCAAGAATAGCACGATGTATGATAACCGGACGTTTCTTTTCACCATCATCAGAAACATAGTTCAGGTTGAATCTGATTGGCAATTGGAAATCCAATTGTATGGTAGCACATTGATGTGCTCGCTTCAAAGCATCCGTTATGGTAATATCAATTTTAGGGCCATAGAATGCACCATCACCAGGATTTTCTTTCCATGGCATACCGAATTCATTAAGTGAATCGGCTAAAGCCTTTTCAGCTGTATTCCACTGTTCCAATTCACCCAAGTATTTTTCCGGACGCGTTGAAAGCACTAAATTAAATGAAAAGCCAAAGATGGTGTAGACATGACGTAGGAAATCCAAACAACCATTAATTTCATCTTTGATTTGTTCAGGAGCACAGAAAATGTGAGCGTCATCCTGTTGGAAACGACGAACGCGTGTGAGACCAGTTAAAGCACCTGACAATTCGTTGCGATGCAAAACACCAAAGTCAGCCATGCGAAGAGGTAATTCACGCCATGAACGATTGCGAGTGTCAAAGATCAAACTGTTAAATGATGATAAATGGTATCAGTATTAAAAATATATCATAAATTCTGCAATTCTATGTATTATGTACATACCAATGACCTGGACAATTCATGGGTTTCAATGCAAATGTCTCCTTTTCCACATCAAATGAAAACATGTTTTCCGAATAATGCTGCCAATGGCCCGATGTCATCCATAATTTCGAATTATAAATGTTTGGTGAGATAACCTCTTGGAAACCACGCTTCCTGTATTCGGCTTTAATGAAATTCATCAATGTATTGTAAATATGAGCGCCACGTGGCTGGAAGAAACATGAGCCAGGTGATAGTTCATGGAAAAAGAACAATTCTTGTTCACGTCCAATTTTACGATGATCACGTTTAGCTGCCTCTTCTTGCAATTTCTCCCATTCCTTAAGCTGTTTGCCATCTGGGAAGGAAATGCCATAAACACGTTGCAATGTCTCTGCATCGGCTTTACCCTCCCAATAGGTGGAAGAGTTTTTGGTGATTTTTAAAGCCTTTACTTTGCCTGTGTGTCGAACATGTGGACCACGACACAAATCAATGAGTGTGCCACATTTATAGACCGTGGTACGATCTGTTGTAACTTTCTCATTGAGTATACGAACTTTGAATTCGTTGTACTTAAACATTTCCAATAAATCGGATTTCTTCATTTCCAGACGTTCAAATGTTTGCTTCTCCTTGACAATTTGCTTCACAGTATTCTCAATTGCACCATAATCATTAGTAGAAATCTAAAAAGCATAAAAGAGAATTTTATTGAAAAATGTTGAACTAATCATGATATAATAGTACAACTTACGCCATCGCCTTCCAAAAACATATCATAATAGAAGCCACTCTCTATAGGTGGTCCATAACATAGATGACCACCATATAGGCGTTCCATAGCCTCACCCATGATATGCGCTGAACTATGCCAAAAGACTGCTTGTGCTTCGGGATCATCGAATTTCAACAATTGCAATTTGCAATCACCTTCGAGGACACGGTCCAAATCCCAGACAACCCCATCAATCTTTGAGATGACAGTATTATCGGCCAATCCTTGGCTGATGGACTTCGCTACATCATAAGGTGTAGATTCCCAAGCGGTGGCATCTACCTCCTTGCCATCCGGTAATGTTACTTTGATGGGCGTGCGCGGTTTTGCTGCCAACTCAGCCTCATATTCGGCTTTACATTTCTCCCACAACACATTACGCTCTTCAATATAAGCTGGCAATGGATTAAGTTCTAAAGGGCAATATGAAAACAAATAAAATATAATTTAAAACAAATTCATTTCAGTTTATTTATAACAATATTTACTTACCCTTTAAGGCTGAACTTGCAGGTGCACCCTTTTGCTTCTCTTTCTTCATTTTCGAAGTCTGCAAATGAACAAAAACGGAAAAATCAATAAACATACAAAAGACAATTTTAATTAAAAGTTAAATGGCACCAAAAAACAAAAACCCTCTTACAATTCAGATAAAGTTAACCACTGTAAGCAATTATTGAAAGTTTGTTCACATGTACAAAATTATTTGTACAATTGTTGTTAACTATTAATACACGAAATTAAATTGAAATTGGGCAATCAAGAAGAAAGAAAGAAACAGGTTTTCACAAGAACAATTTTTGTATGTGTTGTTCAGCTTTCACTGTTTATCTACATTTTGCTCGCTGGAAACTTGACAGTGCGTTTTAGACAGTCACACATCAAATTTGGATTCATCGCTAAAAATAATAGAGTTCCATTGCCTCTGTACACAGTTGCTTCACTCTCTTGCCCATAGCAATCTTTTTTTCATTTGCAAAGATGTGAGCAAAGGTTTTTCTTTAGCCGCATTAGATTATCCGTTCTGCCAAGCAAGTGATGCAATCATACCTTATGGAAGCCATATCCAATTTTTTCCATTTGCAGGCGCGTCCATTCACGTATTACCGGTTTTTCAATATGTTCAGACCATTTTGCCGCTATATCTCTAACAGTACTCCGCCGATTTTGCTTTAAAATAGTCGCCAAAGATCTTTTGTCACTTGGAGTAATTTTTGAGACGCGGCCTCTGTTGGCTGTATAATTGATAATATTGCCATTCTTTCTGTAGCTTTGCACTATATTTCCCACCGTAGACTTGGATAACTTCAGATTTTTTGATATTTCGCCATAGCTGTTGCCCGAATTCAAATTTTCAATAATCAGGGCTCGAATTTGCTCACACACTGGCTTACCACGTACCATTGTGCAAAAACGAGGACTTTATTGAAGTCGTTTGGTTTAAATATATATTTTCAGTTTTATTCATATGAAATGTGTGGATGTTTTGATATTAAATTAAAGATAATTAAATAACCTTTCCAAAAAGTACAAACTTGTGTGTTCAATTATTGCTTGGACATAAATAGAAGCCATTAAAACTTGTACTATTAACAAAAAACATGCTGAGCCAATTAATAGGGGTTAGGGCTCGTATAAATAATTATGATATACTCTTATTATAAGTATGTATATCTTTATTTGATTTTTGTAAGTGGTAAATAATGATGCAATAATAATTTAAAATTCCATCGCTGAACTTGGTATGGGGTTGAATCAAGTGAAGTTGCCGGCTGTCTGTCTAAGAGTATTTATTTCTGTATTACAATTTCCAATAGTCAATGACTCATTTAGTAAAATAAACTATAAGCTCACACACACACACACACACACTCGCAAGCACACATACACAAACAGCAACAACAATTCAACTCAATTTGGAAAACTTAAATATTTACTTATAATGTATGTTATTTGTAATTAATGGGGAGAACACCAACCAAAGTAGCGTAGCAACGATAGCTGCTCCACTTGTATGATGCGTTTACAGAATATTCTTGTTGTTGTTGTTGTTGGTAATGTCTCGTTGCTGCAATGCTGATTGTTGTTGTTGCGGTTTGTATGTGCGGCAACGAACGTGAACAACACAATTTAATATTGTAATTATTTGTTAAATTTAACACGCGTGCGATTTTATGCATCACTTTGAACTTTTGTAAACTTTACTAATACTATTTTTATTCACTTTATTAATAAATTAACATGCCTTTTCTTTGTTTAAATCCAAATTGTTTAACTCCGGCACCACGTTGTCAACCATTTTCCACAAGCAAAGTGATCAGAAGTTCTGAATAAGAACTGCAATAAATCCACCTAAATTATACCAATATTTAGCAATCACATGTTGATGTGAATGGAGTAGAGTTGCCATCATTTTGAAAGTACGAAATAACCGTTGGTTTATTTTCCTGCACTTCGCATTTGTTATTGATTTTTTGTTAAAGTTATTTTGTCATTAAAAATAAACGTGCAAAATCGAAATATAAATAAAATTCCCTTTTTAATGTGATCTAAAATAAAAAAGATACATTTACCTGCACCCGTTTAAACATTTATTCACATTAATTGTGTCCTCTAAAAAAAAAACCAACAAAATTGCACACCTACTCGAAAATCCACTGCACAACCAACCGATATCAGGTGCAGTGGAACCAACCTATTCAACCTATAACGTGGCGTCCAGCAAAGTGAAAATACATCCGAGTCCAGGGGCAGCCCGCAGCGTGTGGGCGTTGCCCCTTAATTGTAATATGGTTGCCGAGGAGGATGGTGGTGCACACACAGATGAAGTCGTTGATCATCGTCCTCATTCGCCACCGCCACCATTAACCGGTGGTGGTGGTAGACGTGGTAATGCTATGGGTGGCAATGTTGGTGGAGATGATGATGAACACGACAGCAATATGATGCTTTTTGAAGGTATCGATGGCGCCATGGCCAATTTGGATGATATCTTTGATATCATTAAGAATGGTGAAGTTAGTGAGGTAGAGAATTTGGTTGATAAATTTGGTATGGAGTGCTTATCGGCGAGAGACCGTCATGGCTATACACCTGCACATTGGGTTGCACTGAATGGTAATGTTGAAATAATGCGATATTTGATCGAACGAACTGCACCCATAGATCTTCCATGTCTGGGCACACAAGGACCAAGACCGATACATTGGGCTTGTCGTAAAGGCCATGCAGCAGTTGTTCAAGTCTTGCTCCAAGCTGGAGTTGCAGTAAACGCAGCGGATTTCAAAGGTTTGACACCTCTTATGTTGGCTTGTATGTATGGTCGCACTGCTACGGCTGCTTACTTACTGGGCATGGGTGCTTTAAACAATTTGACGGATATTAATGGTGATACTGCTCTTCATTGGGCTGCTTACAAAGGTCACGCCGACTTAATGCGTTTGCTTATGTATTCTGGAGTTGAGCTGCAGAAAACAGATAATTTTGGCTCGACTCCTTTACATTTGGCTTGTCTATCGGGCAATATGACTTGTGTACGTTTGTTATGTGAGAAATCAAACATGGATCTGGAACCGCGTGATAAAAATGGCAAAACACCAATCATGTTAGCTCAAGCTCATCAACATCAAGACGTTGTGCGTCTTCTCTATACTGAGGTAAAGAAAAAATCACGTTGGATACCATCAATTGCTGAGATTTGGGGTTGGCTCTTTGGTGGAGCAGGTGACTCGAAAGGTCCATTGTTTTTATTTCTCTTCTCAGTTTTGTTATGGGGTTATCCCATGTATATGATAAGGGTAAGTTGTTTATAAATTTTGTAGTTTGGCTTTTATGTTAATTTCCTGTTATAATAATGTTCTAGGCAATACCTATCACCTGGAATATCTTACGTCGTTCACATTATTGCTTTATCTATTGGAATGCGGTCATGTGGATTAGTTGGATAATAGCAAATCGTCGTGATCCTGGCTATATACCACTAAGCTCTGATGCCTACTATCGAGCCATCAAGCAGATACCCTACTTTGATAAACTCAAGAAACGGAATGTCATCTTGACGCGACTTTGTCATAGTTGTCGTTGCTTGCGCCCACTGCGTGCCAAGCATTGTCGCGTCTGTAATAGATGTGTCTGTTATTTTGATCATCACTGTCCGTTTATCTACAACTGTGTGGGTTTACGGAATCGTATGTGGTTCTTCCTATTTGTACTATCAGTCGCAATCAATTGCTCATTTACCATATACTTTGCCTGCTATTGCGTTATGATTGAAGGCTTTACATTACTCTATGTTTTGGGCCTCTTGGAAGCAGTTGTCTTTTGTGGTTTAGGTTGGATACTTACCTGTACTTCTGTAAGTGAAATATTACTTTTAATTTAGAAGTGTCTCTCATCTTATCTTATGATTTCTATTTTAGATTCTTCATGCCTGCATGAATCTTACAACAAATGAAATGTTTAACTATAAACGTTATCCATATTTGCGTGACAAACGTGGACGTTACCAAAATCCATTTTCACGTGGTCCAATTTTGAATTTGCTTGAATTCTTTGTTTGCCTGCCGAATCGAGGTGATGATAATGATCTTCTATTGGAGGATAATATTTGATTACGATCCTAGGAACGAATGCATTCGCGCCGTCGCAAGTTGCCCATTCATGGATAATAGCGGGTCTAAATGACACCGTTAGTGCCTATCGGAAAGCGCGGCGTTATAAGTAATATTGCTGGTTTTTGCATTACAAGCCGCTTTCTGAATAAATTGCTTTTGAAAAGTCTTCGCTGCACAAGCACATAACAATTTTGTAATTCAAAAGATTTGAAAAGTGACTAATCTTTAAATTGAATGGAGTCTTGAACGCATCAATAAACAATTTGTTTGGTATCAGATTACAACATTCTGTTCATATGAACTCTATAAAGAAATATGATCATTTAGTTTTTAAAAGATCTCAAATATTAAACAAATTAATTGTCTTACAAATGCTAAAATATTAAACAACTTGCTTGTTTTTGTTTTCGTAAATAGTATATAGTATAAGTATAAAATATCTTTATTAATAAATTTTAAAAATTTTGTTCGTTAATAGCTAAATAAATTTTGAAAAAGTTAAAGAAAAAAAATTAATACAAATATTAATTTATAGATTGATTGATTTCGATGTATAAAAATTGCACAATTTAATATTAAATTATTAACGTGCATGTGCGTTAACATAATACTCTCATTAGATCTGATTAAATTAGGTTCACAAAACTATAAACTAAAGGATTACACAATTACTTTGGCATGCATTTGGTAGAGGAATATTAATTTAAGGGATTTTTCAATGAAATTCATAGAAAAACAAATACATATTGTATAAAATTTAAATATAGTATGTGTAAATTGATTGAGTGATTGATTGAGTGATTGCTTGATGAATTGATTGATGGAATGAATAATCTAACTTTCAAAACAAAAATCATAATTCTCTGGATCTTCTGGTATTGGTGGTGGATCCTTGCTAATATCTACACCTTCTGTATCAAGTAATCTTAATTTAATTTCCATTGACAGTAGCGTATCGAAATCCTCCTTCTTCTGTTTACTACACATTTCCTGACATAGCAAGGCGTTTATGCCATCAGTCCAATAATTAAAGATTGTCTCATCTGGTGCCACAAAATCCAATGTTGAATGATCCATGCTATCAAAAGTAATGGAGAATGCCAAATTTACTGCCGATTTACGTGTGCGCATTTCTTTCATATGTGGACACTCTTTGCCCTCGAGTAATTGTTTAATATCGATGACAAGCACTTTGTTTGGCAATTCCTCCAATGTTGGTATGTTCTTTTCATCACAATCACCATAATGTATGACTTTGTGATTGGGCGAGAGGCGTGCATACCAAAATTTGTCCTTAGAACGAGCTCCTCGAGAGTATTTTGAAAAACGGGTGCCTATTCAAAATTTTATATATTATTTGTTAATAATTCATATCATTACATTTCTATTGCATTTACCTTCAACTAAAAATGAGAGACGTTGTTGTTTTATAAGATCCAAAATATGCGGTGATATTTTCTCTTTTAACTTGACAATTGCAGATGCTGTTGAATCGCATTCCTCCTTTGATGTGCGTTCCTGTTGACGTAACGTTGTAATTTGTTGATAGGTAAGCAATGCAATTTTACTACGGAAATCTTCCAAGTTATCTGGACGTGCTTTGAGTGTACGTGTTATTTGTTCACGTACAACACTGAAGACTTTTTGGAAATCCTCTGCCGTTGCGCGCATATCCTTCCATGTCCGGTTGAGTGTAATAACGCAAATACAAAAGAATTCTTCGAATGGATGATCATGTGTAAAGAACATTGGTTGAAAGTCGCCTGATTGTTCGGATGGTTGCTCGCCAATACGCAAGATGTCGCACAGTACTTTCACCAGTTCAATAGAAGTTCGTCCATAGGGACATTCGTGTTCGTCAGCACGACAAGAATTCTCGTGTACAATCTTTGTGTATTGTTGAGTGTAGTTGCGAGCGAAGTACACCATGCAATCCAAAGCAAGAATGCCTAAAAATAAGATTTTTGTGTAAACAAATTTATGTAAAAAATCAATGTAATTTCATCCCTACCTGGTGGTGTTTCGATAAAATCCTGAGCCGGATTTATGTCACATTTGAATCCTAACTTTTTATAAAATTGTGAGAAATTTACATTGCCACCGCCGCCGCCACCACGTCGCAATTCTTCGTGTATATTCATAGTTCCATTGTAATCATCAAATGCTATACGCCTTAGTTCCTTAATTTTTTCATGAGCATCCTGGTCCTGGGCGTTCATTTTCATGCGCATACGCTTTTCAAGTAAACCAAGTGTTAGTGTTTGCAATACATACAGTTGATGAGTCATCTCTGTGCTTAGACCATTACCAATGAGTGCCAATCGGTATTGTTTTGCACTGATTGTATGCGCAATGGAACGTTTTCGTGCCTCATCAGCTTTCATGAATAGTGCATTTATCAATGCAATAGTATTCTGCTTCATCACAGAGGAATTGACATCCTGCAGTATGCGTAAGAGATCTTGCAGTTTAATATCCTCAGCTACTAACACATATTTGCTACTGCTTTGCACAATATTCTCCAAGTTGGATAAAGCACTTTCACCACATTCAAATGGATATTTTTGAAAATTACGCACAATGTCAATGTTTCTGGAAACGAAAGAGTTTTGGAGTACCTCCCATGAAACAGTACCATGCTCCATCAATTCGACGAAACTAGCCAAACTGTACTTGAGTATATCATCATCATTTTGTGTATGATCTTCGATCATATTGATGATAATTGTCAGACCTTGTTCTTTGATAAACTCTAAGGCGAAGGTGAGATCCATGCTAAGCGATGAGAGATCCTTGAGGCACTTGATTTTTTCCATTGTGGAACCATTTCGTAGAGTTTCAAGTGCATCGTTGGCAGTCTTTGATGGTGAATATTGCAGCCGTAGCACAGATCCATTCTTTATTTCATTTCGGTTTTTTTCAGTGACATATTTGTGATTGTTTGGCTCACAGAACTGTAAAGCATAGTTCTGATGGTCAGTAATGGCCCAACAACTGCAAATCTCCTGTATTTTGTCTAAAATGGTAAAAGAAAATAATATTACTGATAGCAATGAACATTTATATCATTTCCTGTTGTCTGTCGGTGACGCTGCGCTGCTGTTGTGCATTTCAATTAGCTCAGCAACTTGACCCCTGCTTTGTTCTAATATGGGCGTTGGTTTGTAATACTAAAGCGTGAAGTGGGTAACAACAAAATGACTCAAATGGTGAGACACTTGAAACAATGCAATTTGATTAATATTGATCTTAATAATAATTTGTATTTACTTGCTAAAGGATGCCTTTGATCCAAATTAATTAATTGGGCGATGTGGTTCTCACGCTCTACAGCGATTTTCACAATATGTGCATCCTTTACGGGCATCTTTTTTGGTATCATTTTGATGCATTAAATGTTCACTAAGCTGTCTTGAAAGAAAACTTTTTTCTTAATCGATTTAGTTAATAAATAAGTTAAATAAAGTGAAACTTGCAGTCCCGGCTATGAACTAATTTCTTCTTCTTTTCTTATTGTCATTCAATAGAAATGATAATAATATTCATCATATAAACAATAGGTGGCAATAATGGTTGAAAATTGATGGACCAATAGTTGATGTATCGTTTATGGTCACCATTTTCATTGAAAAAGCAGAACATCAACACGTGCGGCTTAAATATAAACTTATTTGTTCGCTTGTTTTTCATATAAATTACTTAATAAAATGAAACCAAAAAGGAAGCAACCAGTGATTGAAGAAGACTCCGACAGTGATTCAAGCTTTGCTGAACAGGAAGATGAAGTAATGGCAAGTGAAGCGTCTAGTGATGACGAAGAATCAGAAACCAAAACAAGCAAGCAAGCAGTAGAATCTGATGGCGATGCTAACGAAAACATTGGTAGCGATAATGATGATAAAAATGAAAACTTAAATCCTGAAGATGACAATGACGACGAGGATGGTGTGGATGACGATGAGGATGGTGTGGATGACGACGAGGATGGTGTGGATGATGATGAGGATGTACCAGAAGGAGCACGTATACCTCTATTTAATCCATTGAGCCTTATGCGGAATAAACAACAACGTACTGCACTATTCCGCAAAATGAAGAAGGAGAAACACAAGAAGAAAATGCAGGAGCGTCGTGCTCGCCGTAAGGCAGGTGTACCTGCTAATCCCGGACATACTATTGAAAGTCTGCGTGAGACGGATCAAACAACTATTACTAACATTGAAGATTCAGACAATGAGGAACTTCGTAAGGAATTGGAAATAGATGATTTTAGTTCGTATTTCCAAGCGGTATACGAACCAAAAGTTTTAATTACATATGCTGATAATCCAGTAACTAAAACACGAAAATTTGGCTTAGAACTTTCTCGTATATTTCCCAATGCACTGGTTAAGATTCGCAACAAATCCTCTGTGAAGAATATCTGCAAGAGCGCAATACGTGAAGAATTCACAGATGTTGTCATAATAAACGAAGATAGACGCAAACCCAATGGTTTGCTAGTAATTCATTTGCCAAATGGACCAACAGCACATTTCAAGTTATCCAATGTTAAATTGACTTCAGACATAAAACGCAGTCACAAAGAGATTACCAAACACAGGCCAGAAGTTATACTTACCAATTTCACAACACGTCTCGGTCTGACTGTGGGTCGTATGTTGGGTGCATTGTTTCATCACGATCCCGAGTTCCGTGGACGACGTGCGGCAACTTTCCACAATCAACGTGATTACATATTTTTCCGTCATCATCGATATGAATTCAACAAGGAAGGCCAACGAGTAAAGCTTCGTGAATTGGGACCACGTTTTACACTCAAATTGCGCTCGCTGCAAGAGGGAACATTTGATAGTAAGACAGGTGATTATGCCTGGATTATATCAAACAAGCGACATGCCATGGAGTCCAGGAGACGTTTCTTCCTTTAATTTTAAGCAATCAATAATTATTTTATGTTATGTTAAAACAACAAATGATGTTTTTAATTGAAATAGTTTTCATGTCTCATATTACTTTCATTGTTGTAAATAATTCAAAGTAACTAAATAAATAAATATTAAAAAACAATATGATATTAATGATTCCCTCGGGCTAAGGATTTGTCCATCGCTTAAGTCTTTAGTGTGAATACTATCACATCTGATCACATTAGATGTTGCAAATTATGTTTCTGAAGAATTATAAGTAACGCATTTGATTTTCTTTTGTTTTTATTTATATTGCTACAAACTTAATATTCCCTATTCACTTAAATGTGGGTTAGAGTAAGAAATTACAAGAAGAATTGACATTGTTAATTTTCAGTGTACATCTTTGTCTTTAAAAAACATCCGTTGTACACAACATTTAATCAAAACAAAATGTGTCAAACTAAGTTACGATAAAATGGTAATTTTAATTATAATTGATTGATGGATAAAGAATCAAATTGGTACCCACAAATTAGTATTTGGAATTATTAACAATCGCACAGTTAGAATTGCAAAATTGAGCAAATAAAATATAATAGACAAAGTTTTGATGAGTGCATATAATGATGCAGAGATAATTAGCCAACCATAACCATTTAACCACACATAATAAATACATAAACTTGGAAACTTGTAACACTCGGCGAGAACAGAGTTGGCACTGGGCGTAATTGCTTAATTATTTACTTTTTCTAGAGAGACAATACTACATTGTAGGACATTGCGGATTTCCGCTGGCAGCCGCTGTTGCATCGCCAAATGGTAAATCGCCTACGGTGTCTGACAGTATTTCGGATGGTGGTTGACCATAATCTTGTAGTTTACGCATGTCTTCCAGTACTACGCGGAACTTTTCACGTTTGACAGTTGCTGTGTCGTCTGTATTTTCGGTTTCCAAGTGACCTTTAATCACTTTGTATAAATCCAGTTGTTTTTCATACCTTAATTTAAGCAAATAAAATTCATTAGCATATCAAACGTAAATTGCTTGAATAATATAGAGAGCAAACCTTTCTTTATCTTCTGCAGATAATTTATCAGCATTTTCTTCCAAATATTTGGGATACTTCTCTAACAATTCTTTAATGCTAGGTAAAAGTATTTCAGCCGACAGTAAGCTTTGCATCATTCCTTCCATAAAAGGCAAGAATGCATTGCCATCATTATCACTAGCCTGAATAAACAAAATGAATGATCATCATATTAAGAATTCATGTGTGCACTTACAGTTTCTAAATTTAACGAGTCGAACATGCTAGCAACATCGGTTTCTGAAACAGGTGCACTTAGACCTTCGGTACCCTCTTGTAGACCCTGCAGTTAGAATAATTGTTGTTCATGTCATGGATTTTCTGATGAACTGAATAAAAAACTCACTCTTAAGGCTTGTGCTATACTGTCGGAATATTTAGCGACTTCGTCGTCATTCGCAGGATTATCTCCGTTTAATGTCATGGCAGCAGCTTCAGCCATTTTCTTAAAACCAGCTATCATCTGATCTGGATCATGTGGCAGTGGTGGTATGTCACCACTGGGTGTGTCCGGCCCGCCAAAAAGGGTGTTCATGCGTTCTGCCAGTACCTTAGCATGTTCTCTAAAAAAAGGTCAATGTGCAAAGTTTAGTCATTATTAAATCAACAACTTGTGAGATGTAATTTAAAAAGTACATATCTCTCTCAACTTACACGAAAAATGCATCGGGATCATCACCTGCAACGCCATTTGATGCATCAGTTTCACTGGAACCAGTAGCAGCATCCTTGCCAGTTTCTTTACCATTTTTATCGAAATCCTGCAGTGCATCTAAGAAAACGCGTAATATACGTACATTAATTATATAAGTTATGAAATTCTATTATAAAAGTTCGCATGCTTCATCACTTACTATCAAGCAGATCATTGAGATCGTTGTCGTTTGGCTTCTGTTCGGACATCTTTAATATTTATAACAATAAATAAATTGCACTTCGCCTGGTAATAATTACCGAAATTTGCTATCAGAACTATTGTTTCTTCAGCACTTGCAACAACAACTTTTTTACTCGACTGCACTGCCAACTCCCTAAAGTTGCTGTCGATAATCGATAAAACAGACCTACTTAAAGCTTATCAAATCGTTCCGATATCGATATTTGAGTGTTTCAGTGTCAGCTGTCAGCTTTAAAAAGAAGAAGAAGATGCGAATTTTAATGTTCTGTTATTATTTGAATTATAAATGATACGAATTTGATTGAAAGCATTTTATTGAAATTGGAGAAAAAAAGGTTAAAATTTAAAAAGAAGGAGGGAAAGTAATGTGTTAAATCAAGAGTCATACAAAAGAAAAATACAATAATTTTACACCACTACTCATACCTTAAAATTTGTATATAACTTATAACTACCCAGTGTGCTTTGCTAAGCTCCCGAAGTGTTGCTGTTCTCTGCTTAATTGTAGTACATTGCGCAGCAATTGAAATAATTTGAAAAATCAAACGAATCAATTAAGTATTAAGTATTGACATAATTATATATCAGATAATTGTCTCTAATTATTTAGATATTGTTCGATTAAAAAATGGTGGGTGGTGGAAGGAGGGTGAAAAATACCTTACGATCTATACTCATACCTGGACTTTGTTTTCACGAAGCCTTAATGCGTCTGCATCCTCTCTCTCCACTTTTGTTTGTTGACAAGGGGAAGATGAATGCGACGAGGTAGCCGAACTGCTTGTACCAGCAACACATTGTCTTTCAGTTGGCGTTTTTCTTTGCCTTCTTTCGCGTCTTTCGTTGTTTGTTCAAAAAAGTTGCTAGCGTTCTAACGCTGTGTGCAATCAACGAATGCCGTTACCAAAGAAGAATCAAACGAAATGAGCTGCTAGCAGCATGCTACCGTGGAAGGTCCTACCAAAAATTAAAAAAAAAAATTTCATAAAAATCGGTCGACCCGTTCGGAGGAGTTCATACACTAACACACCGTGATATGAGATTTTTATATATTCGATAGTGTTGGGTTGCTCATGAGTGAGTGAACAAAAAAGAGTTACTCACTAAACTGAGCAACTGAACATGTTCCCTCCTATTCTTTTCTGTTCAGTTGTTCTCTTTGACTCACATGTTCACTGTTATTCAGTTGTTCTTTTCTGTTCAGTTGTTCTTTTTCATTCACTTGTTCACTGTTACTCAGTTGTTCAATTTTACTCACCAGTTCTCTTTTTGTTAGCTGCTCATGCCGATTAGTTGCTCTCTTTTCTTTGTATTTTGATTCTGTTTATTCTAAGCACATATCTTTTAGCGCCAATGTGTGTAACATAAAAGGAAACGAAACCCTGTACCAAATTCCCAATGAAGTAGGGAAAAACAAGTATTGTATTTTATTATGTTATATTTTATATTGTTATTTAATGTTGAAAAATAAATACATACTTTATTTGAATTAAAATGTAACTGCTATATTATTTTCGTGAGGAGCTGTGTTGTTCATGAGCAAATGAAAAGTATTCATAAGTGAGCAAATGAATAACTGAGTAGGGATGAGCTAAAAAGTGATTTCAAAATCACAGTGATTCTAAACTGTTAATGAGTCACAGTTATTTGAAGGTAGAGACACAGTTTACTTTGTTTAAACTGTGATTGGTAAACAGGTAGGGAGCAACTGAATCAAAATGTGTCACAATCAATCAAGTAAACTGTGTCTCTACCTTTAAATGACTCTGACTCAATCACAGTTTAGAATCACTGTTTCACTGTTTAGCTCATCTCTACAACTGAGCAATGTGAGCGAGTTGACTCACTTAAAAAAAAGATCCAAAGTGAGCAGTACTTACCCAACACTAGTGGTCAGTGGTTTTGAATGAAATATAAGTTTTAATCTTTAGATATAAATATAAAGATTTTATATAATTTATTGCTTTTTTGCAACCCTGCTCCTTTTACATCCGGGCTTAGGACCGGCAAAGGCGGAGTTACAAATCGATTTATGTATATTTGTTTGTGATATGGAAAAATAAAACAATCGTGATTTTGAGTGAATTTAGAATTGGAATTATTTCTTCTAGTAATCAAAGAACTCTGGCTCTTACATATTATTTAAGAACGATTTAGGTCAGTTTGCATAGAAATTGACAAACATGTTCCAATTCAGACTCTTCGTTACGCTGATCATTAACTTTCTTTAATCTTTTCAGGATTACGACGTTCGTATTGAACATATCATGACAAAATGATTACATATATCTTCTTTTGTTGCTTTGGATACTTTTTTGAATGAATTTTATTTATAAGTACATATTTGGTATAACATCCCATCGACGTCATGTTACTATTCTAGTAACCATTGGTTGGACTCCTGTAGATTGCCAAATTCAAGCATAGCAAAAATTATTCCAGCTACAATGTGTAGTATGTGCGAGTATGTCTACAAAATCTTAGTAAATTCAATTAGTTCAAGAGCGAATCCAAGGTCGCTGATAAACGATTAACACACAATTATCACCCAAAATATTTACGCTCATTTATACGCTCATATCTTCTGCGAAACTACAACACTGTTCACTGTTGGTGAAAAAAGTCGAAGTCCTGATTGACTTGTCTATTGCAAGGACATGCACCTCGCTGCGAAAGACATGAATAATCGGTGACCAAAACTGCGACCAAAAATGTTAACCGCATCGGAGAAAATTTTGTTTTAAGTCTCACTGAGAGAGAAAAGGCAGCGATGCGAAACCAAGCCATGAAACCAAGTAAATCAACTGCAGCAGTGAAATAGTGACCCAGGGGTTCATCATATGGATATGAGTCCGTGGTTACGGTATTGGTCAATCGAAGGACAGTTGGCGTGAAACCCAACTGTGGTAGTAACAAACATGAGGAAACATTTGACACCCATTGGTTTTTATTTAAGGGTCTTGGTTACACAATTAATTTGTTATCTTTCTCTTCAGATGTTCTTTTTATTCATTGAATCATTTTCAAACTTGTTTGGAGAGGGAAGAAATAGAGAGTAAATCTAATCGAATACTTCACTTTTGTTGCCATTTATGAAGAAGGCGGAGTCATTTATTTAAATCGTAGAAATTGTCTGGAGGCGGAGTTTCATTTAATTTTGGTTGGTTTTTTTATTTATTTACTTATTGCACTCTCTCTATTATATTATTTATTTTATATTTTCATTTTTTTTTTACCCGACGGCTGTGACAATTTATTGATTATAGGAGGTATTGAAAAATAAGTAAAACTAGATATTGAATTATCAGTTTATATGGTAGAAAAGTATACGTGTGCTCAGAGCACGACGGCTTTTGAGGTCTATCAACGGTTAGATAAAAGGATACTATGCATATCAGGTCTCCCCTTCAAAAAATAAAAAAAAAAATTTTGAAGTTTCACTGTGATATTATAGGTTCTTGCTTTAAAATATAACTTTTATTTGAGTTAAGACTAGGTCCACCAACTACTGCAGTTGTTTGAAGATTTTAACTTCAAAAATGTGAAAAAACTAAGTTTTTATCAACGGAGTAACAAGGAATATTGATATATTGTAACAGTTTAAGTGCCCCGACAATTGGAAGAATAAGATCATTGCCATAGTTTTGATAATGGGAGACAGCAATGTCAATTAGCATAAGTTCTTTGAAAATGTCAAAATTCAATAATTGTAAGACTAATTTAACCATTATGTCGTATAAGCCCATAGCTAAGCTTTATATGCAAAATTTGATCCATCTATTTCTTCTCAAATGTTCGAATGTTGTTGTTCTTGATATAGATTCGCGCCATCCGTACTGTTAAACTTTAAAATATGGTCAAACAGAAACGGTGTTCTGTAGAAATGAGCTTTTTGTATGAAACTTCTTATTAAAAAAAAATATGAAAATATATAAAAACTTGCAAGTTGCAACAAAGTGGATAGCAAGTAAACATTCTTCATGAAGAAATACATGTACATGCATACTTTCATTATGATTGTTCAAACGTTGTTGGAGTGAAAAGCCGTTAAATTTTTTCTCATCCTATTTTATATATATAGATAATATTGATTCTATTATTCCATTAAATTATTTGTGTATCAAAAAAAAGGAATGTTATTATTATATATATTATATTTGTAATCAATGAAGAAGATTATGAGCTATATCATCTTGAACTTACGTATGTATATAAGATAATAACTTCTGTCATAAAAAGCTTAGAATTTGCATCGATTAGTCGAATTGTATTTGCATTTCTATAAAGATTTCTCATATCTTAATTTATGGTGTACAGCTTTGGGGCACTGCAGCCAACTCAAACCTATAAATCATACAGAGATTTCAGTCTCAGTGGTTTGTCCGGAACTCAGTCGTCCAACGAGTTTTGCAGATGCGAACAATAAGTGTGAAGATTGTCAGACACAGTATCAGACTGGACAACAGCAGACAAACGCGAAGCCTGAAAAGGCAACACACTCTAGACCTCCCATTTTGCATCCCAGATGAGTGAGTAGCTCATTCAAATTTGCTTAAGTGACTTATAACTTAAAATGAAATTCGCTGGTTGTCGTCTGTCGAAAGTAGCAAATGAAAAAAAAAAAAAAAATTTAAACCTTATCACTATAAAAAAATATCGTGACATTCTCCAAATACATTCATCCCTATTGTTTTATATGTATGTTCTACAAAAACCCAACAGTTTCTATTGAAATAACTACCTTTCCCAAAAGTTACTTTGAATTTTACATGATTCCATTCAAGTCAACAAGTCAAACAAAAAGTCGAAAATCCCGAAGAGAAAAACCCATTGTAAAGCCAAAAGTGAACTGCTTAAAAAAGAAAACAGAGCAACGGGTTAATGTTGACCATTGCTTTTAAGACAAATACCCTTGCACCAGATAATAAACAGAAATTTTAAATCTGTAGCACATTCCTTCATATTATTTTCCTTTTCAAAATAATTCCAGTAAAAAATATCGAGCGAAAACAACAATTTGGTGCAATAAACAATTTATTTGTTCAAATAATCGACTACGTACGGCTAGTTGACCAGTTCAAGTCAGTTTCTTGACTCAAAAAACGCGAAAATGTCTTAAAAAAAAATGTAAAATTTACCTGTGTCCAGGATGTTAACACACGCATAGATTCTTAAGAATTGCTAACGAAACGGCACCCATCATAAAATGAACGTTCCTAAGTGATAAAAATTTTCATTTCCTTAACTTAAGTACAATGTTTAGGAGTTGTTGAAGAGTGAGAAAATTGTTGTTGTTGCGTGTTTGCTAGAGTTTTTACAATCTCAATACATATGACCGTCAATATATCATCATGTTGAGAATGCTGCGATTTCACGGTCACTGATCGTCATGACAATGGTTTTTAAAAGATGGAAAAAAGACTTTTTAGGTTTGTTGGTTTTTTGTTTCTCTTCAACACAAGCATAGCAAACATGAAATACTTAGATGAAATAAAGAAAATTTAATATAATAAGTTTAATGCACAATGAAATACATACATATGAATGTTTCCCTAGAGGTAGAAAAAATTGGCTGTTTTTTTTTTGTAGTCGCGAAGTAGAAACTCTTTAAAACAGCGGTTCTTAAAGTTATGTAGTCAATGAATGCTCTCTTGAATAATATTTTTTCCGGACCTCTTTTTTTCTGCCAACCGCATTTCAACTCTCTACAATTTAATCAATTTTTGAAACATAATTTCTGGTTTAATAATATCTTAGGCCAAAGATGGCTACTTCATATTAAGTCCTATTTTCTCAGCAAAAGTTTTGATTGAGACCAACACAATTATTTCGGTTGGGGGTTTTCTTTTAAATAATTTGTATTTTTATATAGAATATTTTAAAGAACTTTAAGAAATTGAGACTGACATACCTTCAATTGGAGAGAATAAGGAATTTCTGTATTTTATAAAGAATTTGTTAAAGATTTCTAAGGAATTTAGACCGACGGGGTGATTTCTCTTTTACCGGCGGGAAGAAATCATATTTTCCTTAATTGTATGTAATAAATATGTGTAAAAATAATGAATATTTATAAAATGTCAAAAATTTGGTAATGTGGTACCGCACGCCACAATTTAAGAACCTCTGCTTTAGAAGTTTCTTTCTGCTCAATTCAACAATATATGTTTGTACATACTACCTTCATATCCTACGCGTTTCCATATCTTTATGCGACTTTCTCCTTTCTTCTGATATTGTATGTATCTTCGAACTGTTTGGGTGTTTACGTTCTCTGACTTGACTTCAGCTCGGCATTAAGGTTCATGATCATGTTTCTTTTTTCGCGTACAAGACGTGATTATGCGGTTTTATGAGCGCATCAATCTCATTTAAGATCTCAGTTCAGGCATGCATAATTATTGCTTGCTTTGTTTTTCACCTATTTCAGTTATTGTAGCTTTATTGCACACACGTGTTCAGTAGCATCACCAAAATACACATCCCTCCTCCAAATTGTTGTACTGTATTTGTTTGCAAATATTTACTTTTCCTTAATTTTTTTTATACGTGAATAATGTATTTGATCTTTTACATCTTAAAATGCTCCTTAACCAATTGCGATTAATGCGCTGGCGCAATTTCCTGGAAAATTCAAGTAGTTAGTGAAATGGAACAGACGCTTTTGAAATTTCAATGGAAAAGTGTTTTTCATTGCGTTTCATTCATAAATGAGGCATTCCATTTAACTTCTCAGACAGTCTGGCATTGTATGCCATCATCCTCTTCGGTCTTAAAGAAGATAGGCCTATGCCTATATGAAGAAATACCCAATGCCATCATATTGTTGCTGGTGTGATGCATCAAAGCGTTTATCACTCAAACAGCATGCAAACGAACCCTGATGTCGTTGAAGGCAAAGTGATGGGTGGGTGCCCCATATATTTTGTGTTGTTTTTTTCTTATTACAAAATTTTAGTTTATTTTTTGTTCTTTTATAAGATTAAGTGGAAATTAAGTATGCATTTGGTTGCAGCCTCCCAATTTGGTATGCTTATGTATAAAAAGGTCTGGGTGGGATGTATAGTTTTAGTGGAATTATCGATTCAAAACTGTATGATAGTTAATTTAATTTGAAGACAGAATAAAATTTATCATATGTTTTAAGGTTTGATGTGCCGCTTTGAGGCACTCTTCCTGATATTTGAAGCCATTTGAATATATTTTGGTCGGTATTTTATAACAAAGAACTTCTAGACATTTACAGGTCCCTCTAGAACGGAGGTACTAATCTAGATTAGATTAGATTAGGGAAAGGGTGGGAAATAGAACACCTCGTCACTGCGGCTGCAAGTGGCCTTATTGTGACAACCCCCCTAATTACAGTTCTTCCGAGATTCCAGTATTCATCAGGAATTCCAAGATTTTCTTTGGAGACAAATCTGCAATTTGAAATGGTTCCCCAGGTCCAGATTAAGCCCTCAGAGTAATATAGTGCTCTGCTGACTCCTCTTCTTCATTACACAGTCTTCATAGATCGTTACGACTGATCCGCGTGTTATGTAAATGCTTCATTACTCTGCAAAATCCTGTCAAGAAATCTGTTCAAATACTTTTGCGTGCCAGTCACAGTAATTCCAGTATTCTTTTGCAAAATCTAGTCCGCATGAAGACTTTAACCACTCCAATATTCTTCGTGGTGTAACCAATAGCGGTGCGATTTGTCATCGAGCCATTTTTTCAGTTTAATTTTCGTCGAACTCCAAGGTAGCCCCCAGAATGGTTCTGGTCCAATGAGGATGTTTGCAGATCCTTTTCTGGCAAAATCATCTGCCATTTCGTTTCCAAAATACCCACTATGTCCAGGTACCCAGATTAGGTTAACATGATTGTTTGATGCTAGTCTTTTAAGTAACATCAAGGAATCTCAAACCAGCTTCGAATTGAATCCGAAAGCTTTGAGTGCTTGTAGTGTAGCCTTGCTATCAGAGTGAATGTAAGTATATGCGCTTATTAGCAGTGGCACACTTTAATTCTTCCCCGAGGCCTATTTCTATTGCATGGATTTCTGCCTGGAAAACCTAAAACTAAGTCCGCTATGTGAAATATCTTTGAATTAAGTATGGTGAAGATCGTGAGCCTAATAATTAAGTAAGTGGTCGCAAACGTTGAAAACTGGAGTCATATGTGACTATTCAGAATATATTTTGCTTATAGTAGTTCTCATATAAGGTCAAACTGGTAAAATATCTACTGAATAAGTGTCAATAGCCTTTAAAGTAAAATATACCTTTTAAGCATTAGCGTGAATTTTAAAAGGGCTTAATAGGAAACTATTGAATTAGATATCTGATACATAGATGCCTTGATGGGTTTTATTGTATATAAAATGTATCTAGTCCAGTAGACCAATGATTAATTTCAAAGATCTTAACCTTGCTGCTTTCAAATAAAAATTTAAAGTTTGAACCAAAAATCTTGTTATATATCATCTGTAGTATGCCTCAATTTAAAAAAGAAATCAATACAAATGATTTTGATTAATGAAGGATTTAAATAATTTCATTTAAATTCGCATATATCCGTTGCGAACCATCACTAATCGCTAAACGCCAGCAGCAAAGATCATCAACTTTTATAATGAAAAACTAAAAACAACATTAACAACAAACACAATAAATAAAAATCTTATAAAGTTGGACAAACAACCAACCAGTTTGGTTTGGTTGTGAGAAAAATACCAACACCTACTTGAGATCGATCGGTAATGGTGTGAATACGAGATTGACTGCGTCAGGCCAATTGATATGATTTCAATGATGGTGCCCATGATCATGAACAAACGATTGTGTAGTAGGTTTTATGACAAAATCTATTGTAACTTTGATATACCGATAAGGTATTCGACAACGAAGAACTTGCCGTAATGATCATAACAACAGGTTGTTTACTGATGATGTGAAGCAACCACAATACAACAACCACACGTTCAATGCAACCATCCACAATATATGGATGGATATACGAAAGTCGGTCGGTTGGATAGTTGTTTGGTTGATTGTTTGGTGAAACCAATTAATCTTATTTCTACTGATGACTGACTGACTGACTTTGACTGCATGGCTCTCTTTGCCTTTTTTGAATCACTTAGTTCCCCCCACAACTTTTGCCGTAGGATAAAGCGTGTGTGTTTGTTGCCTCCAGATGTTTGATTTTATTGTAAGTGGCGCGGGGTCTGTTTATCTGTCTGTCCGCTTGTCTGTCCTGTTAAACGTCAGTTCCTTGTTCGATGTCGTTGCGCCTACCTTGTGCCTTCTGTTTAATGATCAATTTGTTAGGATGCTCTCTGATCTGTGCCGCCAACGTTTAGCAGTCACTTGATCACTTTTTTTTTTTTTTTTGGAGCATAATGAGTTTTGTAAAGTGGGTGTGCTAAGTATTTTTGGAAAACACAGAAATACTGTTTACTTTTATTTCGCAAGCAAGTTTGGTTAGACATAAAGTCTACAATTTGCAAGATTCCCAAAGACCAAATGTCTGGATATTCAAATATATACATACATATGAGTATATACATTTATGGTAACGTATAAAACAAAAGACTAGCAAAAACCGTAACAAATATCAAGCTAAGATCTGCGGCCAACCATGGGATTATGAATTCTCATTGTCTTGTAGGCGGCAGACTGTGTCAACCAACGCCTTGTACTTTTACTTACTCCACACCGTGAATCCCAAAAAATGAACAAAAATCAGATAGTATGTACTTCAACTGTATTCATTGTTTGCTCTGTATTTCTTGTTAATTATTTCTTTTATCCTTTGGTAAAATATGTTAATGTACACATAAAGGTTTTCCCAGGAACCAAACTGCACAGATTTCACAATGAACCCATAAACAAATAATACTTTCCATTAGCTGTGTACATAAGAATTCATATTCGGTCACTTGGCAGATTGGGTAGCTTGGTAAAGGAAGGAGTTAATCATATTCGATTCGCTGCTGATCAGCGAAATTTCACAAACTTATGATGGGCGTTTGTTGCGTTAAGCCGCATTTATTTGTGTGACTCTACTACCTAACATCACGCCCATTTAAACCAAAGCCAAAGTAGTCAACTCGTTTACAAATGTTGATCAATAAAGGATCGTTTTATGTTCGAAATGTAATGCGATTAGCCGCTGTAATGGATTTAATAATACCGACAAAAATTTCTTAACACTTCAATACCCTTGCAAAATATTTGAAAAAGTCAATATAACAACTGTCCTTAAATCCATTCGCTTGTTGTTTTGTTGGCTTGACACAGTATGCTAATTCACTGGATGGAGGTTGTCCTTTTACTGTCCAAGATTTGCTATTTTCTAGAGTTTCTAGTTGAACTTAAACTGTGTTTGTTTTACACAAAAGATAGAGAGTGAAAGATTAAGAGAATGGGTTGTTTATATTTTGTAGTTTTTCCAGTGATTTAGTGAAAAATTTAAAATTAAGAATTTCAACTAATAAGATCTGTATGGGAACTTTTATTTACCATACTCTATATTGATTTAATATAAGTTTAACCACAATGATCTGCAATGTAAAGAACCTTTATTTACTTTCATAGATTTACACGTATTATTGTTTACATTTAAAACCAAAGAACCTAGAGCCTAGGTCATGGCGCCTGGGGAGAGTAAAAAGAAAACGGTATATATATTTTGAAAACATATTGGTTTCTATTGAATACAAAAAAAAATAAAATCAACATTTGGATCTACAGAAATTAGTTCCATAGTAGTATGTAGTAGAAAAAAAAAAACAAGAAAAAACACAGTAACAGACCATACTGTGCTACCCATTAACGGTGATCAAGGACGTTTCGAGTGTAACACTCCAATGCATTGTAAACGTTTTGTTTGAGGCCAAATCGAATTGATTCCACTTACGAGTGTTACATGTTAACTAGAGAAAGAACACAACAAGAACTTGGTTTGAATTGGGTTAATAAGCATATCATGAAACGAATTTGCGAAATTTTCTAAATAAAAAAGTCTCTAACAATGTGATAAGCTTCTAATTTAAATACGTTTCCATTTTTTTTTTTTGACACTTACTTATCCTTTTAAAGATGGTTTTGCAAATAACACAAATGATTCTATCTATTTAAAACGGAATGGGAATTTAAATGATCGAAAAATGTTCGATGAAGAAAGAAGTCCTTTTTGCTTGTGTAGGAAATATGTATTTTCAATCACAACACCATAGGAGGCCCAACGGCGAGGCCTCATAAATATGCTCTTAGTACCGTTCGCGGATACCTTCATAGTAGTACAACGACGTTTTCAAAACATTGAATGTATTTTCTAAGAAAAACGGCATTTGAATTTGGAAGTTTTCACTACCTACCACCTACTGGGAGACTGTCAAGCATTCATGATGAGCATTTGTTTTTTTGATGTCTCAACAAGAATTCATCTATAAGTTATAAAATTTGTATATTGTAGTAACTTAAGCGAATGAACAAGAAGACATAATATGAAATCAGCATTTCATAATATATATTCTTTCAGTCTGTATTGTTTGTTTAATGATCGTTTAGATAGTTTTAAAAGAAGTTAAAGTTAGTTTTAGTAGTTCTAAAAAGTAATAAGTTAAAAACATATGATAAAATCCATAATAATTATGTTCTATAACGAGTAAAATTTAAAGAGAATTATCTTTAAGTTGTGCCTAAGTCTAAAGAGTTAGATTGAAGAGTTACAAGTATAAAAATAATATATGTACAATACAATATATTGAAGCAATCAAAGAAATCCGCTTCGCTGGATTGACACCATGTCGTGATAAGGGAGCTCATTAAGAGTAAGAATCCTGAGAGCGATGCCGGTGGTAACTCGAGCAAAGAGTAGTCTAAACCATGCATCACAATGTACAGGCTTCTGGGTGAACTCTCTCTTTCGGGAGCAGTCTGTTTATCCTATGCTATCCTTACAATAAAATTTAATTAATTCACGTAGTGTCTTAATCATAAGCTATAAAAAAAACATTTTGAGAAGCAAAAATGCACATTTGAATCAAGGACAAAACTAAGCATCACTTTGTATTGGTTCTTAGTGAATTATTGTATATATTGTTATAATATTTGCCGAAGGTCAAGTCAACATGCACTTGTTTATATTGATGACGGCAGTGATTCCCGCCAAGCGTAAATGTTCATACATATTTTTGGACACTGCTGCTATATGCCCCGTCGATTTTTGGGTAGCTTCAGTTCGGTTTCTTGCTTTATCAAGTTTTGACCGAGCAGTAGAAGTTAACTTAACATAGAACTCAATTCAAGGTTAAAGTATTGACCACTGTATTGGGGTGTAGAGAAATGGACAGTAGTATTACATAGTTGTTACCTTCGGTATGGTGAGAAATGTTTATACTTCTGTGAGGGTTACGGTTTTTCTTTTGAATTCGTTTCATTACAAGGTGCAGTTGTCAAGGTGTCCATCAGCGAGTACAATTGTTTATTTCTATCGATATCTTTTCGGTTTTCAAAAATTTCCGTGGTGGCGTTTCTTTTAATCGAAATGTTTGTAATTAATTGTTTATATTGAATTGAGCCTTTTCGACTTTGGAGCTACCTAGTGAACTTGCTCAGTGAGGGTTACATGCCAATGGTATGCCCAGGCTCTTTGGCGGATTACAATTGTAACATTGTAGATTGGACGCGTTCTCTTTTGATACTTCTTTTGGTTGGGTGCATTTCTTGCGTGAAATTTTATAATTAATCAAACTTCAATTCCGAAATGCGCTAGAAGTCATTATAATGACGAGTTTCAACTGTGTCGACTTAATGTTGGAGCGTGAAAAGGATAATGAATGCTAGCGATATGCCTTACTGCCTTTTAATGAATGTTAATTTTACTTTTGTTTTTTTTTTCTTTTCTAAAAATCGTCAAATTCTTTAGATGTGTTGTTTTTGTTTAAGAGAATTTGAATTATGATAGAATTTTGGATTATCGCAGATTAAGTGCATGTTTTTTAAATTTGCATTGTACTGAGTGCTTAAGTTTTAAGATTATTTATTTATTACAGGTAATAAGGATTTTAAATCAAGATTGACTTATGGAGAGCACTGACTACTAAGGCCTCTGGCTCGAGCTTTTTAGATTACTTTTTATAGTAATATAGGGAAAAAATATTTAATGAAAATTAAGTAATGATTAAGAAGTTACCGAAGATTGAAGAATGTAAAGAAATGATGACTAATTATTACTCGACCACTTCACTGTTTGAGTCTGTAGAAAATCTCAAGTTTTTTAAATTTAGTTAGTCGATATTGTAAGTTATAATTAAAATAATTGGAGAATAAGAATTATTATTCATGTGATGAAGACCATATTGGTATACACTCCTTTTCCATGTAACATTTCTCTTACACTATGATTTTTTTAGTTTTAAAATTTACCAATAATTACACTGTGTGACGGCTGTCTTGTAACACATAGTCTGAAGAGTATTTCTGTGAATCGGAGAAATTAGGTAGTGCACACGGCCCGGCGTTGCACGGCCAACCGAATCTTTCCTTAAATTTGTGTGAAATAAATCAATTTCAATACGATCAAATTTCTAGACGTACAAAACTACGAATATTCTCCGAACGAATATTCTCAACGCTACTGTACGGAAGCGAAACATGGCTGATCTCGAATTCCATCACACAGAGACTCCAAGCTTTCGTCAACAAGTGTTTGAGGATTATATGCAGAATATTCTGGCCGCACACTATTTCCAACAAGGCACTATGGCGTCTAACAAACGAGGAACCAATATTGAAGCAGATAAAGCGTAGAAAGTGGCGATGGATTGACCACACGCTAAGGAAACAACCAGATAGTCTCGCGAGAATGTCGCTAGAGTGGAACCCGCAAGGGAGCAGAAGCCGCGGCCGGCCAAAGACCACCTGGAGAAGATCAATCCAGCGTGAGCTTGGTGATGTCAACATCACATGGGAGGGCGCAAAAACAACAGCCCAGAATCGTGTGCGATGGAGAAGCCTTGTAGAGGCCCTATGCTCCAATTAGGAGTGCACAAGGAAAGAAATAATACGATCATATATAGAAAAAAAAAAAATAATTTTACTTTTTTGTCAGACAGTGCTATTATTTGCGATCGCTGGAAACAAAAGGTCTTTAATTTTTAAATTTCTCAAGACAAGAAAATCTTATCTTTTGTTATTTTTTTATTATTATATTCTATATTTGCAACTGTCGTCAGACGACAACCAGCGAATTTTATCTTAAGTTATAAGTCACTTAAGCATGTTTGGATCAGTTAATCACTTATCCGGGATGCGAAATTGGAGGTGTAGGGAGCGTTGCCAGGTGGTTGACATTGTCTTCATTGTCAAAGTATGCAACCAAGTACTGTAAAATTTAATATAAATATATACTACTGGAACTTATCTATTATTTAAAAAAAAAAACTGTGGCAACAAAGGTAATCTCTTTCATGGATTCTTTAGATTAGATGACCGAGAAGATGTTCGAAATGATGTATTCCGGGTTGCGCAAACATGTCAAAAATTTATAAAAATATTGGAAATCCCATCAGTGATCTGATTCTATCTGACCATTAGTTAAATATTGTTGTTGACAAATATACATACTACAAAAGTATTCCAATTGTCTGTTTTAAGATTTGACTTTTAGTGGCATCATTCACATTGTAACTAAATATAAAACTTACCAGAAGAGAATTGGATAAAAATCTTCCTTACATCACAATTTATTAAAAAATTCATTATATTTTTCTTTTGCAAAACTTACAATAACCACTCTAAGACAAGATTACTTGAAGACTGATTGTGAATAATGAAACTGTGAAACCATAAAAACTAATTAAATGCACAAAAAATTGAATTAAAGTCAAAAATTAAGTGTCCGTAAAGGATGTATTACGGCTACATTTAAGCATGGTGGAAATAAATTTCATTAGTTCTTGCACAAAAGTTAAAGTGTATGAAACATATTTGAATATAATTGAAAATAATTGAAAATAAGACATTACTAATACGCCATGTTTATAACAAGATTTTATTAATTAATTTTACATATACTTTTTGCACAATACATTCAATTAATTTCATTAAATTATATTCGTAAAGTAGTTTCCCTCTCTAAAGGGTACTCCAAATGTTATAATCAAACAAAACAGGCCCAAACTATGTTTGGGGAGGCCTGCAAATCTCGAAGCGGGACTTCTCGCTTCCAAAAAGAAGTTCATCTTCAAAAACCTTGTAATATTTTCTTCCGCCTTCAATGCACAGTAAAAGATCTAACATTTCTAAGGCCGGCTAGGGACCTCACTTAGTTTTATCGCCCCGGATGACCGAAAGGCTTAATCCGCCAGTGTTTATACTTCTATGCTTGTAACGTAATAATAATGTGTAATAATGCGCCTTAATTGCATTATTGTAGAATAAATTAAAGAAAACTTGTTTGCCTAATTAGGTCAAAAAGGATTTGTCTCAGTTTGTTAGGTAAACCAAGAATCAAGCAAATAATTTATCTAGGTTTTGACAAAGAAAAAAAAAAAGAATGATTCTAATTGGCTATTGAGTTGAATTGGACCCAAAAAGGCAACACAAGTATTGTGGAATTGAAATGAGAGAAAACTTACAAACAACCAACAAAAAATACACACGAACTCATAAAATTAACAATGAAAATATATATATGAACAAACTACACACGCCCCTATGAGTTGAAAAAGCACTAAAAAACTCAACCAACTCATTGTGATCGTAAGAAAGAGAAACATGACAAGAAACGCTGATGATTGGTTCAACATGGGTTGCTCTCTCAGTATAGTACCTGCTAAAGATTTTGGTATGGCTGACATCTTGATTTTTTTGGTTGGTAACATTTAGTTGTTTTATCATCTTCACAGAAAATCAACGATCTTGAGCTATAGTCAGAGTTCAGATTCAGTTAGGAGTAGACCTCGAAGCGAGCAAGACGTTTGTGTCCCCTAAGTTATATTCAATAAGAACGGACTACAGAAACATCATCAGAATCAATGCAACACAATTAATCGGGTTTGTTTCGGAATACAACAACAATACAACAACAACAACAACAATACTACATTATAAACAATAATAACACACAAATTGGTTAATAATATTAACCAAAAGAACTCTAATTTATGATTCGATAATTAAATCAATTGGAAAAATTAAAGATAAAAGAAAGAAAAGTGTTTTAATTGAACGCGTTTCGATGAATAAATTTAAATAAGTAAACACCACACCCAACTCAACTACACATAATATTACATCAAGTGATCTGTGCTATACACCATATATTATATATAGAAAATAGTTAAATAAAGTGTAAATAAATTATGACTGTTACAGCATTTGCCGCCGCAATGCACAGACCCTTCTTCAATGGATATCCACCTATGCAAGGTAAGTAATACAGTTAAATCGTATCGGAATAAATTTGAATGAAAAAAACTGAGAAAGCTTTCAAAAGTTTAAATGCCTCTTATATCTAGGAATTCGGAAAATTACCTAAAAAGGGTAACTTTTCACTCACTATCGATTAGTTCTAGCTTTTAAGATTCTTGACACAATTGATATTCTAGTGAATAAATTCATTAGATCTTCAGAATTATTGATTCATTATTATTCAAATTTAAGAATATAATTTTTCAATAATATATCATATTTTTAAAGTTTTTTAGAACTGATAGCAATTGTACAATATGTTATTATGTATATAGTTCTGATTGTTCCATTTAGTCTTAGTTTTCTTCAAGCTGTTCACTTAATTGCAACCATTAAGTGATTCGCTTGCAGAACTAAGCAAGTCGTGTGACCTTGCTCAGCAAGATGTTAACATAGTAACTTCTTTGGAAGTCAATTGTTTTGCACTAAGCGAGATCGTAAATCAAGAGGCACAAGCAATGTCCTAAAGTCCATCGTTGTAAAAATTCACACCCTGGCGGGAAGCACGCGTACACAACTCGATCGAAAATATGTTACCTGTTAGACATACTATCCAAGTCATATTTGAAGACTATATACTCTGTCAAGGTTCTGTTAAAGTTTCTCTTCTAATGCTGACTGGGCATCCTGCTGCGAAGTTTCGCGCAATTGGAAAATTACTTTTTATTATATTGAGTTGAGTTGGGTAAGTTAGATAGATGAATTGTTTAGGAAAGACCACGTACACAGAACAACACACTTAAAACTCCTTACAATATATGTACGTAGTATAGAAATATGTACTATTTTTACTAAATGTTCACTAAAATTCAATTTTTTTTCTTTGCTTTTTCCAATTTTTGTTTTTTTCTTTTTTTCACTATAGCAGATATGAATGCTGGCCAAGGACGCGTCAATCAACTTGGTGGTGTTTTTATCAATGGTCGTCCATTGCCCAATACTGTGCGCCTTAGAATTGTTGAGATGGCCGCCGAAGGTATTCGGCCCTGCGTGATTTCTCGACGATTACGTGTATCGCATGGTTGTGTTTCGAAAATATTGAATCGTTATCAAGAAACGGGTTCTATAAGGCCCGGTGTTATTGGAGGCTCCAAACCGCGTATTGCAACGCCCGAAATTGAAAATCGCATTGAAGATTATAAACGTTCTAATCCGAGTATGTTCTCCTGGGAGATACGTGACAAGCTAATACGCGAAGGTATCTGCGATCGCAGTACAGCACCATCGGTATCAGCCATTTCTCGTTTAGTGCGTGGTCGTGACGCACCCAGTGATGATGATAACCCAAAGCAAGCTTCTTCTGGTTCAGAAATTTCACACAAACCATCCGATGAAGATATTTCGGATTGTGAAAGTGAACCAGGCATTGCTTTAAAGCGCAAACAGCGTCGTTGCCGCACTACTTTCTCTGCATCACAATTGGAAGAATTGGAACGAGCCTTTGAACGTACACAGTACCCGGATATTTATACACGTGAGGAACTGGCTCAGCGTACAAATCTTACGGAAGCGCGTATTCAAGTCTGGTTTAGCAATCGTCGTGCTCGTCTACGCAAGCAACATACTTCTGGATCAACGAGCAGTGGAGGTCATGTTAATGGTGTGTCCAACATGGGCACAATGGGACCCTACGGCAGTCATCAATTAGCACCTGCCAATAATTATGCTGCTGCAGCTGCCGCCATGATGCCTAATGTTGCCTCTGAAGCTGTATATCAGCAGCAAATGTACGAGTTCTACACAACGGGTGCAGCCACAAATGCTGGCACTTCCGTTATTGCTACAACTGCTGGTAGCACAAATTTGTCACCTAGCACCACAGGCTCATCAGCCAATTCAAGTACACCGCCACATCAATTCTATAATCCAACCACAAGTTATTCATTGCAACATCATCATCATAATATTTCCGCCAGTAGCAATAGCGGCCTCATTGAATCGAATGTTACCACCCACCATCAGACCAGCAACAGCTACGAAGCTCAGTTAAATACCACTTACACCACTGATTCTGATGCGAATCAGTCAATGCCACGTAATGAAAGTCCAAATGAATCGGTGTCATCAGCTTATGGCCCCAATGTCATTCAACTACCACCCACACCTAACAGTTTATCGGCCGTAATCGGAAATGAGCCACAAAATGTTGTGACAGCACATACTACAGCCAATAATGATGATATTCCAATTGTTCTTAAATCTGAATCGCCATCAATGATAACAGTCCAACATCAGCTTAGCTACAACACTTGGAATCCAATACAATCCACCGCTGGCTTAGCTGTCCGACCGTCGGCGCCACTTTCACCAGAAGATTCGTTGAATTCGTCAGTGTCAAACACATTGGAGTCTTCAAATGTCATCAGCAGTGCAGCTGGTCCTCAAATGTTCCACCCCTATCAACATCCTGTGCAATACGCTGCCTATCCGAGTCCCCATCATACACACACATATCCAGCACCACCGCCACATCCACCACCACATCATTCACATCATCCGCATACGCATGCTGGAGGCCCTGTTGGCACACCATACGGTAGTGCTCCCCATCATTACACTACATCTTCAGCACATTTCATGCCACAAAACTTCAATGCTGCCGCCGCTGCTGCTGCATTTACGGGATCACCATCAAAGATGAACTATAGTCCAATGCCGCCGCAATCGTTATATCATTCCTGGTATAACCAAATTTAGATATTTATGTACTATTTAGGGATTTCAATGGGCACGGACAATCACAGACAGTTAGTTATTGTATAATTTCTATAATAAAACAGAGCAATTCTTATGTTCAAGATTACTTATTAAATTGTATATAGAATCTTCTATGATATGGAATAGATAGAAGTTAATTTAAGAAATATATATTACATATTTTTTTTTCTCTTTATTGTATATACACTTTATATATATTTATTTGTATAAATGCATTTATAAAATCTTAAATTTAAATAAATAAATTAACTATTATATTAAATTATATATTTATTAGTTATATAATATACTTACTATAAATATGCACATGTTTATTTTGTTTATAAGTATATATATATAAATATGTATCCTATTATTTTTAAAACTTAAATAAATAAATCATATTATTAAGAATATTAAAAATAATTTAAACAATCTACATATTTTATTTTTCATTTTTTTTTTTTTTTTGCTTATCGGAAGAACTTCTTCAGGGTGTTCGAATATTAGTTATCAATTTCTTCATAATTATTTCTATAATATTCAGAAATCTCTTCTTTATAAGCAATACGTATAGTATATGAATAAAAAATACCTTAAAAAATAAATGAGAGAAAAAAATTAAGCATTTTTTTTGTGACAAAACAATTTCATTGAGAAAATATTATGTTTTTTTTTTTCCTACCAATCAGTACATTACTCCCTTCGGAGCTCTTAATGATCTATTAGACCTTGACACGCTTCTGAAAACTGCAGGAGAAAATCATTATTGTTATCTTTCAGAAATTCCTATTTGGCTAAAATGGCACAGCTTGGCAACTTATTTTTGAATAGCTGCAATATAAACACCTTTGTAGCTGTTATCCTCCAGCAAGGCATGAAATTTCAACAGACACAACGGGACACGAACGCCTGGAAGATCCAAGCAACGATCGATTGAAATTACTAATTCATGCTGTGTCACAAACAGAATGGCAAATGTCCCAAAACAGAGGTTGAACACATCAGAAAATCTACCATACGGAAGTTGTATGTTTTGTGTTCTGTGGAAAATGCGGATGCTTTGAACCAATTTTATTAAATTCAATAGAATCCACATTATACTATATAAAATGGGGCTCAAACCTCTGAATAAATTGGGATTCTACACCAACTGAGGTGTTAATTGGTCATTAAATTAATTTATGTAGATTAAGATGAATTTACAAAAAAAAAACTTGTTAAGTAATTACTCAGCAACAATTTACCTCAAATTCACACCTCGTCACCAATTCTTCTTATCTGGCATCAATTTTAAGGTACACAACATCAACATGAACATCGTCCTTTTTTTCTAATGTCTGATTCTTTTAGAGAGGCAATTAATGAAGTCAAAGACAAGACATTTAAGTGGGTAGGATGATCTGTTAATGTCTGACAGCTCAGACATATTATTATTTTAATCTAGTTTAGTCATGTAGAAAGACGAGAGAAAGGACTAAGGAAGTACCAAATCTAATACTACATGGTCTAAAATAAATATTGACTTTACAATGGTATTAAAGATACACAAAAGTATATTTTGTAGGTACTCAAGATTGCAATAATACAATAATTTTTTGCAATATTGACATCAATTGATATAATCTAAATTTTAAGCAGCAAAATTTCATATTTTTATTCCTAGGAAATGAGTAAATGTACCTTAGATCTTAGGAAAGATACATGTATCTAAATACTAACACATAACATAATTCATTGTAGAAAAGAAAATACATACTTATAACAGAAAATAATTGCACTGATTTTTATCTTTTTGTTATTGTATTGTCTTATTTATAGTAAAATTTTTCACAATGCATCTTGTTGCATCCATGTTAAGCATTTGAACTCTTAATTTGTCTTAATCGAATTTCTATAAAATTCAAAATTAACTTTGGAAAAGAAAGCTACTGCATTGCTACCGGGCGCCCCCTTTTTAATAGCAAGTTCAGCTATTAATTTTAAATTAGTATTAACAAAAAAACTATAACCCGCCTGCCTGCAATCGTATCCAACAAAGTTAATAATCGAAAACGCATGTCGATTCCGTCACCCACTGAGATAAAAGCCTACTTGTAGTAGTAGTACAGTAGCCATTGGTATGACCCATTACAAGACGTTATCCCAACATCAATTCGACCAAAACAATACAAATGAATAAACTACTATGAACAATAAATTGTATAAATCGAAATTCAAACGGATTAATTTTCGGTAGCGTTACTAAAAATTACAATAAAACTTGACGAACACGAAAAGCTTTTGTTCCAAATTGCGTTAACCTAAACACATTTAATTGATCGCGAGTGATGCGAACTGAGCTAGGAGCTCATTCGAGTATGTTTCGGCTTAGTTCATTTGAGTACACCTGATGGAAACCTGTCAAAAGTCCAACAATGGAGAGATGAATACCATGTTGAAGTGTCTCTCTCTCTCTCTCTCTCTCTCTCTCTTTTGCTCGTTCTCTCTTTTCGGTTAAATTAATGATTGTTTTTATAGCACTTCGGCTTCTTTTCAGTTCGGGATGGGAGTGTTTTCCTTCCTTGACTGTGATTCAAATAGAGTTGTTGTTATTACTGCTGGTAATACTGTTGGATCTTCGGTGGAAAGTCGGCACAGATAAGTTTGTCTGTTTGATTAATGATCTGACCCAAAGTGTTGAACATCAAAGGAGGCAAAACAGTAATTTACAAGAAATCTGTTTTTTTTTTTATTTTTGTTATTTTGTTTTGTTTCTTTATATACATTTTATGTTATTAGATGAACCACAATTTTAATTTAATTTTTTTATTGTTTTTTCTTCTTTGTGTAATATAATTAAAAATTATTTAATGAAGGAGAGAGTTTTGGGAAAAAGAGTGGGGGGAAGTTGGGTTCCCTGAAAAAGCTCTCTTAAAATGTTACAACATTCAGTTGGATATCAAACCAACAACATGGAATATTAAATTTTGATTTTAAACAAAATTTGAAATTCATTTTTCTTTGTTTTCAAACATCTTCTAAATTGAAACTACCCCAGATCATTGATCTATGGTATAATAAACCACACTGAGACACACTTAGAATATTATATTTTAATACTAAGATTTTATTATGTATTGTAAACCAGTCTACTTTGTTTTGTTTACTGCTTTCATACTAGCTACCGCCTCTGTATGAAAACATCCTAAAAACGTTGATTTGTAATGAAACATTATAGTATGTCTATGCATTTTTATTGGGCGTAACATTGTCCATAAGCAGCGCAAAACCTCAAAATATTTATTCAAACAAAATTATACGAATTTAGTCGATTACAGAATTCTGTGTATGTATTTTCGCTTTAAATTTTCGAAAACCATAAAACCATAAAGAAGATACATTTCCTTAAAGATTTCAGTTCGCAATTCAAGAAAATATATTTTTGACCTGCTTGAAACTCTGACTAAATCCACAAGCCATCGACTATTCATTTGCGAAAACCATATTGTATGTTGTATGCGAGGTTTTTGCAAAAAGGCTTGTAGAATATTTTCGCAGGACATTGTTCACTGAAATAAGGTCAATTAACGCGTCAAACACGAAAGGTTGCGAAAGGATTTGAAAACATTTGTCTCTTCTACCTATAAGTACGGACAAACAGACAAAAGGAGAACAAACAACAATAATAAAGTGTAGTAAGAAAAAGGAACAAGGATTAGGACATTTCGGGAATAATCCTTTGCTGCAAGGAAGGCGACTGCTATTAACAATAACTATACGATTGCAGCAGACTTATTTCGCGAACTAACAAACACGTCTATTCGACTTTTATGATCGGATCATAAAGTTTTATTTGGTGTCATTGTGTCAGAGTGTAACTGTCACTAGGAAAGAGTAAAGTCCGCGTGACCGTCAAGTAAAGTGAGAGAGAGTTGAGAGAAAGGCTTATCTGAATAGTAGTTTGACTAAGTGTTGAAAAGAATAAAGATGCAAGGAGCGTTTCGCAGGACTTGTTGAGTTCTATGTTAATCTCACTTAATGAACTTCAATTCTGCAAGACAAGCCAACAGTGTTTGTATACAAGAAAGTCGTCAGTCGGAAAGTCAAGGCTATCGGATAAGCAACAAAAAGGAAAGGTAAATAGAGATTTTCTTGTAGATCTGAAAGAGATAATGTGAGGAATTAGAGAAAGATATGGATACAAGTGCAAGACTTTAATAAATATGACTTTATGTGCATTACCACATAGATCCTGGATTAGAAACCACATATATATATTGGCATTATCATCATTACGAGGGAATTTGACTTGTCCTATTCCATTCATCTTTCTGTGTATCTGAGATCACATTCAATTAAGTTTGGGAAAGCAATTTTGTGCATTTTCTATAATCGGTCGTCATATAAAATAAATTATTATATGGGTACTAGTCCCTTAGTTTTTCAAGAATCTTTTTACTCAACGTATACATTTCAGATGCGATTTCGGGGAGGCAAAGACACCACATTAACGAATCAGTTTTTTTTAATTTTTAAAGTTAAAACTTCTAAAAATTACGTGGTAGTCTAAGATTATAAATTGATCGAGCAAACCACATGTGATTTTACATATAGAAGGATGTATATCTTATTTTTATTTACCATTAATAAATCTATTTCACATGATTCCGAAACCAGGAATGCTTAAAATTTATGTCTCTTGATATGGACCGATAAGTCTAATCCCAACGTTCTGGAATGAGTATTTCTGAGTAGAGTGTTGGCTGTACGGTGTATCCAGGAAGCCATTCCTGATCATCAGCTCGGCTTTAGGTGGCATCAAATGGATTGAATCGTTCAGCACATCTTACCTACGCTTGAGTTGAAACAATATTCCTCCACATTCTTTTTAGATGTCAAGCAGACCTTCGAAAGGGAATGCATTGACAAGCAGTACCTATTTTTGCAAAGGTTTCTTAAAGGTGCAAGTGCTGGCAACAACTGCCCCTACGCCAATCAAAAATGGGACTCTCCGAAGAATCACGGACGTCCCTTGATTCGTCCGAAATATAGTATCATGCTACACATAGACCTCAAGATGGTGATAGTAATAGAAGTGTTCAAATTATACAGCAGTCGCTTTTTCATTAAGTTTCTGACGCATCCCAACGCGCTGCTCCACAAGGCTCCGACTGAAAAGGCTACACTGGCACGATCTCCCTCTATGCAGGATGTAAAGGTCAACACCAAAGTCTGACCTCATTATTTAATTAATTATAAAAATGTGAATAAATTCGGTTCAGTTGACTGTGCATCTCCAGTTGTTGATATATGGTCTTCTGTTATATATAAAGATTACAATATTTGTAGTCGCCTTCGTGGTCCGACCTCTGGAAACCATAATGAAGTGTATTGTATTCGTAACTTAGCTATTGCAGTTTTGAGGATATTAAAGAGAAGAGTTCAAATTTACAATATTATCCTTTTATAAACCATTAAGTTTTCGAGACTAAATTACCATGACTTTTCAACTTTTACTCTTTTAATGCACATATCTCATACATGTATCAGACAATACACTTATCGATTCTAACACGCCATGACATGTCCAAACAGTATCAATAGTTGTTGCAAAATATTTCGGTTTAGTTTAATACTGAATCTATTGTCAGTGTTGGTACTTCTATCTCTTTCTAACTCTAACTCCTCTCTTTGAAAATTGATACATCAATTGTTGATGCTGTGTTACACAAGGACATCGTGATCATTAACAATGATTGCAGGATCTCTGATGAAGGTCATACGCACAGTATGCGACAATTTATAACGTCAACACTTTATACTTACCAAAGGGCACTACCAACTTTTGCTGTTGCTTATTTTGGATTCGCTCTCCATGTAGTAGTTTGTTTTCTCTTAGATACTTACGTTTCTGTCTATCTGTCAGTCTGCCTTGTTATATTTGTTTGTATTAATACATAAATAAGTATGTGTAATGCACTTGGTCTTTGATCTTCGAAATTGTCGTAATCGATTTTGAATGCTTGGTGGGATTGTTTTACTTTTGAACTTAACATGGTTTGAACTTCTGCTTCTCTTTTATTACTTTTGAGTGATTTACTTATTTCTTTTTTCTATTTTTCTGGAATTTTCTTAGCTTCCTTTTTTGGTTTATGCAATAAAACATTTTGGAATCACCTCGCTGTAGGAGTTTCGCATTTTAGTTGCTCGCAACTAGAATTGAAACCGTTATGCTTATTTAATTAATTAAATCTATCTAGCTCTTAGATTTGTACGTTTAAATTTATATGGAAAACAAGATAATAACAAATAACATTTGGTTATAAAATGATCATAAGACTACGTTTAGGATGAGTTAAAATAGGATAGACAGGCTGCATACTATAAGGCTATTACACACAGAAGCCTGACAACACATTGTGATTGGGGAGGGGTTAAGTACCTTTAGTCTCATTGGAAAAAACAGGGTTCCTCAGTGTTAATTTTATCACTCTGCCTAGGCCTAAATAAATTTTTCCATTTACTAAGAAGTCCAGAGCTGGCGCATTATGTCTCTTGTTAAGCTCAACACAAGTCTTGGAATATGAAATATGCATTCCATGACATTAAGACAGCCATATTAAGTGTTGGAGCCCAGATGTCCGTTTAGGTCGACATCATCATAAAAACAAATTAGCAATTCATGACCTTTGCTAAAAAAACAAATACAGTAAGTTACTAGGCCTCATTTTTGAATTCAATCATTTAATTTATGCACATTTTTAAAGTGTAAAAATAAATTAAACTGCAAGTAAATGTAGATAATAATATTGTGTATAAAAGCTAAAATTTACTTACATTATTCTATGGAATTTTAAGGCGTCCTTAAAGTATATATATTTTTTTTTGTGAAGTAACAACAACGATGACTATTTTAATAAAGCTCGCTTGGCTGCAACATGTCTGCAGTAGCGGCAACAAAGTTTCAGATACTTCATTAGTTACACACCCATCACCATAAACATACATATACATATCTACATACATATATAAGTAGTATGAACACGGAATGTCGGGCAATGTCGTTCATTACTCCTTTGAATATATATTATTTGTAGTATGTATGTATAAATAAATGTGTGTGTTTGCCAGGAATAGCTGCATGCAAGGGAGCAAACATTCTTACCACTAATTACAAGAAAAATAATGTTAACTTTACTATGGAGCAAGTGCCTGACCATAGAAGAGGTAAGAGGTGAACATAGAACCTAGGACTTGATATGAATTGTTGTCGTATGTCGTGATTATCAATATGTACATACATATATTATTTTAGTTCAAATTCTCTATGTCTCTTTACTTCTCTTCTCAACTTTTCAGTTCGGCACGGTTCTGTTTCACTTTGTATATGTGGCGACGACTTGCAACTGTAAGCGACAATCACCTTTGAGCGCCACCGATAATAATAATAATAAAAGTAAAAAAAACAAAAAAAATATAAAAATATAGAAAAACAAAACAATTGAAACGGTCACGCTAGGCGTCATTTGGTCCCTCAGTCATTCAAGCATTCAGCTTGACACACCCAACCTAACGCGTCGAAAGGAGTTTTGCCGCGCATATAGCATTTTAATGTTAGTTTTTTTTATGATTTCATTGTCCAAGGAAATCGTATGTGCTTATACTTATATTGTAACAATGTTTCATTTTGAGGTAGGAATAGTATTGGAGCAGAGTTTCGGTCAACTTGTATTTAATGTTGTTGTGGTGTTGCTGTTATATTGTCATAAAATCCCATTAACTTACTTTCTGTCCATGGATCTCTGCTACCATATAATATAAATTATCATAAATCGAATAGTAACAATAACAATAACAATGAATGTACATAGAAGGTCTTTCAATTTAACCATTTATCCATTTGTCGATCAGTCAATATGTACAAATGTTTGAGTATATGCATAATCGTTTTCATTGTTTTCTGTTCTGGGGGCATTTGCAGGTGACTTTGACTTTGGTTTCATTAATTATCTTTTATATGATTTAATGTTTCTATTTTGTTAATTGTTTTTGTATTCTTTTCATAGTAGTTATTAATATTAAAGTTGGTCAAAGGACTGCAAGATGTAAAAACTGTGTAATATGTATTCATCCTTGAAATAGAAGGTTATACCGTATATTATAAATGAATCTAAAATGCATTTTAATAAAATTCTAATTGTACATACAATGGTATATCGAAATGTTGTTTTGTTCAATAGAATCTTATAATATCATAAACAGCAAACCAAAAAAACCATACACAATAATAACTTTAGTTCACTGAACCATTTACTATCTATGTATAATTTATCAAAATTTTCTCATTTATATGGAATTAATAGTTGATTTGAAATGCCATATGTAAAGTTTTGTTTGTTTTAGCTGTGTACTTTTTCAAAATTGCATTTTTGAAAACTGACGCGTGATTCGTGACATGTGTCAAATTCAATTATGCTCAGATAGCATTGCCATTTCATCATGGAAAGACTTACATCTGAATAACGCTTTCTAATTATTGAATTTAAGTATCAGAAGTCTTCAGCAACGAAGCCAATTTCTAGCCCAAACGTCTTCAAGGATAACGATGAGATCCTAAACCTGGACGAAATGTGGTTCCAACAAGATGGCGCTATGGCCCAGACAGCACGTGAATCAATGGTCCAACTGAGAAATGTGCAAATTGACCGTCTAGATGGTGTGATTTGAAACCTTTACTATTTTTTATGGGATACGTGAAATCATTCGTCTATGCCGTTAAGCCAGAGCTAATTGCTGAATTGCAAGACAACATTAATCGTGTTATTAACAAGATTCCAGCCAATATGCAATATGCTCGAGTAAATGACTCACAAATGGACTTGTTGAATGGACCGCTTGAAATGTAGTCGTGATCAACATTTAAGTGAAATAATCTTTAAAAATTAAATGACGCATTGAATTATCAACTCAAATAAAAATTTCATTCACTTTTGCCATTTTTTCTGGTTTTTTAAATTAAAAACAAAGCGCTTGGGACTATATATATATTGGACATATTGTTAAGAATATAAGACAGCTTACTTATGCTTTCTACATAAGCTGCTTTTGAATACAAATGATGTTAATTGTAGTTGGCTAAGGGAACCTCCTTTAGTAATTGGTGAACTGTACCAAAACTTCTGCTTGATAGCTGAAACCTGAGAGACTAGTTTGACAAACATAGACCGAATGATTTATGGAGCCACCTACAAATATCACAACAACATATTAATACCTATTTAGACTATAGTGTAAAGTTCTCCCGAGTCATCTAAGCTTTAAATGAAATACCACTGAAAATACATATAATAAATAAACTTTATGAGTTTAGTATATATAAATATTAATAGGTATATTGAATTTATTACTAAAATATAGTATTATTTATAAAAGCTCCTCTCCTTTTCTCACTTTTCTCCTATGCTATGTGTATTAATAAACAGCCGAGCGACAACGTCTCAATTTTGATTTTGTTAAAACATCCTTGTTCGGATGTTCTATGCCATAACCATGCCAAAGTGTTTCCGGTGGTTTGGCCCATCGCACAAAATATATTTTATGCACTGCAGCATTAATCTTTGATTGTGTCTTTACACTAGCTTTAGATGGTTCTTGATTACTACGTCTGAACGCTCGCATAAACCAACGATGGATTACAGTTGATAAAGCGAAAGGACCAAATCCACCTTCATTTGTTGATTGATTCTTTGGTTTCAGCAGAGCCTGCTTTCCATCATCATTACTATTTGTTGTTATCAATTCACCGCGTAACTCTAAATTAACAGAATCATGCAATGAAGTAACCAAAGTACTACGTTGCGAATGCGTTATGGCACCAAGAGGGTTGCCATTTGTCTCCTCCACATTATGATAAGGCTTAACGCGCTTTATACGTGTACGTGTATGAAAAATCTCGACATCATTTTCAATATTCCAACAATGTCCAACTTTTTGACGAGCTGCTGTTGGAGGTTTTGAAATTGGCATAAGATTTGGCATCGTCTGCGTTTGTTGCAATTTCTTTAAATGGTTAACATGAATTCCTTTTTCTACTTCCTCGTGGATGGGTGAGATACGATTACTGCTGCGACTACATTTGAAGCAACGTGCGAGTTTTGAAGTGCTTGTATTACCCACTATTTCACTTCTTTCCTGCTGCATCTTTTCGTTTCTACCAGAAGCTATGAACGTTACTGTTTCCGGAGCTCTAGTATTATGTGTGATTATTTGATCTGGCATTTTTACAAATATATAATGATCATTCATTAGGCAAACATCGGAAACTTTTTCATATTTTTGTTCATCATCACCAAAGAACTTCTCTAAGTCTACATTTTGGTAAACTCTATAATCATTAAATTGAAAAACAGGAAACTGTGGGTGCTGTTGATGAGTTATACTTTTGGTGTTTCCTTCTCTTAGATTCATACATGAATATGTCGCTCTTATTTTTGATTCATAATCACCGGGAAGAAGAGTCCTTGAATATGAATGGCAAAGACTTCGCGGTCGATTAAGTAGATAATTGTTGTAAACAGTTGTCATCAAACTAGACCCAGCCGTTGAAGCTTGTCCAAAGTACATGTATTTTCGTTGTCGACAATTTGTTGACATAATAAAATATCCTGTAAATAAGTTTTGTATCTTTCCTTTATATTGTAAAATAGTATAAAGAATAAAAGAGAAATTTAATTTTGTTTGTACACAAAAATCAATGAAATAACAAACAAAAAAAAAAAAATAGTAAATAAAAAAAATATAACTCTTTACTTCCTTTAAACATTGTATTGTAATATGTATAAAATATCCTTCAAATGAATGAAATTTATTACCGTTTTGGCTTCTACATCCGCCTATACTCAAAGCTAAGCTGAGATACATTCGTCGCGTCGCTTTAGTCGATACTCTGCATTATTCATTTTGTTGGCACTGACTGCACTTGCCAAACAAATATCGACATGTGGAGCAGGGAGTGGCGGAGACAGTGGTACCATTTGAATTATAAAAGCACGTTTAAGTACACCATAATATACGTCATCAATGTCAGTAAGAAGAAATAACAACAGCAACAGCAGCAGCAGAAGGACAACAACTTTTTCTCTTATAAACGAATATAAGAAGCAACAGCAACAAATTGTTTTTATTATTGTTTTTACTAGTAAACAAATTATAAACACATACACTCACTAATTTTTTTATGTTATATGCATACAACACGCACACACACACACAAAATCCAAAATTTTTGGCTTTTTCTGAAATTCTTGTTAAGTGTATTCGAATTTATTTTATAGCGTCCTTTTTCGTTCACGAGTTTCTACTAACTGATTGCCTGAATGACAGCAAGTAACTTTGTTGTTATTGCAGTCAAAGCGACTATTTATCCTGGCAACCAAATTATTAAGGGGGCTGAAAGCAGGCGTAGCATGACATTTTGCTAGAAGCTCTACAGGTTTATGATTATTAGCAGCAAAAAAAGGAGTGTAGTCAGAGCTGGATTAAGGCCTAAAGGGGCTGCTAGATAATGCAAAGTATTGAAGCTCCATACAACATTGTAACTAATAATTTTGATTGGATTTGTATCTCACTTAAAGTCAGCCTGCTAATCTCATTGACACTTCTCTTATTTCCTCGCAAATTATCTTTTCATAGTAAGTATATATATTTAATTATTATTCCATTCAAAACCACTCTTGGCTCTTTGTGTCCTTGTGGCCGTTTGTAATCTCGCGTCCCTAGGCATGTGCCTAGTTTGCCTAATGTATAATCACACACTGAGTGGATTTGAACAACAATTCGTGAGAATTAGTACCTACGTACATATGAATTGGGTAATAGTAGAGTATTAATAAGTCACTGAAAGGGATATAAACACAAACACAACTAAGACATGACCATTAAAATCAAGCTCATGACCAAATGATAGGCATCAGCAAAAGAAGCATGCTCATTTCCTTTTGTCATTGTTACAATTGCTTTAGTATTGAAATGCTTTATTAACGTTGCAATCTCCGAAGACTTAGGAGGTTTTCTCTTCAATATGAGTTGAAAAACATTGAATTTTAAATTTTTATCTTAAATTAATTTTAATTTTTATTTTATTTAATGTTGAACATAATAAATAATATTAATTACTGTCTAAAATATTTATTTACACTGAGTTTAGCTGTCATATTATAGATATACATAGATATTAATGGAGACACAATATTTAATTATTATGGAAAAATAATGGAGCTAGAAAATCATTAATTTATATAAAACTTAAGCTTATCTTTTGAACTTATAAAATAAATATGCATTGTTCGTGTAGTTTAGCAAATATACATATGTATATGCCATATGTACAATGATAAATATCATAAAATAATTGCAGCATTAAATCACATGTCACCCTTTAATTAACTAAAACGAATAATGTAGAGAACAACAATAACAACAACAGAAAATACACTTACTCAATAACAAATTCAATCACTTCATACATATTTATTTATGTACATGCATATGGTATTGTACTATTTCTGTACGTAAAAGAATCAAACCCTTTACTGACCTTACACAATTCGAAATGTTGGAAACTAAATCATAAAGAAACAAAAACTTGTTTTTACTTAGTTCGCCATCAATTACTTTTGACGAAATATTATACTTAAGTACAATAAATGAACTGCAAGGTCACAACAAAAGATACATTGTTTTGGACATAAGCTCAGACGACAAAAATGCGATTAAAATTATATTTTATTGAAAATACAATAATACAACAAAAATCTCTAGCTACAGAGACACAGTTCTAATCATAAGTTGGATAATGTTGAACTTTTAACCGATATTGTGAATTCTTATCAAGTTCATGTTGGTTAATTCAGACACCGGAAACGAGTAAATTGTTTGTTGAATGCATTTTAATATTTGTATTAAATAAAATTAAATAAATGAATAAAAAAAAAAACTATTGATGAAGTCAAAATACTCTTATTGTTGAACTTGAACTTCATTTGCAGGCAAAGCATATATACGGAAAATACAATAAATAAATAAAAAAAAGACACTTAAAATATATTAAGTCAAATAACAATGACACATATACATACATATGTACATTTGTGAGTACAGTGGTGAGTTTTGATTTTTGGGGATCAAATCATAGTTTCGGGGTGTCTAACTTTAACTTAATAAATGTTAATTGAAAGATTTTATTTTTGTTTGGAGTCCCCTTTTGTTGGGGGCTCTGAACTTTTGCCCCTATACATATGTGTGGGTGTGTACGGTAGTATTCATATCTTTTTGTTATTTTGTTATTATTGTTAATTAATGTAGTTGTTGTTCTTATGGTTGGGTGTTTTACTCATTTTGTTTTTTGTTGTACTTTAAAGCTGTATCAAAAAAAAATGTCTGCTTTATTTATTCATATCTTTCTTTTGTTTTGTTTTGCTTTGTTTTTCAGTTTTTTTTTTTTAACATTGTCTTGCGTCCTTCAACTGTCATCGGAATGTTTTCCTCTCTTTACGTTTATTCAACTCAACTCAACACATAGCTTTTTATGATTGATACTCACTAACTTAGTTGGATGTTAAAATTAATGACAATTTGTGTAACGTCGTGTAAGCTTCTCTTCTGTAAGTTGCTCTCTTACAAACAATCCACTCTCATCAGATATACATACAATTGCATTGAAAAGGATCGTCATAGCTTTGCCTACAATTTTTGTTTGTAAAAAGTTTAGTTTCTTTGCATTAAAATAAGCTTCATTTAGTTGGCTTCGAGCGAGCAGCCCGGTCGGATGTTTATTATTAATATTTGTGGAAAAGTGTTCCGAATATTCTAGAGTTACTTTATATAGTGAATCATGTAAAACTTTTATATTTTTATATTGTTTTTAAATAGCAATAGACATTTAAAAAGGGCATTGTTCTAAAAATTGTATTGAATATTTTAAACTTTTGAACCGAATTCATTAGGAAAGAAATGCATATTCAGTATTTCAGTTGTCATTAAATGCAAATCAACATTTTTGTGCATGTTTTTGGAGTCATTGTGTGTCTATTCATTTTCTTTTGCACTACGTGGGAAATGTGGAAAGAATGTTTAACCAAAACTAGGCAGATTGCTAAATAAAGCTTTTCATTATTGTATACTGGTCATAAAGTCCTCTTCCAAAACCAGACAGAATAATTCAGTTAATGCATTACAATTTAGGGCTCTTTTGAAAAATTGAAAGTATTTTGTATGTAGTATTTGGACTGCAAGAGGCAGTAACACAAAAAGTAGTTGTAGTCTAGTAAAACTTGCAACATAACGACAAAGAAGCCAACATTACTAAGTTTGTAATGAATATTGTGCATGCAGTTTGTGCAGGAAAACAACAAGCCGTCTCTCGTTTTCGATTCCATTCAATTAGTGGGACCGGCAAGCACTCAACAAATGAATATTGTAAACAGTTCCATATAACGATTTTTTATACCGCGTGTATAGTAAACCCCACTATTTTGGTGAGAGAGCACTGAAGTCGTACTAGACATACTACTCAGTCAGTATCAATGTAGTATTGTTGCAACACATTTCTTGTTTTTGTTGCTATAGTTGTTGTTGTTGTTACTATGCGTTGTCGTTGTCGTCGCGTCATTACTTGTAGTAGTTGGCTTTGTTTTTTACTTTTGTGCAACAAATGAATACAATTTTATTTTTTTTTCTTTATTTGCAAATATAAAACTGAAAGTGGAAGTGTCGTTTGACTGACGTTAGTTGCCTGTTTGCTGCAAGTAGCACAAGCACAAGACAGCAAAAATAAGCAAAGAAAATCGTGCCACAACAAAAGACGGAAGAAATCGTATAAGTTCAAAAAACAAATCGACGGACTATAAAAAAATCGCGTAATCCAAGTTGAAAAATTACTTAACCAAAAACTTGAAATACAAGAGCAGAGAAAAGAAAATTTAATAAAATCACAATGATTGAACGGGAAATTGAAATGTGAGTATGATAGAATTTTTTATAAAGTAAAAAATTATTAAATATTATGAAATAATACCATATAATAATATAACAAGGAATATTAAATTCGGTTCACCGAAACTTAAATGCACTATAATTGAAAAAAAGAGTTGGCTTGTATAGGTAATACATTTATTGTGATAAAAAGCGCTGCTCTCAAATTATATCCCAAAAATATTCATACAAACTCATTCAAAATGTTATATGGAAACTTAGTTCTATTCAGATGTATGTTGATTTTTCTTCGATCGGTTCAATTTAATTATAGTTTTTTAAACGTTTTGGGAAATTTTATTAGCGATATACAAAAGTTTATCATATATCTTCACAATCATCATCTTTGAAGCTACAGCTTTTTTTGAGCTTTGCCCTGTTGCATTTGCGAGTTCCATATGGTTTCTGTAAGAGGCTGTCTTCATGACAATTAATAGTTTCGCTCATACTCGGTAGCCAGAGCCTCTTTTGTTATCTACAGGATGCACCAAAGTGTGGGTTAAGTTGACTGTTATATACTAAATACTAGAGATTTACAAAAGTACTGGTAACTTATCTTCTAAACTTTGTCTCTAGTCGAGCTCTCCGTTTATTACATAGTCTAATATTCTATATGTTCAACAATATAATATAGAATGATCGATTAAAGGGATTGCAATGAAAAGTGAAGGAAAAACATTGCCTGATGATATGAGGAGAGCCTTTATGTTCGCATCACTTATCCCATTATGGGGGCTTCATCAAATATGTATCCAAATTTTTTGTTATATTATAAGGATGGTTGTTTTAGAACATTTTAACATATTTCGATGCTTTAACTTAAGAAAGGGGGAAGTTATTGAGTAGGCCTCTTACCCCACTATTCAACAGTTTTTGCAGCTGAAATCATTGTAATCCATGAAGCTATAAACATTGCTATACGTAAGCCAGGTAGACAGGCTATTTGATCTGACTCACTTTCTGCTTTACCCGCTATAGCCAATTTTAATAACCACAACCAATACGACTCAACAATACGATCCCTACTGAATACAAAATTCACCAAGATAAAACTTATCTGCCACACTTGGCATCAAAGGCAATGAAAAGGCAGATTTAACAGCAAAGCTCGCTACTAAGTTACCACTTGTATACACACCCTCAAAAAACACATAAATCTGGAACACAGCACCATCCTACAACACACCTCCAGCTGGTATAAGCAAATCCACTCTCCCAATAGCACTTCCACCACACTTTATAATTCTCCAACTTTTAAACTGTTACCTAGACTCGATCAGATAAAGTTTACTAGAATCCGACTTGGTCACACGAACCTAACAAACATGCACCTCATCGACAAAAACATAAACAACATCCACCCCTTATGCAATATCGCACCTAATAACATTCACCACATTATCACATTCTGCTCCTCATTATACCGCCTCAGATCCTCAACGTTCGCTAACATAGACCCCATCTCAATCATTTCTGATCCGTCCTTTAATAATATTAATGTTATTCTTAATTTCCTAAAACAAACTAACCTGTACCTCTACTTATTATTGTTATCTACACACATATTTATGTTATATTATTATTAGCTTAAGGCCCTGGCAGCCATGTCTACTTATTGACTTTTGTTAACATTAAGTTTTAACTTTATGTTAGCATTATATAAATAAAATAAATATTGAGTAATCAAAGTAAAGAAACATACTTAGTTTTAAAAATAGGGGTGTTTAGATTTAATTATGTGGCTATAGGGGAGTTTGTCACATCGATTCCTTCTGAAGATCATGACAATATATTTTCAATATCTACAAGTAGATTCTCCGATTAATAATTCTACACAATACTTAGTTATCACATAAGTATTAAAGGTATAAGAATAATGAAATCTTGCAATATTTTAGTCTTTAGTTCAATGGTAATTATGAACAATAATAAATAAATTATATAAATTTTGGTTATTAGTAAATTAAAAACTTGACTTGTGTTTAAAAATTCTGTATTGATATATTGATATGTCAGAAAGCTTAGAGTCCACTACCTTAAAACAAAACCTATGACATTGAGTGTTAATGCTATTTTATTGAATAGTTGATAATAATTTTTCTTTTATTTAAACAATTTATTTGCTAATCCAATGCCAATAATACTTAACCCACTTTGTTAAACAATTATGTATGAAAAGCATTTAAAGCTCTTCAATAACATAAAACGAAAATTTAAACTGAAATCGAAACTGAAACATTTACAAAAATTGCATACAAATCGATAGATTAATATTTTGGTTAATTCCAGACAACAATGTATTTATACATACATACATCATTCCATTAAAAGATGCAAATTGTTGCAATTATTTATTTTAAGTTATAACAACAATTTTAACATGAAAAAAACGCATTTCCTCTTAAATAACTTAAGAATCTATTGTTAAAATTTGTCAGCTTTACAAATAAGTAGTCTACACTTGGTATGAGTCATAACTTAACTTCACATTTACTTAAGGGAGAAGTGATAAAATCAATAACCTTTAACTGTTATAGACAAAAAAAGTAAAATGTTGATAGTGGGGGCATAAAGCAATGTTATTAAAGAAGGAAATTTGTCACAGAAAACTTTAAAACTAGTACTACTAAGTGTACTTGATTGAAGCTCTGTATCAGTAAAGACGAAAATATCAACAGAAAATGAGGAACTAGTATAAAGTTTAAAAGTTTGGTATTAAATGCGTAACAAGTTTTTATACTTGATAAAGTAGGAAGTAAGAGCAGAGAGGTAAGTTAGTATGTAATACTTTCATCACTAGCATGAAATATTTAAGAGTTTTAAATAAACACCATGATAGAATTGTTATTTTTTGTTGGGCTTCCATGTTTAAGAATTGTTGAATTGTTGTTCATCAAAGTCAAAAATTTCGTTTTGCATTTGTCATTAATCACTTATTGTAGTTTGATTACAGGATCATAACTTAAATGATATTATATATAATAATTATTAATTATTTTATTCTTATACTCCTTCTTGATTAACCTATAAAACAGTAATCCTACGACTAAGCGATTATTTGAAATTGTACAAGATGTACTGCAATTTGTGGTGCTCTTCGTGAGAATATTTTTAGATCTACTTCTTTGTTTGGTTGAGAAGATTTTACCCAAAAAGTTAAAAGATGTCAGCGGTGAGATTGTGTTGGTAAGTAGTAATGATAAGTTAAGTACATCTCATAAAACCTAAATAATTTCAGATAACAGGCACTGGACATGGTATTGGTCGTGAACTCGCATTGCATTATGCGTCTTGGGGTAGTACTGTCATATGCATCGACATAAATGAAAAGAATAATGAAGAGACTGTGAAGAAAGCACAACGTCTTAATCAGGGTGCAGTACATGGCTTCATGTAATTGAGAATTTGAAATTTTTGAAAAAAAAAAATATTATTTCAATGAAACTTTCATTTCTAGTTGTGATGTAACAAATCGTGAAGAAGTTCTTCAATTGGCTGATAAAGTTAAAACTAAAGTGGGCCATGTATCGATTTTAGTGAATAATGTTGGTATAATGCCTACACATCCCTTGGATATGCATACGGAAGCTGAAATACGTCGGGTCTTCGATGTGAATGTTTATTCGCAGTTCTGGACAATGGAAGCTTTTCTACCGCACATGAAGGAAAAGTCTCGTGGTCATATTGTTTGTCTATCATCCATTGCCGGTTTGGTGGGTCTGGGTAATTTAGTTCCATATTGTGCCACAAAGTTTGCAGTACGTGGTATGATGGAAGCATTGCATGTGGAATTACGTGAGGGACCGTATAAGGATTTGGTAGGCAATAAATATTATGTAATTAAAAATATGTACGACAGTTAATTGTTTCATATCTTTTGTTAGATCACAACTACAACTGTTTTTCCTTATATGACAAATACTGGCCTCTGTAAATATCCGAAAGTAAAATTCCCATCACTATTGGGTCTCTTGGATCCCAAAGAAGTAGCCAAAAGAATTGTCGAAGCACAAAGGCGTAATTCACATAACGTTACAGTACCGTGGTGTCTTTTGCACATAAATAATTGGACCAGATTGTTACCTGTTAATTGTGGTCTTTTGTTAAAGGATTACATAGACAGTGGCGTTGAATCGGATTTGATTTAAATTAGTAATTTTTTTTGCATTGGTATACTTTTTTTGTTGGCTTTTTCGTTTTTATTTTGCAATTATTTTTGTCTTAATATATAAACATATGTTTTTCTTATTTTTATACTTGTATCATACATACCATTTTATAAAACGTTAATATTCGTTTAAGGCGCTGAGACATGAGAATTTTTGAATTATTTTTCGATTATTAGTTATCGATTGTTAATGTTGCCAACTTTATTGAAATTGTATTGAGCAACACTGACTCCCATTACATTTGCCCTTACAACACTGCAAAAGAAAAGCGCCAACTTTTATTTATGGTTGCATTGATGTTTTTATTATTTACTGATTTTACAAACTTAAAATAATAAGGTAAGTTTTATGCCGTCCACTTTAGGCAGCGTGTATCCTGGTGTGTTTTTAAGCAACGTATACGACAATAGCGCGTTCCGCATGCAGTGCACGAGTATATCGAAAAGTTGCCACAGACAGCACAGAAGTGCCGAGCTGGTGTTTTTGGTTCTGGTGCAGCTGCTGTCATGTAATTTGGTCCATTTGGATGCTGTTGTTTTTCCTCCTCAAGCAGTTGTTGAAAGGTCTTACGGTATTTAGCACGGAAGTACTCGGGGTTTTTGCGTTTGCCCTTTTTTTCTTTGCAGTTGTCTTGAAATTTCGGTACTTTCTTTGACATTACCAGATCAGCATGTGGATCATCGTGAAAGTTGTCCTGCTCAAGTGCCTCTATTGCTTTGCGTGCACGGCGTTGACGCGCTGCTTCATCAAGTACACGTTTTTTCTCCGCATCTTTGATGCGATGTGATTCACGGCCAGTCATGTTTGTAGATAGTTGTAGTAAGATATGTTATGATGTACAATTAATAATAGATGTGAGATTGATGGGGGTTTTGGTTGTTATATTGGTTGTTTGTGTTTATGGATCTTTCTCGTGTAGTGGAAAACTTATACGATCCATTAATTCATCCACACGCGCTTGCAGAACTTCGACAATATCGGTTGAAATGAAAAGATGATTTTCGTCTAAATCTTGTATTATGAATTTCCGTCCCAATGCGAGTTTCTCATCCAGATGCAGAAGAAATTGTTTCATAGCTGGATCACTAAAAAGAATCAGAAAAAAACTTCTATTAATTACAGATCAAACGTAAGATGTCGAAGCGTAAACTCTCTGCAGAAGAAAAACGTGAGAAACTTCTAGAATTTTTCCATGAAACAAACGATGTCTTTCAATTAAAAGATTTGGAAAACATTGTACCCAAGGAAAAAGGCATTGTTAAACAATCTGTTATGACTACACTACAGGAGCTTGTGGATAATGGTAAGGTATGCAGTGAAAAGATTGCTGGTAGCAATTATTACTGGGCCTTTCCGAGCACTGCACTTCTAGAAAATAAGCGTAGGCTGACGCAAGTCGAAGAAGAGTGCAATGCATTGGTACAAAAGATTGAGCATGCAAAAAAGCAATTGGCTTCAGCAGAAAAGTTATTACAAGATTCAGCTAAGACTGAAGTCATAATAGCTGAAATTGAAAAGTTAAAAAAGGAAAAGTTTGCCTTAGAGGAACGCACAAAAAACGAAGCTGGAGATGTAGATTATGCTGCTGTTACAGCAAAAGCCAAGGATAGCACGGTGAGTTCACACTTTTTTTTATACACAAACTTTTAAATTTTGATTTGAAATTTTTACTCAGCAATTAAAAGAAGCTGCTAATCGCTGGACGGATAACATATTTTCTACCAAATCTTGGTGTAAGCGCAAATTCGACAAGGAAGACCGTGAGCTAAATAAGGCATTCGGCATACCTGATGATTTAGACTATATAAATGATTGATATTGTTGCTATATAACTCACCATTCGACAAGGACACCTTTCATAACATTTACCATAATATATTTTTCGTTAAATCACTCACTTCTGTTAACAAAATAAACTAGTAAACAATGCACTTTTTGGTTATCTTCTTCTTGAATGGCATGGCATGGTTGCCACCCTTCGTGACACAAAATTTAATGGCAACACTCAGGGCTCATCCTCTCCTTGCCACGTTCCTCTGTGCGTTTGATTGCATGTTATATTGTTATATTAGTAATTTAAAGTAAAAAATTAATAATTTGACTATCCACCACAGGCGATTTTTATAAACAAACAAACAATAAAAAAAACGAAAATAAGATTTGAAGGATGAATGAAGGTGAAAAATAAAACTCGTTGTTTCTTGACCTTCTAGAAAGGTAACGAAGAAGAAAGAGAGAAATACTTTGAGAGAGTAATAAGAACCTTGAGAGAGAAAGTGTTTGTTTTTCAAAACCAAATCCCGAACAAATAAGGCAATAATTTACTAATTAATGAATTAAACAGTCACTCATTCACTTTTTTTAATTAAACTTTAAATGCTTTTTGGTCCATACAAATTCAGGTTTCGTTGTTGATGACTTCTTCTTTTTGTTGTTTTCAATTGCCACTCACAGTGAATCCCAACATAATTTTTTTGTTGTTGCCCATCGTCTTATTTTAAATTGAGTTGGCAATATGCATGTCTAATTGAATTTATAACAAGCAGATTTAAAAATTCAACCAAAAAATATAAAGGAAGCAAAATACTGAATTTGATTCTTGCTAAAGGATACAATTAGAAGAAAAGAAGTAACTATGTAAAGATTTCTTATAGCCTCATATGATCATCTGTTTTAATCATCAATCAAACGGATAAGATGCAATTTACAATGCTTCTTCTTCCGCTTTATTACAATTTATTAGTTTATTGAAGTGCTACCAACTTGTTCATATTTAAATAGCTTGGCAATACTGGCAAATTTCATGGCTTTCATAGTTAATCAGAAGAGGAGACATGACCACTTTTTGTGGTTTCTTATTTGAAAGTCAGGCAAAATCAAAAGAAATGATAAAATGCAATAGTATTTCGTTATTATTTTAAATGAAAAATAAATACATAATTATGCACAAGTTTCATTAATATTTTATGTAATCCATACTCGGAAATCAAACTGACACTCTGTAAATCTGTAAGCTGGAAACTCTCTGTGCAATTGAATGAAATGAGTGTATTGTCTTCTTGTATTATTGTTTCCACACGCCAATTCAATGAGCTTAAAGATTTCCCACAATTTTCCGCATCTCTTACTAAAGTCAACTTTCATTATCATTTTGAGTTTGTTTTTAAATGTCTTTGATTTAACCTTTTAATTTATAAGTTGAACTTTTTCTTTTAATATAATACAAAATAGCTTAGTGTGCCTTGTATTTGTTTGTATGTGCCTATGAAGTCGTTGACAATTTGTTGAAATTTTTATTAATTTTTTACACCTCATACTGTTCACATCTAAGCAGATTTAAACTTAATAAAATAATTTGTTTATACTAAATTTATATTTATATTCTTCGCAAAATGTGGAGAATTTTACATAACACTATCGTGGCGTATCCACGGGCCCTGGTACAACGACAACAAGTGCGCCACCATGCACCTATTTGTGGACCACCACGTCATCCAATGTCAGGCATACAACTGCTAGTCATGGGTGGTGGTATGATGCTGGTTATGATGATCATCCCGTTTTATTGTTTGTTCCAGACACCACGTTGGTCAGCTATGCATCGTGGTGTACCATTTGAAAGAGATGAAGAGAAAAAACGCGCTGCACAGAAGAAAGCGGAGGAAGCTGAAGCTAAGGCTGAAGCTGCGGAAGCTCAGACTGAAGCTGGTGCTAAGGCTGAAGATGTCGAGCAAAAGTAGGAGAAGTAAATATCTATTAATTGACAAATGAAACAAGCAAAAAATTGAATCCATAAACACACATTAACACAATACGCAAATTGAAGTTCAAATGTGAAAACCGACCATACCTAAATTAAGATATACAATATAAGCAACAATCAAAACCATTCCAGTCCGAATATATAAAAAACAAAAAACAACAAAAAAGATTTTTATACAATGGATAAAAACATCAAAGAAGCGAAAGGATATTTTTAAAACTCTCCAAAAAATGAACAGAGGAAAGTCTAGGAGATTTTTATATAAGCAGAAACATGATTCCTCATCTGAGGTTTCCTTACAAAAATTACAATTCATGTCATCATGATGGTGTTAAAAAAATTAACTTTTGTTTAAGAAAATTTTTTATTAATTTAAAGAAAAAAACCAAACTGGCATATTAGATCTGGGGCTATAAATATTTTAATGTTATAATAAAAAATTAAAGTTAAAAGCATTTCTTGTGGCTTGTGGGATCTGGGTAATCAAATGCTATCCATCCATCAGCCTCGAAAGCCAACCTGAGGAATTCACGAGTAAGACCACAGTAGAAATTTTTCTCAGCTGCCCAACTCATCGAAGAACGGTTTGCCGAGAAACGGGATCCTCTACCAAGAAGAGCAGGGCAATCACATAGGAGGTGTTGAAAACTCTCCGATTCTTTCTCATCTTCACTGTTATGAAATAAGTCTTGATAAGGAACGTGCATCTTTTGGGCCATCAGTCCAATTGTGCAGTGCCCCGTTAGTACTCCCGTCATAATTCAAATCCTTTTCTTGTTATAGTGTAGGAGCTCGAAGGTCCAGAGTGTCACATCAACAGTGCAGGCAGGCTCATTCGCCCACTTCATGCATGCTAGTTCCTTGGTTTTCACTTCCATTTCAGAACATCGGCTACTGCTAGAGAAACAGTGCCGAACCCTTTCTAGCAAACTTATCTGCCATTTTACTACCTATACAACGAGAATGGCCAGGCACCCAGATTAACGTGATTGAGTTCAGTCGGGCTTGGTTAAGAGCCGCCATTGTACTACGGAGAGTTTTGCTCTTGATGTTTATTAACTTTACTGCTTGACAGACCGAATGGATCTCTGCTGGAAAACACACCAGTCTGGTAGACGGTACGATAGTCGAACTGTTCGCTCATCGTCTTCCGTCTTGGAGCCGTCTGTGTAGATTTAGAGCCCGTCTTGCCTGATGGTGTTAGCATTTTAATCATCCATGATAAATGCAGAAATGTATGAATAAATTTAAGTTATATATTCCAAAATGGAGCTATTACAATTATGAATAGATTATTCAAAAACAGCAAAACGAACTTTCAGCTTTGTTGCTCCTATAAGTAGTTTTCAGATAACAATCATCTAAAGATTTGAAGGGATAGATAGATATGGTTATATCGATCTCTTGGGTATCTCTAAAAGAAAAATAATATATCAGTATTGCATGAAAGAAAAAATTACTCTTCTTTTTAGAAATATAGAAATTAGCTGATAACTTAAATAGACAATTCGAACATTGAAAATAGAAATTTCCGATTTGGTTATCTAGATATTAAAACACCAGTAAATATTCCATGCAAAATGTTCTGTGATTGCCATGACAAGACTCTTTGTTCTGGTGACAATTCCCATCTCACTATATATTTAAAATAATAAATCTATTCAGATGCTTAAATATATTGAAACCTTGCTGTAGCGCAAGGAACCTTTAAAAAGTCAAAAGTGCCATCATAAAATCAACCTTACGTTATATACATAAATGCGTATAATAAGTATATAATCTAGAATAACTTATAGAATGCTAACTACAAGGCCTTCGACTCGTCTATTATATCCAGAAATGGAATTGTGAGGATGGTGAAGGTAATTTATACCCAAACACTTGTGGAAAAATGTGTTTGACAGAGAGATTATTCCCTTGTTCATTCTAGGAGATGTTGATGAGTAACCAGTTCTCAATCGAATGGCAAGATGCAGATAAATGGATTGGAGTTTTGTTAGAATTAAATGTCTTGTATCAATGAATATAAGCATAACATTGGTTTAGTTCCATTTAAACTTAAATTACCAAAAAAACAATTAAACAAATGATTTTAAGTAAATCGGTTAATAAACTGCTAAGGGCTTAGATGAGTTAAAATATTATTTTTTAGCTGATCGGAAGATATCAGTATTGGTTGTATGATTGACATAAAATGCCAAATGGGTAATGCTATAAATAAGTTGTCTTACAGGTCCCAACAAATATAGAGGAAAAATTACTTGTAACCCGAGAAGGAACATTAAAATTTATGCTACCAAGCAAAGATACTGCCAACAAATAGATTGTTCAAAAAAGTGAAACTAAGAGTCGTCGGAAGGTGGATTAACTAAGACGGCTTTGGTTGATATTAGGATCCAAGTGAAAGCTACGCAATGCAAAAAACAAGCATTGGTTTTGAACGGATTCAATACTATCACTGTACTTTTTAAACTGTGGTTCCCATACACAAGATGCGTATACAAGAATTAGTCTAACCATAGATGTCAAGCAATATATTTTTAATGTGAATCCTGATGTCACGCTCCACGCCTGGGAGTACTTTATTTCTTGATTGCAAATAGAAGTTTCTGCACTAAAATTCTATCTGAAAAACTAAGGCATTGAGGTTTTTAAAGAAACTAATTAATCGAATTTAAATTGACAGTACTATACTATTGTAAGTTGTCCTTAAATTTCCCAAATTTTGGTTTGATTTTTTTCCTCTTTTTTGTTTTTAGTGTGTCTAGTTTATCATCATTTTCCACATTGTGCTGTCGTTGTCTAAGTAAAACTCCACAAATCAAATTGGAAATGAACAACTAACAAACAAACGAAATATTTACTGCCAACTTTCATTAAAACTATTTTTTTGTCTACAATAGTTTTTGTATGTGTTTTCTTTTTTTTTTGGTTAAGAAAATAAAATAAATCGAATAATAAAAGGAAACAAACCACAAATTCATGTGCGCATGCCTTTGACCATTTCGCTTGTCGTATCCTCATGGATGATCTACAACGTGACCTTCTTTGCCTTTGCCAAAAGAAAAACAAAAACCATAAAACCAAAGATCAAGACAAAAAACCTGCAAAAGTTAAAAACAAAAATAAAATTAAAAATAAGAGAAGTTAAACGAAGTCTGCAAGTGAAGGAAAGTGAATTTCTTTTAAATTTAAACAAATCAACTTGTGCCGACGACGATGGCTATAATGCCGCAAGTCTTAATGGAAACGAATGGAGTGGCGTGGCATTGAATGAAATTGCATGGAAGCTACATCAGCTTCAGCTTCATCCTCATCCCCATCCCTAACCTCATCCCGAACCCCAGATTCAGTTACAATAACAACAACATTAGTTAGATTGTTTGCTGCAAATTTTTTGGTGAAATTTTCGTTCACTTTGCACCATTAAACTGGTTCTGTTGCCGACTTCACCCATGAGCAGCATCCTGCAATGGATAGTATGATATGTACTACCTCGCACTGCAACCCGCAATAATTCATGCGATTATATTGGAGCAATTGTCGCCAAGCAATACGGCTATGTCGACATTGGAGTGTGTGAATGATTGCATTTAACGTGAGGCAAACTATATAAATTTAAAGCGCGCAACATGTTGCATGCCTCAGACACTGTTGTTGCTGTTGTTGTTTGCTTTTAATAATTCAAATAAAATTAATGCAGCAGCACTCAGCAGGCGTAGGCGTTACCGGACCCAAGTTAAAGTCACAGTTCCTGCACTTGTTCAAGCTTTAAAAATGCCATGCCATGCCAAACCAAGTTACTACTACTTCCTTCATTCTTGCCCCGTTTGGAGGACCATCAACTCATTACATCAGTTCACTGTGTCAAAATATAAAAATACTAAAACCAAAGACTTCAACTCCAGGCCAATGAAGAAGAAAGTTGCTCCATTGACCGGTTTTGGGTCTGTCCAACTGTCCTGTTCGATTTATCGGTGACTTTTCTGTAGCGAAACGAAAATAAGAAACATTTTTACTTTTTCGCAAGATGAAAACCGAAAACTGTCTACTTTCGATCGCAATTAATTATGTATGACTTGAAGTGGAAGTAAAGTGGCATGGAGTGGCATGGATTGGAGTGGCGCACCGGTGGAACGGTATACAAGTTGGAACGGAATTATGTTGCACATTGTTTGAAAATGAAAGTGGGCGGCATCAATCGTTGCGCTATGTTTTCAAAAATTTACAGGTACAGGTGAACCTCATCTTCATCTGACTCCACTTCAGCTTTACTCTATTTCTTTCAGGTTCTTTGCGACAGCTTCTGGTGGGTCCTTGTCCATGATGACTACAACAACAACAACAACAACACTTTCCTACACTCGTTTTTGCTTACATAAAATATTCCCATCATTAAAGCAAAGTCTTCATCTGTTCAAATCTTTCCCACTTCCAGTTTCATTCTCAAACACACAATCAGTTTCTGTTTCTGATTCTTTGTTCTTTTCTTCTTTTGAATGGCGATGGCGATGATTCCAGCTCATTAAGTTTTTTAACACAAACGCGCCTAATTGATGTCACAACTAAACCTTAGCCAAGCCAAGACAAGGCAACAAACTACTAGTTCCTTCTTTTTAAAAGTGAGAACATTCACATCTTTGAATGCCCCAAGGTGGTTCAGAGCGTTTCAAAACATAAACACTCCAACTTTATCGCGCGGCGGTTGACCACAAAAGAAGATTCTTACTTGCCTTTTTCTTAAGTTCATTTCCCGTCAACTCGCTTTGGTGCAACAGCACCAGGAGAATCATCAGCCACATGGGCGCACTGAGAGGAGTGGAAGAAGGCAACTTCCCCCATTGACTGCAGCTGCAAACAGTGAGAACAAAGTATTGTATTTAATGTATTGAGTTATTCATATACAGGGAATACCGGATATAACCCCCTCTAGAGCAAAAGCTCGATGCGCCCATAAACAATCGCTTGATTTCTTGTCGTCGTCTCTGTTTAAATGCTTGTTATCTGAGATTCGGTTTGAAAATGCAACTGTCAGAACAAAAAGAAGAACAAACAGTGGCTCGTTTTGATATAAAAGGGCTCTGGTCAAAACAGAATCTCGGGGTCCCTAAACCCAAATAAATTCACATTAATAAAAATAAAACAAAAGTTTGTTGTTTGTGCATCTTGGTTTGTTCTCAGGGACCTGGGTAATTGTCCAAATTGTCCTTAGGAAAACAAGCAACTAAGCGCGCATTCAGTGAAGGTATCTAATATAGTGTAGAGTGCCCCTTATTTTGACATTGACTACGCTTATGAAATGGTAAATCAAATGAAAAAATTGTCAACTTTTGCAATGTTCGCGGATACTTGTTACTGTTGTTATTGGGTACTTGTTATGCGAAAAAAAAAGTGAGTCTGAATCTGAGTTGTGTTCAATCGTTAAGTCTTCTTATTTTTTGTTGTTAAGTTTTTTCTTTGTTGGTGGTAGCTCTCTCTCTCTCTCTATCTGCAAATGTGGAAAGTGCTTAAGATATGTGAAATCCTCACTACAGGGAGCATCACATAGATGCTACTTAAATGGGATTTATTTGAATGGAAAACTATTAAAAGGGTATAGACAATACAGTATTTTATTGTCATCCCAAGAGTACGAAATGTTTCCTTGTAAATAACAGTATTTATAGATTCTATAACTTCGTATAAACTGATGATGTTTAGTTACCAATTTACATTACTTTTTATCTATCAAAAATCTTCCCACACTTGATTTTAATACTTAGCAATATTACACATACGCAAGGTAAGCTTCAGAAATTTGTATTTCTTATAATATTTTCTTTAGGAATTCTTTATTGATTTTGCCATTGAAAATTTTATTTTAAATTTATTTGACACATTTCTTTGTATTCATTGTTCATTCAATCATTTTATTGAATTATTTACTTCAAACATCTCTTACTACCTTCCATTCTAACTAATTTCATCACCAATTTAACTCATGTGACGCTATATATTTTTGTTGTTTTTGTTTTGTTCAAGTGATCGTGACACTTCTTTGTAGTATATACTACAATTTGTTTTTTTTTGTTTTAGTTTTCTGTCTTCACTTCTTTCTTATAAATCCCAACTTACAAATAAGCCGCTTTTGTATGGTGTTGACTTTTGGCATTATCATGACTCAGTGAAATCGGAACAAAAATTACTACAAATAACGCGAGCAGCAATAACACATGATGCCATCCATGATGATGATGATAATGTTAATAATGATGTTGGTATGAATAGAAGAATAGGTCGTTGGGTGTTTGCCCATTCCCATTATCCGACACCAATTCTAGACGTAATTTAAGCTAAGATCATTAGTCTCTTTGTAATTATTTTGACAAGCGAACTTTAACATGTAACTGAGGGAAAAGTGTAAAAGATTCAATGGATTCCATACAATTCTTGGTTAACTTTCTTATTAGAATTTATTCCGAGCGATGTAAAGAAGTAAAAATTGTATAAAGTCTTGTTGTGTTAACAACTTTATTCATGTTACAAGGTTCAAATAAAACCTCACTGTATATTTAAATGCATTTTCTTAGACCAACATGGGCAATTGCTTCAAAAAAAAAACAACTCAGATTTGATGATCCATAAATTTATAAGCACATTGGGGAACTCATATGTGTAGATAATTTTTTCCAATTGTTTTGTTGTGCTCTCATATCTCAATGTGCATTACTGCCTATATATAATTTTAGATGATGGTAGAAAACCTTATGAAGAGAAGTCTTCAAATATTTTGTATACTAATTTCCTTGTTTTCCCGATCCCTTTCCTAGGGACTGGGTGAGTAAGTTTTAATTGGCTGACATTTTAGAGTCATGAATTCGTTTCCAGCTCAAGTTTGGTCATGCACTTTTCTAACTTCTTCTCCTATCCTTCTTAACTACCCTCCTGAGCTGAAGGCCTCTGTCGCTAATGCTAAAAAAAAATAGCTTGCTTATAATTTTAATATTTTTATTTTTATTTTTTCATAAATAAAGAAAATAAGTTTTAATTGCAAATGTTAACACATATCAGTTGCATTCGCACATATCTACATACATACTATGTTATATTCCCATTACATTTTTCTGGATTTTCTTCCCTATTTTGCTTTGATTTTTAGCCAGTAGTTCAAAATTCAATTCGATGCAATGCTGCAATTTCTAAAACGTGATTCGTGCAAAGACAACAATAGAGTAACAACTCCATACCAACAATAGTACAAGGTATTAGTTCGAGAAGTTGCAACAAAACAAAAGCCCATTAATATAATTTGTGTCTGAATATTGAGATTTTGGGTCTATTCAAAGGCATCGTTGTCTTTTTTGTCTTTTGTTAGTTGAACTCGTCAACGAAAATTGCAAATTGTTGCCTTACATACTCGTCGTACTGGTGCACGTACATCGCATCGCATCGCGTCTTATAAGATCATTTTCTGGTTTTGGTTTCTTCTTTGGCTTAAACGATTATGAGCGCGAAACTTCAATTGGGTACTCTTAGTTAGCTTGATGTTGGGAAAACATGCCACGAGTATTCATATTTCGTTTTTCATTTTTAATGATTATTTTTCGTCAATTTCTTAAGCGTTTAGCTGCAAGTAAAAACTTTGTAGATCAAATAAAACCGACCGACCAATCGTTCGACCGATGACTAAATGAATGAACTGATGAACGGACAGAGTGAGATATAGATGGGAGTAATATGTACTACTCAAACTTAGACGAATTGAGACAGATCATGGCATGAGCGAGTGGCTCATAAGGCATCAACTGGACAGTAAAATTGACCACAGTTATTGTATTGTAACTTGGATAATGTGGGTGTGTGGGATTTTTAATGTTTTTTCTTGTTGTTTGCGGTATTTGTCAATTACCGTCAAAAAGAAGGAGAGAAAAAAAAAGAAACAACCGCAGAAGGCAACAACATTAATTCTTATTGGTTTATAGGTTTGTTTTTCTTGTTTTGGGATTATTGCTGTCGTGTTGAAATCTATTAATTTGATTTTGAAAATATTGAGTTGGCGAAATCTTATTGTGTAAGAGTCTAAAAGAGTTATAGCATGAAAGGCTTAAAATATGTACAAGAGATTGTTTCAATTCGTTATATTTTGGCTTGGTCACTGGGTGGACTTTGGCATTCAGAGGATCAGGGAGGTAGAATTAAGTAGAATATACATATGAAGCCCATAGTTGACTTAGAAATATATGATTGTTATTTTGAATTTTTTGGGAGGTTTCAAAGGATTGTCTTTGAGATTCAAAAATCCCTGTTATTGTTGTTTTAGATTTGATTATGATGGACTTCTCCCTTTTGGTGCTGATTCTTACAGATTTCATAATTTCTATACTGAAAATCAACGTTCAAAGTTCATTTTACATTTTCTTAAATTGATTTTTATTTTATACTTATTTGAAAATGCAAAGTTATGGTTCTCCAAGCAATATTAATTACTTTCCCAGGCATAGGTAATTGATGTCTTTCAGATGATTATTAGTCTTAACGCACGTAGTAAATAAATTTGTTTTACTTTATAAGATTTTTCTTTCTTTCTTTTTATGTTGTACTATTTCATTTATTAGACCCTTTTTTTCGTAAACAAATCCAACTAAGTAAAGCTGACATAATTGCATCACGTGCAAAAAGCGCTCGCATAACCTTTTACACTTATTCGTACGTACATACATGGAGATCCATTCAGATGAGATAGTCGTGCCATATTCGTTTTGTTTATTACACAATTCCATAAGAACAATGAAAAGATAATGCAATAAATGATGTTGATTTTCAGGTAATTGTAATTTTTTGTTTTGTTTTTGTTTTATTCCATTAAAGCAAATCAACTAAAAGAAGCTATTATTTTTCCAGTGCCGCACCATACCATACTAGTAAGTATACCATAATATTGTATTAAAGCCCATCTTCCCTAGGCTCTTCCAATTGTAGCAAGTGATGATGGCAGAGTTGAGTAATTTTTTGCAAGTGTCAAGCTCAACAGAGCGTTGCAAACTAAAACTCTATTTTATCCGAACACCACTACCATCATTACCACCAACATTGAGTTTGGATTAATGAATCTCATACTTACTACTTAGTATTGTTGAGCATAGAATTTTGCAATAATTCGTCGTTTAAATGTTATTTGTTATTTGTTTTTTGCTTAGTTTAGATGAAAATGTCATTTTAACCAATTTTGGACAAAATGTGAATGAATGAATGAGTAAATGAATGCTTGTGGAAATATTTCTAAATAAATTTGAAATGAGTGATTGTCTTAAAACAATGTTGCATTGCATTTGCTTGTTAAGAAAAACTTATATATAAATATTTTGTTTTTAATTTTATAGAAATTGTTTAACAAATAGTCTTAATTAAGTTGTATTTTGAGTTTGTTTTTATTTTTTTCGGTTTTATTTTTTATTTTTTGAGTTAAACTCACGTTCGATGGGCAAAATGCAACGGATGCGAGTTTCCGGCAAGCACTAGGCTGTTGAAACAAACATCGGTACAGTAGAACTTTAATAGTATAAACCAGAAAACCCAATTGCTCCGTTTGGTATGCCATCAATTTTTTTGAGACGACTTTGAAATCTCTATTGCTATTTAATTAAATTTTAGACTTATTTAAACTTATAAGAAAAAAAAAAATATGAATAATGTATTATATGTATGAAGCATAGAACAGTGGACTTTTTCGAGTGTTTCGGTCAATAAACAATGGAATTAAATGCAAATGTTGAATTTATAAACGCAAACACTTTTCAATGAGCTGCTCATTCCAACATTCAATTGCCAAAAATTATTGGCACACCTATACTTTTTTGCTTTTTTCTGAGTGATAATCGGGTTCGAAATCGTCACAAATTTCTGGCACATACCCGATAGATTATTTTGTTCTTGTTATCATGTTAGAATTGTATTTGATTTGATGGCATAAATTACTATACCTTTATTAAAGTTAATGGCATATTAATTTTGATATTAATATTGTAATAAAATGTCATTATATCATCAGAATAGAAAGAAAGAAATAGAAAGATGAGGACTTTCTGAAATTTTGTACAATATGTTGCAAAAACTTTCCAAGAATTTTCCATTTCTTAAAAAAATTGAATAAGTATAAGAGAGGAGATTGTTATCTTATTGTGATAAGGTGGCTCAGTTGATATTGTGATTGTAAGATTGATGCCAGTGGCACATAGCCAAAAACAATCCGCAACAAAACTGTTACCCTTTTACCTGGAAGTGCTTGTAGTGGCGGCTACAGTGTGTGCCGGACTTAAAGCAAGTGGCTCTCGATTAAAACGTGTACTAGTGGCTTGATATTTGGCCAAGACCTAAATCTAGACCACCTTTCCGAAGCATTCAGATTACTGAAACCTTATCCCTCTAGCCGGTGTTAATGAGAATTACAAGTGTATATAATAATAGCGTTCCCGGCGTGCTTTGCTACATCTTCTATGTAATGTTGGTTTTGCTCTCGTCATAATTGGTTACCGCTGACATTGTTATTGTAGGTTCTCTCTCTTGAATGAGTGATATGCGATGTGGTAAAAAATTATCTAATATTTTTGACAAAGACGACTTGATTGATTTTAAAATATGTCCCTAAGCTTTATATGCAATTTCTCAACAACGATGGGTCAAAAAAAAAAAAATAAATAAATAAGTATGCAAAAACCTTTTCCTTGAAAAAATACAAACAATATGTGCATTGTATGTATGATCGGTCAAACGGTGTCAGAGTTCGAATAAATAGATATGTTATAGGAAAGATTCAAAACATTTTCAATTTTGAATAAACCATTTTTATTAAAAATTCTTATGTAAGGTATAAAATGACTAGTGTTGTCAAATATAAACTTTGTTCTCTCTTGTTATACTATTTTAAACAATTGCATGACAACTTGTTCAACATGCGTTCGAGATCCCCTCTAAGCCCACTCGATCTCATATACCAACAGAGTACCATATGTATGCATGGTACATTCATTCACTACCACAACAAAATGTGGAGTAATAATTATCAACAAACATTGACAATATTTTTTTTGTGTATACCCCTTCTGAAAAACCAACTCTTAATATCGTACTATAGAAACATAGAGACAATAGTAACGATTTCCACGGTTCGGTAACTTTATGTTCAATGTTCAGAATGTTCTGTTGTTGTGGTTGAGTTCTGATTCAAAGTAGTAATGATTCATTCCAATATAACGTCTCACATCACATCGCTTTGGGTTGAGCTAGAAAGATATGAAAGAATTAAGGGCGCTACTTCACTTACACCCACTCAAGCGTGATACTAGGAAGTGGGCACGTCGCTTTCGCCTTAGCCTTAATCAAAATACAGTATATTGAACTCCATTGATCTCCTTAAAAACAAAAAAACACAATTGTCAATTAATTTTTATTTTTGTATTATTTAATTAAATCGCAATTTCATTTAATTAATTTATTAACGAATGAATCTTTAATTAAAAGAAAGGCTACCACCAGTGATGAAGTAGTAGTAGGGGAATTTAATGTAGCAATGGAGACAATTATAAAATACTCACACAACTGTGCGACATCTGGTGTTGATATTGATGATGATCATCATTTGTATCATTAGTTGATGTCATCATCACCATCATCGTCATCTTTATTGTTCATCAAGACGAAAGGAAAACACTTGGCCTTAACAGCTGCACAAGCATTAATTCAATCGTTCCGAGGACCTGAAAACTTTCAGTGGCATTTTTATTTCTTTTGCTATTGATTATTTAATACGCAATGGTTGCAACAACATCAACAACAACAACATCATCATCAATATCAAATAAAAATGCAATAACAACAATTGCACAACATAATGTATTGTACAACAAGAAGCAACATTAAAAAACAAAAATTCATCATTATCATCACCGAGATTGCAGCATCAAATTTCATCAATTAATTAAATAGTGAAACTTTTTATTCAGGAGTAAGAGTGTCACTGAAGGAGATGAAGTAGTCAGTAAAACAAAAAATTTGGTTTCATAATCAAATATTTTTCCATTTCATATCATATAATAAAAAAAAGTAAGTGTAGAATGTTTAATAAATCAAGGTGCAGTGTTTGATGACGATTTGACAAATATAAAAAGATAAGTCTCAAGATAAGTAATTAATAATATTTTGCTATAGTATTTCAAGAGAATATCGAGCATAAAATAATAATTTGAGGCGGAGGTATCGAGGACAAATTAAAGTATCTGAATGGTAGATCTAGAGAATGGCTTCTCTTGAGTCGGAGGTTTATACACTAGAATTGCACAAGATTGCGGAGACATTAACAGGCTGAACAGCTAGATGCATGCTCACCTTAATGGCACTCCAACCCATACTGGCTTATGAAAGAATAAAAAGCATTCAATATAATCAAATTTTTAATTATTTCAAATTGTTTTACCTATTTATTTTGTTAAGGCAATTATTGATTAAGGGTCTTTAAATTTAATTTAAAAGATGATATGATGAGTGGATTGGCATCATCTTTGGGCAAGGTATATATGCATATATCCACAGAATAGAATGAATCTTTTGTCCTTAGATATTAATTATACTGAATAACTTAGTGTGCTTTGTATATTTTTTTTTTTTTTATTTTCGGTGACATTTTCAAAAATTTTCCGGTCTCATTCAGTCCAGATTTTAGAAGCAAATTTTAAATTATAAATTAAAAAAATTTTTTTTTTATTTTTTTACACAACAAAATTCTTACTTTTTTGCAAAATGTTGAGAATAACATACAGAACTATCCGTCCTCTTACCTTCTTTCCAAATCAAGATTTGCGCCATCACATCTCTGGACAAAACTGGTTATCAATATTTGTCCTAAGAAAACTGTTTATTGGAGGTTCTATCATATTGATTAAAACAGTATTGCCAATTTTCGTGTTATTCCATACTCAATATTGGACGAATTTGAATCGGTTAACACTTGGTACAAGGATTGTATAGAATGCAGAAGAAATAAATTACTATAATTGATGAAGTTTTTCAGAACATAATTCAAAAGAAACAAATCAAGATAAATTCATTCGTAATCTTTCGATACTTAAACTGGAATTCCAAAAACAAAATTGTTCTCACAAAATTTAAAATGTTGTAATTTGGACACAATAAAAATTGAACTATGTATGTATATTTGAAAGGTCTTAATTTATATATACTAGCTACCTAACAGAGATGGCGGATGAGTGCGCTAGGGAAGTCTCGGCACTACTTATGTCTCAAGCAGTTGCCGATATTCACAGACCCCTACAGGATATATACTCTCATGTCTGGAAGTGAAAACCAGAGATCTAGCATGCAGGAAGTGGGCAAATGAGTCTGGTTGTACTATCGCTAGGACACTCTGGTTTTGCTATCAACCAAAGAGAACCTCCGAGCTCCTACACTTTAACAAGAAAAGGATTCGGACGTTGACGGGTATTATGACGGGTCACTACACCATACGGCTGATGGCCCACAGGATGCAGGTGCCACATCATGACTTCTATCGTAGGAGGAACTGGAGAGCATCCAAAACCTTCTCTGTGAATGTCCTAGTCTTCTTGGTGGACAAACCCTCTTTCTCATGAAACCGTTCTTCGAGGAGTTGGGTAGTTTGGCAAAATGTTCTTTGGGTTACCTGGCTCTGTTCATGGACTCCTCAAGTTAGTTTTACAGAGAAAGAGGGGGTTGATCTCTGGGACCGACTTTGCACTGTTTTGTATTACCCCTAACCCCTCTTAATCCCCCTTTCCCTAGCATGTTTTTATCAGGCACCACAATGAGGCTTTATGGCTTCTGGGTGAACTCGCGAGTGCATAACCTAACCTACCTAACAGGGCCTACGACTCTATGATGAGATGCATTTATGCGGCGACACCCTCTCTCCGACCTAATTTGGCGTGGAATAGGGCCGACAGAGCCTTGATAGCGGCCTGCCTGTCAACATAAATCGATATATGCCTCGGTGTCTCCCCTAAGGATTAATTAACTTTGCCTTTTGCCAAACCGCGTAGATGTCTGCCTGACGCTACACCGGTCAGGTAGACGATACGATAGCTGAGCTATTAGTTCTTCCAAAAAGATGCCCGCACTTGAACCGTCTACCGTTTTGGATCTATCAGTATAGATCGAAAGCTCATCCCGTCCAATGACATTACCCCACTTGGAATCATCTCTACCCGGGAATCTTGTCTTAAAATTGTCATTCCATTTAAGTGCTGGCACACTGTAGTCACATGCTCCACCATCACCTTGAATTCCCAATACTTGTAAGATAATGCTGTGGAGTCTGATTGCAGTTCTAGCCGCTACGTACTTGAAATATGTGCCCGCCGGTGCCAGATTGAGTATAACAACCGAAGCCGCCTGGGGGGTGGATCGTAGAGATCCAGTAATTCATAGACAAGCTATGCTTTGCACCTTATGAAAATTGTGTAGGTGGGAATTGGTATTTGCTACCTCTCACCACACTAGGGCTCCATAAGTTAAGATAGGTCACACAACCAGTGGCTAATATACAGCTGAAGCCACCATTTCTTGCCAAACATCCTCCTACAGACGTAGAAAGCACCTAATGCTTTTATTATTGTTTCTTCAGAGTTTTTCTTCCAAGAGAGCTTAGTATCCTGAACAACACCAAGGCATTTCGCTTCCTTCGCAAGTTTTAGCTAACCACTAGGGGGCTATGGCATACTTTTCCAACAATACAAAACACTCGGATCTCCTACAACATTCGATAATTGGGAGAGAACATTAACATAATTAATAAATATATAAATAATTGTAACAGAATATTAACTGTAAAAGAGTCGTAGGCCTTAGTACTCTAATATCTTTATTTAATAATAATAAAATTTTGGCATGTTGATAAAAAAAAAAATCAACTAAACCAAAATAACAAAAACCAGTTCGATCGAACTTTTCCCCAACTATTGATATGGGTATGAAGTGCAACATCGAACATAAAAAGTTCATAATAAAATTGACAGTAAAAAATAAACAGAATTTTTTTATATTGATTCCACAATTATTTTATGGAAAATAAAATAAATAAATTGAAGTTTTAAATTGTAATTTAATTAAAAAAAACACCAATCATCGATCACGTTCAAATATTATCGAATGTTCGAATCATACCACAATTCGGTTGCATATAATTTTCAAATTTTAAATTTAAGTGTTTGATGCGTTGCATGTTTGAAGTTGTTCGAAGCAAACAGATTCAAAGATACTTCTGTGTCTTGTTGTTGAGAAATTGTAGTAGTCCAACCAAAACAAAATCAGAGTTTGATGAAGGTGGAATGTAGACTTCTTACCGGGTGTTACGGTTTCGTCTTTTAATTTAGAAAAATAATAATATTAATAATCATAACATTTCCTCAGTTTTTACGTGTCGCGTATATTCTTTTGTAATCATCATTTATATGTTTATATGATTGATGGTGGTTTATTCAAATCCGACAATATTATTGAAAGAGTATAAAAATATTATAATAATATAAATAATAAAATATCGGAATAAACAAATATAAGACAAGTGACAACTAAAATGGGATAGTGTAGTGAGTGCAAAAAGAAAGATTTATTCAAAGAAAATAATGAAACAAAACGTATAGGAGAAGAGAAAAAGTGTTGTGAAATGAAGACGAAAAATAGATTTTCGCAAATAAAATGCAAAAATCAAAATAAAGAAGGCGCAACAGCAGACAACAACAACATCAACAAAATAATAACAACAACAATAAATATAATCAGCATTTACAGTAAGACATAGCGGTTTTGCACGACAAGTGTCCAATAGAAAAAAGAAAAGATTAAAAATCGAAAGAGAATATTTATTACAATCAAATCAAAATTATCAATTTTTTTAATAAAATTTTTGTGTGTGTCTAAATTATTTTTTGTTTTACAAAATTGTTCATTGTTGTGTTTTGTGTCAAGCAATCTCATCCTCTTATGGATAGAAATGTAATTTGAATTAAGAAAAAGAAATTAAATTATTTTATGTATTTTTATAATTCTTTTATAAAACAAAAATTCTATCAGAATTTGCGTGAAGTGGTGAACCCACAAAGTGTAAAGTAAACGAAAGTTGATGAAGAAAAGCCAACAGCAAGGGCAACTTTATTGTGGAAAAAAAAAATTGTTATACGTATATTTTTCTAACGAATGTCATCATTGTGCTTTTCTTCTAAGTGAAATAATTTGCATCAAAATTTCATACATACTACATATATTATTTTATAAAACTACAAAAGAAAATCCGAACGAAGTAGGTGGGAGTTAATAAAAACGCAGTACGCAGTGAACTGCAAAACTGCATAAACAAGAACAAAATCAAATATAAGTAAATATAAATATGACTGAGAAGGACATAACGCTTGCGGAAGCAAGCTGTGGAGTTGTTGGAAGTGGAGGTGGAGCAGGAGGTTGTTGCATATCCAATAACCTTGTCATGACTGGACATGCATATAATCACATTGACATTGGAGGCGGTGATGGTACCAACAAGGACATACAATACCACCATCATCATCCGCAAATCAATGGTAAATCGATTAAGAATAATATCGTATTGGAAGATTTCCTTTCGACATCACCAGACAGTGCTAATGGAGATATACAAAATTCTATAATAACAACAACAACAAAAATTACAACTGGAAATGGAGTTAGACCGACTTCAAGCAATAAGAACAAAAATATTAAAAAGACAAAAACGAAGAATAATACTATTAATAACAATAATAAAAATAACCACAATAATATAAATGACAAAGAAGATTCTTTGAAAATGTCCATGAAAATATTCCAATGCTCTTGTCCAAAGGAATGTGTTACATTAAAGAATATCCTCGATTCATTTAAGGCACCACTTTCTGAAGAACAAGCCTGGGCAGTAATCTATCAATTTTTGGCCCTTTATCGCAAGATTATTGGAGCTCGCACACGTGCTCGTTTGTTATTAACAAATTCAGAAATACCAGATACAATTCAGAATCTAAATCTTCATCGTGATGGCAGTGTACATTTATCATGGTCCAAAAAGGAATGTCAAGAAAAAGCTAAACCAATTGTTGATCATCATAATGATGATAATGCTGATGATGCTTATGATGATGATGGTCATGAAGATAATGAGGCACAGGATAAAAAACACAGTTCAAAAACTGTCATTGGCCGAGGTTAGTAAATTATTAAAATTTCATACAAGTAAGAAATAATTAATGAAAATATGAAAATAAAAATAAATATGAAAATGAACTTCATTTAATGAAGTCTTGCGGGAAAAACCGGTATAGCGTGTTTAGTCTTTTCAAATGCCAAAAAACACCAAATTTAGTAGCCACAAAAGAAAAAACGCTTTCATTTTCACTTAAGTCAAAGACTCGGCTTAAGTTGATGATGCATAATGAGCTTCCTCCTCTATACGAGTATGCTTTGTAACTAACCTAACCCTAACTCTTGTGTGTGGCTAGTATTTCTAACAGTTCAGTGGAAAAAGGTCTGTCGGGTGGTCCCATACCGTCCCGTCCGGTCTGGTGCGGTCCAATCACGCTAATCATTAACTAGTCAGCATGCCAGCATGTGCTGTTCAATTCAAAAATATATACTATTGTATCTTTAAATATAAGTGTCTTTATATATAGAAAAAAAAAAAGAAGAGACAAACGAGCGAACACGACGACGACGACCGACTATCGACGACTATCAAAAAACCACCTACTGATTGAATTTTAAACGTGTTTGACCTCCATCACCACCATCACATCAGACTAAAATACATTCATATAATAACTTTACTCGTACACCGAACATTTCCCAAATGCTTTTTGACAAACATTTTCTTTTGGTTTTTAGTTTTTTGTTTTTGGCTTTTCACTTCATTTGAGTTTTATTTTTATTATTTATTTATTTATTTTCCTATTATTTTGTTGATTAGATTGATTAGTTTGCCAAGGCAACTTCAACATCAACATAGCAACAGTGTCGTCTCGTCGTTCATTGTAAAGATGCTGCTGTTGTTGTATCTTTTACTTTCTTTATTTCTTCACCCTATCTATCTTTTGTATTGTATTTTGTGTGTTAATTTCTAAGACAAGTCAAAGTTCCATTGCAATCTCAATATATAAAAATAAAAGAAGAAAGAAGTTGTTGTCGTTGTTGTTGTTGATGTTAGTTATTCTTGATTTTTTGGTGGGAAAAAATGTTGTGTCCCAAGATCAAAAAAATAAAAAATAACTTGTGGTCAAAGTTGAAGGTGTTGAAGGTGTTGTTTGTGCTAAATTCTATTTTATTGTAGTACAATGAGTTAAAAACTTTCTATACACGAAATATTTCGACCTAATTATGTTCATAGTAGATTTTTAGTTAGAGAGAGGAAATAGAGATTTAAAAAGAAAATAGGTATAAGTACAATATATTGGAACTCATAGATGTAAAGTGTAACGCTTGAATTGGCTCAATAAAACAATATTTAGACACAAGAGCATTGACATGCACATTCAGAGCGTCATTGTATCGACTGGTATGACTGTTAATTTGCTCATTAACTGATAAAATTCCTAGGTCACAATGTATTGACATTCTTCTGACATACCAGGGGGCACCTGTAATATTGAGAAGAGCTTTGTTCAGCATGGCCTGGACTCTGTTAATTGTTGACTTTGCTGAAAGTCCCCTATGGCCTAGATACTATTAACAAAACCCTACTTGATTGATTTTAATAAATTTCTGTGAGCCAACATGTAACTAATATACAAAGACTTAATTAGAATGTATTATACATATAAACCTTCCAGAAAAAATGATGGTGAAACAGTTAACAAAATCCGTTGCGTTGTTTAGAAGTTTTGCGTATCGCAACAGGCAGGGGTTTCAACTTTGCTTTATACAATACTATGCAATGATGTAATGACATAAAGAAATAGACAATAGATTCTAGGATCCTATTTAATCTGGATATCTCTTCACTATTATCTAGAAGATTTCAAGCCAGGGTGGCGCTTCTAATCTTTCCAAGTCTTTTTTTCGTATTTAAATTTTCAAATGTTCTGGTCTTTATGGATGTTATCAATCAGGGACATTTCATATTATTCTTACAGTTGTATGATTGTCAACATTGTTTTATATAATAGAACTTTGATCTAAATTTTGATTCCATGGTAGTAAGCATTAGTTATTATAATTATATATTTTGAATACCTTCAACAACATTAGTTTAACTGATAAAGTATTTTATTAAAAAACACCATTTTAAAATTTATTAATTTGTTAACAATTTTTCCTTTTTTAACATCTTTTCCTTTATGCATCATTACTCAGCTGATTTCTATATAATTTCTTTTTATAATTACCACTTTTTTGGTCTTGGCTTTTAGCACTTCCTTTTTTGTTTCTTTAATTTTTTATAATCTCTATTTCTTTTATAATGGTCTAACCCATTAATTGTTAGTTACCTTTTGTCGGTTGATCTCTAATAAGTGTGAAAATCTTATGTTTCATTTTCCAACTTCTATCTAAGTGAAGATATTCTTTGTATTACCTTTAAATAACTTAAATTAAGGTTTGGAAAAAACCTTTTACATTTCTTAATGGGTTTTTTGAACATGCCGCTACCATACCATAAATCCAATGGGAAAAAGAAAGATTTATTGTTGCTCATGTCGTTTCGCTTAATAAAACAAATTTTCACACAATCGTCGAACATGAATTTCTGTTAGCCAAGTAAGGGCAATCAGCTAAAAATTGATTGAAAATTTCCTCTAATAGTAATAAAAATTGATAATAAAAATCATATGAGTTTGTGGGTGAATGGGTGAGTAGGTGAGTAAATACGTAAGTGAGTTTGCTATTTGGGTTTTTAAAGATGATTTCATCCATCTGTATGCCAAGTGACGCAAGACCATGGAGCATTTTGCTCTCCTATACATACATATATTCTTCACCCACTCAATGTTTTACTCTCTTTTGCTTGGGAAAAACTATTTCCAACAAACTAAACTCAAATGTTATCCCACTCTCAGTTCGAGTCGCCCTTTAGTTTAGTTTTAAACTATCCGTCTGTCCGTTTTAGTAATTGTCACTTGCCGCATAGTCACCGCTACGAGTGGCGCCTTGCATGGGCTCACAGGAAAAATAACAAACTACTCTATACTACTTTAGTACATGTTCCGCCATTTTGTTATAGGCACCGTGATACAATTATTGAGCGCCAAACTTTTACCATATATGGCACACGCGGCCATTACGTTTTCAAGCAGGCGCACAGCAAAATTCACAGTAGTCACTCAAGGCAACAGGAAGTGCAACTTTTCAAATGGCAGTGAAAGTAAAATGTTGCCTGTCTCCACCCCAAAAAAAAATAAAAAACATAAATAGAGCCCGTTGAATGTTTCAAAAAGAGAGAGATTAACAATCTCACTTTGCTCTTTGGAATCCAAGTTTGAAGGTCAATGGTCATGCGCATTTCATCTACCATAATTGGAAAATCAAACTTGTTGTCATAGGTTCTCTCATACCCACTCTCTCATCATCATCAGGCCTTTTTCCTGTCATATGATAATCATCTGTTTATTGTTTACATTGTAAACTGTATAAACTTAAATAGTACTTATATTGTAGTAGAAATTGTTTGCTTCATTAGCAATAATCTTTGATTTCCGTTTCTTTCCAAATCATGAAAAAAAAAATGCTTAAACATTCTGACAAATTGTGTTAAAGATTTTCACCTTCAATGCCGACTTAAATTTGTTAGACAACATTAAACAACAACATTAAAAAAAGAAAAATTATTATATTATATGTGTACGAGTATATAAAGAAAGCAGGTTACACTTAAAGAAAAGTGAGAGAAAAAATTCCCTGACTCATTATTTTGATAAAGTAAAGAAAGGAAGTAAAGCAAAATACCCATAAATCAGGAAAAATCTCTACTACTACAAAAACATTAAGAGAAATCATTAAAAAAAATTATATAGTATAGAAAAAATTAACCGAACATCAATTCATTCAGTCATTGGAAGACAACGACGATGATAAGATGATATTTCATTTTCTTAAGCCTTAGTAAAATGTATCTACTACAATACTACTCATAATACATTAACATTTTACAGAGATTCTTTTTCTCTTTGCTTCTTTCTTTCTACTCTACACTTGTTTTCACCAAATCAACAATAGGAAATATAAAAAAAAAAAATCAAGTTAATGTTAAAATAATTACACTTTAAAAATGTTCAACAGAATTGGTGTAGTTCGAAAAGTATTAAAAGAGTGAATTCATTCAAAATTAACTAGAATTTGATTGTTTAGTTTTATGGAAATACAAATTAAATTATGATTTATAATTGACTATAATTTGATTATCGTAAATTTAGTCACTACTTCTTAAATATATCTGTTTGTTTGTTTTTCAGAACATTATGATTATTAAGTCATATAAATATATTGTTTTATTTGTTTTTAATTTCTTACCATTTGTCAACAGTTCGATTTATGACTAATATTTACATATACACATCATTTTTAACCGTTTGGCAAAGAAGGGTTATGTTTTTCGCGTGTATCTTGTATGTATATTTGTTTGTAAATTTCTTTATAACGGCTGGATGGATTTCGACAGATAATGTATCGTTTTATTTGTATTAAAAACCCAAGTGTCGACTGCTACAAACTTAGTTGTATGAAAAATTTTAACAGCTTCCCCTTCACCGAATGCTCCTGTCAATGGTACTCTTCAACTGTCTATTACGGACAAATTCTGCATTGTGAATTCTTTGATGCGAAGATTATTCAATCAACTGGTAACACCAGCTTGTCTTCTTATACACCGAAAGAAAATAATAATAAACCGAAGAAGAGTTTCTTATTTCTATTCCTAATCTTGTTTCGGTCTTTTTAGTGCATTACTTTTAAATTCTCTTTAAGCTTTGACGTTAGTTGCCTATATTCTTCGGTAAGGAAGATCTGATGGGTGCAATCTCTTGAGTAGTCTCGTTGTTCGAGAGTTCAAGAAGTTATTGGTGTGCTCTTTTAACATTTCGATGTGCCTTGTGCTGTGTCTATATTAAGTCTTCCTTCACATTTGGCATCAGGAGATCTTTGTGAATATTCACATTACGTATGTATATACCAGGGGTGCAAGTCATTTTCCTTCATGTTATATTTTGGTAACGCTGTAATATTTCAATATTAGAAGATTCGTCAGCTGTCCCCCATAGAGTTGGATGCCGTAAGTCCAAACAGACTTAAGTGTGGCTTTGTAGATTCTACAATTGTTTTCTAGACTGAGCCCGGATCTTCAGCCTAGCAACCAATGCGTTTACAAGTCTAGTTACTCACTTTCGGCTACAACCTGCTCTTTTTATGTTTTTTATCAAGCCACATTTCTAAGTACTTGACTTTGTTTCATTTGGGTATTACAACTTCGTTGAAGCGGGCAGTACTTTAAATTAATGATGTGCCACAATTATGCTAACGTGACATAGCATAGGTGACAGGCGTGCCACTAGTTCGCTATCACTGCCCTAGCTGTTAAACTTTTCACATGCAGAAATTATATTCTTGGAAGTTCATGTAACTGACTATTTCCGATCGCTTTTATTTTTAGGTGTGTTGTGATAATATTCATTTCCCATTTGTGAAGTGTTTTTCAGAGAAATCAAAGTACAAAATACATTGTGAAAATCGAGGTTAATTTTGTTTGGAAACTACTACTTTCCAGTAATCGGGGAACTGTAATGATATTTGGTTGTGTTTACTAAATTATACGTTAGTGAGGAACTAATTTGACTAGAATCTTCATTACTTCATATCAACTCCATAAACATCACTTCCAAATCATAATACCCATTTACACCAGTATGAAGAAGAAGACATCAAAAACAAGTAGTACTCGGGCATTATTAAACCTTGAGTTTTTCCATTGGCCTATTGGCCAAATAAATATGGTCTATTTATAGTATAATTAGACAAAAAAAAACTAAACCAATTTATTGTTGCTGTTGTTGAGTTTATTGTTATTAAGTATTTTCCCCATTTGTACATATGTATAACTTTTTTGTTATGTAGCACTATAAATGAATAAAATGAATATAAAGTTTTCATAGGTGGGCACCTTTGGACATTTTGTCGTTTGCATTCCAAACTTTTTCGTAAGTCCAAAAAACTTGCTTCGAGTGCATTTTGAAATAGTATTGTAGACCAAATCAAGTTGACGTTGGTCGATTGGTTGGTTGTATTATTCCATAATTTGTAGTAGGGCAATAATGTGCTATTTGAGCTTTAATGTTTTTGTGTTTTTTCTTTATACTACTACAAATGTATTTCAGTTTAACTTTTTGTTATTGGGATTTTGCTTTTATATGTCATTTCCAATGCAGTTTGACATTGTGTGCCATTTCAAAAGTGGTTCATTTGGATCTTCTGTTCCATTGTTTTTGTTTTGTCTTTTTCCACAAAAGCTAAAAATAGAAATATATATTGATTTTCACAATGTTGAACACTACTACTTATAATGCATAAATCATATGTTTATCTATTGGTCGGTCTATCTGTCTGTCTTTGCCTATGGCTTTGGAACAACCTGTTGCATTTTTGTGTCGTCATCATCCATCTACTACATATAATAATTTTGTTGTCGATGTTTTTGTTAGACTGACCCAAAGCTGATGAGTATTATTATTACAACTTATTAATATTTTTTTTCTCCTTATATTATAATAATATTTTATTAAATTTGAATAATTGTTGGTGTTTGCGAGTTCCGCAATTATGTTGTGAAAGTGAAATTTTTAAATACTATAACATATAATACAAAAAGATATACGTATTATTATTGTTTATACAATAAAATTAAAAAGAAACAAACCGAACGAAATTATAATGCAGTTGGTTTCCTATTGGTTTGATTAGATTTAAGATTTTAAAATAATTTCAAATGAATATTTTGTTTTAAATTAAATTTCTTTGAGATTAGTGCAAATTTGTCATATCCTATGAATAGCATTTATTGTTTTGTCATTTAGTCGTGTTTATCTTTTACAAACCGCCTATCATTTCTGTCTTCATCCCCAAATTTTCGAATCTTTCTACAATATTGTCGTCTAATGTTGAAGCACTTTCCATGCCATTAGATCTTATTCATCATCATCATCATTTGGCGCTACAGCTCTTTGTGAGCTATGGCCTGATGAACAATATGCCTCCATGTTACTCGATCCTTTGCCGCCCTTTTCCAATTTTCTAGTTGTAGTTTCTTTAGGTCTACGTTTAGTTCGTCCATCCATCTTGATCTTGATCTTGCCCTTGCTTTGTCGGTGAATGACTTCGCATCTAGAATTTGTTTGTAAGCTCATCTGCAATCTCATTCATTTTTCCGGTTTGTAGCATAATTCTGATGTTCCAAGAGCCAAGATTCCAATCAATATTCCTTTATCCGTTCCTATGGTCGTCAACATTTACGAGTTCCTTCCGAGGCTTCTTTTCATCTTTCATGACAGTTATTTTTCGACGAGTGGGTTGTCGGCCCAACGTCGTCTAGGCTGATTTTTCCTACAGCCTGGGAGAGTCCGTTATACCCCAGACTTTGGGTCGCCTTTTTCTCTTTCGAGAAGCCTCTTTTGTTATTGACAGGATGCACCAACGTGTAGGTGAGGTTGACAATTGAATAGGATAGGCTATATAATCGCGTCACTATTCCGTTAATATCTTATATAGAATGCATCTTTAATCATGTTATAAGAAACTAAATGAATCAGAATCAAATTTTTCACCATTAAACTACTTTTTTAGCTATAAAATATGACAAAAACACAGAACTACTTTCACTTTAGTATACCTTAAATTATAAAGTTTTTACCACTTAGAGAAATTCGGATCTCCTGATCGAATGCGTGTCGTAATTCAAATAGTACATACATGCCTATGAATCATTATAAGGCAATACCAAAAATGGAACAAAAACAATTGTTTTCTTTTTGCCATGCTACTTTTTTGCAACAATTTTTACTCTTCATACAATAGTAAACAGTTTTTATATGAACTTTATTACCTTATTTTGTTCACTTGACTTCTTTGATTACAATAATTTACGTATATACATATGTAGTCAGTTTTGTACTTTGAGCGTCATTAAGCAGCAAGAGTCTTAATGAAATTAATTAACTGACAAAAATGATAAGATAAGATTTGCAATTTTATATGTTAAGAAAGTAGTTTGACATTGGCAAAGAATTAGGTGAATAGTAATGAAAATTTATAGATGGTTCGAAAGATAATGCATTTTATATATACCATACAATATGTATATGGTATACTATAGAAACTAATGGTGATATGAGCAATAAATGAATATAGTACAATATGTAAAGAAGAGAGAATTTAATAGAACTCTATAGTATAATTTAAACCATATTGATTACTAGAAAAAGGTTCTTTTTTTAATATGTATTTGGTATTGTAGATAGATATCATTGACTATATAAGCAGACAAAGATATTGCGTTTTTTATTATACTAACGATTATTATTATGACTCACAATTGGAACAATACACAAAAATTAAGCCAAATAAGTAATTCAAAAAGGGACCTTAAATTTCATTCATAACCGAAAAATTTGTTTAATATAATAATAATATGCACATTTAGTAATAGTTGAAGTATTTCCTTTCTAAATTTACTTTAATAAATATCACAAGTCTTTACTAATATATGTACATTCATATATCACATTTAAGATATGTGATGTGTATATATATAGATAGAAAAAATATGTATTTCTTTCCTATAAGAAACTATTGTATAATTGAATAATTCACTTGTATAGAAAAATAAATATTTTAAGCTGCAATTAAATTAATGATTTTTAATGAATACCATATACAATACTATTTGGTCTTTGGAACCCTGCTGGGCTCACTTGTTTCAAGTACTATTTAAAGCAAAATACATACTATTACTAACCTTATGTTAACTCATGATTAATAATTTCATTTGGCAATAATCATGAAACTAGTTTTTTTGACCCTTAACTATTAGTCCGGTAACATACCATACTTTCTTAAATCAAGAAAATAAGAGAGAATATGAAATTCAACACACCGAAGTTTGAATACCTTTCGATTTACAAATAAGGGTGCTACTACCTCTTTTAATAATCAGAACAATATGATAAGTGAGGTCCCAGCTTTAAAGTGTATTTTGTATGATGATGACACTAGAACGTGTTAGTACCAAAATTTTAACTCACTAACTCATAAAGCACAGCACGCATAAATAGTAGATTCTCTTCTTCATTCACTCAATGAAATCAGCGGACCACGTTTATATTTATTACAAACAACAAGCCAAAGTGTTTATATCTAATCGCACTAGTGTGAAAAATACATATAAGTGTATAAAAAAGAACCACCATATCTTTTGTTTTTGTTACTTTTCTTGTCTCTATTTAATTTCATTAGCATTTATGCTTCTTATGAAGCATTTCGGTTTTTTTTTTTCTTGAAACAAAACATCATTTTTATCGCTTTCTATATAGACAAGTTTTCCAATGAACCAACTTACCAACTTACCAACTAACCAACGATGAACAACAACTTGTCTAATGTGACACGGAAGAATTTTATTAAAATTGAACACATGACAGTTAATTGTGTTCACATAGATACAAGTAAAACTTATTACTTACATACTTATTGTATTTTTCTTTAAATATTTTCCATGCTTTATATATTTCTTGTTTATCATTTTCTCATTTTTTTGCACGCCTTTCTTTTATCATATTTTTTTCGCTTTCCACCTATTTCTGTCTTTCATAAATTTTTGTTATTGATTAATTAACAAAAAAAAAAAAAATAACATAAAAGAAAAAAAAACAAATAATAATATCAATAAGAAAAAAAAATAAAAAATAATGCTGAAAGCTAAATTTCAGATCGTTCAGATCATTATTCATTCATCTATCAAACAAAGTCAGCAAAGTTGAAATAATTTTTAGCGAACTTTACAATGGTATGTTGAGGTGATAATTTACAATGTTCGCACAAATGAATGAATGATGGTATACATATGTGTTTAAGTGTATTCTTTTTTTTTTTTTTTATTTGTATGAATATTATGGGGCCTATAATTACATAAGCGAGTATATGGCATGTTTGTATGGTACATACTATATAATTTGCATTACGAAAACAGATTAACGAGTTCAAATTTAATATATGATTTACTTAGTTCAGTCCATTTGCCAATCAAAATATTAAAAATCGATCGATGACTTCAGGCAACCTTTTGGCGACTATTTAATCTACTTTTTATTATATAGATGTACTTAAATGTATATTATATATATAGTACATACGTGTATAAGTGATAATTGATGAAAAATTATAAATACATTTTGACGTAATATAAAATAAACAAAAGAAATCATAAATAAAAAGTAGAACAAAAGAATATTCTCATATTTTATTCTATAGGCACATCTTAAATAAATGGTTGCTAGGGTTCTGAGAAAAAGGAAGCCCCCAACCAATACCAATAATGATTCATAAATTTATAAACCACCACAAATATGCAGATGTTTTTGCAATTCTTGTTGGGGGCTTCCCACAAATCAAAACACGTCACTATCTATTTCATAAAGGCTTACATTGTCTAGTACTCGTAGGCCTTGTGACTTCTTTGAACATAATTGGAAGTTTTTATTGAAAAGCAACATACCTCTCTGTCTATCATTGATATTATCTTATCTAATTTGTACTGGGTTACACGTTTTTATAATCACAATCCAATTAAGTTTTATGTAAAAGAATAAAAAATTTGTGGTTTATCTACTGAGATTCTTATACATACATAATTAATGGGCTAAACTTAAAGTTATGTATTTTTCTTCTATAATTATCACCCTACCGAAATATGTATTCGCTTTCTATTTCTATTATTGTACTAATCGTTAAACTTAAGTTTAAATAGCGTAAAAATAATGTCAAGTCTCTCGTCAAAATCTGAGATCTATACTTAGTAGAAGATGAAGCTGCTGTGGTGGTTTCTTATCATCAGCTGTATCTGTATCTGTATTTAGTTGTTTGGTATTGTATTTCTGTTTTTGCGGCTCTTTCACTTTGTGTATCTTTTAATCAACATTTACGCTTTCATCTTTCACATTTTACATTCCTCGATGGAAAAAAAAGAGAAATATTATTTATGTGTGTACCCACTTTATTGAGGCAGCAGCAGGGGCAAACCAATGTTTATTATTATCAACACAACTTCATTATCATTAAATTGAAACTACTATCTGTGATTTCTGTGTGTGTGTGTTTATACAAATTATAATATTTCTACAAATATTTTAATTTTCATATAGTAAATTTAAATTTTTATTCGCATATCTTGTATATTTTTGTGTCATTATATTTTCGTAATTTTTCCTCACATTTTTCGTTTTTATAGCTGCGATTTGTCTATATCAATTTGCCATATAAATATGTATGTATGTATTGTTGTCTTTGCCAGATAAACATTTGTATTTGTTTTAATAATTTGACGCTAAATGTTTTTTCTTCGTTCCTCTTGATAAAATTGTAGAAAAGATGAAAGCAAAAGTGATAATATACGACAACAAATGGATATGGATATGGATAATTTTGTATTGATTTTTATACTATTTAAAGATACGAATTTGTTTTGGATTTAAAAATTTATTCATTATCAGAGAAAGCATATACGTATGATAAAACTGGGTCAATAATTTCTTCTTTTCTAATTCATTGTACATGTATAAGATTATGGTCTTTTTATTCTTTCAAAACAGATAGTTTCAGACAATGCCTTATCAGCAGGCTAACTTGGGCCAATATTAGACCTTGGTCACTGGACTATTTTCATAGGCATGAGATAAGAAGAGAATAGTAAGAGTGATAGTGATGGGTCACTACCTAATCGGTTGACATGCCAGTAGATTAGGTGATCTTTATAAAGACTTTTGTATCATTTTTGTGTTGAGAAGAAGGAAAGACCTTCAAGTATCTTTTGTTGCCAAACTCTATGCAAAAGAAATATCAACAAATTCAGATAAGCCATTCTTAACAGTGTATCAGCAATCTCTAAGAAAAGCCTCAATTTTATTTAGATACATGATGACTTAATGTTGTGGACACTAGGGTAGGAGTCTAAGTGTGACAGGTCTGTCTACCATTAAATCTTAACTAATCTTTCAGTATTTAATTTAATCATGATCCAATCGAACGGCGACAAACGCCAGATAACAGATATGCTTCCTTTCTTCGCATCACTATATTATCCCTATTACAGTTTGAGTATCAACAAAGAACACAGTTTGAGTGTCAGCTGTGAACACAGTTTGACTAGAACTATACAGTTTTGTATTATTTTTTGGGTCGGGCTTAGTTTTATTCATGAGTACTTTCGAAGATTACATCCAGACAAACATTTCCTCTTTATAATCTTATATATAAAAATCTCGTATTAGTATAGATTTAAAATGAAGTTTTTAAAATGATTACAATTCATTTCATCTTCATAATTGTTTGTTTTAAAATTTTTGAACCCACTTGATCTTATAATATCTGAACTGAACTGAACTGAATTGACCTTTGGACCAATTAGGAACGCTGTTCTTGCTGATCTATTTATCAAATCTTTAAGTTATTAAAAGGTTCAAAAACAAAATGTTGATTACATTCCTAAAATTTTCTTCTTGTTTAAATAACTAGTATGATCTCTTGTGATCTGTTCCCACAGGAATTTGTAACGGTCAAAAAAATACATAAATCATTAATTAAAAATTGTAGAAAAAATGAATAATAAAAATACTTGACATTTGCCAAACCTAAAAATATCAAATTTGTGTTGTTTTTGTAATACTTGTATTTTATGCGAAATTCTTTGCTTAAATGTTAATTTATTATTTATTGAGTTTGGGACTTCTTCGACAGCTTCTACTCTTTAAACTGCCAAAGAACAGCCGAATTTCTTTATTATTTAATTATAAAGTCGCGGCATGTTTTATTGTGCGTTGTGAAAACCATGAATGATTATTTGAACTTGAATGAAATTTATGAGTGGCAGGCGACAACACAAAGGCAGCAAAGAGTATCTAGATCCAAATCAAGTAAGACAGACTAATGGCAGTTAGGCAGTGAACTCACACACATATGTTTGATTTAAGAATTTCGTACGTTTTTTCTTTCCTTTCGATTTTTTTTTTTTTTGTTTGCTTAATTTCCTGTGAAAGCGAAAGGTCTGTTGTTGGATTTGGTTGTCTTTGGTATGGATGGGATGGTGTAGGATTAGTATGATATCATTTCATGTAAATGAGATCATCATAAATTTGCTATTTGTGTTTGAAAGGCCTTCAATTTAATAACGGCCATTAGAGTATTTATTGGAAGAAAAAATTCACTAGAACAAAGCAAGGTGATATGAGAAATTATGGTATATCTTAAGTATATTTGAACTAAAATTCATGCAACATTCCGAAAGAGTTCAACATCAATATGCGGAACAATGCAAATGAGTAAATAAGATAGTATACAGTGTACACTTGTATAATAATGTAAAGGGAAAAAATATAATTAAAGTCAGACAAATGTCAGTCACGCTTAATAAACTTGGTAAAGTTTCAAAATCGCATCCAAGAGTATAAATAAAAATTTTAATTTAAAGAGTTTTTGTGAAGTGTTTGAATTCGAGACACTTTACGCATTCAAAAAATTTATGACTGACTGAATGACTGAGTGACTAACTGAATGAGTATGTAAACATGAATAAATATATTGTAGGTATATAAACATAAGTAAGGTATATGATACCGGCCGGTGATATTTCTGCGGTTGTTTTTTTTTTTTTTTTTTCTTAAATGAATTTAAAGTATTTATAGAATAAGTCAGCAATAAAATGGTCACCTTGGCCCAAACGTCCAATTCAATTATGTATTTATTTTTTTTTTTTTTCGCTTAAATTGGCAATTTTCTTTACTGCATTTTAATTGTTTAACAAAACGCCAACAGATATTACAACAACAATAAAATATTGCAAAAAAAAATTTGTGGTTTTCAAGAGGAGAGTTAAAAAAATAAACGGAATTTTATAAACCCTTTATAGAGGCGCATCTTTGTTAAGAAAACTTGGCAATGGCCATGGATCGCAACACAATTAATAGAAAATTGTAAAGAAAATAAAGGCAATAGAGTAAAGGATCACCAACGAGTATGTGATTCATCTTAAGGTATGCTGTTCTTAAAGGGACCCCGGTCAGGGTCTCTACTAGCCAAATTGACCCACTGGGCCTTTCAATAAGCTTGTCTTCTCATTCTCGAAACAATTTTTAAACTAGATTTTTGGAACAGCATGGAGTTTTCTTATAAACGAGTAATACTACCAAAGCAAATGTAACCTTTTGTGACAGCTGACAATTACTGATACTTTACAGACACACAACAATGAAAACTTGAACGATTTTGATTGAAAGAACTCACGTAATTATGAAATTCCTATTACTCTTTCAACATGCCTCGCAAAAATCATTGACAATATGTAATTTTTTTTTCCACCGTTGAGTTTGCTTTAATGTCTGTCCGGCAGGCAATCTAAAGCAATCTGCACATTGTGCTTATAACTAGTTTACAATTGACTCTAGATCAAGTTAAGAGCCGCACCCCTCCCTATCTCTTTTATGAATTATATGTGTACTAGTACACATATATGTATATGGTATTTATGAGTATCGGGTTCGATTCAATTCAATTCAATTCAATCCAATTCGACTTGATTCAGGTTCAACACAAGTACGGAAGTAAATGGCCTGACCAAGAGTTTGAATTGAGCTTTACGATGTGATCACTTGCAGTTAAAAATTGTATTTAATTGCGTTTAATAAAAATCTATCTGCAAGTAAAACGATTTTTTATATCTTTAATAAAATGCCTCTTATTTATACAACAGTTATCCGTTTTTATTTCAACATTTTAGATTATATAATATTATGTATTTAATTTGTTTTGCTTCAATTTATATTTATTTATTTTCTCTTTTTTTACAGCCTTTGACAATCATCATACACCGCTTGCAGTTTCACATCGAAAGGTGAGTTGGTTAATTTTTTTTATTACTTAGTTTATTTCAATATACACCTAATAAAATAAGAAAGGAGGCGGAAGAGGGAGTCCATATACGAGATAACTAAGAATGAATAGATGCGACACACTACACTTGTTATGGAATTTATTTAAAGTTATTTATTATATTTCAAAAGGCGGATGTACTTAATTTATTAATGGTTTTATTTTGAACTACCATTTAAAGATCCTGGATTTTCTCCTATTGAAATGGCGTTTGTTTATGAATAAGTTCTGCTTGACTAAATAAATTAATTAGGCTATGTCCACATATTTTTAAAAAACAAAGGAATCAGAAATCTGTATTAAACATGTCCCTTATAGCATCTTGCTAAAACCCATTTAAATAAGAAAATTTAAGCAACATACTATAGTATCCATTCAAAACGATCTATGTATCTTTAAGCTCCATGAAGTGATATTTTAATAATTCTTATCTATCATGATCATCAGCAGCACACATTGCAGAGATTATATTTCGAAATGTTACTTAATTTTAATCAAAGAACTGTCATCGGTTTCAAAGAGAAAAAAATGCTGGCATTAACATGTGTTTCAAACACATGATTTTAATTATAGGAATCTAATAGCCGATTACAGTGCTTAAAAAATTCAAATTTTCAATCAATTGTTAATAGTGATTATTTTTAAATTAGCTGTTTTAATGTGAAAACGTTTTTAAAAAGGGAACACATGTCAGAATGTGAAAGTTTTCCAGAAATGTAACAAAAACATGTCGCCAAAATTACTCACATGTCTCGTGACTCAAAAGCTGTAGCGCCAAGTAATTTATATATTCTGAAAATAAAGAAAGCAATGAAGCTTGTAAGTGAATTTCGGCATGGCGGGCTTATGTCATCAAGGGGGAGGGGCATTCAAAAAGGTCAAATTGTGAAAACTCTTTTTCTTTTTAAGCGTAACCCCTTGGCCTATTTAGCAGATTGGGTTCGTTGATGGGCAATAAGAATAATTTTTGGAAAATCTTTTGGAAAATTTGGAAATAAGGACTTGTTGTATTGAAATCTGAATAAATACAAAAGTAAAGTTTATATCGTGCCTTCGCTGCTAGAAGTAGCAATACATTGCTAGGCTAGTGTGTTACGCGGTGGCTCGTGATACAAAACAGCAGAGAAAGTGAGTTCAACGCCAGTCCTGAGATGGATTTTTTTCTTATTAGTAGCCTTCGCGAACTAGTTGGCAGCATATTTGCATAAAAAGGTGATTCTGATTAATAATTAGATTTTCTATCTACTTTTTTCTACAACAACAACCCCTTAAAATCGGCTATAGGATAAAACAGAAAGAAGGCTAACATTGGCAAAGATGTAATACTCTTCACGCTCCTCCGTGTTGCATCCAACTTTCCTTTCTTAGCATCACTATATTCTCTCAGTTTGAGTATCAACAAAGAACACAGTTTGAGTGGCACTTTTATTGTACTTTATGTGGTCCGCGATGTCTCCTTCTGTGTGTTACAAACTTCAAGACAAACTTATAATACTATTCACTCCCGTGAAGAGTATATAAATATAGGTAGTTTCACACCAGTGTTTGAATGGAATTATTGATGGGTATAGTTGTTGTTTTTAAATGTATGTTAGGGTTCTCAGATGCATGTTGCTATGCGCTACATATATCAGACTAAACTGGTAATACACTTTGCGCATTAGTATTCAAAGTAGTTTGTATTAAAAATTGATCTAAAATGCCGACCCCGCAGTTATCTATTAACTAGTTTAAGCTTAGAAAGCCAAACGTCAATAGTTCGCCATTGAAATGTCAAATGGATATACTCCCTACATAACATACATACATACATACATAGTTCAATACAAGTTTAGTTTACTTTAGTTTCTATAAAATGTTTGTTTCTGATTCGACACACCTTTAATTGTATTTATTGTAGTAGTTTGTTTAAATTACAAAACTCCCCCACTTGAGTGAGCTTTAGCCTTACTAAAACTATCGACTTCGAGCGACATTTCAAATAAAAACAAAAAATACATAATAAAACCTCCCTATTTTGAAGCTAAAGTAGAGCGGAGTGAAGTGAAGCTTACCGATTATGGTAAAGTAACCATGGCGCGCCAAGATCCGTGATGTGTAAATTGTTCAGTTGTTAGTGCTGTTTGTTGTTATGTTGCGATGCGGTGCGGTGGTGGTGTGACCAGCCCTTTTATCTGTCCAAACATAGTATTATGTTGAAGGCATCCGAATGCAGCCAAGTGTAATGAAGCGATCATTTTGTAGCAACAAATGTTGATTCATATCGTTTTATCGAATGCTGATGATTATGATGATGATGACGATGATGAGTATTATAAAAGTACATCTATGAAGTCATAAGTGGATTTTTCATAGCAGTTAATTTTATGTAAATTATATTTGTTTGTTTTTATTAGGAATTTTATTTTTTTTTGTGGTCAATGGATTGAAAATAATGGGTATTTACTACAATAAAAAGAAATGATTGGGAAGTCCAGAGATCACAAAAGACTGAACTGCACTGAACTGAAAAGATGATGAGATAATCAAGGGAATGCAATTTTGTAAGATCAAGTAAAGTTGATGTTATAATTACTAATTTCATATTATTTTGTTTTGTTTTGTTTTCTGATCTTATTTCATAAATATGCATATTTTCATTGCTTAGCTTTTCCACCTTGAATTCCAAACTATTCCCACAACTCATGTTTCCATTTTCTTTCAATATCACATACCTACTAGTCTTCCTACGCCTATCCATCCCTTTTCAATGAAATTTTCTTAAAGGTAAACCACAAATCCATCACCATCATAATAATTTTAATATATGACAACATCTTACATAATACTTATTTATAAGTAATGACGGCGGCCTGCTGCCTTCATTTCAGGTTCACTACATCATTTCCTTATGTCTTATTTTTTTTTGCAAACTTGTGGTAGTTTTTATAAGTTAAGCGAATCTATCAATGAAGATGCTTAAGATAGTACTCGTACTGTATCTGTCATAGTATAAGAAAGAAATGCATCTCTTTGCGGTTTCCATAGCTTATATAGTATTTAGTAAACCACCATTGATAAGTTATTATGTACATACTTCTATTATGGATGGATGGATATATAATATGACATGGGTTACTTTTTTTTCCAATTGGCAATAATCGTAAGTTCCGTAAACATTGCATATAAACTGTATTGGAAAATACGTGTATAAACAAAATTGTATGACATAACATTATTTACCTAATATTACAATACTACAAACTATATACATTTGAAATGCACACACTTAAAGTAAATGTCAGTCCAAAGTTTCATTGTAACTTTGTCATTTTTGCAAAGTACGAGTAGTTTCTTCTTTGGCAAAAGGTCAAACTGGTTTAAGGCGCCCAGTTTAGCAATTGGCAATTATCCAGCAATTGTTTTATTTTCATGTTTTTTATACTGATGTATTTCTTCCAAGCAATTGCAGTTTTTATAAAAAAATAAAGCAAAAAAAATAAAATAAAATAAATGCAAATAAATTATTTGCGCCTCATCATTTCAACACCCTAAATGAACTTATTATACTGAATAAAAAATTATAGCGACCCCTTCTCCATCCAGAGTGTTGCCACAAGCAACAATTGCCATCATTATTTATATGCCACATGACCTTCGCATTGAAAAAACAATAGTCTGGCTTGAATATAGTCGACTGAATCAGAATTCTCTTGTACTAGTATCTCTCTTTCAATTAGGTCCATAAGTTTGATTATAATGATGATGATGATGACGATGCTTCCCCATTCGAACAAATTGCAATCAAATTGCGTCACATGATAATTTTTGATTCAATGAAACAAAACAGAAACCATAAATACACAAATTGTAATGGAAACAACAGAACACATACTAGTATCAACATATATCGCATATTATAATAGTTGGATTTCATCGTGCCTCACTGTCCATAAGAGTTCACCCACTCAGAATAGTCGCGACAAACCGCGTCCAACCACAACCGACTTGGTTTACTTGCATTTCAATTAATGAAAAATGATATATTAACGCAACGATCTATTTACATATATTGTTTTGTTTGCTACATTCCTAAGTACTACAACCGGGTATTCATTGAATGGAGAGAATTTTCTGTCCATTGTTACATTCTAGCGCCCTCTACTGTACTCTGTTAAGCAGTTAGTGATGGGATCATATGGCTCTTGAACAAAGTGAACCTTTTCTGCTTCAGCAAGTGTAAAGTATATTTTATTAAAGCAACAAAAAAAAAAAATAAAATTTTCACAAGATTTCTTCTTCATACGCAAGGAAATGAAAATTTGAAATTCAAATTTGAATTTGAATGCAAAAGAAAATACCAAAGATACTCACGCAACTTTGAAATGAAAATATTTGTGTGAAAGTATTACTACCACTACTATTTACTCTCTGAGGTCGTCTTCTTGTTGTTTTTGTAGGTGATGATAATGATGATGATGATCAACAATAGCAATAGCTACAACAATAATTATAAACAGCTGTTAAGACACGCGCATGCGCACTCAAAGAAACCAACAGCATGAAAGAAAGAAAGAAAAACTCACTTTAGACTCACTTCAAGAGTTTTAAGTGGAAACAAACAACCAAAACAATAAGACATAATATAAACTTCAATTCACCGAAGCTTGCATACCTTTCACATCACAGCTATATGGTATAGTAATGCCAGGTAGTTGAGTATATCAATTATTTGTTCAATTAGACCTTTTTTTTAATATTGCCAGCTTTCGATAGATGTGGAAGTTTAAAAGAATTTAAAAATTGCAAGAATCCAAATTGTTTTGATTTGCTTGTATATGAGGACTATCTCTTCCAATAATTTGGCATTTCTAGTTCAGACAAGTGATCAATGTATCATAACAACATATGTCTAATAACAGCTTAATAGTTTAAAACTAATATATCAGAATGAACCAGGTTCAATCGATTGTTCTCAACACGCTGACTAGTTTCCTATGTACCATATACTATGATCTACAAATATCATATAAGTATATGCTCACTAATATACTAATAGATCGCAAAAAAATAACACCAAATTAAACTTAAAGCAAAGTCTTTGTACGTTTAGTCTAAAAAAAAAAAAATAAAAGTTACACTATCTTAAGTACCGTCGTAGACATATAAAGTCTTCTCTATCCTCTCTCTGCTCTATTACTAGTATCTTTTTGTAGCAAAAGTTCACATCAAAATGGAAAAAGAAGAAAGAAAGGAAGGAAGTTCCAGACGATTGCATAGAGAATGGTTTGAAAAATGCTGATTCACATGAATAGTACTAGTAGTAACAGGAAGGGGAATGAATAGCAAAGAAAAATAGCATTACGTAGTAGTAGAAAAGAATAGTACAAAAGGTAGAAATATGGTCAAGGCAAGCATTTTAAAAACCTTCGAAGCTACTTGTCTAAACAATTAAAAAGAACAGAATGCAATTTTTTTTTTAAGTTGTACTACAACTACGAGTTGCTGTTGCTGCTGCTGATTCTATTGCCATAGTCTGAACTTCAAATGAGAAAATAAAGAAGTATGGTAGAAGTATAGTAAAAGATTTAAGAAAGGAAAAGAAACTACTGTTTGTAGTAGTTTTCAATTAAATGTTGTTTAGTTCTAGAGTATTCTTTCACAGTCTTGTTGGGGTTCCATTCCATTCCACTACTTCCATTTAATATAGTAATTCTTTTGTTTTTTTTTCAGGTGGTGATTAACTTTTAATTTGTTGTGTGAAATTTGAAAATAACTAAAATTACTGCCTTTAAATTAATGAAAGAATAATTTTTATAGAAAAATTAGTAAATCGGCTTGAAAATGATGAGAAACTTCAAATTAATATTGTAGAAAAATACTAGTATAAGAAAAATCTCTCAGAAGCCGAATCAATTAACTTTAATATTTTTTTTTTTTATTTATGATTGTAATAATTTTATATGTAAAATGTCAATATAATTTATGAGGTGAAACAATTTTTAAAGCAGTGGTTTTCCAACTTTACAACCCCAGCTTAGTTAGTCGAAATCAATATTCTTGCTTTATATTTCTACATGTCGATAAAGTCAATCCTGTTGGAATAAAATTCTTTATTATATCAAATGAGGCATACTAAAAATACGCAAGGTATTAGTCTCTAATCGAGTATTACAACTAAACTCAGTCCCTAATCGAGCTCTCTGTTCAATACAAAATTCCTAGTTCATTGCGCTTTCTTTCGGGACCCAATATAGTATTATCAAGAATATAAAAAGATTAGATTGCAAAAAAATCTGCCTAATGAAATCCATAAAATAAAATAAGGAGGATGGAAAGGAGTCTGCGTCTGAGCCACCAGAAATTTTTCTTCTTCGAATAGGAAATTGAATTTATTGTTGTTACAATGGATGTATTAAAATACTCAACGCTTTAGTAATATGGGGCCTTGATTACAAAGTTATCCGCATTATCCAAACAACGTTTGATATGACACCTAGTCAAATTAATTATAATATACAGTTGTCTTCGTATTATTTTTGTTTCCGCCTTAGCTTGTGATAGTTTGGAAGTTATGGGCAAATCAAGAGGTCATTTGGGTACAAGATGGAAGGCCAATCCTTCGATGGTGCCTCTCAGGCTAAGGGTATTGTGCTTGAGAACGTTGGCGTTGAAGCCAAACAGCCTAACTCTGCCATAAGGAAGTGTGTCAGAGTACAACTCATTAAGAACGCCAAGAAGATCACCGCTTTCGTTCCTCGTGACGGTAGTTTGAACTACATTAAAGAAAACGATGAAGTTTTGGTCGCTGATTTCGGTCGTAAGGGTCACGCTGTCGGTGATATCCTTGGTGTTCTTTTCAAGGTCTTGAAAGTTGCCAACATTTCGCTTTTGGCTCTTTACAAAGAGAAGAAAGACCGCCCCAGATCTTAAATTATGGTCTTTTTAATAGACTTGGTTTGATTAGATACGATAATAACTTCTGTCACATTTTGTACCTTAAAACTAGAAATGTACTTAGTGTAGTCGCTGACAGATGATCTTTACAAAGACATGTTTGATCTTAGTATTTTTCGTTCGCATAACCTTAGTTTTCCATTCAACGTAAAGTTGCAATACCAATGCCTCCAGGTCCCAATTTAAGACCCGCTGTTTTAGAGCATTTTCATTCACCAAATGATGAAAGCTCTTTATTGTGATGATAATCTAGAATAATCTTTTTATGAGATGCAAATTTAAACAAGAAATGGAATGAGATATGACGATACATTTGTATATTTTTATTACTTTATTACAAGGGTATATTTCACAACATCTCATATCTCTTAACAAATTTTATAACCGCATTTACATTGTGTAAACAAGTATATTCTATTTTCACAATTGAAATCTATTTTAATACCATCATACACGTCATTTTGTACTTTGATCCATTGCAACATTTTAGTTAAAGTATCCAAAAAACAAAACAAACAAATGTTATCTAAAAAGTTATAGATAAGAAAAACTTAATGTAACCAGGCAAGACATGATAAAACCATGGCCCAAATATTGTACTTTACATAATGATGTTTTATACATGAAGTTTGATATTATAAGTACACTTACATAAAGTAAAGAAGGGTATTAAGCATCTAACAACAATGTTAAAGGGTTAAAGCCCCAAATGAATGTTTCATGGCAATTGAAATTTGCCCTCAGTCTGCGATGTATGGTAGATGTGTATGTATATCATATTTTGTGTCTATATACATTGCTTTATGGCAAATGCCAATAAATATTTGTCATTCCTAATGAGGCGTTTAAGTGAAAACACATTTTGTCGATTTATTTGCATTAATTAAATATTTAATTAGTTTTTCATTAATGGAGCGCGGCACAAAAGCATTTCCATATTTCATTTCTTTTGTTTACTGGCCAAGACAAAAATATTTGATGATATTATTTTGCAAATATTGTATGTAAGTAGCAATACAATAGAAAAGCGAATGTTCTAAGATGAAAGACAGAGACTCATATATCTAAATTCAGTTTCGCTATTCAATAGCACGATTTTTTTTTTTATTAAAAATCTAAAATACTTTAACCAGACGAAATCTAAGAAAAAAATGTTGAAAAAACACAATAAAAAATCGAAGAATTTTGCGACAGAAAAACTTGTAGCACCCATTTTGGCTATTGATTGTTTGCCTTGTCGCGCGAATACAAGTATGTACGCGTGTTGTTGCAACAATACGAGCACAGTTGAGTTGAGTTTAAGATCAAGTTGGCTTCAACTTACCAGATATTGGTCGCCTCTTTGGTTTGGAGTCTTTCTTTGTCGTTATCTTGGTTGTAAGTATGTAAGTAAGTAGTAGAATGTGTGTGGCATGATGGTCTACACCACTATGATGATGGTACAGGTATGTACATACTAGTATGCATGCATGTTGTAGCCTCTTACTGCGTCTGCCATAATCGTTCATGATCGTTAAATGTTTCAGACATAGACGCGATTGTTCTACGAAATCAATCAATATGTGGTTGTGTTGGCTTTTCTTTCAGTCTTCATGCAGTCAGTCAGTCAGTCATTCATTCATTCGTTCACAGCAAAATTCAATCTTTTTAGTCAACTAGCAGCAGCCTAGCCGTGGCATAAAAGTGTCGATCAACTTTGTAGCATCGTTTTTGTTGATAGCTGCTGCTGCACCATCATCATCTTCTACTTTTACTCAACTTTACTGATTGTAGGACTTGTATTTTTCTTTATTTCTGGTTTTTATTGTTATAGATTCATTTATTTTTTTTTTTTTTCATTGTCATCGCTCAATAAAATATTCCACGATTCTCAACTTCAGTGAAATAATTTTAACTCTAAATTATCAAAAATTTCCAGAATTTCAATTTTCCTATCAAATGACAATTGATATTTCATTGATGACGCCACCGTTAGACAAACAATAGTCTCTTACAAATACTTAAGGATACTTGAAATTACAATAAGAATGAACAACAAAAACCAAATCATCACCATCATTGTCAGCATAATGCAACATATCATCATATGAGTTGAATTTTTGGTGCATCATGGGAAAACATTCTATGAGAATGTCTTAACCAAACTTCAAATTCAAACTCCTAGCCAACCAAGAAGAAATGAAGCCATAATTCCTGAGCTTCGCCAAAGTCATCATCATCATCATCATCGTCGTCATCTCTTTACAACACACGCCAATCGACGTGATAAAGGACTCATTAAAACTTCACATCACATCACAAATGAATGGTTCAGCGCAGGAGCCTTGAGATCTTTCATGGCAATAAGAGAGTAGATAGTAATAAGATGGGGGGAATGAGGTAGACGTAGACATAGACATAGTAGTAGATAGACATGGTTGGTAGAGTTGGTGGTGGCTCAGCAGCACAACAACTTCACTTCAACTTGTTGCAATGTATCCAACCAACTCGTATGGAATCAGTTGAACCAGTCTCTTGCATGTTGTTTTTCAGTAAACGTGCCAAGAAGGAGGAAGCACAATGCAGCAAAAAGCAGTAAAAAAAAAGCAAATAGAAAGAAGCTGCAAACGAGTTCTAGCCGCCGCCGTCGTCGTCGTCGGTGTAACTGTTTAGTTATACATAAGTATCTCCTCTATGTTGTACTTTATATATACAATATACAATATATATAAAAGATACATTTTTTTTTTTGTTTATTCGTATTTTGTTAAATTTCTTAAGACTCCATGCCACGAGCTTCTACTGTGGCCTGATGATGAGAACTGGTTGCACATTTGAGTCTTGAGTCGTGCGCCTGCGATTTATATACACAAATGAGTTAGTTTTTTTTGTGAGCCTCTGTCTAGTATCGTAAGTACGAGAAGAAGTTAAAGAATAGTCGTACAACAATATATATTTTTTTTCTCTTCCAATGAATTTGGAGTTTTTCTACTTATTTTTAATTTGACCCATTCTTTTTCTAAACAGTGATTTGATTCTGCATAGAAAGAAGGAAGCAAAAAGATCAAAAGTAGAAAGGAAGGAACACTTGTGTATGGTATAATGCCACTCCAACAACTTTTTGTTTCCCAGCCAAATTCCCATTCTGTATGTGTACTAGTACTTGCAAAGAAGAAATCTTATAGTATAATATTTTCATTCTGAGTGTGTCTCAGTCGTAATACGGTACTTGAGCCAATTACCCAATTAAGCGTTAAGTCAATTTTTTGTACTTTTATCTTTCATTTTGCCTTTTTATATTTTGTGCAATTCATGATTTTTTGCTCATTCAGTCTCAAGAGCTTCTAAATAAAAGATGCCTAAATATTGATATAGAAGACAATGAATGATGTTGGTTATGAAAAGTCAAGTCAAGTCGAGCCGAACCAAGCCTCTGGGCTCATGAACTTGTTTATTCTCTTACAGACAAGTGGTCGTATGAATCTAAGTACACATTTATATCTATTGGTTCTATCGTTTCTATGTAGTAGTACATACTACAATCTTCGAGAATATACTCTACTCTATACAATTAGTTGGTCATTTTGTTGAAATTATAGTTTTATAAATCTTGCATACTACATTCACCATACGCATAAGTATTGATGCCGTTAGTGGGTAACACTTTGTAAGCTCTTTGTTATATGCTTGTGTATAGAGATTATTTTGTATTTCATTTGTTTTCTTTTTGGGCTAAGTTTTGGGTATTGAGTACATGTGAAAATATCTGTTGATTTTATAGGTTACAATATTTTTGGTTTTTTTTTTTATTATATTTTTTGATCATTTTAATTGATTTTTATTGCAATTATTTCGGTTTATCAAATTTTACCATTAAAATTCATTTGAAATTATATGTTTTTGATGTTCATCATAGACTACAATAAGTAAAAGGAAAGATGAGCAAGCAAAAGATGCTGCTATTGAGCAAAAATTTTATGATTATTTCGTTGAATGAATTTTTTCTTTTTTTTAAAACCGAATGTGAAATTAAATTAAAAGATTTTCCAAATTAAGATACTATTTTTTTATATTTAATACCAGGTGACCGAGAGTTCCTCTGGTAAATAGTGTTGTGTCATAAAATATTGTATATGTAGATAAGATTCCGAGATACTCGAAATAAACAAGATGTGGGCAAATCATATTATATTTTATACATATGTCAGCTCTGCACTAGTAAACAAATAACCAAAGTTTTCTAATCTGTACAACCTGCTCCTCAAGTCGTACCTGAACAATCGAGTTTCTACCTGCGCTGCTACGACTCGAAATCTGACCTGAAACCCATCCAGACAGGAGTGCCCCAAGGCAGTGTTATGGGTCCTATACAGCAGATATGCCGGTATTAAATTTGGAATGTTCCCTTACTTCTATCTACGCAGACGACACAGCATTTCTGCCATCCGGACTGGACTGCATCCAGGAAACTACATCTGGAATTGTCTGCCTTAGAACAGTGGCACAAATATGGATACATTCCCATCAACACCAATAAGTTGACTCGTGTCATATTTACACTGAGAACTCGTAACTGCCCTAGCGTTAGTTTTAATGGACACATGCTCCCAACAGTCTCTAGCGTTAACTACTTAGGGTTCACTCTGGATAGAGCACTCAACTGATGACAACACCACTTCAACAAGCGGACCAAGCTCAGCGTCTGTACTGGTTACTCAAACCTAGCTCGAAGCTCTCACTACGCAATAAATTGCTGCTCTATAAAGCGATTCTAAGGCCAACCAGGACCAATGGCATTCAGTTATGGGGCTCTACTGCGGACTTCAATGTTAACATCATACATCATCCTGGGTAACAATCAACAACGACGCAGACTTAAGCGTTACCATCCTTTGGCTCTTCCCTTCCGCTTCAACCAGTTACCTAATCCTTATATCTCATAAGAGCTACTGTCTACATATTGTTTGATAGATTCTAAATAAACAATACACAAAAAAAAAATGTGCTATTGAATATTACCAAATATAAATAATTCAATTGAAGAGCATAAAAACAGTCTTTTAACTTATAACGAAATAAGCTTCGATCAAGTTTCTATACTTCGCTATATTATTGTACAACATATTCTGATCTACTACAATATACAACAATAAGACGGAACTGAGTAAGTATGGAGTTTGTGTGACTTCAGTCTGTCACCTGTTACATACTTCTTGTACGAGTACCATATATTGTATTTGGTATTTGTCACCCATTGCGATAAACTTTCAATACACTAACATACTTTCTAAAGCACCATAGCACGAAAGCATATCTCAGACCACTCATAGATACTTGTACATGCACATACTACAAGCACAACATACACATTATGATGTCGCATTATTTTTATATCTTTGTTGTTATTATTATTTATCTAACGCAAAAATGTGAAATTATTTGTAGTTTTGCACAGCGCGTGAATCGTGTGAATTGTTTTGTTTTCAAAAGGCCCCCCACTTACTACTTCTCTACCTACCTTTTAGAGATCTTTTACTCTAGCACAAGTATCTTTCTCTTTCTATGATATTTGATAGAAAATTAACCCAGTTCGCATGACGTTGCCAAAACTAAAGAAAAACCGAAAAAGCGACTTAAAAGATTGCAACAATTGTTGAAAAAATAAGTAAAGTTGAATGAAGTTGAAGAAACTTATTGTGTACAACAACATACTTCAAACTTAAATCGAAACTATGCAAAAATGTTAAAGTGACATTGTTTAGTTATGTTGTGTTGCATATTACAATAATAATGATAATAATAATGATGATCATGTTGATGATGATGATGTGGCAAGCGGGATATCTAACACATTGATAATTATGACAAAAGTAATTGCGTTAGATGGCGCACTTGCTGTGCTCAGTTACTCACTGTAAATATTGTAAAAAACAAAGAAACAAAAAAGAAAGATACATTCACTTTCCCCGCAAGAAATATGCAACAACGACAACAACAACACACATGAGACGTTAAGTGCCACCAGCCATCCTAGTCACAAAGGCCAGCGGTTTTGAAATTTATTTTGAACAAAAGTTTTCCCAACCCATGTTGATCTACACATCCAATTCAATTGTCGGTCAGTAGGATGTCTCCTCTTCAATTCTCGGAAAGATCGGCACCCATTTCTTTTTATGAGATGTCATTTCTCTTGGAATTAAATCTTTTCCATTGACCATCAAATTTTAAAAAATATTAGGATATATGCTAAATATTGGAAAAGCCTTGGATGTTTTCCCCTAGCAATGCCAACCAGAGTTTAAGAATCGCTGATATGATAGGCCATATGGCAAATGCAAAGAGATAACTTTAAGTTAAAGATACATGAGCAGGTGAGCAAGTGACTGACTCGAGTCATTCATTCATTCATTCATTCATACTTATTGCTATGTTGATAGACTGCGTATGAACGGTGCATAATGACTATGCCACAATTATACAAAGATAGAAAGAGGTAAAGAAAGAGGGACCAATATGAGAAGATAGTACATACATATAAGTTTGCTGGGAAGCGATGTCAGCGAAGACAGATAGGCGAGAACAAAATTATGATATGACATGTTGCATGAATAGGCGAATAGGCATAAATAGATATAACAGCGCTATAGATATGTATATTACATAGGTAGATAGATACTCTTTGCCAGCTTGTGCCCGCCTGCTGCCTAGATACATATATGTATCTATTTACTTGTTGTCTCGTTGACGGTGGTGTATCTGAAATTCATATTACTTTTTTTTCCATGAACATGAATTTAGGTCAAACATGCATAAAAGCGACGATGGCGATATTTGTAGAAACTGGAAAACTTAAGGAAAAAATAAAAATAAATAGAAAATCTAAAATTGTATAACCTGCTTCAATAGACGGCAGTAGCAGCCCCAGGCAGCAGGCAACAGAAACAGCAACATTTGAGCACAGCCTCCAAAGTCGTCGTCGTCGTCGTCATCGATGCTGTCGCATGAATCTCTCAGATACAAAGGCAGGCAATAAATTTATGTTTGTCGTATGTGGCAACAAACACAACAAATCTTAAGAAAATGCGACAAAAGCTGAAAATAAAAAAGTTCACTTTGATCTTGCCATACGAAAAATGCAAATGCAAAGCAGCGTTGCAACACAACGTGAATATACGAGTAGTAGGAGAGAGAGACCAAATGTGAGATACATAGATATAGGAAAACACTAAGATTCTGTCTAGCTAATCCTGCAACAAATCCCAATACACACACATGATGCCACCGACTTCTAGTTGATTATTCTTCTTTCTATTACTATTTTTCTGTTGTGTTTTTTGCTTTTTTTTTGTATTTTACAAAATATTTTAGTTTGTTGTAAAAAGTAAAATAGTAAAAACAACCTTACAGGTCTTTTTCTCTATTCTACTATGTACTATTTTATTCGAAATCCCAGCTTGTCTCAATCTCTGGTCTCACTTGGCTGGGCTGTGTAAGCCTTTGTTTTTAAACTCAGTTTGTGTCGTTTCCCTCGAGATTTTAATCGTCAAGTTTTGTGCTGTTTTACATTAGCTTTTGTTGTCTTTGTTGTTGTTGTTGTTTTATACTCGTATAGTCGTTGTTATTGGGGACATTTTGTTTTTCGAAAATCCAAACCAATGTCCAGTTGCTGGTTTGTTTGTTGGCATCGTTGGAATTTTTTCCTTTGAAACAATTGCAATAAGCATAGATACTCGTACATAGATACAATACTACAAAAATATACTATACAATTTCAGACTCCACAAGGGAATGACAATTGTCCATTGTCACCACCACCAAGTGCACGTGAAACATTTTTGTATACCATAGTTTGTAATGCAAACTATTTTGAAAATAGTCAAGACTTTTGCCAAAGATACTCATTGTACTCATAACTTGTATTTGCAATAGTATACTAGTATACTATGTATGTTTGTATCTTTATGGAATCATATATTCTTCTATAAAAGGTGAAGCACAATCGATCCGATATTTTGATGTAATAAATGAAGATTATTACCGCAGTTGTAATTTGAAGGTTGTAACTTTAAGAATTTTAAAACATATTATATAGTTTTAATGATTATTTTTATATGGACTATTCTGTTATGGAACCCTATATACTAACTTTAGGAACAACTTTCTAACGGGTAAAATATCATTCGGTAAAGCATCCGCCATTATATCTGTATCCGACACTTTTCTAAATTCTCAAATTTTAGGTATAATGGCGGATTCATTAGCGTGATGACCCGCAAAAAAGGTTCTTTCTCCATACAGAGTCCAATAGCAAAAATAAGGACAGAAACACATTTTTTAAACGACATTGTGGAGCCATTCCGAATCCCAAGCTTATAGAGATTATTCAGCCAAATGACGACCCAAAGTATACTGCGCGTGAAACCCAGATTTAACAGTCAGAGTCACCACATCAGGTGTAGGAGTGGCCGGCTCAAAGTCCAGACGTCAAACTGAGCGAATCTGGGGTCATTGAAGAAAGGGAGGCTTCTAAAATCCAATAGAGTGACCATTATGGAAGATTAACTTTGGCAGATAATGCAGCATAAATGGAATAATTTTCCCATTGCGAATATTCACAAATATGCCCAATAATGTGTAATGATATAAAAATCAAGGAATTTTGGACCAAAATTAAAAAAAAAAAATGTAATATACTTCACGTTGAACAAAACGTGCATAATTGAGTAAATGCAAGGTAGCCCTGGTTTTATTTTTCATTATTTCTTCCATCCCAGTTTTGCTAAAGTAAATTTAGGAAACTTCTACTTATGATCTAAGGAAAACATGGTGTCATTTGCCTCCCACAAACCATAATGTTTAAAAGTTACGATCATTTACTCATTTTTGCAAGCCATCTTAGAGATACATTTTAAAGTCAATCAAGTCGTCTTTGTAAAACAATTCTTTATTTTTTATTAATAATCCTTTTTAAAATTGATTTGTTTCACACAAATTCAAGGAAACATTCGGTTGATCATGCGACGGCGGGCGGGATGTACTATCCTAAATAAAAAAATTGGATAACCTCGTATGAAATCGATAAGCTCTGATACCGTTTGACCGTTCGCCTTGAAAGTTGGCACATAGTACATTTATTTTGTCATGGAGAAGGATTATACTCGTATGATATGCACTTTGTTGTAACTCGCCAGTTGCAGAGAACACCTTCTACACCGTTGAACCGATATATATAATAATGATATATACTTATATTGTTTCTAATAAAAAGAAAAGATTAACATTACATCGATATCGTAGCAAAGCATGCCAGGTTCGCTAGTCTTGTTTTATAGAAATAAAAAAAAAAATTCAATGATTCCACATTCGATTAAAGTATCTGTTTTACAGTTTTTTCCTCTTTACTTCTTCGAAAGCTGATTAAATAATTCTTATTGATAGATTCAGTAATAAAAATATCAGTATATGTTACATATCCTATAGAAAACGAGAATTTCATTTGAAGTTTTGTTCTGGTTACATTAATTTTACATCACTCTGATTCCAATGGTTCCACTCTAGATTTAAAGTTCATTCATTCTGTTCTTTCTACCATATGGAAATATTTTCTTGTCATTTTTTTTTTACACAATTTGTCAAATGGAACAACTCTTTTTTCCTCTGATTGTTTAAGGAACCCATTGACTCTGCCACCCTCATACGGTTCGCTACGCTTGAGTTCTGCTTTAAATTGTTGTTGCTGCTGCTTCTGCTACTGTTGATGTTGCTGAGCTGAGCTGATTCAGCGCATTTACTCAAATAACAAAAACTGCAGAAAATAAAACTATTATTATAAAGAAATGAAATAGTAAAGAGATGAATGGAGGAACGAACATAAAAGTAACAACAACAACAAAATAACAACATGAATCAAAACGATCTTTCAAGACATTTCCACATAAAGCGTGGAGGTCAACCTAAAAGGTTAAACTGACAAGATTGACAGAAGCAACAACAAACAGCAACACCAAAGGAGACGACGACGACGATGACAATGGCAACAAAACTATGAAGGCAGGGGCAACTAAACAGATAGACAGACAAACAAATAGACAAAGGGACAGACAAGCACAATAACAAGAGTACAAACCTCCTAAACGATAACAACAAAAATAACATTTACTGCATTTTTTCTTGTTCGCAAACTAAAGCAAAGTTGAGTAATAAATATGTATAAAAGTATCTTATGTTGTTGAATAATTGGAGGGAGTATGGTATATACAATACAAACTTCAGGAGAGAAACTCAACTTTGATATTTTCGTTATACCTATAGATTGTTTTAATATATTTTATTATTGTTATTATAATGGATAGAAAAACTGAAGAGTATAAAATTAAACAGCATTCTCAAGGTGCGAAAAAGATACTTATATTAGACATAAAATATATCACTTTGCACAATATTATTTATGGTAAGTACATAATAATAATCTATAAAATTTGATTTAATTGAAGATTAGATATCTTTAAAACCAAGAGATATAGAAAATTTATGGCATTTTATATTCATTAAGTTGCAAATTTGTTTTGTAAAAAAAGTATAAAATATTGTACTTAAAAAAGTCTTAAACTTATTGGACTACTGGTATAGCATATAATTTTCCTTATAGACATACATATGTATGTATTTTTTACATTTCTTGGATGAGTCGTTTTGTGTAAGTTGAATTGGTAGATCATCATTAAAATTTATAATCATTACAAATTTAAAGAAGAAAGATCGGTTTTTCTCAGACTTAGATTTATTAAGTATGTTAATGCATCACAACCACTATAATATGTGATCCTATTCAAAGACCATCAACTATATAGACTAGATAGTTCTATGATTATTTTCTTTTGGAAACTTGAGTCAGTAACTCTGGAACAAGTTTGTACGGTTTCCAACAACAAAATCCAACGAAATGGTTATTGGAATCTTGAGATTATTGAATCTGTCAATTTCTTACATATGTACATTTTTTATATCCGTTAAGTCGGAGGTTTATTTTTGTCCAATAAATAAAAAAGAAATTAATGAGTGAAATACTATTGACATTTTGAATACTTAGTATTGTACAACAATTTTCAGAGCGAACTCAATTTCGTGAGTGAACTGTCCAGTCTAAGCAGTTAATGGTCTTTGTCCCATTCAATGTCCATGTCTGATGTTTGGTTCAATTAATTAGATAGTTCCGAGAACTGCACTATGTGCATAACTAATAAAATTAGAATTTATAAGGCTATGTGCATTTAATTGCCTTCAGACTGGTTGAATCTGAATATTTCTGCAATTTGCCTACAGATGGCTGTAGTAATACGCCTTTGGTTCCTGGGATATTGCAAATTAATGAAATTAGAGAAGGAAGTTAAAGTACGGTGTCCTTTCTTCAGCATTCATTTCAGACCCTAACTAAATAATTATAGGTGTAGACATTTACCAAACAAAAATGAATTCTTATGCCCTAGAACACAAGAAAAGGAAGCTAAAGCAAGGTGTGCTTCCTTCAGCATTCATTTCAGACCCTAACTAAATAACTATGGGTGTAGACATTTACCAAACAAAAATGAATTCTTATGCCATATATCTATCACTGACTCTATTAGTAATTATAGGTACTCCTTTATCAAGAAATCATTGTTCATTTAATTTAGAAATTAGACTAGTTGAAATTTAAGATCGATTCTCTTCAATTTCATATACAAAAATATATAAAATTTCAATGTTACAAACATCTTGATCAAGTGATAAATCCATTCACAGCGAATGTGAAAGGTATACAAAGAGAATAATGCAGAGATAGACATAGAGAGAGAGAGTATGTGTGTATACAAAAAATTAAAGCTTATTAAGTTTTCGGTTGAGTTCACATTTCGATGTACTGTTAAAGAGAAAGAGAATTGTAGTAAAACAAAAAAGCGTGTGAACTGCAGCGAATAACAACAAAGAAAACGTAATCTACTATGCATTATCACCGTTATCATTTAAATTTGTTTTAGCTTTGTTTTTCAACATTTCTATTTTACTATACTCAACAAATCTCAAGTGGGTTCTTGTTCTTATACAATAATAAGTATTTACGTGTAATTTTCATTTTCTGTATTTAATTAAATTCTTATTCATGGTTTGTTTTGTTGGCACATCCAGTTGCATGCAACAAATTATTGTAGTTTTTGCACTTGTGTTATTTTTTTGTGCACATGAGAATCTTGAGTAATAAAAGCTTTACTTTTTTCATAAGAAAGTCTGACTAACTGCCTGCTTTCGTACATACTCGTACACTAATTTAGATTTTTCTAATGTTTCGCTTGAATTATACTGTTGTTCAATACAAATGTATCTATCTACATATGTATAAATTGTATGTATTGCATTTTTTATGAAATGATGTAATAATAAACACAATAAATAGAAAAATATATGCAAGCGAATCCAATTGGATTTCCAGCTGTGTTTGTTGTGTGCATAAAGCGTTGCAGCTACCTGCAGTTTACGCTAATAACAAACAATTTGTTATGGCCAACAACAACAACAAAAATACAATATAAACTTAAGCAACAACAATTTATTAATATGTCATCTATAAGATTTCATTATTTTTAGTGTCAACCTACGCATTTCTTCATATGACAAAATACAAAATAAAAGATACAAACCGAAAAAAAAATTCATTATAAATATAAACTAAAATCTTTGCTCTTGCATTATGGAAAATTATGAAAATGCCAGTGGCAGACTATGGACCCCTTCTATATCTCAGGGGGTTAAAACAAAATGAGTCCCCTGGAATATCGCTCAAGGCACTTGAGATTGATTTCTCCACAAAATTAGGCCCCTGGTCGACATAAACATATAAAGAATTATGAAGCTTCGTGGCCAGCGTCCTGAGACTAAATGATTTTTTCGGCATTTGGGGAGCCCTTACGCTCGCTAGTCCGTTGTTATAAGAAAATACCCATTGGTTACTTGGTTGATTTTTGACTGTTGCATTTTATTATTATTTAAATTTCCATAATAAAAATAAAATTAAATAAACTATTGTAAATATAAACAAGAACAACAACAACAACTAAGTATAATAGACCAGACTGTAGTTATCGCTGCATAATACGAGTATGCGAACTTAATTTGAACGTACTTACATACTTCATCTCATGGTCGGCCAGTGGATTAGTCTGTCGGTGGATTGGTCTGTCGGTTGGCTCGCCTTTTGGCGTTCCTCACTTGGCACTTGCTCTTCAATAAAGTGGCTTTAGCGTGGGCGGTCAACTTCAAATCCCACGATTTTTTCCATGTCGTTGGTTCATTGCTTCTTTGGCTAGTTGGTTGGTTGGCTGGTTGGTTGGTTGCTTCTTCTAGTGATGTTGCACCAGCAACAGTAGGAATAATGGCAGCTTAAATTAAATTGGATTCGTTTTGAGTTAAAGTTGAAGTTGAAGGAGTTCAGCAGTGGCTGCTTCGGGAGCTAAAAATATTATTTAACGTTGTTTACTTTCGTTCATTTCTTCGTTTTCGTCTTAAGCTGTTGTTGTTATTGTTGTTGGCTGATGGTTGGAGTATTGTCACTTTTATTTATGTTGCTATTATTATTACTATTGCTTCTACTATCATTTTGCCACCCAATAATATTGTATGTTGGAAAAAGTATCTCTGCAAGTGTTTTTTCATTGCTTTCGCATTAAATTGTTTTACTATTTCTCTTTTATTTGAAGTCAGAGGCAGAAGAAGCGTTAAAAGTGAAAGTGTTTCTCTTTCAACTTAGTGTTGTTATTATTGTTATTGTATCTGAAGTATTCACCTGTACTGAACTTTACACTTACACTACACTAGACACTAACAATAACAGCAACAACAACAATTAGCGCTCATTTGTGTTTTGAGATATTTTTTGCACTGTTTTTACGGTATTTTTGTATCTACTCGTCTATGTCACATCACCCGCTTATGTCTTTATCATGGGTTAATGAACGCATTGCGTGTGAGGTGGTCGCCAGTTGAGAAGGTCATTCAGTAAGATCATTTCATGTACTGCAATAGTATCTAAAGAAATAAGAAAAAACAAACAATAAACTGTGTACTACTCTTGTTTTACTTATTGTTCCATGTTACTCATTCTCTTCTTTCTGTTTATTACTTTTTCTTTCAGATTATACGAAAATTAGCTATTATTGTTTATACCGCTTTGGATTATAATTTACAAGCCGACGAGCAATGTCAGATGTCGCAGGAACTTGAAGAACTGTTTACTTATATGACTGCAGATGGTAAGTACTATGATGAAGAGAAAATTTTTCATTTTATATCAAGAGATCACAAATTAATTAGTAGAAGATGAATTAAAAATACATATTATTTATCAAATATCCCACTAAAGGAGAACAGTATACGGGGGCTGCTATTTATATTTCGGGAATTGGCAATACTAATGTCAATACGTAAAATCTGGCATAATAAACTTTGTCATTTTTTAGCACATATGTACGTACAACGTTTTAATGTACAATTGGTTTTTGTTTCGTTTACAATAACTTAAAGAAATCAATTTGGCAAAACAATGGAAATTTCTGGTGAGAAAGCAGCATCAAAAACGACAGTTTATCGCTGGTTTGCAGAATTTAATCGTGGTCTTAGTTCAGTCGCTGACGAATTCCGTGTAGGTCTTTCAAAATCGGTTGTTGTGCCACAAAATATCGAAGGTGTGCGTGAACTGATAGTGCAAGATCGACATGTGACATTTCGTGAGATAGAGGCATCCTTGCACATTAGTTCCACTTCAATACATTCTATTTTGCATGAACACTTAGTTGTAAAAGAGGTTTGTTCTCGTTGGATACCCCATAACTTATCAATCGCTCAAAATAAGGCTCGCGTTGATTGGAGTAGGGAAATGCTTAAAAAGTTCGTCAGTGGCACCCAATGACTTCTTTTTATTCCCTCACAACAAAAAAAAAACTGCGTGGTCAACGATTTACGAGCGCCATAGAAGCAGTTGAAGAGTTTAAAAACCATGCTTTGTGGAGGTGTTTCAAGAGGAATGGAAAAATTGCTATGAATAATGGTTCGAACGAATGCAAAAGTGTATTGATCATCAGGGGGAATATTTTGAAAAACAATAAAGCCATTTTCATTAAAAAATTTTTGTTCTTATTTGCTATTCCCGAAATATAATTAGCAGCCCTCGTATTTAATCGAAATAATAGTATTTCAATTGATGATTTGCATACAAGAACTTAAATATTTCCAGGTTTCTACATTATGATCAACGTACATTAATAATTATAGATAAAATTCGGAGCCAAATTCATAATCCAAAGATAGAAAAAGAATAGTTAAAACCACACTGAAAAGATTTAGATCAGGGCGTCCAACCCTGAGCCGCATTGGAAGAATCCGTGATGAGTTGATCCAAAGAAAAAAATTTTAATTTTTCTAATCCGAAAAGTTTGCGTGCAAAAAAAGCAGTGCTTTCCCCAGTGTACTTCTGTTTGTCACTTCGGCCGCATTTAGACTTCACTTCGGCCGCTGGTGTAAAACCCAGGCTTAGAAACTTTTTGATATCTTACTTTGGCAAGAGAATTTAATTCAGTAACTTTAATTTTTATATGGTATCTAAATCTCTCTCTTTAATTTGTTAACTAATATGGCTTAATCGATTAATTGATCATTTCCATACATAAGTACTTGATGATTGGGTCTTTGAAGCCGGCCTCTATGCATTACAAACATTAAAGCAAAGTGATTATCTATTGCATTTGCAAAACTACTTAGTAAAAAACGTAAACAACTCAGTATTACAAACTTCAAAGATTAATTTATCCTAACTATAAGTCAAGATATGTAGGTAACTTTACTTAAACACCAATAACAATTATCATTAGTATACTATATATTTATAGCATATTTTTCGCTGTCAAAACAACAGATTTTTCAACATCATTTAAAATCTACTCAATCTAATACTCGACTTAATCTATAATTTCAACTAAAAAATTGAAGCGCTTTTGCTAATGGCGCCGCCAATCATCAGTCGACAACATTTATTGTTCCACCACCACCTCCTCTGACTCTTTAGCAAATACTTCATTTTGATGAATTATGTAGTCTTAGATTTTATCATGCTTTATTAATTTTTTTATTTTATTTTATTTTATTTTCGAATGTTTTCAGAAGCAGACGATGACTGCATTGATGAAGGTATTGATGAAGGCGACAAGCGTTGGGACGATGAAAATGATGATGAGAATGCTATGTGCAATGAAACCAAAGAATTAGACCATATACTTGAGGTAAGTACTGTAAATCTAAAACAAAAAATTTAGAAATAGTAAAAAAAAAATTAGAAATAAAAAAAATTAAGATATCACGCTTTAGTCAGAGGGTACAGACTTTGAGATACCCTATATTTGCCATATATTATAAGAATTAGTATTCGTTTATTTGTATGTTATGCTCTGCCATACCCTTCATCTGATTGCTTTGAAATTTTGTGAATGTGTATGGTTGATTGGATGAGGTCGCCGTAGCCTAGTGGATAGTGTGCTGGTCTACTATGCGGCCGCCACAGGTTCGAATACCAGCGGCGGTAACACCTTATAGAAATAAAAAAATAAAAAATTATTTCTAACGGCGATTCTCCTCTCAGCAGTCTTCTGGCAAAAGCTCTGAGAGTAACAAAAAAAAAAAAACTGCCATGAAAAAGCTTCTCACAAAAAAGTCGTTCGGATTCGACTATAAACTGTAGGTCCCTCCACTCATGGATAAAATTTAGCGCACACACCATGAGTGGCAGCCGAGAAGCTAAGGCCGTAACCCGGTAAACGGGTTGTTATGGCCAGCTAAGTAAGTAAGTAAGTATGGTTGGTTGCCGGCTTGAACATAGAATAGTTTTGGTCCCCATTCCCGGGACCCAGGATATTCAAATAACTCCTAAAAGTATACATAAAAAAAATAGCTTAAATATCCGTGTAAATGCAACCCCGACATCGCAGGTCAGCCAATATAAAAATTGACGCAGAAATAATCTATTAGGTAGATAAGCATTTTTAAACTCCAATAGGGGATTCCCCGTAAATGAGAATTCAAAAGAGTTGTTATTGTTATATACTGAATTTCTCTAGCTGTTGTTGTTTTTGACGAAACACTCTCATTTTATGGTATGACAGAAATTCAAAACAAATCTGTCTTGCTCCGGAATCAATCAAACCTACCTTCATCTCTCTTGCTTTTTTAGTTTCTTAGAAACATACGTTTTGTCAGACAGACATGACATTTCTTCACACTGTTCAAAATAGAACTATTACTTATTTTTTTTTCTAAGGTAGAGAAACAGGGTATAAAAATTAAGCTTGAGTCTTTTGACATTTTGCGACATTTGATAAATGAAAATAAATGAATTTCGGCGCCATAATAGGTGCAGTGTGCAACTCGGAGAGTGGCTAAATGAATGAGTTGAATGAATTGAGTTAGATTTTCCCACACAACAAACTGACGACGACGATGATGATAATGATGATATGTTCCAAGACAACATAAAAAATCGATTTAGTTTACTGAACTATTTTTGTTTCTTATTTTATTTTGTTTTGCATTTAATTTGAATTTGAGATTTTTTTGGGTTAAGTGTTTCTTTTTTTTTTCAATTTTTCTTCATTGGCATCTAATTGGTTCAATCTGTGGCACTACTACTCACTCGATATGACTCAGTTTCCTGGGATACTCGTGAAGTTATATTTTTTTTATTTTGTTGTTTTTTCGGGGGTGCGCCACTTGCATCTGAACAATAATTGCCCGTAAATCAGATTAGCCAAGTTTATAACCTTTTGACCAGTTTTGCTTGCAAAACATTTTCTTCAATTTAGTTAGTAGTTTCGGAATGAATACGAATACGAATTCGAATTCATTCATTCATTCATTGAAATATTGGTTCTCTGGTTTGTTGTTGTATACATAGTATCTTTTATAAGTATTTTACCATGTTTGCACCTAACTTTGACATATATTTCTACGCGCTGGCGAAACTTGTTTGCATAACATTTTATTTTCCATTTTTTATAGTCATTTTATTTTCACAGTGTTCACACATAAGAATTGATATGGAAAGTTTATATTGCAATCATCATTGGAATGATTTTGTATGAAAACATTGTAGATGGTTAATTGTCAGTTTAATTGGTTTACTTTCAATTCAATTCGATGTTCGTAATGATCCGAGATGATAACCTCTTTTTGCATTGAGCCAAGAAGCAACATAGAAGATGCTCACCAATCTCCACCCCATTCATCATCAAGATACGTATAGCCTGTGCCAGAAGTAATGTCGAATTCGATTTGATCGCTGACCGACTAAAAAACCGCATAACCCAGTGATTCCCTATGGTACCGCCAAAGCATTCTTTCGTAGGGAGGGATAATATCATAATATCACCAATGATAGCAGAAAAGAATGACCAGTGCTCTGTTGAGGTGATTATTCGCCTTACAATCAGTAAGCAGAAAGATCTTCCTCATCTTTACAATGTCCCTTATGTTGAGCTTCAGTAGTCCATTTATCCGATCTAAGTATATTCCTTGGATCATAAAAATTACAGACTAAGCTTTTATAGTGAGTACCTACTGTGCTGCAACATTTTTGCATATTTTATTTTGCTTATTTCTGACGTTGCACGCACGTTTTTTTCATCTTTTCTTCTTTTTTTCGTACACAGTTAGATACATAGATTTATTTACAAAGAGAACCGATACTAGGTAAATACGCGTGATAGAACTCGGCCGAATAGATACAGTTAGTAGCCAATGTTAGGTATGTAGTATGTTGAGGCACATGTTAAGCGTGCTCTTGTCGTGCTGTCTTCGACATTCATACGCCATGCCATGCCATAACATTCTATACCTTCTATGTTCTATGGCAGACTGTCTGTTTGTTTGATTGGGGCGATTATTGACTTTTGTTGCAAAAAAAAAGCAATTCTTTCTCTTCTCTGTATCTGTATCCACAGAAGTGTGGTTCAGTCAAGTTGAACAGAATCAAAGCAAGCAAAAGCAAAAGCAAAGCAAAGCAAGTTAGAACCAAGCACAAGAGTTATGTTAATACATTGAAATATTATAGACTTGAATGTGGTCTTGTTGTGAAGAAACGATACATACATAAATATACAATATTTAAAACCAACAAGTATCTAACTAGATAGATAGATAGATACATGTATCTGCAGCTTGTCAGTTTGGTGCATTCTGATTTGCCACAAAATGCCACAGACTGTGGAGACAGATATGTTAGTTACATAGATAGATATTCAATATATACATATACATATAGAGGGAGTGAGAGGGTTATGAATGGAAAACCACAGTGCACCTAGCTCGATTACAATTTTTCTACGATTTAATGGTTCTAGATTACACTTAGAACAGTCATCATCGAGACAGTATTGATAGATACATAGGCAGATTGTATAATGCGATAGATACTATTTCGTAATAGGAAATCATGTTAGTTTGGTTTTGGTTTTCTTGATTGGGATTTTTTTTTTTTTTTTGTTAACCTGCCATCATGCTTCCATTGGATTCTGATTTCGCGCGCAAGTGCGCAACAGGAATTTGCATCAGGCAAACGTCGTTCATATTGCCATTGCCATCATCATCATCATCATCGTTGTCATCATTATAGAATGATCATCGATTCAAAACGATTCGTCGATTCGATCCTATCGAATTGGTCGTCAAGTGTAGCCACTTATCATGTAACATTGCATCCGTGTAGCTGCTACAAACTATAAAACTGTGGCTCTAGTATCTACAATACAATTTTAGTATCTCTGATTGTGAGTAGCAGCATTGAAGCGTGTGATAAACAACGCCGAAATGTGAATCTTTAAGTTTTTGCAGCAAGACAAGTCAGTCAGTCAGCAACCGCGACGACTTTAGATATAAAGACCGGCAAACATTCAAACATACAGGCATACAAACACAGATAGGTCGATAGATAGATAGATGGATCTATCGATCGACAGCTGTATCTAATGGGCCACTTGACAGAATTGACACATTATTGTCAGGCAACATTGAGTGCGCATTCAAGCAAAAATCTTGTGTTTATGCGAAAACAGAGCAGTGCAAAGCTGAAAAACCTGAAGAAATCAACCCAAAGTTATTGTAGTTTCCACTTGCTTGAGTTTTCTAACATGTTGGCGTGAAATCGAAGTCAATTTATGTATGTTTGCTTGTATGTTTTTTTAGCTATTATTATGTATATCTAGTAGAATGATTAGAATCATTTGCAATGCCTTACTAATTGCTAATAAGCCCGCATCATTATGCAATCATAACCAACCAAATAGTAATAATATTTTCTGTCTATTCTATTTATTCTAGGCCTGCAGAAATCATGTGAAACCCACCGTACCTGAAGATCATTACAAAGCCGTTTGTCGTGCTTTAGTAACCGAGACAATCGAATTGCGTATCTTTTTGCAGCATGTCTTGATGAAGAATGGTAAGAAGTAGTGAAAGTTACATAGATACTCAATACAATATTCATAATATATGGTACATTTGCATATGTATTGTATGTATTGTATAGTAGGTATCTATGAAATTAGATTTGATTATCGATTTGCAATTGCTGCAATTATAATAAATTAACAAGAGTGGTTAATCTGCATGAGATTAAAGATTAGTTATGTATGCTTTCGCTATTTGATTTAAAACTTAGTTTTTAATTTGTAACACAATATAATTTTCGTATCTTTTACTATGTTAAATTACAGGTACTGAGAGGTTACAATTGCAAACAGATTCTCAAACATCACACAAAGAACTGGCGAAGCTGGGCTTCAGTGATTGGGTAAGTTTAAATATTATTTTATTGCTACCTTTAATTAAATCCATTCATAACTCATTGATTGCCAATTTAGATAAATTTAGTTATATAGAACAATCTTTTTTCATATAAAATCAGTCATAACTCATGAAAGGAAAAAGCAATTCACTAAACCAATGAGATATAGAACAATCTTATCTGAAGAAAAGCACCATTAATTTAGTCAAGTTTTTAACTATACGGCAAACTATTTTAACTATGTGTATGAGTACTTGAATCAGTGATGCCTAGCCTTTTTGCGGACATATCTGTCCTTCGATCCAAAATACAACAATAAGGCTACTGCAAATTTTGTAAGTACCGTAAATGAAGAGAACTATGACCTGATAGATGAGGCAATAAAACTTATCTAATTTATAAAAATAAATTTATAAGATAAAAATTACAAAATAATCTGTCCTGTTTTTGTGTTGTAGCTGGCATCACTGACTTGAATACTATAAAATTTCATTGATTGCGTCTATTAAGTCATTCTCAAGTGTTACATAAACATGATTTTGTGGCTTAAAAATGTCATTAAACATTGTCTAATGTTTCAAATACATAACTTTATTGAATACTATAATGAAATCACATATCAAGCATAATGTTATTCAAATGACAATTAATACGAAACCCATAACGTAATTTCATGTGATTTCATGGTGCCTGCCTGCCTGTCTGCCTAGCCCAAAGTTATGTGACCAACATTATTATGAATAACAAAAGTAATTTGCTTTGGTTTGCTTAATGAATGGACTTCATCATCTATCAACTATGGTAGACCGAACTACAAACTGAAAAAAAAAACAAATTAAGTCAAATTAAATGGATTTATAATTTCCGCAGGGCAGGAGGTAGACATCATCCTCCAGTTGAAACTATGCCATGCCATGCATTACATTATTATTAGTTATATGCCTATTAAAATACAATACATGCCATAATACGTTTTTTTTTTATACAATATTATTTTTATTTCTTGTGTACATTTTTAACTAAATGTATCTACTATAGCCTATAATACTTACCATATAATGACCCAAAGAAGAAAAAAGAGAAATAGCAAGCCAAAATGTCGAGGTTGTTAAAGGTTCACTACCATGGGGTTGGCCATTGCCTTATTTACTAATATTTATTGTATTTAACACGCACGAATTTTTTTTGTGTTTTTGTAAATTTTCCTTATGGTTTTAAATATATTAAATTTGATAAATGATTTAGCTAATATAATGTATAGTTGGGTGCCCGCGGCTTCGCTCGCTGATATAAGTATTAGACATATTTCTTATAGCGATTTCCCGCTTCACTTCGCGCGGAATATTGTTTATATTAATAGAAATCTAAAATAAAATTAGCCTATGTTACTCCTTAATGCATCAGCTATCTGCCAGTGAAAGTCCCGTCAAAATCGGTTCAGCCGTTTCAGAGATTAGCGGGAACAAACAGACAGACAGACAGACAGACAAAAATTGTAAAAAATGTCATTTTGGCATATGTACTGGATATATATTCATATATGCAAGAAGTAAAAATCTGTTCTTTTAATATTACAAACAGCAACTTCAATTTTATTTATCTGTATAGATGTAACAATAAAAACTGTATTCAATCTATACAGATAAATAAAATTGAAGTGTCTGTAATATTAAAATAACCGCTTTTTACTTCTTGCATATGATATATAGCTTTTGCCAGCGACTTCGTTCGCGTGGACTTCAGGTTCGTCCCGTCTTCTAGTAATAAGTAAGAAATACGGTAACTAAGCACTGCAGAGCCCTAATCATAAGCCTATAGGTAGCTACTGCAGTATGCTCCTATAAACTACATTTAACGATCTTTTTCCTTCAGCATAAACATGCAGATTCTTCGCTTTGGAAACACGTGAGCAAGCCACATAGAGCTGACCGTGAGAAAAACATGGCGTGCCCAAATGTAGGCCTGCTACCTTCAAGGTTTGACCCTGCGATTTGTTGATCGTCATTGAAAATGCGACTTTTAATGGGAACTGCAGGCGTTTAAAATTGAATGGCAAGTTGTTGGGTATGATTGGGATGCGCGGTATAAGAACATTGTCTCCCTTGGCTTCTCCAGTTAAAATTGTAGCCTTCACTATATGCCTTCCTAATTCGGTAACTCGCAACCGAGTACCGTTGCATAATCTTGGCGCATCCAGGTTACGTATTAACAAAACGGGTACACCTACCTTTAATTCCAACTTGTGTGATGGCACCCCGGACAACTCTAAAGAGTTTAGGAACTCTACGGGATAACTTGTAGTGTCATCGGATGACATAACTGTGTCAATGGAATTATACACTGATGTTTCGCTGTTTATTTCGGCCAAGATTTTTTTATTTATTTTCGCAACAGTCTCATTTTTTGGTGCCAATATGGTTCTTTCACACAACCAATTTTCGTCAAGAATATTTTGTTGCAGATTCGGAAAAACTTGTTCAATAAGTTCGTTTTCTGTCTCCACAGCATGACAAAATTGCTGTGTGAAAAGAACCATACCTTCTTGGTCGGTGTTTAGGTGGCCTTCACCAATTTCTAGTAGTTTTTGAGCATATGCTCCTGATTCGACATCGCTGAATAACTGGACTCGCATGTTAGTGGTAAGATAAAGCTTTTCAACTTTAGACCACAGATATGAGGCTTTTAGACATGCGTTAATTTCATCTGCTGCAGTGCCTCTCTCGATAACAGGTAAAGTCTGTCTAAAATCCCCTGCCAATAACACTACCACACCACCCATCAACTTTCGATTGCTGTGAATATCTTGTAGACAGCGATCAAGCGCCTCAATGGCGCGTTTGTGTGACATAGTGCACTCGTCCCACACGATCAGCATACATTGTTGCAAGAGGGCGCCACGGGCACTGCTCTTACTGATGTTGCACGTTGGGGTTTCTTCGCTCGCCAGATTAAGAGGTAATTTAAAAACCGAATGTGCCGTTCGTCCACCGCTCAGCAATGTTGCAGCGATCCCAGAGGAAGCCACCGCTAATGCAACTTTACGGTCCTTACGAATTTTTGCTAGAAGCAAATTAAGCAAAAATGTTTTACCTGTACCGCCCGGGGCGTCAAGAAAGAAAAGGCCGCCTTTGTCAAGCTCAACTCGTTGTAATATTTTGTTATAAATGTTTTTTTGTTCGGGTAGCAGGCGTGGTTCAGTTTCGCTGACCTGAGCGTCTAATAAAGCAATATCGTAGCTTAGCTCTTTGATCAAATCGGTCGACAACTCTCCTCGACGCTCTGGTGTAGGCATACCGAAGTCAGACAATTTCTTACCGGAAATCGTTATTATTTTGTCCTCTATATGTCTCAGTGCTTCATTGAAACATAGATCATTGTTGACTTGATCCATCCTTTCAAATCTATGCAAGATATCCTCCGATAATGCAGATTTATACTTATCCCATAGTTGAAGGGGATTGGATAAACCGCAAGTGCATATCAATATTGCAAATAGTTCTCTTATTTGCGAAGGAGAGCGACACAGCACTGCCTCTTCCATTGTGGCATCCCAGTGGTTGTCATCTTCCAACAACCCCAACTTCTCACACGCTTGTCGAAAAGTTTCAAGTTCTTGGCCGTCAACTGTTTTTAGATCCAAAAAGCTAGTGGGGCCCTGTACTACATTCAGCAGCATTCGCAAACAGTAACATTCGAAGTTACTAACATGCACTGTGTAAATGCGCCCAAGAGCATCTCCTGCCTTCACACCTGGCCAGCCGTCGACAGGTGTGCCTTGTAAACGACGTTTCCATTCTTTCGACGACACGTTCCATGTATAGTAGCGGGGTACGTCAACATAAAGTAATGTTTTTGCAAATGCGTCATTTTGGCAAAGCAGGAAAAATGCAGTTAGTGTCGTCTTAGGTGGTGCGGCCATTCTCTCTCTAAAATTGTTTTCAGTGAAGTAAATCCGCTGACCATTAGGCAGATGAACCGCAAGGTGAGTGACTGTTGGGTGTCTTTCATGCAGAGGCAGACCCAAGATCCGCCACGCTGCTTCATTACTACTAACATATCTACCGGCTCGATACGTTTGCACCTCATCTCTCGGGTCAATATTAACATTCCCTTGCTGTCGAATGTTAAAAATAGCCTGGTCGCTGCCTTTGTTTATATATTTACAAATATATTTTATCGCCTGTACCGTATTGCAGAACTCTACATTTATGTGACAGTTATAAATTTTAGACAGAAGAGGAGAATATGGGACAATCCAGCTATTGTCAACCAATACTTCCTGTGTTCCACCTCGGGTTTTTAGAGTTATCGTACGGCCGCCATCTCCTGGTGTTCTACGCCTGTACAAAGGATAGCCTTTGTCGTTAGTTTGAGTATCTTTTAAAAGCGCCCTTGGATACTTTTTGGTGCATTTTCCTTCTTTCATGCATGGTGATGACGGATTTAGTGCACCACAGGGACCGTGAATCATATTTTTGGTTACAGTATCGTAGAGTTTTCGATCACTTTCTGGATTTGGTATCTCCGCACTTATGACTTCATCAATTTGGTTGGGGCGTAATTTTTCCGTCAACCACAGCAGTAAGTGCACGTGAGGCAGACCTCTTTTTTGCCACTCGATCGAGTACATGAAACACTTCATATCTCCAAATATTTTACCTTTTGTAAGTAGAGCAACCAATTTTTGTACTTTTATTTTAAATAACCTGGCTGTTAAGTCATGTCTGTCTGTTGCATTTTGACCTGGAATGAGCTCTTTAGTAATTTCTGGCCAAGCGGGATTACATGTCATTGTAATAAACAGATCAGGCCTCCCGTAGTTACGCACGTATGTGAACGCATCCTGCGTGTACTCATGAAGATATCTCGGGCTATTTACAAATGATGATGGGAGTATTACCAATTGACCCAAATTGTTTGGATCTAAATCCGCATCATTCCTGACCGCGTCTTGTAAATGTATATAATTTTCTGCTCGCAGTTTTGTTTGGTTTAAAGCAATAAACCTTAAGCGCTCACTCTCCACTTTGACATACATGTCCACCAAAAACTGAAGAAAGAGAAGCCTACATCGAAGCAATAAATTAAAATTGTTGCGACGTACCATCATATGATACGCATAAAAGTCTTTGCACGACACTTTTTTGTTCGGTATAGGCTGTTTTGTAACTGGGTTTGTCTGAGGAATATCAAAACTGTACCCCTCTTGTCCTTTCCAAAAAATTATCGGGTACTCGAGAGCATCATAAAATCTATGAGTGTCCGGAACTCTAGTAAGCCGGCCATCGTGCGCCTGAATAACAATGTCCCGAGACGCAGTTTGTTCAGTACTAACTACTACGGCAGCTATTTCGTTTGTGGTCGGGGCATTGAATCGTCTTTCGTGTTCACCACGTGGTACACGATCTGGGTGTATCACGACCTTGTAATTATCGCTAGTCACTCTATCTTTAGCCATTTTAAATTCATGCACTAAAACGTTGTGATCATGTAGAACTTTTTGTATTTTTTGAACTGTGTTTCTTTCCACACCTGGTACGTACTCAGAACGCCTATCAACTTGTGCTTCCTCATCACCCATGAAATAAACTTGCAAAAATTTTGGTTGCGTATTAGCAGCAGGAAGCAAAGAGCCAATTGTGTGGTATATTTGCCCTTGGATTGTAAAAGTCGGGCAAAATCCTGGCATCGACACAATGTTATCAGCTCCAAAAGATGTCATATGGAAGCATGTATTGTATTTTCTTATGTTTTTTAAAAAATGGCGAGACTCATCTGTTTCATTTGAAAAAAGTTCTTTAAGAGGTTCAACAGGCTCGTCTATTGAAGGAAGAACTACTTTTCCTCCCGAACAACACATGCCTGCAGCTTCCTCTTTCCATTTAAGAGCACCGCAAAATCTGCATTCTTTATTCATCGCTTCTATTTTTATAAGCTTGTGGCTTTCGTAATCAAGAGTTTCATCGTACTCAAATGCAGCTTTATCGAATACTCCCCACGCGTTTCTTGTAAATATTAATCGTCGCTGTTGTGCCCTTTCAGCAACAGCGCGTCTGCGAGCTTCAGCAGCTTCAACAGTTTCAGTAGCTCTTTGGGACCCTATGTAAGTCGCTTGCTGAAGACGCCGAGCTTGAGACTGTTCGGGTGTCTCAGAAGCCCGTTGAGATGCCAGATATTCAGCGTTCTGTTGACGTCGAGCTTGAGACTGTTCGGGTGTCTCCGCAGCCCGTTGAGATGCTAGATACTCAGCATGCTGTCGACGTCGATCCTGGGACTGTTCGGGTGTCTCAGAAGCCCGTTGAGATGCCAGATATTCAGCGTTCTGTTGACGTCGAGCTTGAGACTGTTCGGGTGTCTCTGCAGCCCGTTGAGATGCTAGATACTCAGCATGCTGTCGACGTCTATCTTGGGACTGCTCTGGTGTCTCAGCAGCTCTTTGAGCTGCCTCACGCTCTGCTTGTTTAAGCCTTCGCAGTTCGGCTTGTGGAAACGTCTCGTTAAGTCTAGCTACTTTCATAGTTCGAGCTTTATTAGAGCTTTGGGAAAGATTAGACTTACGCTTTCTCGGCATAATTCTTAAGTACGTGTTGTTTCTATACTTCCAAAAAATACAGTACGGTAGTTATTGTTATGATTGTACTTTAATGCAATCCTTGCCTATTTAATTAACCTATCTATATAGTAATTCAATTGTCAATGAAGTGAAGTAATTCGTTATAATTAACCTATTTATATAATTTGTTATAATTAACGGTAAATAACCTATCTATATAGTAATTGAATTATCAATGAAGTAATTCGTAAAATCATCAAATAAAACTTAGCGCAGTTTTTTACAATAAATTCTTTATCAAGATTACAAAAAAAAAACTTATTCTTTAAAATTAACTCTAAAAAGTATTTTAATCTGTGATATCTTCGAAAATATTTATTTAATTTACATGCTGTAAAAAGCCATATTGATCTTTATTAAATGCAAAATGTATTTAAGATACTTAATTGGATAAGGATTAATACTGTATTGCTTAAAATCGCTTCGTAAATAAGCCATTATTTCTCGTACAAAGTAAAGGATAAAAAATGGTTATTGTGGGTTACTCTTAAGAGATAAACATATACCATCACGGACTTTTTTGTAGACCTTTTTAAGTTGTACAATACTGTAGTAAATTGTTTTGATCTATCTTGTAGGATTCAGTCAGCGTTTGCAATGTAAGCGCAAAAAATGTGTTTTTTTACGACCTCACATTAAAAACCTCAAAAATTGTAGCCTATGTGTTATTCTGATGTATAAGCTATAGCCTATGTGTTATTCTGATGTATAAGCTATATTGTGGTAAAGTTTCATTCAAATCCATTCAGTAGTTTTTACGTGAAAGAGTAACAAACATCCATACATCCATACTTACAAACTTTCGCCTTTATAATAGTAGTAGGATATAGTAGAAAAATACTATCTAATATAATACACTAAAATCGTGCAATCGACAAAGAAAATTGGCATAAAATTAGGGCTCAGTTCGAGTTCAAAATTTAATAATTATACGAGTATACCATATTTTGCATGCAGAGAAGTGCGTTTAATTTGAATGATTAAACAAACGCAAACTAATTAAATTTATATGGGCTGAAAATAATATTAATGACTGTGCCCCTCAATATGAAAATTATTCATAATAATTTTTGTTGATTTTGCTATGTTATCGGTGCTTTTTGAAATTGATAAGTTTAATAAAATATCATCAATGGATATGTTTATAAAAGAAAATATTTATAATACAAAATAAAGAAAGAAAATACTAAGAGAAAGACAAATTATTTGAATTCCAAATTTGAATCACCTAACCTTGTTGATTAATGAAAGTCCATGTCCGTCTTAAGATTTTCGATTTCCTTGGATTATAAAAATAATGTGGCCCTCTTCAAAAGACAATATGTATACAGAATCAAAAACTAATAATTCCAAAAAAGGTTTCACAAATAAATATTGGTAGTCCAAATGACATGCGAACAGGGGCTAAAATCCATATTACCCTGACGTTAGGTTGACTCTGATGGAAGTATTAAATAAGTTATGTTTATGCTTATCAAAAGTGTTCAGTTATATAATTTAAAATGTTTTTAAGGAGTAGGTAGATTAGATAGGAAAAGGGCGGGAACTAGTACAGTTCATCACTGCGCCGCATGTGGGCCCCGTAATCACAGTTCCTCCAAGATTCTGGTATGCACCAGGAATTCCAAGATTCTCTTCACAGACAAATCTGGTTTCAAAATCCGGGTCCACATTAGGCTCTCGCAGTGACATAGTACGTGCTCTACTGTCTCCTCTTCTTCATTTCATAGTCTACACAGATCACTACGACTGATCCGCATGTTATATAAGTGTTTCATTACTCTGCAATGTCCTGTCAAGAAACCTGAGACTATCCAAATATCTGTCCAGGTCAGTGATGGATTTATGAATGGTCAGGTTAAGCTCATTCCCCACTACCGAGTCAATATTATTTACAATGATGAGTTTTGCCAAAAACGACAGTGCGTCTTTCTTTATAAACAAGTAGATTGGCGGTAGGTTCTGTAGCGTATCGAGTGCAACTGTTAGAGCTGACCTTGTAGTTCCAGTAACATAGACATAAACCTGCACTCTAACAATTTTCACTTGAGTTATCTTCTTCTGTCTAGTTAAGAGCACCAGGTGCAACATGAGCCATCGATCATGTCTAGTAATAGCCGTGTACAGCCACAGTGTCATATTTGGATTCAGTCCCCAATTGTAACCCTAATCTAATCTGAGGAGTAGGTACGTAACTTTTCAACCACATATAGATCTAATTTTTGTAGGCCATTTATGGTACGAATTCAGAATAAATTTGCAATTATGAAAATCTGTTAGAAATCAACTAAAACAAGTGTCTTCTATACTCGTATATTATAGGACAAAAAAAGATAATTCATATCAATATATACTTTGAAATTTTTGTCTGTTTCCTTGTGCGCGCATTACGTAAAAGCCAGTCATTGGATTCAAGATAGAATTATGAAAGATATGAAGCTTTATTGTGTATTCGCGTTTTTTTTTATCAAAATCGATCTACAGAAACAAAAGATATTAAAACCAAAACTACTAAACAAAATATTATCTTGCGAAGAAGCGAGCGGTGGTACAATAATTCATTTATAATGTGTGTGGACAAGCGTATTGCGCTCTTGATTCTTTTCTTTATGTAGATGTTTGTAGTCTCCAAAAGATAAAAGGTGATCAACATAGAAGGCAGGACAACGTCTGCCCAGGTCAACTAGTTTTCAAAACAAAAATACTTTTTCTCTAATCTTAACTATCTTATTATCTTATTTAACAAACTCAGAAGTATGTGGTTGAAAATTCCTTCAATTGTCTGTATTCTATGGTATATTGAGTCAGTTTAATAAATTAAATACAATATATCATTTATTAGTAATGCTCATTTAGTCATATTATATGATTGTAAACACTAAATACTACTACTTAGCACACTACTTTAATAGGAACCAACATTGTGTCATGTTTACTTATCAATTCATTGAAAATGTTAAAATATCTTCAAAGTAATTTACCATTTTGTATTGACGTTCATTTGTTGGTTGGTAGTGCTGTCTGTCTTTGCCTAGTCAATTCATATGCAAAACTTTATCCGGTATTTTACTATAATTTGTCTATTTAAAAACTACATGTTTCTTTATCTACCAATTGTAATTTTTTCAAGTAAATTTACTATACTTAACATGCTTAGTATATTGTATTTTGTTAGATGTTAGTTACTCTTGAGTATCTTAGTATTTTTTTAGTATGCTACGCTTGGTTGCGATTGCTGTTATTTGAATTCTTTTTCATTTGTTTTTTTGAAATAGTTTCGGAATCGTTTTAATGCTGGGGCTATTAGGGTAGGGGTCTTGAAGCTGTGCGCATGCGTCTTTTTGCTCATCCAAACTGTAGTTTTTCTCCATGGCACCTTTTGTTGTTGTTACTATTTACTACTTACAATATTTTTGGTTTCGATGCGTTTCGGACTGTTGATTTTTGCCAACAACATTTTTAAAGCTATTCTGAAAAAGAAACACTAAACAACAATCATAATATTAAATAAAGCGGTAACAATTTGGCCTCTTTTTATGTTTTTAATGTTGCATACCACATACTACACTACTTACTACAATAGTATGGTAGGATATTACAGCAATAGCAACAGTAACAGCAACAGATACAAAAACGATATATCAACATCATCAGCAGCAGCAGCAGCAACATCAACATCAACAGCAAAACAAAAGTTACATTTCCGGAAGCTGTTTGTCGCTCCGTCTAAGCTACCTCCTCATACGAGGGGGCGATCCAACCATAAACATAAATATGTAGTATGCTGTGTGGGGGCTGCTCTTCTGTGGGTTTGTGCTATTGTATTAATTGAAGCATGGCATAGATGTATTCTGCTGTTGCAGTTTAATTTTGTTTATATTGCATATTTTTTATGTGGTATGTTTCTTTGTGTTTATGCTATTGTGTATGATTGTGTCAAAACATGTGCCAAGTTAAAACGCCCAAAAAAACTGAAACTGAAACTTACTACAATACTTAAGTATAAAAGTATATTTTATCGTAACGTGTATGTTGGATGTTGTGTGTATGTTGTTTAATGATTTGTTAAGTTAACAAACAAATAAACAATATGTACCTTGTATTTTATAATATGTACTAGTGTGTTAAATGTTAGATGCTGTTTAATGATTTGTTAAGTTATTGTTTCCTCTGTTGATGAGATAATGCGGGTGATATGGATTATAACAATATATGACCATATATTTTACAAACATACAACATATGTACATATGTATGTACTAACTAGGAAGTAAAACATAATGCTGTCAATAAAACTGTTAACAAGTTATGTTTAAGATAGTTTATTGTGATATACCACTTTGGGTATTGTATTGTATGGTAAATGCTGTGGAAAATTTTGTGCATATTTCAAAATCTTTAAACATATGGAAATAGTAATAATCTAATCAAATGCTTTTTGGAGACATTAATAAGTAGTACCTCTCAACCACCAACACCTTTATAAACTTAATCAGAAGCTGTCATTTATTTCCTGAAACATTGCTTCGCCCGAGCATCCACAATATAATATTGACATTATCTTGCAGCCCGTACTTTGAAACATTTTACTAATATTTATGATTTGTTCGTCTCACCGTTTCAAAAGACCTCACCTTGGTAACTATATTTTTTTTTTTTTTTTTTTGTCATTGGGTATACAAGTAAGTTTTGAAGGATTTTTTCTCGATTTTAAAGCTTTATTGTGCAAAATTGGTACACAATATTTTATTGAAAGTATTGCCCATCGCCATCTATGTCTTTTTCCCACTTTTCTGGCAATGCATGTATATTGCGCCAATAAAACTGTTCGTCTTTGGAAGTCAAGAAAGCATCAAGCCAATTTTTGATACCATCAACTGAAGGAAAGTGTATTCCAGTAAAATGGTCGTCTGATGGTGCAAGGTCTGGACTGTAAGGCGGGTGGGTTAGGACTTCCCATCCGGTAACATCGAGATAGGTTTCGGAAACGTGGTGAACGATTAATGGCTTGCGTCTTGTTGCTCATCCCGGCCATATTTCTGCAATAGCTCGCTTCAATCGCATCAGTTGTTGTCTGTTGAAAGACCCGTCGATCGTCTGGCCAGTTTTCAGAAGCTCGTAGTATACGATTCCCTTCTAGTCCTACCAAACGCAGAGATGTTTGGCTATGACGTCAATGGTCCAGGTTAATGCGGGCTTAACATACGCGTTCTTGCGTTTTGGATTGTCGTAATGAAAATAATGAAGCTTTCACATATAGTTGGTTACAACATGGTCCGGTATGGTTAAACACTACTGGTGCCCTCTGTTGGCAGTTCTTTAAAACTTACTTGTATATCCAATATATTAAATCAACTAAACGTCTTTCTTGGCGCCCGTGTACCAACAAGTAATCAGGATGAAGGCGCTTAAGCCTCCTCCTTGAGGTGCTTGTTGGCAGGGCTGATGCTAATTTGTTGCCATGTGCCTTGAGCCGGTCATTATACCTGCTAGTGTGACGGTTGATAACTGCATTTGAAATTCAAACATTAATAAGCACTTTTGATGAGAAAATGAAGCTTATAAATCATGTGGATGAGTCTTTCCTGTACTATACGATTATTGAAATTTGGATTAAGGTTTCGTTTAGGGATTCGAGAAAAAAATGGTGTACCAAAGAAAAAGGAAGAAAAGAAATACTGTAATAGATTTCTGTTCCTTAAATGTTTTTCAGCAGATCATTTGTAGATTTTATTGGTTTGAAATTTCAATTCAATATAGTTACAACCTTCTTTAAATTACCTCACATTCTTCTTCTGTTCTGTTTTTATCTTATCAATTTATGATTTCTTATGTGTACCAATAATTATATTAGAAATGCAAAGCAAAAGTGAACATATTCACATATAGTATATGCTTATTGAACCAGTATCTCAATGTTCGATATATGTATGTATAGATAGATACCTATCTAACAATACGAGTATAACAAACTATTGCACTCTATCAATCCATCAAATTGGCCCCCCACAAAAAAAATTGATCATAAATATCATTATTCATACAAGTAGAGAAAGAGAGAGAGAGAGAAAAAGTAAAAACATTCATATCGGACAAGTGAATTATTTATAATGATTTTTAATACATTACAACTCTCTGTGTGTGTTGACTGTTTGCCTGGCGTCATCTAAGAAAATCGATTTCGTTACGAGGCTGGAAACACACCGTGTTGATGTGAAAGAAGTGAAAACTACTAAACTGAATTGGCCAAGCTAAGCGAAGATAGGTGAAGTCAAGACAATCAAAGAAAAAAAGAAGAAAAAAAGAAAAATTAACCGAAAAAATTATTGTTAATTAAATTAAAAACATGCGACTTCAAGTCGCCTCGGCCGACATGAAAACACATAAAAATCAAACTCTCAAACTCACTCGGACACTTGTCAGAGATGCCAATAAAAACTACAAAACAAATAAATCAACAAAATGTGTTAAGAAAGAAATATGAAAAGTATCTTATTAGCACAAGCAGCAATTAAAAAAAAAAAAAACAAATAGATAAAATTGCCAATAAAAAGTAATTTATATTTTGTATGCATTCACCTAAGAAATGTTTATGAAAAAACACCATTCCTAAAATTATGTTCACAATCAAAATGATAAATAAAAATTTTATAATTTAATATTATGAGATTTACTGAAATGGGAACTGACTTGCAAAAAATTCTGTTAAAAAAAATGATATTTTCTTGTTATTTTTCAATGTCAAACAAAGCACGAAGTGGAAATTTGGCAAAATCTGCAAGTAGGTTTCAAATGAATCTTATTACTAAATATGTCAATTACTTCTAGTAGTTTTTTAATTAAGTACTTCTTATTTTAGTGTAGTCTCTTTACTAAAGTATTCAAGTTCATGATTATTTCGAATCCTCTATATGTTTAGATATGTTTATTTAAATGTTTATCTTTTTTCTTAGGCACGCTTCTGGGTCCAAGTGATCGATGAATTGCGTCGAGGTGTACGTCTGAAGAAAAGCAACTATGAACGTGCACCCACTGAATATGAGTTAACACCCTACGAAATACTCATGGAGGATATACGCTCAAAGTAAGTTAGTAGTAATGATGGTGATGATGATGATGATGATGATAATGGAATTGTGCTCACCCACAAATGAATGACCCAAAACGAGTCACATTAAAATTTAGGTCTTTATGTCGTTGTCAACTCAACTCAACTTAATTCGAGTACAGGTAGTAGGGAGCCAAGTGAAAGTCACAAACCACAAGTTTTTAATGCCATTTTCTTTTTCATCTTTTTAATATACGACTTTTTTTATTTTTTTTTCATTTTTAGAAAATATCAATTGCGCAAAGTTATGGTGAATGGCGATATTCCACCTCGCGTCAAGAAAGATGCCCACGCTGTAATATTGGAGTTCATTAGGTCACGGCCGCCATTGAAGAAGGTGTGTAAAAGCAATAAAGAGAGAAAATAAAGAAAGACATCATCATTATTATTATTATTAAAGACAAAGAAAGACTCTTTAGAGGCGCTTACACTTATTTATTGTGGTGGTTAAGCGTCTTGTGGCTATTGTTGTACATATTAACACTTCTTAACTGATTAGATATTTTCCCAGCTCAATGACATACTTTTAACTTTCTTTACAGGCTTCGGAACGCAAATTGCCACCACCGGTTAAATGCACGCCTACACCACGTGAACAACTCATGGATTCAATACGGAAAGGACGCACCCTAAAGCCTATTACACCTCCAGCGTTGCCACGTTTGAAGGATCGATGTAAGTGAAAACGATGATTTATTTTTATTCAATTGCATATCAAGATTCTATAAAATCAAGCAAGAAGTTACAAGATTATTTTTTTATTATTTTATTGAATTTTTTGAAGTTATGTTTTTTATATATTTTTTTAATGATTTACCACAAATTTTGAAGTTCTTATAAAAATGAAATTAAGATCTCAATCATTAATGGGACAATTTTTTCTATACAAGAAAATACTGTATTCCAAATGATTTTCTTTTTTATTAATGGGAACCTGCATCACGCAATCACGAAAATGTAATCGGTTTTCGTCTAGCACGTACCATTTAAAAGTTATGAAACGTTAAAGTTCTATCTAAATATATCTATGTATGACCCCTATGGATGCCGAAACTACAAAACCGATTTTGATGAAACTTTCAGGGAAACTCAAGCATAGTCTGGATAGTATTCTTGTGAAGTGCGGATCGGACAAGTTTCAATCTTATATATAAATAAGTATATAACAATCTCGGGTCACAAAGTTTGTCATTTATGGACTCCGAAACTACTGAACCGCACAGTGTAATGTTGTTAGATGTAGTTTTCTAAAGCATGTGTCACTATGATGTTGTTCACACTCAGCCTGTCCGGGACTGCATTCTCTCTCGCAACTTTTATTTGTTGACAAGGGGAACAAGAAGCCGACGTTTTCTCTGTATTATTTTGCATTTTTCGTTGTTTTTTCATTTCGTTTGGCTTGCATAGTGTGAGGATGCATGTGAAATGAAAAATATAACGCATACCTACACAAAGAAACAAAAATAAATAGGAATGTGAACATAGTTGCTAGCGTACGAATGGTGAGTGTGAACAACGAATGGCGTTACCAAAGAAGAATCATTGATATGTGCAGCTGAGTGTGAACAATCTATTGCACTCGGCGATTCTCCCCCTTGTAAACTCACTGACAAGTAGATTGTAAACTCGATCAATGTAATCGAGGCTTAAGATTTGTGATCCAAGCTGATTAAGTTGTCCATTTAATAACTTGTGCACTGACTTCAATGCCATATAAATTATTGATCTCTTAAAAATTTGTTTATATTAACTATCGTACACGCCGATTCGCCCGCTTGTAATCTCTCTGGCTAGTAGATTGTAAACTTGCTCAATTTATGTATGAACATAGTATGTACATATGATACTATCATCCTTACATCATTTCTATAAGTGTAAAGTATATCAAAATACTATGTTTTTGGATCATAAAAATATGCAATCACAATATTTTTTTATTTATGAGCATCATAAACTTTATTTGCTGATTTTTTTTTTTTATAAATTGAAAGCGATAAAATCCCATTAAAATATTGGAGATTTAATAAACAAAAAAATAACACCACTCAGTTTGAATGGAAATGATTTATTGGCCAAAAATTTCACTCAGTTTTGGTTAATTATTATTAGTATTTTATTTCATTTCCAATATTATTTTTTATATCCTATTTTTTAATGATATTGAGGTGTTGAGAAATCATAAAAAAAAAAAAAACTCCAACAATAACAACAACATGTTTTGTTATTTTATAGATTTCCATACTATGTTTTTTTTCTCAAGAAAACCTTTACAACTGTCATAATGTTTGCTTTTCTACCGCACAAAAGCACGCAAAATTTCCATTTAAAATGAATTTATTGTGACAAAATGACGTTTAGCTTTTGCTTTGAAGCATGTTTCTATACTAGTCTATACTAAGTATACCATATACTATAGTATGTTCATTCGATTGAAAAACTCTCCATTGAAAATCATGGAAAATGTTGCCATTTGCTGAAAGTTTTCATCGAAATTGTTGGCTCTGCCATGCCGCATGTACCATGCCGTTGGCAAAGTAAAAGCCGCACTTGTCTTTTACTCTATCTATAATTTTTGTTGTTACAAAGGCATTCAATGATCGTCAGGCAGCGGGCATCGGGCAGGCAGTCAGACAGGCAAGTGGGTAAGCAGGGACAGACATGGCATGGTGGTTAAGCCAAGCCTGACAGCCACTCCTGCTGTGCATGTGCGCTTGATCTCCCATTTTCTCTTTCTCTGTTTCTTCATCCACACGTATATAATGTACTTGTGTTGTATCAGTGTGGAAACCCTGATGTAGGAAGCGTGCAAAATTGTGACACACAAAGTTAAAGTTGCCGCTTTACTACTATGGTATACTCGTCGCAGTCAATCGAATTGGCTTTGTTCGGCACCCTGGCAATGGTCAGCAGCACCAAAGACATCATTCACGAATGAGCACCGTTTTTATTGTATGTACTGTGCATCTGCACAGAAGGGAAATAGGAGAAAGCAACATGAACAGAAGTTGCCTTCATTGTTTATGAAACTAGATGATAATGATGATGATGATGTTGGCGTATACTAGAATAAATGTGCCTTGAATGGTGCCACAAAGACCCATGAGTTTTGATGTTGTTGTTGATATCGATGATTAACATTTAACATTTCAAGTGATCGCATTTGATTTGTGAATTTTCAGATCTCACACTGTCAAACTTACTTTCTCACATTGAAATTAATATGTATAAATGTTATTTTCATTTCATTTATTTATTTATTTTTTAATTTTCCATAAGAGTTAGCAAGGTAAAGTTTGGTTTCAGGACAATCCATTTGATTGAAAAATATCTCATATCAATAAGTCTGCATTTCCCTTTATTGAAGTACAATACAGTATATTCCACTGTCCAATCGTCAATAGCGAGAAAAATATAATTTTATTTATAGTTCATGGAGATATTTTGCCTCTAGACCATAGGTTCCCAAACTTCTGTATGTCAACTATCACTCACAACCAACTTTGTGCTTTAATAAATTCTGATACTCACCAAAATTTTTAACTTAGCATTTTTTTAGGAAATAGAATTTGACTGCCTTTGCGCTTCTAGATTGCACCCTAATTTTCTCTGAGACTGAGAGCCTACAACCCTCACTTTGAGAACCTGTGCTCTAGACGTGAGAGATACTATTTGACTTATTAAAGAGGAAGATGAGTTTTATTAAAAATTGCTGATGGAATTGAAAAATCCATTAACAATATAAATATAAAATAAGTTTTCTTATTAAACAAAATGATATCATGTATTAAATGAAAAATTTGAATTTAACGTATAATATCAATGTGCTCCTATAAATATGCAATGCTTTATTTAGCACCCTCAGTTGAATTTGTGCTCTCTCTATGATGTACACTCTGGCAACGCTGTTGCTTGACGAAATGAAATGAAATGAAATGGTTGGTATTGAAACACTCTCCCTTATTGGTGATTGGGTCTTTTCATTCATTCAATTTTGTTTAGTTTCAATTTGAAACTCGAAGAAGAAAATCGGTTAGAACGGTAAACGGAAAATGCGGATAGCGCTTAGCATGAGTGTGTGTGTCGGATTTAGTTTTATATATTGAAAAATTCTTAACAAAGGGTGTGCTTAAAGCATTTTTCATAGAAAACTGTTGACAAAAGAATATTGAAAATTGTGTAAATAGAAAAATGTTCATTTCGAATCACTTATGTATGTATAGCATTGAATTGTCGTCCTTTGTTAATTGGCACACTGTTCTATTATCGTCGTACTAGTTAGTATAAGCAACAAGACACCTTAAGGACCTTCGCTAAATGTCAATTATGCGCCCACATGTGAGTGATACACACCCACAAGGATCGTCGTGTGCTTAAAGTGTTTCGCGTTCGCGTCGTGTCACAACTTAATATTATTTTGTACATAAAATGTGTCGGTTTGTGTTGGGTCTTGGACAACGAATCGAATATAGTATGAAGCACTAGACAACACCAACCAACATCTCGGCGGTCTTCCTTCCGCACACATGCTCTCGCTGTGGGTATCATCCCACAAAATTCCCTTAAATCTAAATTCGGATCGATAAACGACAAATGCAACCCCATTTGCGCGAAATAAAAGACTTTGTTGTCTAACGGTAATACATACATATGTATGTGATAATTTCGAATTGAAACAAACCAACAACAATAAATGAGAAACATGTGATTTATAACAAACAAACAAATAACAAAACCAATTAAGAACAAACAAAAAAACGCACAAAACAACATAAACCAAAGATACTCAGAGAGAGGGAGAGAGAGAGAGAGAGAGATAAAGGAAGAGTGAAAGATTTGTTTTCCAAATTGTGTTTTCCCAAAGTGTGTTCCACTAATTAATTTTTACTATTACTAAAACAAATGAATGCCAATAAATTGCCAACTGCATCAACAACAAAAACTACTACAAATGCAACAACACCGACGGCAATAACATCTACACCAGCAACAATGACAACATCAAGAAAGAAATCCTCCAGATTTGCATCCACTCAAGTGTTTAGAATGCATCCAATTGGTAGTGGTTCAGGTGTTGTAGCTGATGATGTTGATATTGCAAGTGATGCTTCCTTATATTGTGCACCAGATGTTAATCTGGATTTTGAACTACACCATGTACAAAGAAAACGTCTAGAACAGGCAACACCAAGACCAGCACCACGTCTAAATGCACCAACGCCAAAACCAAGATCAGGTAAAAGGATTTAATGTATTCTTTGTACGTTTGGGAATATGAAAAAGCTTTTAAATTAGATTAGTACACTGCGTCCCAACAGAAGATCTATGGTAATATTGTTAATTTGTTCCTAAGATGAGGAAAATTCGTGAGACCTACACTCTGAAAGAGGAGTATAGCTCGCATTTTCGGATGTATTTTATTCAATCTCTTATGGATAAGTCAATACCCATACTGTTAATCATAAAAGTATTATATTCTCTATATAATCTCTGAAATTATAAATTCATTTCCATTATTACTTTCTTCCTAAATCAATGACCTTTTATACGATTCTATGTTTGTAAGGATTACATGTATTGTAGTACTATATGCTGATGATGTGTATCTTATTGTTTTTATTGTATTTTTTTTTTCTTCTTTCTACTGTTGACCTGGTTTCAATAATGTGCCGCTTTCAGTTTCGCCCCTTGTGTATGGTTTTTTTTTTTTTTTGTGTATTTCATTCATGGCACATTCAGTTCAGCTGATTTACTTTGGCAGTTGAAGCTTTTCACGTTGACTTAAATTGAAGACGTCAGCTTGGCAACACCAATCATCATATAGGTGTGTGGGGATGGACAGGAATACGCCTGTAACTATGTATGGTATTATGTTGGACAATGCTTTGGTGGCATGTTACATGCAGCACATACAATAGCAAGTATGTTGAAGTATAACGAGGGTAATGTACCGAGGGCAGACTGTGGTTGTTTTTGTTTTCTAAAATTTCTTATCGCTCGAGGATAGTTGAGTTGAGTTGAGTTGCGAGTTGAGAGCGGTTACACATTACTTTTAAAAAACAAATGTTAAATAAACTTCTCCATGGTTTTAGTTACTACTATGTAAAATTTTATCCATTCTTTGTGGGTGGTTGTTAGTTGGTGGTTGTTTGGCCGTGTATTCGTCATTGAGTGGCTTCTAGGTTTTAAAGCTTATTCGTGAGAATGACTCATTAATGGATTTTTAATGTTCGCCTGGTTTTTCTTTTTAAGTGGTTATTATATTTAGGATTTATGGGAGGGAGAAAGATTCAAGAATATGACTAAATCCAAATCTATTTTTTGGATAAGAACAAGACTTTTTTACCTTGTAATTCAGAATGCAAGAAAATATACTTAATAGATTGCTATCGGCTACAATCTCTTTCAAGATGATATAGATTTCCCTGAAGAAGTTCCATGTACACCTAGGCAGTCCTTTCTTTTTCTGTCCCTTCGGATTCATTTAGAGGAATCTTACTCACACTGGATTGATTGTTTAATATGAAGGAATTATGAGATTATAACCTTTTAAAGATTATGACTAAATAGAGTTCTCTTTTTTTAATTTATTGTTTGTTGATTTGATAGTTTCATCAATGTATTATGAAGGATCGCATTCAGGGATGTCGGGGTCTGGGGCAATGACGAAATTAAAGGCCCTTTCATCAACTTTCAATAAAAATAAAACGAATTTCCACTATTAAAATACATGCTATTTTTTTAAATTTTCGATAGGCTTACTAACATTAAGTAAGTTACTTTACGTGCATTTTTAGAGATAACATTATTAATGAGGAGGCCGTCAATGTGTTAGGACCCTGAGATTATGTATTCATTCTCTAGTTAATTTAAGACAAATAAATTTTATAATTGTATAACGAAGTTTCATAAAAATCCATTCCCAACATATCTGGTTTTGTGAAAGTGATTCCGAATATTCTAGCTCTCGGAATAAACTTATAACTTTCGTGTAAAATATCGTGGTAATTTTCACCTTAATTTGTATATTTTATAAACTTTATTTACTGCCACATGACAGAATTGTACAAGTTCCCATATTCCCACACTTAAACTGGTTTTCAACTAAGAATGTTCCGGTTCAATTGGTCATTAAACACACTAGCAACAAAAATAAAATTACTACATAAACCAACAATTTCTCGAGTAAATGAACCTTGTAACAACTTGCAGTGGTCATAAAACCCAAAAGGTTGTTTCTTTTAGTGTCTAATACAACAAGAATCTACCAAATAAATAGAGTATGTACAAAACTATTTCAACACCATTCACTGAATGTATGAATGAATGAATGAATAAACTAACCATTTTGGGGGGCATTGTGAGAATGTGACGATGATGAATAAGAGTTTTTGGCACAAAATGTAAATCAACCAATTTAATTTAACTAGTAAATGTACCGTTGTACCATAGTCGAAAAATGAGTGTTGCACAATGGTAGTAGAGAAACTAGTTTTGGAAGAAATTTCTTTCCCAGCAGAATATCATGCAACACCATACTCTACTATGTTACAAGTGCCATCAATGAAAGATATATGAAGACGATGATGATGTTGGGTTGTGTTGCATTGCCTTGATGGTACATAAACCAAACATACTTTCTCAAACCCAAGCTAGTGATATCTGAAATGTCATTTTCCATGGAATCTAATTTGAATTACGTATGCAAGTTACGCAAGTTGATTGAATTATGCACAGAAATAGCATCATACGATGCAATGTTGTAAGTCCGCCAACCAGCCTTTTGATAGATTGAAAACAGTCAAGTGAAGTACTTTTACTTTTCTTGTATAATTTATATTATGTATGTACTTTTATTGTATGCTTATAGTGCTTCCATCTACACAAATGACATCATCTACAAGTGCAGCACAACCTTCGTCCTCCAGTTCAACAGCTGGCGGTGTACCGGAGGCGCCACGTTCAAAGCAACGACTCATCAAAGTGGACTTCTCATTGTTGCAGGTAAGACCAGAATAATAGAAATCTATTGTATTGTAATTGCATCTTATTTATTCATGTACAATATTTACTAATTTTAAGGACGACGAGAATTTATTTGAAGGCTCGAGAAGAAGTAATGCATCACACAATAATGCTACAAATATTGGTAATTTTTCACAACCTAAAATGCCACCATATCCAATCGGTGGCTATATAGTAAAGGAGAATACTACGCAGGCAACAGCGACTACTGCAAGGAATACGAGACGCACAAGTGAGTTGGATTTCATAAATATCATTAAAAGCTTTTTTTGTAATATTTTCTTTTTAAATAAATAAATAATAGAATTAGAAATTTAAAAGAATAACTATTAAACAATATTATAAGAAACTATCTTTGTTCATATCAAAGCTTATGGTAGATACGCTTTATATTGATAAGAAGGTTCTGGAAATATATAACTTTTATTATAGAAGAACTATGATAAAAAGTAGTGTGATACAAACTGATAGCTACTAAGTATATGATGTTCCAGTAAATCTCTCTCATTCAGACATTTTCAAATTGCTATAAAGGAAAATACAATAGTATTACAATAAATAAATAATTAAATGGATCATAAAGATCCCGTCTTCTGTATTCTTTAAGAAACATAAGAAATCATTGATTGCCAAGAAGTTTCAATTTATACGAAGGTCATTTAATAAGTAACAAGACAATTCGCGGTATCTAAATAAAAAACGATTTATTCAATCAATACAAAATGTTGGCTACTTTTCAACATAGCCCCCAGCAACATATATACACTTGTCCTATCGTTCTTTCAATTTGAGTTGATCTCGATGCTATTTTTGCACCTGATTTTTAGCTTCTTCATTGGATCTAAAATGTCTTCCTAGTAGAGCACCTTTGAGGGGTCCCAACAAATGGAAGTCCGATGGGCCGATGTTGTGGCTGCAGTTTTTTAAGTATTTTTTGATGACATCCGTAGTTCTCTTCAAACACATCTTCCACAAGTTTTCTTGTACTGAAGCTTATATTGAATAATATTATGGACAGTTCCAACAGTCGCGTGCACCTCTTCAGCTATCAGTTCAACAGTAATACGCCTGTTGTCCCGAATTAAAACTTTAATTCGAGTGAGGAAGTTGCAACTTCACTTCGTTGCTAGTCACAAAAACTTGCACGACCGCTTTTAAACTGTTTGTTCTAAGTGTATTTCCGTACTCTTGTAACGTTCTTTCGTGGATTTCACTACCTTTGATACTCTCTGCTACTAAAAAAATATAATCACTGCGCATTGTTGTTTCGCGGTGCAATACTCGAGTGGACTCGCCATTGTTGATATTTATTTATTTATTTTCTTCATTTTATTTTATTTTATTTTATTTATTTTATTAAAATTAATTATTTGAATCTGTCTCTGACCCGGAGTGGATAATTAATTTGTTAACTGGATACATTTATTGTTATACTTACCAAATATTTTCGAAAAACTGATGAGAAACAAAGTACAAGGATGCCAACTTGACCCACTGAAACTATTATATTAATTAAACAACCCTTTTCTAAGCTACTACATGGATTTGGCTCATTACATATTGAATGACCCTTATACAATATTAATAATTCAAAATAATTCTTATAATAATTTCAACACCAAACTTTTGTAAAGAAACTGGTAATGTTTTCATAGATGCAACTTGGGTGTTCCAAAGAGGGCTCTGAGCAGTATCATAAATACATATATAAACAAATTGTTTAAATTTTACTAATATGAAAGTCACTTAAGTGGGATTAGAGGTCCTGTAAATTATATTTTCCAAGGCCAGAACGAACAAAACTATGTATCTGAATTAGAGAGAGACTTCAAAATATCTTTCTATCTATAATATAAATGTACCTATTATTTAATCTACAATATTATTATTTATAATTTATAGTTTTTATTGGTTTTACTTATATCTATTTTTATTAATAATATTTTTTTTTTATATTTTTAATTCCATTTTTCCTTTCGTTAAAAAAAAAATAAGGTATTTGATTGTTGTTCCTTTTTTTGGTATTATTTAATTAAAAAACTAATTTATTAAAAAAAAATATGTGATTTATTAAAACAAAAAAAAAACTACAGAAACTGTATTATTTGAACACGCACTAAGAACAAATTGATAATTAAATATTTAAATTATTGTCTTAATTTATTAATTACTTATATATTTTTTATACAACCAAAATTTATTTGGTGTTGGAAATTGTTGCACTTCTTGGCTTCCCTCAGGAGTTTTACCACACCGCTGATTTAATATTAACCTCGAAATATTTTTGTATAAAAAATTTTAGTTTTTCATTTACAATAATTTAATTTTTATAGGACTCTTAAGTAAATTGTTCTATAATACAATAATTTTGCATGCCATAAAAATCAAATTGTTTACTTTAATAGTATAAAATATAAAATTTTGATTTTATTTGAAAATATGTTTGTAATAATTTTGTTGGTGATACTATTCAGCTTAAAATTAAATTTTCCATTTATTTAATTAAAATTTAAAAATGCAATCAAATACGCTTAATGAAACAAATAAAAAATATGAAATTCTTCAAAAATGCAAAACGCTAACCGAAATTTCCCACAACTGCACATAAAATGATTATGATTATGATTGATTGATGATGATGATGATGATGATTGAGCAGAGGATTCTTATACGAAGGACGAATATCACAGATTCTTCGACAATATTTTGGAATGTAAATATGCGCTAGTTTCTTTCGCTTGCTCGCTCGCTTAATCGATTGCTTACCGAATTTCAATCATCATTACAAATATTATATACATTGTACATTTTACAAAGTGTTTCAAAACTAGCAAATTCATATAACCACAATCCAAAAAATTAAAACCATTTCAAAGTGAATAATTGTAATTATTCTTCGCAAGATCCTTCTCCATTTCTATATTTCTATCTGATATGTTTCCTCATACATTACCGTTATCGGTTATTACTTTTTCGCCGCATTTATTTACCAATACTATTTATGCTTTTCTTTCTTTTACTGCTTGAGTTTGTCTCAATTTCTTTGTTTGCTTTGCTTTGCTTTATCTACTTATGTTAACTACGTTTTTTCCAAGCATTTGTGTTTAATCTGTAAGTCTTCATTTTGCTCCATCATTGAGCTCCATAATTTGTTAACCACCAATTTGTGTTCAAGTCTAATTAAATGTGTTTTACTTACATTCTATAGCTTATGATCTGGCTACACAAAGTGAATCTCGGCGAGCATCAGTGCGTCGTCATACGATTGTCGGTTGTCAAAGTAATTTCGATGAGACACATTCAATGCCACCATCAAGACCGGAATCAAGGCAATCACAGGCCGGTGAAGTCGTCAGTATAGTGAAAGAGGTAATCCATTGACATATATCATCCATTAAATAGTATATGTATAATGTATTTACAAATTGACAGCACCATAATAACTTCAATCAAGAGCAACAGCAACGTCTAAAACGCACAAAGAGTCCTGCTGGTAGTTCCGCACACAATGTTGATGCCCAAAGTGGTAGTGGAACAATAGATGGTGTAGAAAGCAACAATAGCAGCCGTTCGGCGTCCTCTCTTGGCCCATGGAACAAATCGTTCTTAGATAAAAAGACATGGATGGAACGTGGTGATGATCGCCTCTCGCTAACGCTTGAGGAGATCGTACACATACGTTCCGTGATGACCAAGGCAGAACTCGAAGGGCTGCCAGTGGGCGTGCGTGTCAAGGAGGATGTCGAAAAGCGTAAAGTATGCTTTCTTTGTTTGCGTACCCGATTTTCTATTTTTGGACCATGGGGCATACAGTGTAAGCTCTGTCAGCGCACTGTGTGCTCTAAATGCTATACAAAGGTATGTTTGGCAAATGAAGTGATTTTTATATAGAACTTTTATAAATTGAAAATTTCCATAGATGCGCATACCTTCGGATAATGATCGTAATGTGCCGCTCGTGCTGATCTCACCATCGTTGCTTAGTAGCCCCGCTAGCTCGAGCACGCCATCACCATCACATCAAGCGCAATATGCACATTCCTCATCAACCGGAAATATTGATGACACATTTCCAAAGACGTTAATAGAACGTCTTTTGCGTTCCGAGTCAGAAAGAAAGGTCTGTATAAACTTAATTTGAATCTTTAAATACAATTTCAGTTTGATAATATCTTATCTTTTATATAGACTCGCAACTCGGTTGGCAGTGCACCGTCATCACCCAAACACCAAAGATCAAACATGAGCACACCTGGCACTCAAGCCACAAACCTAAGGCATGCAACTACTAATGCTGCCGCCGGTCAAGCAGTTGAGGCAATACATGCTGCTGCTACTGCTGTTGGCGAGAATGCAATGACTTCCTCATATACTGCTGGAGCTGCAGTGAAACCATCACCACAATTGGCTGCCGCCAAGAACAATTACAATCTCATGTCACGCAGTATGGAAGGCCCACGTAGCCTACCAGTACATAGTCCAGCACGACCACTCTCTAGTAGTAGCACATTGGACAGAAAGTAAGTAAAAACATTTGGATAAGATTTGGTGTTACACATATTTATAAATCTCATTCCATCTGCAGAAGTCGCTTCTCACGTGGGTTTACGTTGTCTGCTTCTGGCAGCCAACTGGCACAGGATCAAAAGGAAAATATACGCGGTGAACAAGTGCCTGTGTGCAATGACTGCCAAGGCTTGGTTAATGAGATCACGAGTTCCGCCAAACAAAAACGTTCATCGGCCCGCAATCGTACGTTGCAAAATCTGACGCTTGATTTGTCGCCAGTTTGGAAGTGAGCCTAAGGCTGATACTGATACTGTTAATGTATATATATTATATAATATTGTAGGCATACATACATTATTTTGTTGCACATATTCATAAACGGTAGCGGTAGCGGAAGCGCAAAGAGACATACTCCCGCGACCACCCACCAATTCTAAATCTTAATTCAGTTTTTGTGTAAAATATATTACAAGGTTTATACGAATAAGGTAAACTTTTATTACACATTCACACTCACTCACACACAGGTTTATACATATATGTATTAGGTACAGTGAAACAAACTTGCAAGGGATAGTTAAGCCTAAATAACCTATCAAAAAATCAACCTCTATATATCTTTCGTGTTTAAAGAGTCAGAATTGTTTCATGATTTCCACACAAATTGATTTCTAATCAAAGAATATAAAAAAAAAATCATTTATTATACAAAAAAAAAATCTAAATGTTTATTTTTAAATATTCAACGTTTCTCTGTTGTTTCGTTTCATTGTTTGTTTCATTCATGTACCATATGTATTATCAACTTGATTGAAATTGTTTTCATTTAAATTGTTTATCATTTAATTTTCATTTTTGTGCACAATTCTTGATTTAACTAAATTATTTAATTAGACAAAAAAAAAAAAAATAAATCGTTTAACTAAAAATTGTTAAAAATATTTATAAAAGTTGATTAAAAACATTTAAATAATAATTATACTGATAATACTGATAATACTGATAATATTTTAATTTTAATTCGAAGCGTTCCAGTTTAAGTACTAACACAAACAAACAAAAATCTTATTTCTTTCATTTATACTGTTTTTAGTTTTAAAAATGTGTTAATTAAATTAAATTAATTTTAGTTCTAACAAAGTATCAAATCATTAATTATTATATAAAACAAATTGTACAAAAATGATATTAACTAATTAAAAATTATATTAAAAAAAAAAGAAAAAGAAAAGAAAATGATTAAAACTTCTGTTAAAAATTACACCGAGTTTTTGTATTAAAACAAAGAAAAAATTGTTGAACTTAAAAAATTTAAAAATAAAATTACGTAAATTTGATAAAGTTCAATTTGAAATTTGTATAAATGCATTTATTAATTGTAATTATTATATTTATAAATTTATTTCATTTTTTATTTCATAATTTTAATTTTATATACATATACATATAATTTACGTTTAACACACTGAAAAAAAATAAATACAATAATTATAATAATAATAATAAAAAGACACACTCAAAAGTACAGCAATAAAAACCTAAAATCAAAAATTATATAAAAAATCTAAGCAAAGTTTTATTCTTTTTAAGGTTTCTAGAAAATATATATTATTTAATAAATCTACAATAGTGCCACTGTGTCTAGTCTTTAACTAAGAAATCCAACATATTTTCCAACAAATGCACCCCAGGGGAAGTTGAATTCTCCGCACTCAAAATCAATTTATTGCTGATATAAAATATAAAACAATTAATTATTTGATATTGTTTACATCTGTCCACATTTACGCGATTTCTGAATTGAATTTTTAATTCTCTTCACTTGATAACATTGGCGCTTATATTACAATTCCAGTGTTATTCGGGATGTACAACATTAAATCGTGTATAATTTTTTTCAGTAAAATTGTTGCTGACTATCCCTAGAAATCATGATAATTAAAATTTAAGTGAGAGGCACGCTTTCGTAAGCGAATTATCCAGTCTATTTCTTTGTATTTCATAGTGTGTAGTGAATTAAGAGTATAGCATTTTACTGTACAGGCTATTTCAAAACGGATGAAAACGTTGGTCAGTTTTGTTGTTTTTTTATTTTATTATGAAGAATTCATTAGATTAAGCAAATAATAATTACTATCCAAAAACAATATTATATAGTTCATTCATCTAAAATATTTTCATTCAATTCTTCAATATTTGAGTGAAGGAACATTACTTTGTTTAACATATCCTCATTTGTGGCAATTGTATACCGTTTGTCAGAAATTAAGTTTTTGACTGCTGAAAACACCCTCTCTGACGCTGCACTACTTGCCGGAGCCGCTAAAATTTTGCAACTTGCTTTGTAAAGATATGGAAAATCTTCCTTATTACTATACCACCATTGCAAGACATTCAAATCTTCGCTATAAGCGATGTTCATATTTTGATATCTCTGTATCTCATTATTAATTTTATCGTTTATGTTATTGGTTGGGCAAGGTTCACAGAAGTCAGCAAAAATATCATTGTCTTCTGGTGTTGGCGGCGCTAACAAGTCTTGACTTTCTGTTATGCAATCTTTAAGAAAACCTTTTATAACTTCCGAACAATCATAAATTGTTTGCTGTTTTTCCGTTTCCGTAAATGGCGAAAGCTTATTTGTTGGCGGGAATAAAAATAGAGCGATGTTATGGAACTTTGAAAAATTTTCTATAACCACTGATTGTAAAAGATCTAGCAATACGCCTTTACATTTTTTTACAATTTCAACATCATTAATATCAGCTCTGCATACTTTTTTTAAATGATTGATGTAGGGTATTGCTAAATGCAATGTTGGATTATTATTGTCTTCTAGTTTTTTGGAAGAGGTTTCGAATCGAGCTAGTAGGCTTATGACAGAGCTTAAATTCCTTAAATCTATTTCATGCATCATATAAATCTCATTTTTTTCTTCCAATATGTTGGAGATGGCAAGCCAATTTGATTCAATAGATTTAAATAAGTAATACATTGAATTCCAACGAGTTGGGCAGTAACTTTTCAATAAGATTTCCAAGTCAGAGTTTATATCCGCTTCGTTAAAATATTCCACGATTTTACTGCATCGTTTTACCATATTCAGTAATTCAGGAACTTCATTAATAGTCCTTTCGAGAATATTGTGAAGCAGATGGTTTACGCAATGTATATTATCGAGGTCGTGGAATGCAACGATCACGTTTGATGCTCTATTGCTCACAATAGTTGGTTTGTCCTTTTCCAGATCACAATCGAACTCATGTAATACTTTATTAATTATATCTTTAATTTTTACATCTAGGAAAATATTTTGCTTTAAAATTGTTTGTCCAATAAACATATAATTTACTTACCGTCACTCGAATCGTCCTTCATAGATTTTACTGTCAGCAACCGGTTTATGAGAGCTCCTTCCTTAATATAGTGTATCATTAGATAAAGGTACGAAGTTTTTGAATTATTGTCAGTCCATATATCTGAAGATATGCTGTACCCAAAGTCTTTAAACATCAAAATTTCATTTTGGACTTGTTTGAAATGGTACTCATATTGTTTTGATATGTTTCCCGATATTGTGGTTGGACGAGGCAATACTTTGTCCATATTAACATGTTGTCCATATTTTGCACCAACTGTAATTAAAAACTCTGCCAAATTTTTATGTCCACAGTCATCAATGATACTGAAGGGACGTCCATTTTTTACAGTCCATTCAGTTATAACATGTATTCCTTTTTTTATGGTTTCCTCGTCAACCTCCATCCCTGGAGAATTATTTATTTTGGTTTCCACTTTAGCCTCTATCTCTGGACAATTTTTTATTTTTGTTACCACTTTAACCTCCCTCTCTGAGCACTTATTTTGAATATATTTGTTATTAGCTATTTTGTAGCATTTATGCCTTACCAAATTGGATGTGCTGGATGTTGTGGTAAATGTATAAATATTGAAGCATTTTTTACATCCGACTAAATTTTCAACTTCCATGCCATCACCGTCTACAATTTTAGCAAAAGTGCCCCAAATTTTACATCTCCCACGTTGACTGAATAACTTATATTCACCACTTAAAAGCTTGCCTTTCACAAATTCATTGACCCTCTGAGGAGTCATTTCATTTTTCAAATCAAATGTTGATGTCTGCAAGTAATTTCAATGAGATTTACAATAATTTTTATTTTGGAACTTTTAAACGTACCCTTAAAACAGGCCAAACGACTGTATCAAGAGCACGTGCTTTAACACTTTACATATAACATACACCACTGGACAAGGAAATAGGTGCGCGTACTGCACTTAAATTGAGAAAATATGAAGGACAAAATTTTGCATAATCAAAATACTTAATTAGTATTTTGTAAGTTTGCCAATAATACTTATAATTATTTATAGATAAACCATTTATTATTTCGATGTTAATTTACAATTAGTGTGGTCAGTCAAATAGGTGTGTTTAGTTATAAATTAAGGAAGAACATATTCAGTGTTAATGAATTGAAAAACAATGTTAGATGGGTCGTGCGCACCACTGTAAGACGAGAGAACATTTCTACATGAGTTCCGAAAACAAAAAAAAAAACCTACAAATCCATAGCCACATCATTGAGACGATCTCATAATTTTGGTAGAAATGATCTTAAGAAAAAGAGAAATACGTAAAATACGAGTACGTGGGATAGCAAAAAAAAAAGTCTGGGCAGGTATCACTAAACTACCATAATTGTTTTTGCGAGAAAATGTTTTTATTGAACCATTATTATTACAAAGCATAAAGCAAAGTCGAAATTCAAAACTGTTTGGATACGGAGAACTTCTAAACCACGCAACGATCGATTTCCTGTGAACCTTAATATGATATTACAGTTATGTATTGTTAATGAATATTAACTTAACTTTATTTGTTACTTTTATTATTTGAATTTATTACATTTAACACAGGTAATGCTGGCAGAAACAAATAAGATTTGTAGGGTTTGCATATCAATTGCATGTCGCGCGATAAGACAGTTCCCGGTCAGATTTTAATATTAAAAGTCCTTGTTTGTTTATTCAGATTTAAATACAAAAAATCGAAATAACCCACTTTCATGTTTGATTCTCCAAATTTTTTTTTCATATTCTTCTGTTTGGCCTATCACGAAGACAACAAAAGAAAAATCATCCAAATGGAACAAGCCGTTCTCAAGCAATACGCTTACAAAAGAAAAGATAATTTTCAATTTTATTTACCTTTATGAACGCCGCTCCCACTTGTTCACATAAGCGCACCATGAAAAATTACACATTACAGGCTTCACCACATACTATATTTTCAGTACATAAAAATTACTTGGCGCTACGACTTTTGAGTGACGAGATATATTTAAAACAAAGGCGACAATTTTCGTTAAATTTCTAAAAGAGCGGCAGATTCTGACATGTATCCCCTTTTTAAAAACGTTTTCACGTTAAAACAAATGTGATGTGGAAAAGAAGGTGGAATAAATGGGGAAACATTCCTTAGTGTGTGTGTTCGTCGTCCAAAGTCAGAAAATGACAACATGGATCGATTCCTTTGTAATGACTTTTTGAACACAGTAATCCAAGCAATCATCGATGTTGGTGGATGCATCACTTCGAGAGCATAATGTGGATGTTGTTGAGTGGCAAAGTCAAAAACCTAACCTCAATCCTATCGAGAACCTTTGAAATGAACTTAAGCGACAAGTTTCCAAGCGGAATAAACAAAGAACATAAGCGGTCGGATAGAAACGCAATATATTGCTGCGATTTTAATTTGGTACAACCTCATCACCCGTATGCAACGTTAATATCTGAATCGCAACTGTGTTTGTAATCGATACTGCGGAAGCAGCTTTGACCAAGACAATTCGCCCTGCCTCTCAAAGTGCGCCACAGCCAGTCACAATCACTCATGATCAGTCAACTGATCTGTGTGGAATCTCTGACTCTAAGAATTTACATCGACTACGTAATACACTTAAAGGACCGGCATGACGTTATGAAGACGCTCACTTGCCTAATAGCTACTGCTGGTATCTCTCAACTACTAGAAAAGCCCAATCAAATTTCGTCTTTCATATCGATACTGCGAAGCTTTCGACAGCACCGAGTCCCTATTAGAGGTGATATAGCAGTTATTTAATCAGGTAGAAATTCGCGATCAACATTTCCAGCGCTTTTTGTGGTATGCATTCGGGAGACGAATCTATAACACCTAATTATTTTCTGTTAGGTAACTAATCTGGAACCATACCTCTTCTAGAAGCGGTAGCACAATAATGAAGAATAAATACAAAAACAAAAAGAATTGGCGGTTAAACCCAATATGTATTTTTAGGACCTGGTATAATATCGCTGTATCTACAGCTAACTAATTAGTTAACTATGTCCAAAAGAATTGAACCAGGTTATTGGGTCAATCTTAACTAAGTCAAAAGGAAAGGAGCAATTTTATTTAAAATTATTATTATTTTTTTTTTTTTGTTATTTCCTCGACGCACCTATTTTACTAACCAGTAATGTATACGCACACAAAATGACAAATCACAAGCACAATTTTTAATACTAAATCAAAACAATTTTATATTAATGCAACAATTATTCAATTCAATTCAATTCAATTCACCACAACAATAATACTTACACTTTCCAATAATTTAATTTTACTTGTTCTTTTGTGTTCTGTTACTTCTGTTTTCTTCATTTTTGCAATATTTATATTTGTTATTTGTTTTTATGCGTCCGTCTATTCACACTTTGTTCACACTGACATCACTCATTCCATTCCATTCCATTCATTCTCCTAAACACATAGTTTCATTTCGTGTGTTCCGTGTGTGAACAAAGAAGAAGTAAATACAATAATGCACACAAATACAATGAGAATAGTGTCAGTTTATTTTAGTACAATAAATGGCAAGACTGGTCACACTGGTATACAATGTTAACTTGATGTATGCATACTATAGCTATCCATGATTTTACCCCGTTTCTATATAAAAATGAAATAATTTACTTAAATATACATATGTTAGTATTTGATATATGTGTTATACGTCCGTTCACTTCACACTTTGTACACAATGCTTTCATTCCATTCCATCCATTTCGTGTGCTCCGTGTGTAAACAAAGTTCTCAGGAGGGGAAGCCGTCAGAATAGTGAAAGAAGTAAGTTTTTGACACATAGCACCATTTAAATATATGTAAATGTGTTTAGCAATCAACAGCACCATAATAACTGCAATCATGAGCGATAGCAACGTCTAAAACGCACAAAAAGTCCAGCTGGTATTTCCGCACAAAGTGTTGTTGCCCAAAGTGGTAATGAAATAGTAGATGATGTGGAAAGTGGAAAGCAACAACCTCTCTTCGCTCATGGGGCTGCCAGGGGACATGTGTGTAGACAAGGCGTATGTCGAAAAGCATAAAGTATGATTTTTTGTTTGCGTACCCAGTTTTCTATATTTGGGCCATGGGGCATACAGTGTATCAGTGCACCGTGCGCTCTAAATATTGTAGAAAGGTATGTACATGAAGTGATTTTTATATGGAAACTTTATTAATTGTTCGCTCAATCTTCTTTTTATATAGACTCGCAACTCGGTTGGCAGTGCGCCGTGATCACCCAAACACCAAAGATCAAACCTGAACATACCTCGCACGCAAGCCACAAACTTATGCTGCCTCCGGTCAAAAAGTTGAGGCAAATGATCCTGCTGCAACTGCTATTGGCGGTAATGCAATGACTTCCTCATATACTACCGGAGCTGCACTGAAACCTTTACTACAATTGGTTAGTCCAGCACGAACACTCTTTAGTACGAGCACATTGGACAGAAAATAAGTAAACACATTTGGATTAGATTTGATGTTATACATCCCACCTGCATAAGCCATTACACACGTGGTGTTACAATGTCTGCTTCCGGCAGCCAACTGGCACAGGATCAAAACGAAAATGTACGCTGTCAACAAGTGCTTTGTGCAATGACTACCAGGCTTGGTTAATGAGATCATCATGAGTTCCGCCAAAAAAAAACGTTAATCGGCCCGCAATCGCACGTTTCAAAATCTGACGCTTGATTTGTCGCCAGTTTTGGAAGTGAGCTTAAGGCTGATACTGCTAATGTATATATTATATAATATTGTAGACATACAAACATTATTTTGTGGCACCTATACTCTCGCGTCCATCCACCAATTCTAAATCTTAATTCAGTTTTTCTGTAAAATATTTTATTGAACAAGGTTTATATGAGTATAGTAAACTTTTACTAAAAATTAATACTCACTCTAAACAAACTTAGAAGGGAACACAGAAAAATAAGTACAATAATAATAATACTTACAAAAGCACACTCAATAGTACAGCATTAAAAATCAAAAATTATATAAAAAAATCTAAAGAAAGTTTCATTCTTTTTGAGGTTTCTAGGAAATATAGGTATAGAATGTAGGTTAGGTTTGGTTAGGTTTGCTTGGCTGATCAAGAGATCTCACATAGACCAATAATGGTCCTTTGTGTTGCCAAGAAGAAGTATGGAGACTCTTTAAATGCTGTTTTTTATGCACTTTTTTGCGAGCTTTAATAAATTGCTACTTTTCTGATCCGCGAATACTTTCCAAGGAGAGGAAAGATACAGATCCGAGATAGCTAAAGCGTGATCTGTTGAGAGCTGGACATTGGCAAAGTAGGTGTTCTAGAGTTCCCCTAGCATTTACCTCGTGGCATGATGTACATGCATCACTCTGTATCAAGCCCAATTTGGCTGCGTGGGAAGGTGTTAAACAGTGTCCCGTGAGTATTCCGACTAATAACTTGCAATCCTCTCTTGGGAGAGCTAAGATGTAGTTGGTAGTCTTATTATTAACAGAGCGAAGCATGATTTTTGCGGTTCTGCAAGAGAGTGTGCCATTCCACATTCTCTTCGCCTCCTGAATCGTTGCTTCGTCTATTTCTGTTTTTAACGTGGACAGAGAGGGACGTAAGTATGACGCACTTACCTCAGCTTGGCTAGCGCCAGCTTTAGCGAGTGCGTCTGCTTCTTCGTTCCCTTCAATTCCTTTATGTCCCGGTACCCAAAAGATGGTGACTCGTCTGTCCAAACAGAGTTCGTCGATTTTGGTTCTACATTGTTGAACACAGTACGATTTCGTCATCACCGCCGCTATTGCCTTTATGGCTGCTTGGCTGTCGATGAATATGTTTATTTGGGAGTTTAGAGGAGTCAGCTCGGCTGCTAATTCTGCAGCTTTTGTAGCCGCATAAATCTCAGCCTGAAACACGCTGGAGTAGTCTGGAAGCTTATATGACCGTTTAAGGTCAAGCTCTGAGCAGAATACTGCAGCCCCCACTCCCCAAACAAACTTAGAAGGGAACACAGAAAAATAAGTACAATAATAATAATACTTACAAAAGCACACTCAATAGTACAGCATTAAAAATCAAAAATTATATAAAAAAATCTAAAGAAAGTTTCATTCTTTTTGAGGTTTCTAGGAAATATAGGTATAGAATGTAACAAAAAGAACAAATCTACAATAGTGCCACTGTGTCTAGTGTTTCATTAAGAAGAATCTTGTATATAGTAGTAGAGATCCAACATATTTTTCAACAAATGCACACGTGGGAAGTTGGATTCTTTTTAAAATCAATTTATTGCTGATATATAATCCAAATCAATTAATTATTTCATGCTGAAGCATCGATATTGATTACACCTGCCACCTGTTTAATTTATTTGGTTTTTCTATAAAATTGTATGGTGTTTTTTTGTATTTCCTATTTTATTAAGACAAATTTATTAGAGACTTTAAGATTAAGCAAATAATGATTAAAATCCAAAAACAATATTATATAGTTCATTCATCTAAAATATTTTCATTCAATTCTTCAATATTTGAGTGAAGGAACATTACTTTGTTTAACATATCCTCATTTGGGGCAATTGTATACCGTTTGTCAGAAATTAAGTTTTTGACTGCTGAAAACACCCTCTCTGACGCTGCACTACTTGCCGGAGCCGCTAAAATTTTGCAACTTGCTTTGTAAAGATATGGAAAATCTTCCTTATTACTATACCACCATTGCAAGACATTCAAATCTTCGCTATAAGCGATGTTCATATTTTGATATCTCTGTATCTCATTATTAATTTTATCGTTTATATTATTGGTTGGGCAAGGTTCACAGAAGTCAGCAAAAATTTCATTTTCTTCTGGTGTTGGCGGCGCTAACAAGTCTTGATTATCTGTTGTGCAATCTTTAAGAAAACCTTTTATAACTTCTGAACAATTATAAATTGTTTGCTGTTTTTCCGTTTCCGTAAATTGCGAGAGCTTATTTGTTGGCGGGAATAAAAATAGGGCGATGTTATGGAACTTTGAAAAATTTTCTATAACCACTGATTGTAAAAGATCTAGCAATACGCCTTTACATTTTTTTACAATTTCAACATCATTAATATCTGGTCTACATACTTTTTTTAAATGATTGATGTAGGGTATTGCTAAATGCAATGTTGGATTATTATTGTCTTCTAGTTTTTTGGAAGAGGTTTCGAATCGAGCTAGTAGGCTTATGACAGATCTTAAATTCCTTAAATCTATTTCATGCATCATATAAATCTCATTTTTTTCTTCCAATATGTTGGAGATGGCAAGCCAATTCGATTCAATAGATTTAAATAAGTAATACATTGAATTCCAATGAGTTGGGCAGTAACTTTTTAATAAACTTTCCAAGTCGGAGTTTATATCCGATTCCTTAAAATATTCCACGATTTTACTGCAACGTTTTACCATATTCAGTAATTCAGGAACTTCATTAATAGTCCTTACGAGAATATTGTGAAGCAGATGGTTTACGCAATGTATATTATCGAGGTCGTGGAATGCAACGATCAAATTTGATGCTTTATTGCTCACAATAGTTGGGTTGTCCTTTTCCAGATCACAATCGAACTCATGTAATACTTTATTAATTATATCTTTAATTTTTACATCTAGGAAAATATTTTGCTTTAAAACTGTTTGTCCAATAAACATACAATTTACTTACCGTCACTCGAATCGTCCTTCATAGATTTTACTGTCAGCAATCGGTTTATGAGAGCTCCTTCCTTAATGTAGTGTATCATTAGATAAAGGTACGAAGTTTTTAAATTATTGTCAGTCCACATATCTGAAGATATACTGTACCCAAAGTCTTTAAACATCAAAATTTCATTTTGGACTTGTTCGAAATGGTACTCATATTGATTTGATATGTTTCGCGATATTGTGGTTGGACGAGGCAGTAATTTGTCCATATTTACATGTTGTCCATATTTTGCACCAACTGTAATTAAAAACTCTGCCAATTTTTTATGTCCAAAGTCATCAATGATACTGAAGGGACGTCCATTTTTTACAGTCCATTCAGTTATAACATGTATTCCTTTTTTTATTGTTTCTTTGTCAACCTCCATCCCTATAGATTTATTTATATTAGTTTCCAATTTAACCTCTTTCTCTGGACAATTATTTATTTTTGTTACCACTTTAACCTCCCTCTCTGGGCACTTATTTTGAATATATTTGTTATTAGCTATTTTGTAGCATTTATGCCTTACCAAATTGGATGTGCTGGACGTTTTGTTAAATGTATAAATATTGAAGCATTTTTTACAACCGAGTAAGTTTTCAACTTCCATACCATCACCGTCTACAATTTTAGCAAAAGTGTCCCAAATTTTACATCTGCCACGTTTACTGAATAACTTATATTCACCACTTATAAGTTTGGCTTTCACAAATTCGTTGAGCCTCTGAGGAGACATTTCATTCTTTAAATCAAATGTTGATGTCTAAAAGTAAATTCAATGAGATTTACAATAAATAATATTGGAACTTTTAAACGTACCTTTGAAACAGGTCAAACGACTGTATCAAGGGCACGTGCTTTAACACTTTACATATACAAATATACTGGACAAAGAAATAGGTACGCGCAGTCAACTAAAATTGTGAAAATATGTAAAACACACGAGATATGGAAAAGAATTCCATATTATATGCACAAAAAAACAATTAAGTATGCAATGGTGTGGCGTTGCTTTTCATAGCAAGAAGTAGGTCCGATATATCGGATTGATGACAACATGGTTCCTGTACAGTGACTTATTGAACACAGTAATCCAAAGCATTCTTCTTTGCACCAAAAGAACAACACTGTGCATACGTTGCTTATGTGTACCAAGAAAGCAAGCCTCTGCGTGAGTTGGCACCACGTCTGATAAGCACGTGCACACTTTTATTTCTTATATAGAAATTTAGAATCACCGAATAAGAATAAACACAACAACAAAAAGGATTGAAGGTTGAACTAAAGTTATTTTTTTAATATCTTCTAAAATGTTAATTACAAAATCTCGTGAGCTGTAGTGCAACATGGCGGACCAACCACCGGCTAATATCAATGAAATATCGCCATGCAATTGCGTATTATGCAATGAGGCGTGTTCCGGACTATCGAGAGTCACAAGTTCTTGGTTGTGCAATGATTGCTCAGATCTTAACGGCACGGTTACTCAATTTCTAGCCACACCTCGCTGCAAGTCATTTGGCGCTTGCTTAAGACACTGACACTAGCGGAATAAACAAAGGACATCACCGCTAGCAAAGAAAATATATAGCTACGACGTTAATTTGGAACAACATCATTGACCGTCTGATAATAGCTGAATCGGCTCAAAAAGTGCGCCGCAGCCGCGCAGCCACTCTTTGCATCAACAGATACTTCTACTGCAGGAAGAACGGTAAATCTTAGAACGAGAACTCTTAGTCCAACTGGAAGGGGAAGAAGTCGGAACCTAGAAAGCAACCAAGCGTCATCAACTCTTCGTAAATCCTAAGCAAAATATTATTCAGCCCGAACGATGCTCGCAAGTCCGGCACACTGCCCCAATTAGGGTGAACAAGCCACATGGCGCAGCTACATCAGTTAATTGAACTCACCCACTCATAGTATAGCAGCTCGCAAAGGGCTGAGTATAGAACTTCCTCAGTTTACTGGCAAACCGGAAGAGTGGCCCATTAAGCGACGTATGATCAGTCAACTGAGCTGTGTGGATTCTCTGACTATAAGAATTTACATCGACTACGTAATGAACTTGAAGGACCGGCACGTAATGCGTAAGGAATCTTCTGCTTCACTCATCGTCCGTACCATGAATAATGTCGACATTGGCGAAGGAATTTGGTCGACCTTAACTGATCACAAGTACGAGTTACCGCCGTCTGAGGTGTCGCGGATAGAAACGCAAGTGGAATTTGCTATCGAAATGTAAAATATATGTGCCACAATGAAAGCAGCATCGTTAGCAAACCATTTGAATAATCCTAATTTGACAGAACATGATGATATCAGCTTCATCACATGTTTCATGTGTGCGAAGGTAACCTAATAAATGACGAACTTTTCAAACTAATTCGAGATTCTATACAACTCGACACCGTGGACCCGGACCTAAGTTGGTAAATGAAAACTAAAGGCGTGCACTAAACCAACTAGAACGACTCACTGTGCGCCGAGGGTATCGTTATAAAACCAGCTTATTGTGGCGTTTTCAAGACGCTCACTTGCCTAATAGCTACACATTGCCACTACAACGAGTTAACTGTTTACAACAACCACTTAAAATAGGCTCAGTGGTTGCCTTTGAACTGCATGAAAATAAAAGTCACTACGTTACGAAAGGTTGAACGCTCAACTACTAAAAACGCCCAATCAATTTTCGTCTTTCATATCGATACTGCGAAGATTTCGACAGCACCGAGTCCCAATCAGGTGGAAATTCGCGATCCACGAATCTATAACATCTAATCATTTTATATTAGGAAACTAATCTGTAACCAAACCTCTTGTAGAAGCGGTAGTACAATAATGAATAAGAATAAATACAAAAAGAAAAAGAATTGGCGGTTAAACCCAATATGTATTTTTAAGACCTGGTATAATATCGCTGTATCTACAACGAAGTTAATAGTAATTATGCCCAAAAGAATTGAACCAGTCCTTAAGAATAATGGAAGATATACAGGCTATTGGGTCAATCTTAACTAGGTCAAAAGGAAAGGAAATTATTTAATATTATTATTATTTCTTTTTTTTTTGTTATTTCCTCGACGCACCTATTTTACTAACCAGTAATGTATACGCACACAAAATGACAAATCACTAACACAATTTTTAGTACTAAATCAAAACAATTTTATATTAATGCAACAATTATTCAATTCAATTCAATTCAATTCAATTCACCACAACAATAATACTTACACTTTCCAGTAATTTAATTTTATTTGTACTTTTATTTTCTATCACTTTTGTTTTCTTCATTTTTGCAATATTCATATTTGTTATTTGTTTTTATGCGCCCGTTTATTCACACTTTGTTCACACTGACATCACTCATTTCATTCCATTCCATTCATTCTCCTATACACATAGTTTCATTTCGTGTGTTCCGCGTGTGAACAAAGAAGAAGTAAATACAATAATGCACACAAATACAATGAGAATAGTGTCAGTTTATTTTAGTACAATAAATGGCAAGACTGGTCACACTGGTATACAATGTGAACTTGATGTATGCTTAGTATAGCTATCCATGATTTTACCCCGTTTCTTTATAAAAATGAAATAATTTACTTAAATATACATACATTAGTATTTGTTATATGTGTTATACGTCCGTTCACTTCACACTTTGTACACAATGCTTTCATTCCATTCCATCCATTTCGTGTGCTCCGTGTGTAAACAAAGTTCTCAGGAGGGGAAGCCGTCAGAATAGTGAAAGAAGTAAGTTTTTGACACATAGCACCATTTAAATATATGTAAATGTGTTTAGCAATCAACAGCACCATAATAACTGCAATCATGAGCGATAGCAACGTCTAAAACGCACAAAAAGTCCAGCTGGTATTTCCGCACAAAGTGTTGTTGCCCAAAGTGGTAATGAAATAGTAGATGATGTGGAAAGTGGAAAGCAACAACCTCTCTTCGCTCATGGGGCTGCCAGGGAACATGTATGTCGAAAAGCATAAAGTATGCTTTTTTGTTGCGTACCCGGTTTTCTATATTTGGGCCATGGGGCATACAGTGTATCAGTGCACCGTGCGCTCTAAATATTGTACAAAGTTATGTACATGAAGTGATTTTTATATGGAAACTTTATTAATTGTTCGTAATGTGCCGCTCGTGCTGATCTCATCAACGTTGCTTAGTAGCCCCGTTAGCACAAACACGCTATCACCATCGCAAAGTAACGTTAATAGAACGCCTTGCGTTCCAAGTAAGAAAGAAAGGTCCGTATAAATTCAATTCCAATCTTCAACTGCATTTTCAGTTTAATAATAATATTTAAATCTTCTTTTTATATAGACTCGCAACTCGGTTGGCAGTGATAAAACCTGAACATACCTCGCACGCAAGCTACAAACTTATGCTGCCTCCGGTCAAAAAGTTGAGGCAAATGATTGTGCCGCTACTGCTATTGGCGGTAAAGCAATGACTTCCTCATATACTGCCGGAGCTGCAGTGAAACCTTTACCACAATTGGTCAGTCCAGCACGAACACTCTGTAGTAGGAGCACATTGGGCAGAAAATAAGTAAACACATTAGGATTATATTCGGTGTTACAAACCCACCTGCAGAAGCAGTTTTCCCTCGTGGTTTAACATTGTCTGCACTGGATCAAAACGAAAATGGCTTGGTTAATGAGATCATGAGTTCCGCCAAACAAAAACGTTCATCGGCCCGCAATCGTACGTTGCAAAATCTGACGCTTGATTTGTCGCCAGTTTTGGAAGTGAGCTTAAGGCTGATACTGCTAATGTATATATTATAATAATATTGTAGACATACAAACATTATTTTGTGGCACCTATTCAGAAACTGTAGCGGAAGCGACAAGGGCAAATACTCTCACGACCATGCACCAATTCTAAATCTTAATTCAGTCTGATGCATTGATATTGATTACACCTGCCGCCTGTTTAATTTATTAATTTATTTAGTTTTTCTATTAAATTTTATTGCTTTTTTTTATGTATTTCTTCTTTTATTAAGACAAATTTATTAGAGACTTAAAATTATGCAAATATTGATAAAAATCCAAAAACAATATTATATAGTTCAATCATCTAAAATATTTTCATTCAATTCTTCAATATTTGAGTGAAGGAACATTACTTTGTTTAACATATCCTCATTTGTGGCAATTGTATACCGTTTGTCAGAAATTAAGTTTTTGACTGCTGAAAACACCCTCTCTGACGCTGCACTACTTGCCGGAGCCGCTAAAATTTTGCAACTTGCTTTGTAAAGATATGGAAAATCTTCCTTATTACTATACCACCATTGCAAGACATTCAAATCTTCGCTATAAGCGATGTTCATATTTTGATATCTCTGTATCTCATTATTAATTTTATCGTTTATGTTATTGGTTGGGCAAGGTTCACAGAAATCAGCAAAAATATCATTGTCTTCTGGTGTTGGCGGTGCTAACAAGTCTTGATTATCTGTTGTGTAATCTTTAAGAAAACCTTTTATAACTTCCGAACAATCATAAATTGTTTGTTGTTTTTCCGTTTCCGTAAATGGGGAGAGCTTATTTGTTGGCGGGAATAAAAATAGGGCGATGTTATGGAACTTTGAAAAATTCTCTATAACCACTGATTGTAAAAGATCTAGCAATACGCTTTTACATTTTTTTACAATTTCAACATCATTAATATCTGGTCTACATACTTTTTTTAAATGATTGATGTAGGGTATTGCTAAATGCAATGTTGGATGATTATTGTCTTCTAGTTTTTTTGAAGAGGTTTCGAACCGAGCTAGTAGGCTTATGACAGATCTTAAATTCCTTAAATCTATTTCATGCATCATATAAATCTCATTTTTTTCTTCCAATATGTTAAAGATGGCAAGCCAATTCGATTCAATAGATTTAAATAGGTAATACATTGAATTCCAACGAGTTGGGCAGTAACTTTTTAATAAACTTTCCAAGTCGGAGTTTATATCCGATTCCTTAAAATATTCCACGATTTTACTGCAACGTTTTACCATATTCAGTAATTCAGGAACTTCATTAATAGTCCTTTCGAAAATATTGTGAAGCAGATGGTTTACGCATTGTATATTATCGTGGTCGTGGAATGCAACGATCACGTTTGATGCTCTATTGCTCACAATAGTTGGGTTGTCCTTTTCCAGATCACAATCGAACTCATGTAATACTTTATTAATTATATCTTTGATTTTTACATCTAGGAAAATATTTTGCTTTAAAATTGTTTGTCCAATAAACATACAATTTACTTACCGTCACTCGAATCGTCCTTCATAGATTTTACTGCCAGCAAGCGGTTTATGAGAGCTCCTTCCTTAATGTAGTGTATCATTAGATATAGGTACGAAGTTTTTAAATTATTGTCAGTCCACATATCTGAAGATATGCTGTACCCAAAGTCTTTAAACGTCATAATTTCATTTTGGACTTGTTCGAAATGGTACTCATATTGTTTTGATATGTTTCGCGATATTGTGGTTGGATGAGGCAATAATTTGTTCATATTCACATGTTGTCCATATTTTGCACCAACTGTAATAAAAAATTCTGCCAAATTTTTATGTCCAAAGTCATCAATGATACTGAAGGGACGTCCATTTTTTACAGTCCATTCAGTCATAACATGTATTCCTGTTTTTATGATTTCCTCGTCAACCTCCATCCCGAACGTTTTTTTATTTTGGTTTCCACTTTAGGCTCTATCTCTGGACAATTATTTATTTTTGTTACAACTTTAACCTCTCTCTTCGTACCCCTATTTTGAATATATTTGGAATTAGCCAATCTGTAGCATCTATGCTTTACTAAATTTGATGAGCTTTTGTGAAATTTATAAATATTGAAGCATTTTTTACATCCGACTATGCTCTCCATTTCCTTGCCATTGCTGTCTGCAATTTTAGAAAAAGTGTCCCAAATCTTACTTCTGGTACGTTTACTGACCAACTTGTATTCACCACTTATAAGTTTGTCTTTCGTAACTTCATTGACCCTGCTAGTAGACATTTCATTTGTTGAATCAAAATTTGATATCTACGAGTAATTTCAATGACATTTACAATAATTAATATTAGAACTTTTAAACGAATACTTATATTGTAATTAGAGTAGTCATAGAAATAGGTGAGTTTATTTAAAAATTAAGGAATCTCAAATTTAGTTTAAATAAATTTGAAAAGAATTAACACTACTTGATTCAAAAGCCAATGTTAGATGGGTCATACATAGCATTGTATGTTAGAGGAGAAAAGAATTTCATTGACACATCATTCAGACGATCACAAAATAAACATAATTTTCGAACCTATTTCATTGACTAGTACTGTACACGTACACAAAATGACAAATCACAAGAAAACATAATTATCCAATTCAATAAACTACAACAATAATACTTACATATTCCATAAAATTAACTTTAATTTTATTTGTTCTTTTGTTTTCCGCTGCTCTTGTTTTCCTCATTTTTGCAATATTCATATTTGTTATTTCTGTTATGCGCCCGTTTACTTAATTCACACTTTCTACACACTATCTTCACTCATTGAATTCCATTCCATTCATAGTTTCATTTCGAGTGTTTCGCAAGTGAACAAAGAAGACCCTCATAGCATAGTAGCATAGTAAAAAGTTGTGTACACAATACAATGAGAATGGTGAATGGTGTTCAGTAAATTTTATTGCAATAAATAACATGACTGGTCACACTGGTATTCAAACAGTAATGAATTGTTATGTTGATGTGCCTTTGATGTATTTTTATTATGGATATGCATGATTTTAACCAGTTTCTTTATTAAAATAAAACAAATGTCCTTTAATTTAAACAATCAAACACAAAGGCACACATCGATATGCTAAGCAAACATTCATTCATTTACAACAGTTTCACAACAAAGGCTCATGAGTTCTAATGCTGCCCACACATTATGCAATTGGTTTTAAAATTTCACATTGCTTGTGGACTAGCGCAAAGTGTGCGACGAAGGGTCATGATTCGATTGTATGAAAAATCATAAATTTCTGATGTTTGGTTGTACGATCAATCGCATAATGTGTGGGCCGCATTACTCAGCCAACCAAATGTTTTATTCCAAATGACGACCAAATGGCATTTAACTAAGTTTTAAACAAAATGACAAACATTCAAATACTTGGAAGTCGTTTAAGCATTATCAGAATTATTTTACATCGCATGAATGCTCAACGATGAACCGACTACGCAAAACGCGATGTCGACCACGCATAAAGCGTATATAAAATTTCAATCTACCGAAACCAAAAATGTTTCACATCAAAAAGAACACAAAGTTTTTATACATATTTATTTATGTAGGTATTATTAAATTTAACGAAGTTTATAAAGCCTAACTACTATGGCCTTCGGCTCTGTACATTAATATAATAAGCAGAGCGCATAATTGTTAAGCACAAAAAAAAATTTAAAATAAGCGCTTATAATAACCCTAAATATGTACATATTATACAACTGGTTTATATTCTTATTCTATTCAAATTCTACCTATGAATAAATCCTATAGAAATGAATTTTTTTTGTTTAAGTAAACTATTAAATAATTTTTTTAATTTTCAAATACAACATCTACAGACGACACAGGACAGTAGGTAAAGAGAGTCAGCTCTGTCAGCTCATACCTTGCATGCATTATTTCTGCCTTTAAAAATAGAGATAACTATAGGAAACTGTGATCGCACAAACTCTGCTAGTCTGTGTAACCCATGCGAAAGGAATGTCAAATGCGTTATCTTTGGGTACAAAACTTGAAGACCATCAACAGCAGCCAACTTATATGTAGGACCTTCTAATACTGAATACCTGTATTGAATTTAAACAATACAGATAATATACGAATTCAACATCTTTACAGAAAGAATTAATGTATTAACAGAAATGTGTAATCATTCTTGTGAACAAAGTTGGAAATTTATCTTTTTGTTTTCAAGCAGATATCCGCTCTGATAATAGGCAACATTTTTATTGAGATTTTTTCTTTTTTAAGTTGGAATTTAAAAACATGATTTGATTAACCATATCGCTATGTGATCCAATTTCGCTTCTTTTTTCAGTTATTAATTGTCTGGCCTGTGAAAATGCTCTTTTAGAGGAAGCACTACTGGCTGGTATACCTAGAATTCTGCAGCTAACTTTGTATAGTAAAGGAAATTGATCTTTGTTAGTTTTCCACCACTGCAAAACTTGGAACTCTTCAGAGTAAATAATTTTTCTAGATTGATACGCTTGGATTTCTGATTCTATTGTCTCCTCAGCTGTATTTACAACTGAGGGAATAAAATCACAGAAAATATTGGACTTATTAGTGCCTTGAGACATGCGTACATCGTTGTCTTGTTCTGTCCAATATAATAGCATTAAGTCTTTGCAGTGCTGCAATATCATATCTTTTTCTTGTTGATCATATTGCAACAATTTATTTGTTGGAGGAAACAAAAACAAAGCTATTTGATGGTATTTTGTCATATAAGACCCTACAGTTGAATCCAGGTGTTCAGAGAGCTTACATTTTAATTGGTTTGTTATACCTGCGTCGTTACAGTCTGTTGCCAACTTTTTTTTTAAATTAAAAATGTGCGGAATCACTAAGTGCAATGTAGGATACAGTTCCCCCTCTAATTCTTTTGACGCTATTTCTACATTTTTTAAAACCGTTGCTACTGCATTAATGGTGCTGAACTTTAAATTACCTAGCCGATCTATTTCACCGTTGTCGTTTAATAATTTTGAAATGTCGTCCCAGTTTTTTACAATCGAATCTAAAGTATAATAAATTGTATACCATCTGTTTTGACAGAAACTTTTTAAAGAACTTTCTAAATTTAAATTGTTTTCAGACTCTTCAAAATATTTGACTAGCTTACAGCAAATGCGCAAAAGTTCTGATAGTTCAGAAATATCATGAAACGTTTTTTCGACTATATTATTTAATAATTCGTTTATACAGTGGATGTGCTCGTTGTTCTGGAATGCGGCAGTCATGTCTGATTCACTGTTGGTGACTACCACGACGTTGTCCTCGTTAAGTTGACAATCGAATTCACGCAACTTCTTTGAAACAGTCTCCCATATATTACTGCCTGCAATAATAACTTTAGTTAATGATTTAAATAGTATTATTAATGAAAAGTATTGCATACCTGAACATGGATTGCATTCCACTGACTTTACAGCTAGCAAACGGCTAATCATCGTTCCTTCGATTATGTAGTGGATTGTAATAGACACATATGACAGTTTTTGATAAGTATCAGTCCATATATCGGACGATATGCTGTAACCAGTTCCACGCACTTTCTTTAATTCTTCTTTGATAATATCGCTATGAGCTTTGTACTGCTGAAAGACATTTCGTGACAGAGCCGAAGGATCAGGCACAATTTCGTCAATATTGGCACAAGATCCATATTGCGCGCCTACGTTAACAGCAAGTGTCAATAATTTTTTTATGCCTGAATCCTGAATAATATTAAAAGAACGACAATTTTCAACCATCCATTCCGTCCATTCTGCTTCAGTGATTTTTCTCTTTGTTTCAGAATCCACTTCATTCGCTTCATTTGTCAAAATTTTCTTCAAGCCTGAATCCTGAATCATTTTAGCTGTCCATTCTGTCGCTGTATCAGTGATTTCTATCTTTATTTCAGCATCCGCAACCGCTTCAGGACTGTTGACTTTATTTGCTTCATTTAGCAATATTTTTTTGTTGCTGTTTATAGTTGTCGCTGTTTCAGTGATTTCTCTATTTGTGTCGTAAATCGGGCAGTTTACAATATTCACTTCATGATTTGCCTCCACATAACATTTGTGTTTGACAAGGTTCGACGTGCAGCTTTTATATTTATAAACTTGGTAGCAGGACCTACATGCTACAATTAGGTCAATTATTTTGCCATCAGCATCCATGACTTCAGCAAATGTATCCCATACCTTGCTCCGGCCTCGCTTCTTGTGGAATCGGTATTCACCCAATATCAGCAACGTTTTTACATCAAGCTCTTCTCTTTCCAATGATAGGTTCTAAGTAGATTTAAAGAAGGTTAAAAAATAAAATTATATTTATGGTTTTGATTGCTTGCCTAAGGACATTAAAAATTTCGAGTTCCTAATATCTTTGATACTCGTACGATTTAAACTAGTCATGACAAAGTTTCAAAAATCATTAGTATTAGAGAGAGCAATTCCAATATTTAAAGCCCTATTCTCAAAATTATAACAATATTCTAACAAAATTTTAACAAAAAAGCCGTTTTTGCAACAGTATGTAAAGTTTATGACGCTGTCCGTAAAGATCCGTTTACAAATTGAATTTTTGAGTTTCCGCTATCATGCGGCTTTAATTGAACTATCAATTGATGGCACAGTATTTTTGTGGATTGATATGTTATTTTTTTTTAAGATAACGAAGAGCGCAATACTCGTGTGCGTACTCAGACAGGAAAAATTCAACAATAGCAAAAACAACACAAACATCAAGAAGAAGCACAGCATAAAAACGTAAAAATTTAAAAATCTTAATCCTAAAAACAATACATTAAAATGTTTAATAAATCAAAAAGTAACATGTAAGTGACATTCAGTGACAACGTAGCATTCTACTGGTGAAAGAATTTTTAAAATTGGATAAATCGTTTCGAAGCTTACCCGTTTCATCAAAACGAACGTTACATTAGTATAGAAGTATAGATATAATTTACAGAATTAACGGAATGTCGGTTTAAATTCTGTTGTACAAATTTGAAAACAAAAATACGCTTACTGAAACACTTTCGCTCATAAAATTCATTTGGCAGAAATTTTATCACAAATACAAATCAACTCAAAACATAGGTTTTTGACATGGTAAGCTACTCTGACTCTCTGACTTGTTGCCGCAGAACTGTATAACAAAACGCAAATGACGGCAAAAGTGCGTAATACAGTCATTCACGATTCTAAGTCGCACCAAACAAAAACAACGAAGGGAGACTGTCTCTTCGCAAGCACTTTTTTGTGTTAATTTGTTTGTTTAGTTTTTTCGCCACCATTTTCATTTGTTACCTTTTTATTTTGCCACCTAATAAAATAAATTTTTGTACATACAAATTTGGATATGTTTGCTTGCGAATGCTTTTATGCAAGACTCTACCATAGATAGAAATTGTCATAGTCGCAAACTGTAACCTAGAGATATTATTCATTATCGGAGAAACTATTAAAAACGATTTCCGAGCTCATGAACTTCACTCCCTCTACACTACAGTGATGTGCACGACTCATCTAACAATATTTTATGAATCAGTTAATTCTTCATTTGTCCACACTATTCACTGTCCACACTAATTGCAAGACTTAACATAGAAATAACAATTGGTTAATCTATGAATATTGTTGGCAGATTTACAAAATACTATTTTCATTGTGGAACATTTTTTCTTTCATATGTACTCAATTTTATTGTGCGCACCTATTTCATTGACCAGTTCTGTTTACACACACAAAAAGACAAATCACAAACACATAATAAAACAAAACAATTGTATATCAATTTAAAAATTGAAATCTATTCTCTTCAACAATAATACTTACAATTTGCGAAGAATTCATTTCAGTTTTATTTGTTGTTTGGTTTTCTGTTGCTATTGTTTTCCCCATTTTTGTAATATACATATTTCCTATTTATGTGATGCGTCCGTTCACTTCACCTTACGTTTGCAGAAACACTACTTGACTGCACTCATTTCATTCCATTCCATTCCACTCATTCTTATTTGTTCGTCATTTCATTTGGTTTATTTCCAAATGTTCATAAACTTCGGCAACCACATTGGCTGACTCGGCATGTGCGAGAGAGAAAAAAGCGCACAAAAAATGTCATGTGGAAATTGACAGTCCCCGTTGTCGTTAACACATTTTTTTAACCCTTACAGAGTCAATGATCAGCGTAACCATCAGTTGAAGAACGACATTCAAGTTTTGTATTGTTTTTAATTTGTTCATCTGGTTTGAAGCTTATTTATTTATTTACAGCAATATAAAATTATAAATAAACTAGAAACTTAATTCATTCGCTTTTGGTCGATATCTATTAGACAGCTGCGTGGCTTCGCTCACAACTTAAGTCCAATAGAATGAACTCGAATTGAGTTGAACTGAATTGAGTGAGAGCGAGAATGAATGAATATGCATGCGACTGTGTTTTCAGTTCGACAGCAGTCGGCATTCTGTGAAATGAGTTAGAAAGAATTAGCGTGCAAAACGAAATAAAAACTGTTGCATAGCCGAACACATCTGAATTGATTCGAATTTTCGTTTGATTTGAGTGAAGCGCGCATTCGTACAATAAAATGAGCGGAAAAAAGACGCTGTTAGTGGTTGTGTGTATGTATATGCGTATTGCATATGTTGTTTTTGTTGTTTTCTTTCTTCTTTTCCTTACACACAGCAAAACAATAACAACCTTTGTTCTTTTGCAAAAAAAAAACTCATTCAATTCGTGCATCTTTGTATGAATGTTGTGCGACTGAGTCTGACGTGAGTGCACAAATTCACTCGAATTCTTTCGGCGTCGCTTTCTATTTCACTCAGTTTATATTGAGCATTGTTGATTCGAACGTCGTTTTTTTGCCATCATGCAGACCTCTAATATCTATATAAACAAATGAATGAATGAAACGCTGAAAGTGTTTGGTTGTTGTTATTGTTGAATTTTTTTTTTCTACCATTTAATATTAACAGAGTACGCACAAGAGTATTGCCAAAGACTACAATAACTACAATGGACTGGACAGTTCCAATTTACAAACAAATATTTTGCGGTAGAATTCTCTCTTCAGATATTTTTTTTTTTTGATGAGACGTACGATGCAAAGTGGAAGGATTTGTCTGCTGTACCGAAGCAAAGAGTATAAAAATGTGTAGAGCAGACAAATCGTCGCTCAATTTAAGGGGAATTTTTTAAAATAAAATTTACTCTTTGACCGAAGATACAAATTTCCCTGCCGATGTTTTTGTTTCTGTGTTGGTTGTGTGTTTCGTATTGTTCCAATATTATTTGGCTCTGAAGATGCATGCGTAATGCTGAATTTAGTGGCATATGGAAGTGAAATGTGAAAATTTTGCTCGCCGGCAGAAATCAACTTGAGTGTTCAGTTCTTTTCATATGCATGCAAAGGTACTACGCATTAACAAAGAGAGAGAGAGAGAGAGAGTGAGTTGAGAAATGAACACGTTGTTGTGTTGTTTCTTTTTCGAAATATCTGACATCATTCATTCAAAAGATCATTTTTGGTACTCATGCTCAAATGAATGAATTTGACATTCATATTCATTTTAATCATTTAATCATTAGTAATAAGAATTCATTAGCCAACATTTGCAGATGACATTTGATGTTTTCTTGTATGTTTTCCCTAAGCGTGTCACACTTTTTGTCATCAAGGAGTGCCTTTAAGGTTGCGAACGCACTATAATTGTCCTTATCAACGTGAATAATTCATAATTGGAGTGTGCAAATAAAAGCACGAAGTTTATCTTCAAAGATAAATATATTTGCAGCACCTTGTAAATGTCTGTTTCCCGAAGTTCAATTTATTTAAGTGAGTGAGTCCACAAGATAAGCCAAATACATCTGGGATGTTAGATCCGACAACTGCTCCAGTAAGTCATTCATTTTTATCTCGCCTAAAAACAACTCAACCTCTTCTCTAAACTCGTATAATATTTCAGCATGTTGCCTTTCGACAAGCAACGAACCTCTGTGTGGAAAACAAGGTTCTCATGGTCGGAGTCCATTTCAGTCCACAGTGTTTTAAAAAGCCTTGAATTTAAAACACTACTTTTGAGATCAATTACTACTTTTATGGCCCACTGCATTGTATTTATTATTAAGGCATTTAGGAAGAGTCTTGGAAGCTACAGCCTGGCGATGAATGATACAAATCGATGTTATTGCTGACGGATTCCTTTTCCATTTTTACCAAAGAATGAAATACGAAATCAAAATTTATTTTATAATTTTATATTTTATTTTGTTATTTAATATTAATAATGAATTGAATTGAAAGTTTGAAGTCTTTTGCGGACCATATTTTAGCTCTTGGTCCGCCGTCCACTGGTTGGGAACCACTGATTCTGAATGCAGCTGAGAGAATGTTCCATGTTCTCATTGAAACGAAACGGTGCCAGTTTGAATTGAATTTTTATTCGAAGGTTATTTTGTACTGCGTTGTTTGTTGGTATGTAAACACATTTGCATCCCCGACAACATTTCACAAAAACAATTGCACACAATGCCTCTCACAAAATACATTTACTCTCCCCGGCTACATTTCACAACCAAAATTTCGAAGATTATGTGTGCAACAGTTGTTGTTGTGAGAGGATTGAATTATTATTCACTAAAAATTATTAAAACTCGCATCTATGTAAAAAAAAAACTAAACAATTAAACAACCAATGACCAAATGAATGCGACTGAATGCAACGATTGTTGAACTTTTTTAAATTTTGCACAATGCACTTAAAATGACTAGAGACTAGACATGTGAACGATTGCAAACAGTTTTCGCACTTCTGTTTGTATCATAAATACGTAGTGATACTTAATGCAATCATTAATCATTTTTACTAACATAAAGCGTACGAAAGAAAGAGAGAACAATTTTTTTAGATATCAATTCTAAACGGTTACTATTTTTATGCATACTTTTTTATGAATATGAAAAGTATTGAGTGCATACTATATGTACTAAGAGTAAAAACGTTGTTGTTCTCTAGGCGAGCGAGGTGAGGAGAGCGCTCGTATAGCACAAAAATATTTCGTAAGAAAACAATAACAACGTACATCTTCATCCTAGCCCCTCTCTCTCACACTCTATATGTCCTTTGTTAATGCGTGGTACTTTTCCTTGCTTTGTATTTTTGCTTGCTTTGGTTGTTTCGATTGCATTGGTTGTTTCGATTGATTCGGATATTCAATTGTAATCGTTTCATTGCCTGTAGAAGCAAGCAAAAGAACCAAAGCAAGCAAACCTACCACGCATTAACAAAGAGACATATAGAGTGTGAGAGAGAGGGGCTAAGATGAAGATGTACGTTGTTGTTGTTATCTTACGAAATATTTTTGTGCTATGCGAGCGCTCACCTCACCTTGCTCTCCAATAAACAGTAGACATTAAGAACGTTTTTACTCTTAGTACATATAGTATGAACTCAATACTTTTGATAATCGTACTCAAAATTATCATTATTAATTTTTATCCATAAAACTTGAGCATAAAGCAAATGGATAGAAAGAGTAATGTACTACATAAGCAAAATACTACATTTAATCATAATCGCTTCAAATTAGTGCGGTAAATCAAGGACAAATTTTAGAGTAGATTATTCAAAAGCAGTTTCAATTGTAATCGAGCACATGTCTACTAGAGACCATAAATCTGTTTCCTGACATGATGAAGACGGAAGTTCGTCAAGCGATGAAGAGAATTTTGTTGGTGAATCAGAATTTATTGGTCAATAACAGCGACGAAATGTATCCATGTATTGTAATTTCAACAAAGCGAAAAATTGTGAATTGAAAGTAAAAGCTACAGAAACTGTTTTTATTTCCAATGATTCCGTCATTTACGAATTTCGTAAAGACTGATAATTTTTCTTTCATAAAAACATTTCTTTGGATGAACCAGCAACTGTAGTTGTCCAACACAATCCTTACAACAGTTTCACAACAAAGGCTCGTGAGTTCTAATGCGGCCCACACATTATGCGATTGACTGTTTAATTTCACAACAACTGGCCCAGCATCAATAATCGGTCAGTACCAACGAGTTGGTTTCTGCTCTGGTCGTAGCGTAACCTGAGTAAATATCTAAATGATTGTTCTACGAAATCACACGGTGACAGCGAAGTATTTACTTTTACACACATATTGCATAAGTTGGTTTTCTCCTTGCAACCTCAAATTCAGTTCATTCATATGTTTTGTCAAATCGACGTAGATTGCTAATTACCACAGCCATTGGCTATTTTGTAATTCGGATGAATTATGATGCTTTAAATTAAAAAAAATTTCAATCACTGATCCAAGTTCAAAGAAGCGCTGAAGGACTTTTCCAGAACTAAGCCAGCGTAAGGCAGTATGATATGGTAAATCAGTTTCTCCAAACTCTCCAGTAAACATGAAGCTAACAACTTTTAAACAACAAAACAAATTATTGAGCTCTATGAGTGAGCTAGGTTGCTTCAATTTTTTCTTTTTTTCTCCGAGTAGGCAACGTTGAAAAGAAAAAAAAAGTTTATCATTTGTGACCTCTGCTAGGTATTATAGATACTGGCAGGCAATTTAAAACATCATTATACATAATAAATCTTTAAACTTAAATTTTTTTTTTTTACTTATTTTTATTATTATAGTTAACGAAGTTTTTAAAACCTAAATACTGCTATGGCCTTTGGCTCTGAACATTTGTACTTATAATAAGCAACATTTTTATTGAGAATTTTTCTTTTTTAAGTTTGAATTTAAAAACATGATTTGATTAACCATATCGCTATGTGATGCAATTTCGCTACTTTTTTCAGTTATTAAATGTCTGGCCTGTGAAAATGCTCTTTTAGAGGAAGCACTACTGGCTGGTATACCTAGAATTCTGCAGCTAACTTTGTATAGTAAAGGAAATTGATCTTTGTTAGTTTCCCACCACTGCAAAACTTGGAACTCTTCAGAGTAAATAATTTTTCTAGATTGATACGCTCGGATTTCTGATTCTACTGTCTCCTCAGCTGTATTTACAACTGAGGGAATAAAATCACAGAAAATATTGGACTTATTAGTGCCTTGAGACATGCGTACATCGTTGTCTTGTTCTGTCCAATATATTAGCATTAACTGTTTGCAGTACTGCATTATAATATCTTTTTCTTGTTGATCATATGGCAACAATTTATTTGTTGGAGGAAACAAAAACAAGGCTATTTGGTGGTATCTTGTCATATAAGACCCTACAGTTGAATCCAGGTGTTCAGAGAGCTTACATTTTAACTGGTTTGTTATACCTGTGTCGTTAGAGTCTGTTGCCAACTTTTTTTTTAAATTAAAAATGTGCGGAATCACTAAGTGCAATGTAGGATACAGTTCTCCCTCTAATTCTTTTGACGCTATTTCTACATTTTTTAAAACCGTTGCTACTGCATTAATGGTGCTGAACTTTAAATTGCCTAGCCGATCTATTTCACCGTTGTCGTTTAATAATTTTGAAATGTCGTCCCAGTTTTTTACAATCGAATCTAAAGTATAATAAATTGTATACCATCTGTTTTGACAGAAACTTTTTAAAGAACTTTCTAAATTTAAATTGTTTTCAGACTCTTCAAAATATTTGACTAGCTTACAGCAAATGCGCAAAAGTTCTGATAGTTCAGAAATATCATGAAACGTTTTTTCGACTATATTATTTAATAATTCATTTATACAGTGGATGTGCTCGTTGTTCTGGAATGCGGCAGTCATGTTTGATTCACTGTTGGTGACTACCACGACGTTGTCCTCGTTAAGTTGACAATCGAATTCACGCAACTTCTTTGAAACAGTCTCCCATATATTACTGCCTGCAATAATAACTTTAGTTCTTGATTTAAATAGTATTATTAATGAAAAGTAATGCATACCTGAACATGGATTGCATTCCACTGACTTTACAGCTAGCAAATGGCTAATCATCGTTCCTTCGATTATGTAGTGGATTGTAATAGACACATATGACAGTTTTTGATAAGTATCAGTCCATATATCGGACGATATGCTGTAACCAGTTCCACGCACTTTCTTTAATTCTTCTTTGATAATATCGCTATGAGCTTTGTACTGCTGAAAGACATTTCGTGACAGAGCCGAAGGATCAGGCACAATTTCGTCAATACTGGCGCAATATCCATATTGCGCGCCTACGTTAACAGCAAGTGTCAATAATTTTTTTATGCCTGAATCCTGAATAATATTAAAAGAACGACAATTTTCAACTATCCATTCTGTCCATTCTGCTTCAGTGATTTTTCTCTTTGTTTCAGAATCCACTTCATTCGCTTCATTTGCCAATATTTTTTTCAAGCCTGAATCCTGAATCATATTAGCTGTCCATTCTGTCGCTGTATCAGTGATTTCTATCTTTATTTCAGATTTTCCAACTGCTGTCGGGCTGTTGCCTTGATTCACTTCATTACTTAACAACATACAACATTTGTGTTTGACCAGGTTCGACGTGCAGTGTTTATATTTCTGAACGTGGTAGCAGAATCTGCATGCTACAAATGTGTCAATTGTTTTGCCATTAGCATCTGTGACTTCAGCAAAAAAATCCCATACCTTGCTCCGGCCTTGCTTCCTGAGAAATCGATATTCACCCGATATCAGCTTCGATTTTATTTTATGGTGGCTTTCAAACCCTTCTCCATCCAATGATATATTCTATGTAGATTTTACAAGATTAAAAAATTAAATTTTATTTATGGTTTTGATCGCTTGAACAAAGACATTAAATTCTTAATTTATTATTATATTTAGGGAGCAACTGAATCATAGTGAGTCACAATCAAACAAGTAAACTGTGTCTCTCCCTTCAAATGACTGTGACTCAATCACAGTTTAGAATCACTGTGTCACTGTTTAGTTCATCTCTAGTTGAGAGTGAGTGTGGCAGCATTGTTTTCAACACTATTAAAATCACATGTGTATGGCAAAAACAATATTGGAGAGTTCTAGTATATGCAATAATGGGGATTCCCGGTATATGCAATGTTGCAATAATAGGGAATCCCAATAGAAGCGAACATTCTAGTTTTTTTCGGTTTGTGTATAAATAGGGCACAAACATTTTATTCGTCCCTTCTTTTTATATTGGCTACCGCTCAGCCAGAAAATGGTTTCGTTTTTTGATAAGAAAGAAGGTTGATAGGGCTAATAAAGGATTTGCATCATTTATTCTTGATTCTGGGGCTTCTGATCATATGATCAGGGATAAAAGTATCTTCATTGATTATATTAATCTTGAGTTACCAATTGAAATAGCAGTGGCGAAAAGTGGTGTATTTATAAAGGCTACAGCTAAAGGTATAGTACGACTTCAGACTAATTTTCAGGAGGAGATTAACTTGGAAGGCGTTTTGTTCTGTGAGGATGTAAAGAAAAATGGCCATGTGATTATTGAAGTTATGTATAACAATAATGTACCTATTGTCAAATTTAAATTATGTTTTTGGGCATATGCAAAAATTAATGAAAATGAGTATCAATTGTGGCACAAAAGATTGGGACATATTAGCAGAAGCAAATTTATAGAATTAGTTCGAAACAATTTGTTTGAAGACATGAAATTTATGAAGAACGTGCAGTTGGACAATTCATTAGAATACTGCTGTGAAGCTTGTATAAATGGAAAACAAGCACGACTGCCGTTGCAAAAATTTAAGAATAAAGAATACATTAAAAAACTCCTATTCATAATACATTCAGATGTATGTGGTCCGATAACACCTAACTCTATTGATGGCAAGAACTATATGTCATTTTCATTAATCAATTTACTCACTATTGTGTAACATATTTGTTAACTCATAAATCTGCGAAAAGTGAAGCCCATTTCAACTTAAAAGTTGTAAATCTCTATATTGGATAAGGGAATACTTATCCAATGGCCATTTAACAATTCCACATAATCCACAGTTAAATGGCATATCAGAGCGCATGAATAGAACTATCACTGAAACGCTCGCTCAATGGTTAATGGTGCTAAGTTGAATAAAAAATTTTGGGTTGAGGCAGTTTTGAATGCAACTTATTTATTAAATAGGAGTCCAAGTAATGCGTTAAAAGACAAAGCTAAAACTCCATATGAACTATGGCATGATCGAAAACCCAGCTTAAAATATTTAAAGATTATTGGCTCAAATGAGTTTAAGCTTTGGGATATAGAATCCAGAAAATTTATAATAGCCAGAGATGTAATTGTGGATGAAACTAATATGTTTAACACTAGAGCTGATATTAAAGACAGTGACTATGTGTTGCAGAATGAGAGTATGCAACAAGGAAAAGATTCCCTTAATGAGATTACGGGATGTGGCCAGTCTAAATTCCAGAATGATAATGATAGTATGGATATTGAAAAGCCTAAATTACAGAATAGTATGGAAATTGAAAAGTCTAAATTCCAGAATGAAATATGAAAAAAGGATCAGTTATGGAAGTATTAGATATACAGCCTAGTGATAAAATTACTCCTCTTGAAAATTGCAATTCAACTAAGTTAGTTGATGATAAAGCTCCTGGTTTAGATTTAAAAGATAATGAATCTGATATAAGACGTGATAGATGAAAAGACAAACCACAAAGGTTTTACAAGTTTTTAAATATGTAGTTGCATATTTAATGCACATATTTTTTCTTTATAGTATGTATTCCGAAATCATTTGATGAAACTAGGAATAGAGATGACAGAGTCAAATGGGAAGAAGCAATTAAAGAAGAATTAAATTCACATTTTTTGAATAAAACTTGGTCTCTTGTAGAGCGACCAGATAATAAGACCAGATCGAATGTTATCATTGGCTATGCCAAGGATGTAATACTCTTCACGCTCCTCCGGGTTGCATCCAACCTTCGTTTCTTAGCATCACTATATTCTCTCTGTTACAGTTTGAGTGGCACTTTTATTCTTTAAAAGTTTGTCATTTAATTTGATAGCAGGTACCGCTCCTGTTAATCCTAGGAACATGAAATTTACATGGTTGATGAATATGGATCAGATAGTGCCCAAATTTCAATTTGATAAGTCAAAAAGCAAAAGACTTTTTCTAATAAATATAGTAGTATATATAATATAATAAACAGCTGAAGATAGATAAATAATCGCACCCATTTCACTGGTCACACTAATTGCAAGACAAGAAATAACCAGTGGTTTATCTATGAATATTGTAGGCAGACTTACAAAATACTATTGTATTTTTATAGTGGTAATTTTTTTCCTTCATATTTACTCAATTTTATTGCGCGAACCTATTTGATTGGCCAGTACTGTATACCCACACAAACACATAATAAAACAAACAAATTTTATATCAATTTAACAATTGAAATCTCTTCACTGCAACAATAATACTTACATTTTCCGAAGAATTCAATTCAATATTTTTTGTTTCTTGGTTTTCTGTTGCTATTGTTTTCCTCACTTTTGCAGCATTCATATTTGTTATTTCTGCCATGCCTCCGTTCACTTCACTTTACATTTGTACACTCACTACTTGACTGCACTCATTTTATTCAACTCTGTACCACTCATTCTTGCTTATGCGTCGTTTCATTTGGTTTACTTCCAAATGTTCATAAATGTTTTGCATCGGCCAACCACATTGGCTGACTCGGCATGTGCGAGAGAGAAAAAGGCGCACAAAAATGCGATTACACACAATTGTTGTTGGATTTACCCATAATTTCCTCTTGGCTATGAGAGGAAAAAAGCTCCGCTTAAATTGAGCGATTTGTTTGTTCTATTTTCGATGCCGATGTTTTTGTTTCTGTTTTGGTCGTGTGTTTCGTATTTTTTCAATATTTCTTGGCTCTCTACGAGTGAGGATGCATGCGAAATGATGAATTTAGTGGCATATGGAATGTTTGGAAAAATTTGCTCGCCGAAAGAAACCAGCTTGAGTGTTCAATTCTTTTCATATGCAAGCATAAGTACTACACATTAACAAAGCGAGAGAGGGAGGGAGAGAGAGCGTTTATTTTTCTAAATATCGCGCCCGCATCCGAAACGATACGAAAACGAATCATATATGGCAGAGAAATATACGATATCGTAGTGAATAGTGTTATAATTTTACCATGAAGTTTGTAACACACCGAAGGAGACATCGCGGATCACATAGGTATACATATATACCCCGTTTCAAAATTATAACCGCATATGAAAATTGCTAATAATTTTTGTTCGATGTCATTTCTTCTATTCTCTCATTCTCGTTGTTGTTACCTTTGTAAACAAAAAGCTTTCAATAAACGGCAAAACCAAAACCCCGCTTGGGCACATTTTGATCAGCTCGATGAGACGAGTTGATTTCGCCATGTCCTTCTGTCCATCTGACTGTATGTATGCAAACTAGTACCTCAGTTTTTGAGCTAGAGAGCTAAAATAGGTTTATTTTTAGCATGCTCTGCACATTTGTCGGAATCAGCCGAATCGGACTACTAGCGGGGTACCTCCCATACAAACACCCTATTAAATCAATGTTCTTATTATAAAAAGTTTTTTGTTTTTTGACTTATCAAATTGAAATTTGGACACTATCTACCATGTAAATTTCATGATCCCATACAAACCCAAATTAAATGACAAACTTGTACAATAAAAGTGACACTCAAACTGTGCTTACATTTGATACTCAAACTGTAACAGAGAGAATATAGTGATGCTAAGAAAGGTAGGTTGGAAACAACTCGGAGGAGCGTGAAGAGTATAACATCTTTGGCATAGCCAATGATAGCCTTCTTTCTGATCTTAATAGTCTTTGACGAAACACACTGCCTCTCTTGACTTATCTTGAGATACCGACCACGCATAAAGCGATAAAAAATAAAACAAACCTGTTGTTAAAGTATATAAACGAAGTTTATAAAACCTAAATACTGGTATGGCCTTCGGCTCTGTACATTAGTACTTACAATATGCAACATTTTTATTGAGAATTTTTCTTTTTTAAGTTTGAATTTAAAACCATGATTTGATTAACCATATCGCTATGTGATGCAATTTCGCTTCTTTTTTCAGTTATTAATTGTCTGGCCTGTGAAAATGCTCTTTTAGAGGAAGCACTACTGGCTGGTATACCTAGAATTCTGCAGCTAACTTTGTATAGTAAAGGAAATTGATCTTTGTTAGTTTTCCACCACTGCAAAACTTGGAACTCTTCAGAGTAAATAATTTTTCTAGATTGATACGCTCGAATTTCTGATTCTACTGTCTCCTCAGCTGTATTTACAACTGAGGGAATAAAATCACAGAAAATATTGGACTTATTAGTGCCTTGAGACATGCGTACATCGTTGTCTTGTTCTGTCCAATATAATAGCATTAAGTCCTTGCAGTGCTGCAATATCATATCTTTTTCTTGTTGATCATATTGCAACAATTTATTTGTTGGAGGAAACAAAAACAAGGCTATTTGATGGTATTTTGTCATATAAGACCCTACAGTTGAATCCAGGTGTTCAGAGAGCTTACATTTTAACTGGTTTGTTATACCTGTGTCGTTACAGTCTGTTGCCAACTTTTTTTTTAAATTAAAAATGTGTGGAATCACTAAGTGCAATGTAGGATACAGTTCTCCCTCTAATTCTTTTGACGCTATTTCTACATTTTTTAAAACCGTTGCTACTGCATTAATGGTGCTGAACTTTAAATTGCCTAGCCGATCTATTTCACCGTTGTCGTCTAATAATTTTGAAATGTCGTCCCAGTTTTTTACAATCGAATTTAAAGTATAATAAATTGTATACCATCTGTTTTGACAGAAACTTTTTAAAGAACTTTTTAAATGTAAATTGTTTCCAGACTCTTCAAAATATTTGACTAGCTTACAGCAAATGCGCAAAAGTTCTGATAGTTCAGAAATATCATGAAACGTTTTTTCGACTATATTATTTAATAATTCGTTTATACAGTAGATGTGCTCGTTGTTCTGGAATGCGGCATTCATGTTTGATTCACTGTTGGTGACTACCACGACGTTGTCCTCATTAAGTTGACAATCGAATTCACGCAACTTCTTTGAAACAGTCTCCCATATACTACTACCTGCAATAATAACTTTAGTTAATGATTTAAATAGTATTATTAATGAAGAGTAATGCATACCTGAACATGGATTGCCTTCCACTGACTTTACAGCTAGCAAACGGCTAATCATCGTTCCTTCGATTATGTAGTGGATTATAACAGACACATATGACAGTTTTTGATAAGTATCAGTCCATATATCGGACGATAGGCTGTAACCAGTTCCACGCACTTTCTTTAATTCTTCTTTGATAATATCGCTATGAGCTTTGTACTGCTGGAAGACATTTTGTGACAGAGCCGAAGGGTGAGGTAAAAATTCGCCAATATTGGCAAGAGGCCCATATTGCGCGCCTACGGTAACAGCAAGTGTCAATAATTTGTTTAGGCTTGAATCGTGAATAATATTGAAAGAACGGCATTTTCCAACTATCCATTCTGTCGCTGCTTCAGTGATTTTTCTCTTTGTTTCAGAATCGTCAAATGTTTCCAGGTAGTTGACTTTATTTGCTTCATTTTCCAATATTTTATTTAGGCCTGAATCCTGTTTATCGGTAACAGAATGGCTGTTTTTAGCTGTCAATTCGGTCGCTGTAGTGGAAGAATCCGCAACTGCTTTCGAGCTGTTGATTTTTTCCACTGAATTATTTGCCAAGACATAACATGTGTGTCTGACAAGATTCGATATGTAGTGTGTATATTTATAAACATTGTAGCAGGTTCTACATGCTACAATTTGGTCAATTATTTTGCCTTCAGCATCTATGACTTGAGCAAATATATCCCATATCTTGCTCCGGCCTCGTTTCTTGTGGAATTGGTATTTACCCAATTGCAGCATCGTTTTTACATCTTGTCTTTCCAATGATTTATTCTAAGATTTGAAGAAGGTAAAAAAATTAAATTATATTTATGGTTTTGATTGCTTGCCCAAAGACATTAAAAATTTGGAATTACTAATGACTTTGATACAATGTAAACTAGTCATGTACCTACAAACTAGTAGTGAGCGTGGATGAATTCAAATTGGCTCTTGAATGACTCACTTTAAAACGCATACATGTTTTGCTATATCCATTTGTAGTAAATGTGAATGTATGTTTTATTTCGTTTTTACAATGTGTATGTTGTATACATCCACTTGTTTGTATGTATAGAGAAAGTGATTGTTGGTACGACTGAATTAAAAATAGAGCATTTCATTGTCCAGCATACCCCTGTATTCATGGTATCAAGCGTCGCTCTCCATCACTCCACAAAATACGAAAGAAGAGAAAGAAACGTCGGCAAAACCGATAGCAACAACACGGCTTTCACACGTTGTCCCGCTTCCCTTAACGAAAATCATACATTTGACTGAGAAAAACGTCATTAGACTTTACACTTGTATACAACTAAACCCATGCCAACAAAATATTTTTTGCATACCCATTGTTTCATTTCAATTTTTGAATGTGCAGCTGTGCAGGCACATATGCATCCCATCACTGTCGGACTGCATACAACGAACACATATACAATGTTTCTTATTGCTCGCACAACATATACAACATACAAGTTTTGTTGTATACCCAAACAAAAAGACAAGTCAAAAACACATAATAAAACAAAACAATTTTATATCAATTTAACAATTGAAATCTATTCACTTCAACAATAAAACTTACAATTTCCGAAGAATTCATTTCAGTTTCATTTGTTCTTTGGTTTTCTGTTGCTATTGTTTTCCCCATTTTTGTAATATACATATTTCTTATTTCTGTGATGCGTCCGTTCACTTCACCTTACGTTTGCAGAAACACTACTTGACTCCACTCATTTCATTCCATTCCATTCCACTTATTCTTGTTTCATTTGGTTTACTTCCAAATGTTCATACATGTTGTGCATCGGCAACCACATTGGCTGACTCGGCATGTGCGAGAGAGAAAATAGCGCACAAAAATACCATGGGAAGGAGACAGTCTCCGTTGTCGTTTACATATTTTTTTTTCAACCCTTACGGAGTCAATGATCAAAATAACCATCAGCTTATAGTCGGTTTAGACTTCTTAAAATTGCCTGATTTTTAATCAGGTGTTTACGCTGATTTTTATACTCTTCACGGGAGTGAATAGTATTATAAGTTTGTCATAAGTTTGTAACACACAGAAGGGGACATCGCAGACCACATAAAGTTTGTGACATTTGTGATCAGCTCGATGAGACGAGTTGATTTAGCCATGTGTGTCTGTATCAAAACTAGTCCCTCAGTTTTTGAGCTAGAGAGCTGAGCTGAGCACATAGGTTTATTTTTACCATACGCTGCACATTTGTCGGAATCAGTACCTTCAATGCAAACACCCTTTAAATTAATGTTCTTATTAGAAAAAGTTTTTTGTTTTTTGACCAATTGAACTGAAATTTGGACACTATAAGTTTCTGTTCTGTCAGCCATGTAAATTTCATGATCCAGCAAGGGTACCTCCCATACAAATTCACATTAAATGACAAACTTATAAAGAGTATACACTGACGAGCAAAAGTGAGTGCATGTTCAGCATATTTATACTTACAGTGCCATAAATTGATAAGTAATGAAGGAAATTTTATGAAACTGTCAGCACCTCTTACACCCTTTAGTTCTTTATTCGATTAGCAAAGAAAAGTGATACTTAATTTATTGATAACAGAACAAAAACAAAAAAAGCAATACAAAAACGTAACGGAACACTATTCACTCAGAATAAATAATGCCACTGCATATTACTTTTACTTTTGCAAAAACAATATCATAACCGACATGTGTACGAATAATTATTTGGCGTCATTTTGCCTCTTCTGCCGAATATTTCCAATCAAAGTAGAATAGCGGTGTTTTCCTTTTACTCATTTCGTAGAGAATATACTGATCTTACAGTCCCAACAAAAAAATTTTCGAAAACAATTTTGTTTGCCATCAAGGGTGCACAGTAACTGTAAACTACTGTCGCTACCTTCTTTTATTGCATTATGAAAATAAACTATTTAACTTAACTTCCCTGCAGTAGGCTTGGTGGCAAAAGTCCCCGTTTCGATGGTAATTCACTACCTTTATTTCTTGTTACCTGGTGGGTATTGCATTCGCCAGTCAAAGGTAATGCAAAAGCGAACCAGCATGTGAGTAAATTGAGAGGTAGGTATTTGTTTACTCTCATTAAATTGGTGTGCCATTTTGAATGATGGAATAATGCAGGCAGTGGCAATAACTTATGACATGACTGTCATGAACGGTAATGCAGGCGGTGGCATTGATCACTGCCAATACTATCGCCATGTTAAATTCGCCAGTTTTTTGCGTGTAAAAGTGATAGAAATGGAACTACTGCTGATTCCAAAGGGACAAGCCACGAAACTGTTTTGGACCAGTGATTCATACTGCAGAGTTAACGTAGAAAAAAGTTAAGGCGTATGATGACGTCGTTTACGAATTTCGTAAAGACAGTTAATTTTTGTAATTGTAAAAATCAACGAATGCATATGTCAAATGACATTTGAATATCATTATCGTGTTTTGTCTGACGTCCAAGTGTTGTGTACTTCAGAAAATATTCGCTCCACCGATGCTGAAGTTCCTGGCAAGCATAAAATATAATTAACAGTTTGCGCCATTTCTTTGTACTCGCAATCGGCGTTATTCAGATGTGTGAATATTTCCACCTATCGATCCACAATCGAAACGTGGCTGTCTTTCCATTGAGTGATTTTGCCGCTCGTCCACAAATGTTGGCCCCGTGGATCGATCAATAAGTCTTTGGAAAATCCGAGAGATCGCGCTCCTTGCATCGATAACTTTTTTATCTAGATTAAACACACATGCACAGTTTCATGAAAATAATATTCGAAATAATACAACATCCACCGTACTCACCTGTTTCAGATTATCATCCATCCATAAAAACATTGTGTAGATTGGACAAGTCCCAGGATTATTCGGGATGCCCAACATCAAATCGTGTGTAATTTTGAGTGAAATTGTTGCTGGCTTTCCGTAGAAATCATGATAATTAAAATTTAAGAGAGAGACACGCTTTCGTAAGCGAATTATCTAGTCTATTCATTTCATAGTCTTACTGTACATTGCACTTTACAATGAATGAAAACATTGGTCAGTTCTTTTGTATTTCTAATTTTATTAAGAAAAATTCATTACAAACTTAAAATTAAGCAAATAATAATTAAAAACTAAAAACAATATAAAAAAGTTCAAATTTTCATTCGTCTAAAACATTTTCGTTCAAATGTTTTATATTTGAGTGGAGGAACATTATTTTGTTTAACATATCTTCATTTGTGGCAATTTTATGGCGTCTGTCAGAAATTAAGTTTTTGACTGTTGAAAAAACCCTTTCTGGCGCTGCACTACTTGCCGGAACCGCTAAAACTATGCAACTTGTTTTGTAAAGATATGGAAACTCTTCCTTATTACTACTCCACCATTGCAAGACATTAAAATCTTCGCTAAAAGCGATGTTCACTTTTTGATATCTCTGAATCTCATCATTAATGATATCGAATACATTATTGCTTTGACAAGGTTGACAGTAGTCAGCATAAACGTCATCTACTTCTGATGTAGAAGGCGTTAATACGTCTTGATTTTCTGTTGTGCTTTCGTTAAGAAAACCTTTCATGACTTCACGACAATCGGATATTGTTTGCTCTTTTTCCGTTTCTGTAAATTGCGAGAGTTTATTTGTTGGCGGGAATAAAAATAGGGCGATGTTATGAAACTTTGAAAAATTTTGTATAACTACGGATTGTAAAAGATCTAGTAACACGCCTTTACATTTTTTTACTATTTCAATATCATTAATATCTACTCTACAAATTTTTTTTAAATGATTAATGTAGGGTATTACTAAATGCAACGTTGGATAATTAATGTCTTCCATTTTTTTTGAATAGGTTTCGAACCGAGCTAATAGGTTTATAACAGAGCTTAAATTATTCAAATCTATTTCATGCATCCTATAAATCTCATATTTTTCTTCCAATACGTTTGAGATGTCAACCCAATTCGTTTCAATAGATTTAAATAGGTAATACATTGAATTCCAACGAGTTGGGCAGTACCTTTTTAGTGCAATTTCTAAGAAGGAGTTCATACCCGGTTCCTTAAAATATTCCACAATTTTACTGCATCGGTTTACCATATTCGATAATTCAGGAACTTTATTAATAGTTCTTTCAATAACAGTGTGAAGCAGATGGTTTACACAATGTATGTTATTGAGGTCACGGAATGCAACGATCATGTTTGATCCCATATCGCTCACAACAGTTGGGTTGTCTTTTTCCAGATCGCATCCGAACTCATGTAATATTCTATTAATTATTGCTTTAATTTTTACATCTAAGAAAATACAATGATTTAAAATTGTTTGTACAATAAACATATATGTAAATTACTTACCGTCACCAGAAACGTCCTTCATAGATTTTATTGCCAACAACCGGTTTATCAGAGCTCCTTCCTTAATGTAGTATATCATTAGATATAGGTACGAGGTTTTTAGATTATTGTCAGTCCAGATATCTGACGATATGCTGTACCCAAAATTTTTAAACATCAAAATTTCTTTTTGGACTTCTTCGAAATGGTACTCATATAGTTTTACTATGTTCCGCGATATTGTGGTTCGATGAGGTAATAAATTGTCAATATTTACATGTTGTCCATACTTAGCACCAACTGTAATTAAAAACTCTGCAAAATTTTTAAGTCCAGAGTCTTCAATGATAGTGAAGGGACGTCCATTTCTTACAGTCCATTCAGTTATAACATGTATTCCTTTTTTTATGGTTTCCACGTCAACATCCATCACTGGAGAATTGATTATTTTGGTTTCCAAATCATCCTCTATCTCTGGACAATTTTTTATTTCTGTTACCATGTCAACATCTCTCTCTGAACCCCTTCTTGGAGGGTATTTGCAATTAGCCATTATGTAGCATCTATGCTTGTGCAAATTTGATGAGCTTTTGTGAAATTTATAAATATTGAAGCATTTTTTACATCCAACTATGCTATCCATTTCCTTGCCATTACTGTCTAAAATTCGACCAAAAGTCTCCCAAACCTTACTTCTGCCACGTCTACTGGAAAACGTATATTCACCACTTTTAAGTTTGGCTCTCGTAGTTTCGCTGAACCTCTTACGAGCCTCTTCTTTTTTTGAATCAAATGAGGATATCTACGAGTAATTTCAATGTGATTTATTTATAATTAATATTGGAACATTTCAACGTACCCTTGAAACAGGCCAAATGACTGTGTCAAGAGCACGTGCTTTAACACTTAAAGTGTAAACACTTTACATATATAAATATACTGGACAAAGAAATGCAGTAATAAAAATGCGCACCGCTACTTTGGCTAATCGTGGTCCTTTCAAAGGGCTATAGACGATAACTAGCGAAATTGGGAGTGCTGAATCATCCGATGTTTGTTTGGTTTTTTTATATTTTTTTTTATCAAATTTATTGTACAAAAATCAACCGGATATAAAAAATTTATGTGCAAAATGTACAGAGATTGTCAGATGGATTAAAGCCTAAAAAGTATCTATTATCTATATATATTTGGTTACTTTAGAAGGGAAGCTTACGTCCTCTTTGGCGTCCATGTACACAAAGGTCATCAGGGTGAAGCGCTTGAGCCTTCTTCCGGAGGTATTTATAGCCAAAGCAAAAGCTAGCCTATTGACATGAGACTTTATCCGGTCATTATACCGGCTTGTGTGCAAATTTATCTGCTCACGAACAGAGAGGATTCTCAGGTCCGTGTATGTATGACATCATTACGAACGTACCAAGGGGCGTTAACTACCTGAGGGAGGGCAGAATTCTGCATCTGCTGCATGAGGTATATATTTGACTCGGCCCTCCCAGAGGGGAATTCCAAGAGTCCAGGACGGGACTACTATTGCCTTATATATAGTAAACTTGTTGTTATGCGTGTTGTGCCAGTTGTAAACTCACAAAAATAGTCACACAAACAAACAAAGCAAGCAAGCAGGTACTGTGCATTAACAAAATGAGTTATAAAGAGGATTGATAGAACGAAGATGTACATTGTTGTCGTTTCCTAATCTTTCGATTATTTTTTTTGATATGCGACAACGACAGCAGAACTCTCTCTCTTAATTTTCGTTTGTAGAGAAGGAAAGTGCGCTGGTCGCTTGTACGAAGAACAAAAACAAAGCGCTGCCGACAAAGAAGAATCTCCGATCGGTCGCGTTGTTTTGATCCATTGTGTAATAGAGGTATCAGTAGACTGCGTATATATATATGTATTTGCATGCAGACAGAATTCTCTTGAAATTTTTGTTTATGGTAAAGTGAAGTGCGCGGTTCGGTGAGTCGTTGTGCACGATGAATAATTTTTACGAAATGCTTGAATCGTGCTCTGCCGATGTTTTTCGTTGTTTTCTTTCGCGTCTTCCGTGTTTGTTCATAATTTTTTGCTTGCGTTAAGTAAGGATACATGCAAATGCATGCGAAATGAAAAATATATAGCGTCGAATGTGAAAAATTTTACTTGTCTGCATGCACATAAATAAAATAGATAACTATCGAGCATCAGCTCACATCAAGTAATACAGGTCAAAGCAACCACAACTACGTTTTTACTAAGTGCGAAAAGTGATTGTAATCATTCACATGTCTAATAGATTACTCATGATGAGCAACTCTCAGAATTTGACCAGTAAACAGCTGGTAATACCACAAAACAATTTTAGAAATAAAAAAATGGCTCCGAAATGTGGTTGGGCTTTTGCTGTAAGCTCTGCGAGCCGATTCTTAGCACGATGAACCAGAAATCTGACTAATACACACACAAATAATCATCACTAAATTTGAACAACATACTTTTTGTATTTACTTGTATACTCATTATATTATTCTTGTATAATTCAAGAATTTTAAGTTTTTCTTTTACTTTTTATATTTTGTTTTGTTGATCTTGTTAATAAATGAAGAATCAAATCCATGCATATTATATGAAAATAATATTCGTAACTATTTCATTGACTAGTACTGTATACGCACACAAAAAAAAAACAAAACACAAATAAACACATAATATTTTGTACTGAATCAAAACAATGTTATAGTAATTTAACAATTATTCAATTCAATTCACTACACCAATAATACTCACATATTCCGAATAAATAGTGTCAATTTTATTTGTTCTTTGGTTTTCTGTTGCTCTTGTTTCCCTCATTTTTGCAATATTCATATTTGTTATTTCTGTTATGCGTCCGTTCACTTCACACTTTGTACTCACTGATTGCACTCATTTTATTTCATTCCATTTATTCTCCTATACACATAGTTTCATTTCGTGTGTTCCGCGTGTGAACAAAGAAGACCCGCCAACATAGTAAGTACAATAGTTGTGCACACAAATACAATGAGAATAGTGTTCCGTAAATTTTAGTGCAATAAATGATTTGACAAACTGGTCACACTGGTACATAAAACAGTAATGAACATGTTAATGTAAACTTGAAGTTAACCAATCTTTATGAAAATGAAGTAAATGTCCTCAAATTTAAGAAAAATATACTTTTGACGATACAAGTATACATCATACAAGCACTTGAAGATCTTTTCTATCTATCTATTTATCTGATACAAACAAAATTGATATTCATCATGTTGTCCAATCTCCTGCTTTACAACATATACGCAGATTCATTGCTACAACTATAGATAGAAATTAAAATAGTCAGAGATTCTAAAACCATTCTAGAGATATGCATATATGAATTGATTTGTGCTGCCTTAATTTGTAACTTAACGCACATAATTCACTGTCCACACTAATTGCAAGACTTAAGAAATAACTATGAACAAATCTAAACATTGTTGGCAGACTTACAAAATACTATTTTCATTGTAGAACATTTTTTTTTTTCAAATTTTCTCAATTTTTATGCGCGCACTTATTTCATTGACCAGTACTGTATATGCACTCAAAAAAGACATCACAAACACAATATTTTTTGTAATAATTTAATTAATTTAACAACTAATATCAATTCACTAAACAATAATACTTACATATTCCGAGTAATCAACTTCCATTTTATTTGTTTTTTGGTTTTCTGTAGCTCTTGTATTCATTTTTGTAATATACATTTCTTGTTATTTATAGTTATGGCGTCTGTTCACTTCACTAAAGATAATAACTATGTACAACATCTAGCAGCACTCATTTCATGATATTCCACTCATTTCTTTCCATTCCACTCATTTCATTACTTTGCATTGCATTCTTGCAATGTACTACGTTTAATTGTGTGCTTCGTATGTGAATAAAGTTCTCAAAGAGGGGAAATCGTCAGAACAGTGAAAGAGGTAAAGCCTTGACATGTAGCATCCTTCAAATATACATAAGTATGTATGTAAATGTGTTTAGCAATCAACAGCATCACAATATATTCAATATTTCTATATATTCTCTTCTTACGCGGACTATGTAAGTTATTAACATGAAATTTTTACACAAGATGAAAAACTTATAATATTATTCACTCACGTGAATAGTATAATAATGATATAACGAATAATTCTGCATCATTTACTCAAAAAAAAGTGTTTTTCGAATTATGATATTTTAGTTAAAAGTGTGCAACATACACGTTTCGTGATGACCAAGGCAGAACTTGAAGGGTTGCCAGTGGGCATACGGAGGATTCGAAAAGCGTAAATCATGATTTCCTTCTTTGCGTACACGGTTTTCTATTTTTGGACCATGGGGGATACAGTGTGTTTTAAATACAATACAAAGGTATTTACTAGATGAATGATTGAATTTTTTTTATAGGAATTTATTAATTAAATTATTAATCATTTATTTTGATAGATGCGCATACCTTTGGAGAATGATCGATCGAGTACGCCATCACCATTACATCAAACGCACTGGCACATTTCCAAATACGTTAAGAGTACGTATTTTGCGTTCCGAGTCAGAAAGAAAGGTCTTTATAAACTCAATTCCAATCTTCAACTACAATTTCAGTTTGATAATACTATTCTTATCTTCTTTCTATATAGGCTGGTTGGCAGTGCACCGTCATCACCCAAACACCAAAGATCAAAACTGAACACACCTCGCACGCAAACCACAAACTTAAGGCATGCAATTACTAATACTATGCTTACGATCAAGCTGCTGTGGCAATATATGTTGCTCCTACTGCTGTTGGTGATATTCTCCTCATATACTGCCGGAGCAGTGAAACCATTACTACAATAAGCTGCCGCCAAGAACAATTTCATGTCACGCAGTATAAAAGGCCCACGTAGTCAACCGGTACATAGTCCAGCACAACCACTATCTAGTAGTAGCACATTGGACAGCAAGTAAGTAAAAACATTTGTATGAGATTTGGTGTCACACATTTTTATAAATCTCATCCCACCTGCAGAAGTCATTTCTCACCTGGTTTTACGTTGTCTGCTTCTGGCAACCAATTGGCACAGAATCAAAAGGAAAATGTACGCGGTGATCACATGCCTGTGTGCAATGACAAGGCTTGGTTAATGAGATCATGAGTATCGCGAAACAAAAACGTTCATCGACCCGCAATCGTACGGTGCAAAATCTGACTGTTGATTTGTGCCAGTTTGGAAGTGAGCCTAAGGCTGTTAATGTATACTTATATTATACAATATTCATAAACGGTAGCGGAAGCGACAAAGAGAAATGCTTTCGCGACCACCCACCAATTCTAAATCTTAATTCAGTTTTTGTGTAAAATATATTACAAGGTTTATACGAGTATGGTAGACTTTTATTAAAAATTCACACTCACTCCACACAGGTTTATATAAATCACACTAGAAGGGAACACACTGAAAAATAAATACAATAATAATAATAATAATAAAAAGACACTCAAAGTACAGCAATAATTTATTCTTTTTGAAGTTTCTACGAAATATACATATAGAACTTAATAAAAAGAACAAATCTACAATAGTGCCACTCTGTGTCTAGTGTTAAATTAAGAAGAGTCTTTATATAATAACATAATATGCCTCAAGACATCCAACATTTTTTTCATCAAATGCAAACCGGGGGAAGTTGAATTCTCCACTATCTTTTTAAAATCAATTTATTGCTGATATAAAATCCAAATCAATTTAGCATTGAATTAATATTGGTTACAGCTATCCCTGATTTACAAAATTTTGATATTATGGATATATTTAAAAAACATAAATATTTTACGATTTCGTGAAATTCATTTCATAGACTTTGTCTTTGATAGTGTGTAGCATTTTACTGTACAGTATCCTTACTATTCAATGAATGAAAACGTAGGTCAATTGTTTTGTATTTTTTATTTTATTAAGACGAATCTACTATTAGAGACTTAAAATTAAGCAAACATGTATAATTAAAATGCTGAAACAATAAAGTTCTTTTTTTCACCCATCTAAAATATTTTCATTCAATTCTTCAATATTTGAGTGGAGGAACATTATTTTGTTCAACATATCCTCATTTGTGACAAGTCTATAGCGTTTGTCAGAAATAAAGTCTTTGACTGTTGAAAACACTCTTTCTGGCGCTGCACTACTTGCTGGAGTAGCAAAAATTTTGCAACTTGTTTTGTAAAGGTATGGAAACTCTTCCTTATTATTACTCCACCATTGTAAGATATTAAAATCTTCAGTAAAAGCGACGTTCATATTTTGATATCTCTGTATTTCATTATTAATGTTATCGAGTACATTAGTGCTTTGGCACGGTTCACAGAAGTCAGCAAAAATTTCATTTTCTTCTGATAACGCTAACAAGTTTTGAGTTTCTGTTGTGCTATCGTTAGCAAAACCTTTCATAACTTCCCAACAATCGTAAATTGTTTGCTGTTTTTCCGTTTCTGAAAATTGCGAGAGTTTATTTGTTGGCGGGAATAAAAATAGGGCGATGTTATGGAACTTTGAAAAATTTTGTAGAACAACTGATTGTAAAAGATCTAGCAACACGCATTTACATTTTTTTACAATTTCAGCATCATTAATATCTACTCTACACACTTTTTTTAAATGATTAATGTAGGGTATTGCTAAATGCAACGTTAGATTATTATAGTCTTCCATTTTTTTGGAGTAGGATTCGAACCGAGCTAGTAGGCTTATGAATGAGCTTAAAATGCTTAGATCCATTTCATGCATCATATGATTCTGATTTTTTTCTTCCAATATGTTGGAGATGGCAAGCCAATTCGTTTCAATAGATTTAAATAAAAAATACATTGAATTCCAACGAGTTGGGCAGTAACTTTCTAGTGCAATTTCAAAATTGGATTTCATACAGGGTTCCTTAAAATATTCCACGATTTTACTGCATCGGTTTACCAAATTCAATAATTCAGGAACTTCATTAATAGTCCTTTCAATAACATTGTGAAGAAGATGGTTTACGCTATGTATGTTATTGAGATCACGGAATGCATTGGTCATGTTTGATCCTACAGCGCTGACAATTGTTGGGTTGTCCTTTTCCAAATCACATCCGAACTCATGTAATACATTACTAATTATTTCTTTAATTTTCACATCTAAGAAAATATTTTGCTTTAATATTATTTGTTCAATGAACATATATGTATGTATGTAAATTACTTACCGTCAGACGAAACATCCTTCATAGATTTTATTGCCAGCAATCGGTTTATCACCAGTCCTTCCTTAATGTAGTGTATCGTTAGATACAGGTACGAAGTTTTTGAATTATTGTCAGTCCAAATATCTGATGTTATGCTGTACCCAAAATTTTTACACATCAAAATTTCATTTCGGACTTCTTCAATGTGGAACTCATATAGTTTTGATAAGTTTCGAGATATTGTGGTTGGATGAGGCAATAATTTGTCAATATTTACATGTTGTCCATACTTTGCACCCACTGCAATTAAAAACTCTGCCAAATTTTTAAGTCCACTGTCATCAATGATACTGAAGGGACGTCCATTTCTTACAGTCCATTCAGTTAAAATATGTATTCCCCTTTGTATGGTTTCCTCGTCAAGCTCTGGTGAATTATTTATTTTGGTTTCGTTGTTAACATCTATCTTTGGACAATTATTTTGAATATATTCGGCATTAGCTATCCGATAGCATCTATGCTTTAACAAATTGGATGTGGTTGCGTGAAATGAATAAATATTGGTGCATTTTTTACATGCAACTATGTTTTCCATTTCCTTGTCATTATCGTCTAAAACTCTAGCAAAAACGTCCCAAATCTTACTTCTGCCGCCACGTTTAGTGGAGAGCTTATATTCACCACTTTTAATTTTGGATTTCGTACTTTCGTTGACCATCTTAACTGCATTTCTTAAATCATTTGCTGATATCTACGAGTAATTTCAATAAGATTTATATTAATTAATATTGGAACTTATAAATGACTGTATCTAGAGCACATGCTTTAATACTTAACATATACACTACTGGACAAAGAAATACAAATTGAGAAAGTAATAAGGAACAATCAAAATAGTAGGGGTGTTCATGCAACGTGTTAAGTTGTCGAACCAGTCCAACTAGACTAATTCTAGTCTAGTCTAACTAGACTAAGTCTATTCTAGCTAGATTTTACTCTACAGTGTACAGGTATCTTACTGGCACCTTACTGTTTCTGACAACAGTTGATTTAGCACGTGCAAACAAAATTTAGTAAGAAATGCTAATAAGAAAAAAAATATAGAGGCACGTGGAATACCAAAAAATAAACACGTGATATGGATTTGCTGCATTTTGCTTAAAATGCAACAACCCCATATCTATGCGCCGTAAGTCCGCACAGACTTTAAAATTAGTTTATTTTGCATGGATAACGATGTCTGTTTACCCAAAAGACTACATATTTCTATATTTTCGTATTTTTAATGGCAAGGGGTAGGTCCGATACATCGGGTTGATGACAACATAGATAGAATCCTGCACAGGGAAAGTTTATTTCATGAATTGTTACTTAAAGTTTTAAAAATAAAAAACAAAAAATAATAAATTTCGTAACTATTTCATTGGCCAGTACTGTATACGCACACAAAAAGACAGAACACAAACAAACACATCACTTTTTGTACTGAATCAAAACAATTTTATATTAATCTATCACAATTATTCAGTTCAATTCATTACAACAATAATACTTACATTTTCCAAACAATCTGTTGTAGTTTTATTTGTTCTTTTATTTTCTGTTGCTCTTGTTTTCCTCATTTTTGCAATATTTTTATAATAAAGCCGTCCGTTCACTTCCCAATTTCTACACAACTGATTGCACTCATTTCATTCCATTCCATTCACTCATGTTACACATTGTTTCATTTCGTGTGTTCCGCGTGTAAATGAGCAATAAACCTAGTAATCATGGAGAGTATGAATAATATTTACCAGTATATATTTATTTAGAGAGAGTAGAACAAAAAATACATACTAAAAGTGGAAATGTAAATACACTCTTGCAGAAGTCTAGTGATAAACTGAAGATTGTTATTCATGTTGGCCAATCGTCTGCTGGGCAACATGTGTTCAAATTCAGATACTAATCGATGCTCCAATGTCCAACAAAATCTAATCACATTTTTGGGATATCATTTCAACGTTAAGATGATAAATTCAGTCCATGGGAAAAAATCAAATATGTAAGCATTGCACTATTATTATTCATATCTTTTAATGTTTTGAGAGTATGAAGACAATCACATTGTGAGGATTTGATTCTTGTGAGAACACTTTGATCCTACGTAAAACTAAATTCACTTCTCTTTAAGAATCTAAATAAAACTATAATTTATAATTTTCATTTGTTGCTTTTTGTCGTGGTTTTTAATGTAAAATATATAAATACATACATTGTTTATTTCAATATGAACTTAAGATTAAATTTTTGTAAACCTTCCACGCATTGAGTAAAGTCAGAAAATGGTATGAGTGGATTTGGCAGCCCAATAATAAATTTTATATCAGCCTTAATACAATAAATAAATCATATTCATGAGTGTAAACCAAACTTATAAACAAAATGTGGGCGATTCGTCATACCTCATCCACTTTATTTCTCAAATAAAAACTTCACGTAAAGTTCTATATACTAAAAATAATTTTAATGTTGAATCCAACACGTTAAAGGTATGAAATCCTCGATAAAACCGAAGTTTATTTTTTGTTGTCTTCGTTTTTTTTTTGCATTTTTTTTTTTTAAATATACTTAATTCTGTTACGGAAATTGCCATCGACTCTTTTAGATTTGCAACCGTGTTTTATTCTGCTCTCGCCTTTTTGGCATCGTTTCGATTATTGCCGCCAAATTTGCGCTTACGATTTCCAAAACGATTACCTCCCTTTCTGTTTTTAACAAAATCCCGTCGCTTAAGCATGAATTCAACGGCTTTTTCAAGTACTGCCTTTTCTTCCTCCTCAGTAGCTTTACGTACTGAAAGTGTGACATCATCATTTAATTTAACCTGGAATAAAGAAAGGTTAATAAATATTCAACATATTAAAGTAAGTTACGGGGCGAAGGATTTTAATACTTACTTTATTATCTTCAACCTTTTCAATGAATGTGTTGGCACTGTCCTCCTTCAGGAACCGAACAAAGCCTTCGGTTAAACCTTTATTGAAATCTACATAGGCAATTTCTACATCCAGCTTTAGATTATCTACAGCTTCGCGTATTTGTTCACGTGTCGAATCATCGGGTGCTCCCGAAAAATGTATGACAGCCGCCTTTGCCAATTCAATTGGTGCCTCCTTGTTTCCCTTGTTCTTTTTCTTATCGGCCTTTGCTTTCAGTTCCTCACGTTTAAGTTCATTGTATTCCGTTTGCCATTTGCGGAACAGCTCACGTTCCTGAAAAACAATTTTGTCCTTTTCCAGAAAAGCCTGTGCTTGTTCCTTTGTCTCGAATGTTATGAAAACGCTTCCCTTGAATTTGTACAACTTTGTTGCTTTTTCCAAATACTTGCGCATGGTGATATTGGTTACCTTCTCATAAGCATTAAAAAAGTCAAGAAGTTCAGAAATTTCCACCTCAAGCGGAAAACCTTTAACGTAAATTGTACGCGATTGTATTTCTTTGCGGCGTTCTTCATTTTGTTCGGGCAATGGACGTTCTGGATGGCGTCGCACCTTCTGTTTGTCTTCGCTAATCTCCAGTAGACCCTCGTCGGACTTTTGCAAGGCATCAACTATAACGCTAATATCTTTGCTAAGCGCAGCAAGCCGCTTGAATGTGATTAAGACAGAAAACGGCACCCAACCGCCTTCGTCTTTAGCAATTTGTGACTGCAGGAATTTATCTCGACCTAAATTTGCATCACCAAAGTAGTATTCGACCTGTCGAATTATAGCCCGCTCTTTTTTGGTCTTGACAACTTCATCATCTTCGTCATCACCGGCACCGGCACCGGCACCGACAGCAGTTTCTGCTTCCTGAACAGTATCTGTTTCCTGAACAGTTTCTGTTTCTGTTACGGTCTCTGTGGTGTCTGGTGTGACTACCACTTCGGCGGGCACTTCAGCGTTTGTATTATTAGTTTCAGTCGTTTCTGCCATTGAATAAAAGTTTTTAAATAATTCCAAGTGAAACTTTGCAAATTGAAAATTATATCCAGACGAAAGAAACTACAAGAACACGTGTGAGGCGAAGTCAAAACCAACAAACCAATGCATTGGTTTAGTGTTGGTAGATCTTTTTTGGCTTGCATTTGCAACACTTAAACATCAGCCGGATGTCCGGATGTCTGCTTTGAGTGATATGTTATCGATTACATATTTTAATCGATTTTTGAAACATGGTTAATTCTTTAAATATAAATTTATAATGTAATGAATTTATATTTACCCTCTTCATCATTATCATTATCTACTCATTTTAAATTTTTAATTGTATATTTGTAGCTTTCCTAGTTTTTCCATTCCACTTTTTCTAAAAGATTTGGTTTTGTCCATTTCTACCTTTTGGAAAAGTTTCTAAAAGGATTCATTAATTAAGATCAAGATCATATATGGTACAAATAAGGCTACTTCCTAAAAGATCAGATCAATTAATTTTGACGTCACCATAAACTTTTCGTATAAGACTGTAGGCAGTAAAGAAATCAATTGTTCCGGTTAATAATCAGAATGTAGAACCAAGAAACGTAATAAAACTACGCTACCACTATCGATAATCCTATTAATAATTTTCTTCATAAATTTTATATTCAAGTAGTAAAAAGTTAGAACACAACTTCCTTCGCCACATAACTAGAAAAAAGTCATGATAATTACAAAAAAAAAAAGGCACTGCAATGACAAACCAAAGCAAATCAAAGGAACCATTATTGTGAAAGGAACACCTCCACTCAATGGTTTATCCCAGATGAAGAAATTCAAAAAGAATCCCGTGTTGCATTATAAAATAAAATATACCAAAAGAAAATAGAAAATATTAAATACTCAAAAACTATGCCCGGATAGAATAAAATTTTTAACATTTCATTTAATTACTTACATTCATCTAACTACATCAATTAATTAACTAAATTATTATTTATGAATCCAACAACTTCATTTCTTGCTCTATGCTTCATTTTTTCTTGAAATAAAGCAAATCCTCATACATATTTACTTTTTTCTTTGGAAAAAAGTTTACCTTCATTTGTATTTATTCTTGAAAAAAACAAGACATGCCAATTTACTCGGCCATTGTGGCCAACCAAATCAATTTATCGAGGGTACTCGTTTCTTTTCGAAGGTGTTGGCTGGCCGAAGTACAACGAGATGGTGTTTGATGTTTATTTGTCGTCTGTGTGTGTGGTTGATGTGTGCTTCGCGCTGTGTGGATTAAGTTCGTAGGAATAACAAAGTGTTTAATTTAGTTACATGGTTGCTATAAATTCCTGATTTGTCTAAATATAGCAAGAAACAGAGCAAGTGCAACAAATGTCCATGGATTTCATAAATTATGACTACTCTCCCATCTGCAAATCTTTTGCAAGTTGAGTGAGTGAGAAATTCTGTGTGTGAGTGTGGGTGCTGTGCGCATTGTTGACATTGCTAATGAAATTGGGTAAGTGAATTATGGTTGTGTTTCACAAATCAAGTTTTTATTTGAAGTGTTATTTGTACTTATATGAATGAATATCTTATTGAATGAAATTCATAGACATTTTCATAGAGTTCATCCAATTGTCATTGTTGGGCTTGGCACTGCTGCACTGCTTTTAATACTGTTCATGATGAGTCAGAATGCACTATTAACTGCTACTAAAATAATATACCACAATATATGTGAGTATATATGTATATTTATAGAAACATATATGCGTCTGCATAAGAATCGTTTAAAGTGCCTTCAAATAAAAGCAACCCGGTTTGCATTATGTTTCTCCCAAAGGCAAGTCCTTTTTGTCTGCAACTTCAACTTCAACAACTCTTAACTGCCAATCCCACAGGCAAATAAAAAGAAAACAAATCTTCACAGTTTAGTTGGGGCCATGTGCAAGACCAATAATTTTTTTTTTATATGACACTTGTGGTATGGTATAATATGCGCCTGCGGTTAAGCAGCAAACAACAAACATCACCACCACCACCACCCAATGTGTAGCAATAGGAGTATAGCTAGCCTGGCTGCAACCTGCTGCATTCGTTATTTATTGTTGCAACGAAGTAAGCACACAATAGCACAATTGAGTGTCATTGACGCTGCTCCCGACGTCGCCACCGCTTCCGCCATCGTCAAGAAGAAAATGCTGTTTATGCCATAAGGTCAATAGAACCTTAACGTCAATGACTAAGAATAAGAAAAAGAAAGAAGATTCCTGTAACTTTTTTTCATTTTTTTTGTTTTTGTTTTTAAATCTTTGCTTCTAAGCTTCAATGTATTTGTTTGTTTACTATAGGCAACTTTGGTACTACTATGTACATAGTATATTTATGCAAAGAAACGACAAGGGAGGAGATGAGCTTCATAAAGAAAACTTCGATGTCGCCATCGCTTCGTTTGTGAAGTGATGAAAACTAAAGCAAACAGGAAAGCATTTCTCTCATACCACAAAATAAAAAAAAAAAGAAAACCACTACCCTATCCGGTACTGCACTACATGGTAGTCTCCACTTATTTTGGTTTCTTGCCAAAAAGAATATAACCGCTTTATTCTTGATTTTGATTTTGATTTCTGTATAAGAACAGGCGGCAGGCAGCAGAGAGTTGCTTTTTGCTGCTGCATAATGAAAACATTTTTTTTATGTATACAATTTTGTTTTTAGAGAAATTTTACACAACACACACAACTCTTCATTTTTATAGTCGTAGTCGTCGTCGTCGTCGTCGTGGTCTGGTCGTCTGTGTTGTTGTGCTGTTAATGATATCTTTTAAGAGCATCATCATCATCAGAGGAGGTGGAGATCTATTTGAGACGACCTCATTTAGTGCCCCAAAAAACCCATTGCGTGCGCTTTGATGATGAAGAAGGCCTCAGGGGCGAACTCATTATTATTCTTTAACAAATTTCAAATGCATTTTCTTCTTGACTTGATTAATGGGAAAGAGATGAGATGAAATGCACACGAGCGTGTTTATGTATAATTTTTTTCAATATGCGCATTTCCGGAAGCGCCAAAGACAGCGACAACAAATTCCCTGATAATCTCTAGACAGAAAGAGTATTAAAGTGAATGAAGTCATTGAGTGACATGATTTGATTTAGTTGGATTGGGTTGGGTTGGGTTGGATTGTGTTCCTTCTGTGTGACACCTTAAACTGTCAGTTTTATTAAATTCAGCCTTAATCTGACCTTTGACTGCATTGTGGTTTTCAAGTGCGCTGCGCACACCCATTAATGAACAGCAACAAATCTGAATTTGTATCTATCTACTCCCACTCGCTCAGTCACTCAATTTAAACAAATGTTTCCGGCGCCACATAATCAACTAAGCGTGCTTATGTTGTCATTTTATGTTGTTGACTTTAATGTTTCTTTTTCCTCCAGTCTGTTTGCCAATGTGGTGGTGACTGCTGCCCGCATGCAGTTTAATCCAATTAAAAAATTTAAATGATATTTTTTGTTTGTTAAATTTTTCTAAATTCTAAAGAAACTACCGCGCCGTGCCCACTTTTCCAATACACCATGACAACAGCAACAACAACCCACATATGATCATTTGTTATTGTATATGCCAATGCTCGCGCTTTTGCTCTTCATTTACAATACCCCAAGTATTGTACAACATATGCGCATTGCTCGAGATCTCTCTCTCTCTCTCTCTCTCTCTCTCACCTCATCACTTGCTCTGATGCTCATATGAATGTCGTTTATAAAAAACAAAATTTTTCCCTGATTTTGATTTTGTCACCGCTGCCGTTTTGGTCAGTGTCGCAAAAGTGAGTGAGCAATGAACGCGCGAATAATACAAAATCCGCACAGAATAATTTTCCAAACAAAAAAAAAGTAAAAGAATTTCTACAATACCATATACTACATATTTTCCATATTATAGTATAAATTATAAGAATTTTAAATGCATTCGCAAATTTCGTGGATATTCCAATGATGATGGTGCTGGTGATGATGTTGATCATCATGTTGTTGACCTTGTTTTCTTTTCATATATTATAAGATTAAGGAAAATGAAATCAAATCATAAATGATAATTGAAATTTAAAAAAGTGTTTTCCTATAAACGGAAGTTAAGCAGCCGCAAAGTCTAACGAACCTAGTACATAAATGAATGAAACATTTCGCGTGTTTTGCCTTTGTAAAAACAATAAAAATTTCTTGTGGTTCATTTTTGGCAACGTCAATTTTTATTTTTAGCCTTTTTTTTGTGTATAATTTTTCTCGAAAAAATAAACATGTTTTTGTTTCAATATTTCATTCATTTTGTTGTGTTGAATCAGTGATGAGGAGAGCAAAGCAAAATTGTCCCAATATGAGTAGAAAATTGAGTTTTCAATCCAATGAAACTGAAAAGGAAATACTTATAAAGACAAATTTAACAAATTTAAGAATTTCTTGGAAAAACCATTTTGTAATTTTTTATTTATTTTTATTTGAATATTTTCATATTAATTGCTTAGCATTTTAAATGGATTTTCAAATATATAAACACAAGTATTTTCTTATAAATGAAAATGTTATTGATTTACTTAAAAATTTACGTATTTTTTTTTTTTATGATGTTCCATTTAAGTGAAATCCATAATCTTGAACTGTCTTATGAAGAGAAGTCGCCATATGGCCATCATCGTACATGAATTTTCCTCAAATATTTTATTTAAAATTTTTCAAATATGTGTGTTAATGTGTTTTTGCTTTATTTTTTTTTTTGGTGTGAAAAGTGTGCCCCCGGCATGATGATGATGATGCAGTAGTAGTAACAAGCAATAGAAATTCATTAAATTTCATTGAGTTAAGCATTCCATTTTCATGTTGTATATTGTATGTATGTATATGTAGTAGACATTTGTCCAAATTGTTGATTTTTCAAGTTCAAAATCATTTCTTTGTTTCCTTTTTTTAAATTTGCAGTTTGAAATTAACAACAACAACAGCAGCAACAAACAAGAAACCAGAACCTGAACAGTGTTGATGTTAGATCAGTCAAAATTATAATCAACAACAACAACAACGAATAGTAATTAGAAGAACAAACAAATAAATAGAAAAACAAATAACAAGAACACACACTGGCTCAAGTTACTAGTAATAAAATTGTTGACCATGGAACAACCATTGATTGTACAGGCCGAATACTCATTCAAGGGTGGCAACAACGATGAACTTTGTTTTAAGAAGGGTGATCTCATCACTGTTACACAACGTGAAGAGGGTGGCTGGTGGGAGGGCACCCTTAACGATAAGACTGGCTGGTTTCCCAGCAATTATGTTAATGAATATAAAGCACCATTACCCATCACTGAGACAATAAGACCACCGGAAGAGATACAGGAATATCGTTCAGTGGTACTAAAAGATTTATTAGACTCAGAACGTGCACATGTCGCCGAATTGCAAGGTTTACTTGAGAATTTTCTGGAGCCAATGCAACAAACACAAATGTAAGTAAAGTAACAAAGACTATAAAATGAATAGACTGGACGCTTCTTCTTCATTCATATCTCTGCATTCTTAACAAAGAGAGGACTTTTTCCAGTCTATAAAATTTCATAGTCTTTGATAATAAACTTTTCATTGTATGCTTCAATATTTGTTCTTAAAATCTCTCAGACTCACCCAAGATGAATACGCTCAGTTGATGTGTAATTTTGTGGAGATTGTTAAAATACACGAAGAATTGTTAACACAAATCGAGGAATGCAACGATCGTGTGGGTAAGCTCTTTCTGACAAGTGCCCCCTTGATGAAGAAAGTTCATCAGGCCTATTGTGCTGCGCATCCCAAAGCCATTGTCATATTAGATAAATATAAGTAAGTAAACGAATGATATTTAAAATTTCGTAACAATTCAACTTATACATTTCATATTTATGCAGAGATGAATTGGAGAAATATATGGAACGGCAGGGTGCTGCTACACCTGGTTTGTTGGTACTCACTACAGGTCTTTCGAAACCCTTTCGCCGTTTAGATAAATATTCTGCCATGTTACAAGAACTCGAACGTCATATGGAGAGCAGTCATCCTGATCGTGGTGATACACAAAGAAGTGTTGCCGTTTATAAGGATATTGCTGCAACATGTTCAGCAACACGCAGACAAAAGGAATTAGAATTACAAGTGCTGACAGGACCTGTACGTGGTTGGCAAGGTCAGGAGTTGAGTACGTTGGGTGACATAATACATATGGGCAGCGTTGCTGTCGGAGCAGATCATCGTGATCGTTATTTTGTGTTGTTTCCACAAACTCTGCTTATATTGAGCGTTAGTCAACGTATGAGTGCCTTTATCTATGAGGTTTGTATAGGATAGTAGTACATATAGTATTAAAGGGGAAACTATGTAATTTCTTTTTATGTTCGACAGGGAAAACTTCCTCTTACTGGTATCGTTGTGAATCGTTTAGAAGATACAGATACTTTGAAGAATGCCTTCGAGATTAGTAGTCCATTGATTGAACGCATTGTTGCGGTTTGTCAAGGACCAAATGAAGCTAATAAATGGGTTGATTTGCTGACAACACATAATCTAACAATGCCCATTGGCATCAAGCGTCAATTGAGTAATTTGAGTAATTCATCGCTTGGCGGTAGTGGCTTATCTTCAGCTCATGTAAGTACAATGAATTTTAATTGATTTTTCTCAGTATAAAAAGTGACTGTCCTCCCACTCCATTTATTTCAACAACACCACCAACTTTCTTCTCACATTTTTATCATTGATTTGTCATTTATAATTTTTATTAAAAAAAATAAAAAACGTTTAACAATTGAGCAGCAATCGAGCAACCATAATCTGGACCAACGTGGCTATTGCACGCGTTTTTCGCTGTGCGCCTATTATGCGTCGCCCATCACTACCAACACCTACAGTACCAATCCTAATGCCGCATCCTATTGCATAACACTGCCACCAAGTAACTATCCGCCCACCGCGCCCTACGCTAAACTCAGTGAGCATTTTGCGCGTCTCGTCAAGGCGGGAAAACTAAAAAGCTCCATTGTGAAAATGTTGCTCTACCCACAAGCACGTCAGAGTATTGATCTCAAACTTATTGCGTTGCGTAAGAAACGCTGTCATAAAGCCTCTGCCAAATTACTCAACCACAAAAATAGTACATTTGATACACAAGACTCCGGGCATTCAGAATTGGAACGTCAAGATGCCTTCGAACTGCGAACGGACTCGGAGTTCGATTATGATGATATTGGTGATTGCATTGATTTAGACTCTGCCAGTTTAGCTAGTAATTCGGATCCCTTTGAGTATGTGAAATTTTATAAAAATCGACATGATTCCATTTATGATTCTTCGACGGGTACCTTTGTTGATCATGGCGGTAGTGGCGGCAAGAGTCGTCACTGTTCATCTATAAATCTCATTAAACTTAATTCGGATAGTTTAGAAGAGTGTAATGACATTTCTGCACCACAACACCTTAAGAAGGAATCGCTTGTGATTGGCTCAAAGGCTTTACGTGCCTTGGCACGCAAATCAACAGAACGCTATTCTAGTGTACATACTTCGACAGCAACTTTAGAAATTGGTGGCACAAGTATAACAAATATTGTAGAAGAGCATCCAAGTGATGATGACTTTAGTAGTGCCTCTACTAAGCCACCTTTATCCCTACAACAACAAAGTTCAGATGCTTCTTCTGCATATGGTGGACGATTGGGTGGTGCCTTTACGGCATGTGAAAATCTTGCGAATATACATGATGACCTCAGCATGACTTCGGAGGAACCTGACCGCGATCCTAAGCCCAATACCTTGGGTTCGCCAACAGCGGAACGTCATAGTATGCCAAGCATTTTTGTTGGCAATCGTTTTAATCGTTGCTCGAATACTGAAGTCTATGTGCCAGTATGGCGTAATCGATCTGCCGATTTGCAGCATAATCAAAGTACCGAAGGTGCTGACGATGTAAATCCTACTATGTCCGAAGATGGAGTTCATTCCAGTTCATTGGATTTACCTGCTGCATGTCGCGCTGCGCCAGATAAGTTGCAAGCGGAATTACTCTATAATTATGATGAAAGCTGCCTTAAACAACAGGAGCAAACTGGAATTCATCAACCATATGAAGAAGACTCCTCTTTTAATAAACATATAAAGAAACTGAATAAACATTCACATAAATCTGATTCACCTGTTGTGGTAGCATTGTCTCATAATGGTTCAACTGCAGAGCTCTGCATTGATGCACGATGCAGTGGCAACAGTAGCAGCAATAACAATAATAATGCGGAGTCTAATCCGAACCGGAATTCCATTCGACGCTGTGTTAGTTATCAATATTTGCAGATGTCCGGCGATGATCCATCCAGTTCTTCGATGCAGCAGCAACGAGAACAGCACATTCCACAACCATCACGATCACTCCGAGATATATACCAAGATGATGCAGATCCCCATAGCAAGTGTCGATGTTGTGAAAATTCTCAGTGTCCCAGTCCTCGTTCAAGTGACTCTGGCATGGCAGGTAGCTGCACAATCGCTTCACCAGATCCACCAAATCCAGAGGCTTGCTATGAACCATACTATGCCGCAGGTATCCGTTTAGATACTCCCAACACAGTTGATTCTGTTGATGCGGCAACAACACGTTTCGATGTTTGCGGTACATTCCGCGAAAAGTTCCTTACGCCAGAGATTGCACAAGATACGGTAGATACAGGTAGCATACAAGCAGCTGAAATAGAGGAACAATCAATTCCGGAAACCAAACCTATTATCACTACTAGCCAACAATTTCAAATTAATACAAAAAGTATTTATATTGATGCATCATCAGCTTCCATGGATGAAATGCAAAATACATCAACCGTTGCAGATGCAAAAAAATTACAATTCACATCAAGTTCTGCTGGAGAATTGTTAGAGCTAAATGAACCGGGTGCTATGTTTCGTTCTGGCATGTATGCGCACTGGTGGAAGAAGGAGAAACTCCCACCAGAGATTGTACGAGGCATTGCTTTTGCATACAACAAAAGTCTGCCATCGATGCAAAGCAGTAGTAAGGATTCTAATTGCTCCGTTTGTTCCAGTTGTTATTGTTCAATGGGTGCAAGTGGCTTCAGTGAAGGTGCTATGTATTGTGCTATCTGTCAAAATTGTGTGGATTACTATAACAATGTGTCTGCGGATACAAACACCACGACGACAACAACGACTACATCTTCAACAAGTTGTCCCCTGTGTTGCAGTGAATGTGGTTCAAATGATGAAAGACGCTCTAAAGTGGCAGCCTTACCTGTGTATTCTTCGATTGATTGTCCCATTTGTGCGGCACGAATTAGTGACAGTGGTGGTGCTGAAGGAATCGGCGGTGCAGCAGCTCTAGCAATCGAAGAAGGCAAGCAAACTGAATTGAGTTGCCGAGACGCATCAAGTCCATTGTTGTGGACTTGGTGCGTATGGCCAGCGTTTGTGCACGTGTTGTTGGTTTTGTGAATTCGTTACCATTCATACTTCATAAACCTAATCTTATATCAAAGCATTCAAAGATTTGGTCTTAATACAAACAAAAATTTTCCATTCATGCACATCATCAATCAGCTGCTTAAAAGATCAGTCATTAAGACGGATAAATAAACAGACAGACAGACATTCAATTTATCAAGAATCAATTATTACTCAAGTAGCCTAGCCAATCAAGAATCAGTTGTGACTTTGCTGGACTTAACTAATCTAACATATGTGACATGATCCTTTCGAAAACGAATTTCAAAACATTTTATAACTTTCACACCACAAACGCATTCAATTTGCTTGATTTGCGCTTTGTTCCGCTCAGCTATGTCTCATTTTCTTTGTTCACGTTCACTTCTTAAATTTCCGTCAGTCCGATGCGACTAACACGAGACAATGTCGCCTTTAATTATACAAAATTCTTATATTTTATTGAGTTAATCTATACTAATCCATCTAAAGTGTGTGTGTGCGCTCTTAACATCCTTTAATAATTATTCTTTTTGATAATTTTTTACTTTTAGATGTCACCACCCTCGAGCCACAGCCTGCACCTTCCACAGAATCGAGGTACAAATCCACCGGCCCTGCCACCAGTGGCAGCACATCAAAGTCAAGCGGCGGCAGCGGCGGCTGCACAAGCAGCAGCGAATGCGTCGATGTCACAACACAAACGGAGCCTATCGTTCAATCATCATCTCAGTTACAACCAATACACGCACACTCAACCTCCACAACATCATCATCATCCACCACAACCACCAAGTCTATCAAGTCATCAGGCGGCCCTAAGCCACAAATCAAATTTAGTCCAGATACCAAACAATATTGTGAAGACGGCAGTGCCGGGAATAACGCAAGTGGTGGAAGCAAGCATGCAACAAATAGTAGCTCCAGTAGTGGGGGGGCTAAACGCAAGGAAAGGAAATACAAAAGGTTAGTATAGCATACCATACCATGTTGTGATGTGTGAAATTTGTTATTCTTTAATCAAATCATATAATTTTAGCTAATTGGAGCATTAGTTGCCTGCGTCCAGCGCCACCATTGCGTCCTAATCTACTTAAAGTAAGCACTCAAAGCGGCAGTGGTAGCAGTAGTACTGGTGGTGCCAGCAGTTCCAATGCATTGTCTAGTTATTGTAGTGGGCGTAAGACTCAGCCAACCTTTGAAGAGGATGCTTTAGTGTTGCGAGTTTTTGAGGCATATTGTGCGGCATATCAGAGTAGCACACGGAATACGATACACTCGGGTAAGTTGTATGGCCAACAACAAGGCTTTTCTTTTTATTATTGTATGGTATTTAGTTGTTAAGTTTTTGTTTGCTCTACTCTACTCTACTCCTCATATACATAGACATAAATATATATCAATCTACATTATTTTGTACATATATACTACTCACACACCCACACACACACATGCATATGCTATCATAGATTCACAAAATCGCTAAACAACTAAAAACGGTGCAGTTAATACAGATTAACTGCACAGTTTGTAACGATTAATTGTAACAAATGTAATGCAGTTAATACGAAAAAACCAAATCAATTATACCTACAAATGTATGTCATGCAGAATAAACTGCTCAGTTATTGTAGCAGAAACTGCACAGTTGATTCAAAAATTCATTGCTTTAAAAAATTTGTGTGAAATTTTTTTTTATTTAATTTTTATTTATTTACAAAATAATTTGCATTAAATGGAGAAATTACTAAAATTAGAAAAGATTGTAATTGCAATAAAATTCGTATATTATTTAGAATTAATTAACAGTTGCTTTTATAATTAAGCTAAAAAATATTAATTAATTAATATATATATAGTTTATTTAAAAAACAAAAAATTCTTTTAATTATAATTTTCATTAAAATTGAAAATGTAAATGGCTAAGATTTGTAACCCACACACAACCACACACACCCATACAAACCAATATAGTAACAAATTATAATTTATTTTTGTTTTTTATTAATAATTGAGAAGGAAATTGCAAAAATTGTATTATTTTTTTAATGAAAAAAAAAAACAAGAATTGTAACGAGTTTAATTTGTAAACGCTTATTTTCATCACAACAACCATTACCAACTTTCATGATCTCATCATCATTATCATCAACAACAACAACAGACATAATCTTGGCACTCCTCATCTGGCGGTTTAATAACACATACATATAATTTTCTCAAATCCATATACCCATTGTTATCCAGTTATGATGATTCTATGTATGTCCATTCCTGTCCTAATTGGTTTGCTGTTATCATTTCTAAAACAAAACCATGTCTAACATGTCCTGAAACTATGCAACAATTGTGAAGAACACAACAACTTTAGTTGGGAAGTATTGAAAGTAATAGAACAATAAGATCTTTCTCAGTTGAAATACCTGAAGCTTCAAAAGCAAACATGATTCTGAAATCAAAACCAATTTAAGAACCACTTTTTTGTAACAATGAATTTCTATCAATTTGAATTTGACTTATTTTGACCTCTTACTTTCCTTTACCAAAAATTAAAAGAAAGATACACGATATGCTTAATCGTTTTTGTTTATTTAAGCATTCCTTATGTATACTACAGGGTGCGCCATCTTTTATGTCGGTATGTAAACATTGAATAACTTCAACATTTGTCAACCGATTGACTTGATTGAACATGTCTTTGAAACGTCAATTCAGTACAATTGTAACCATGAATCGCTTCACAACGAAAACAACTAACCGAAATAGTGACACTGTACATTGAAAATAGTAGTTCATTTGTGTTAACTCAACGTGCATATCGTCGCCGTATGACAACACTATTCGAATTATGTTGAGCACAAGACAGTGGAAGATTGTCAACATACCATTCATCAACGACCAAGACGTTGTAATGAACTGGATGAAGTGGTCAGAGTTGCCCAGAATCCATAAAGTGTCATATCGGTACCGCGCTCAGCATTTTAGCGTCAGTGGAATCACTTTTCGGTTTATTTTGAAGGATGATTTGCATTTGTTTCCGTATAAAGTGTCGACAGACCGTCCACGTTGTTTGGAATACGGATAAACAGTCACTCGTCTGGTTGACACTGAAACTGATTTTTGGAACATAATTTTGATGACGGACGAGTCACACTTCACACTCTCTGGCGGTGTTAATAAGCAAAATTGCCGCATTTGGGGAACATAAATTCCACACGAGATCCATGAAACACCATTGCATGACCAAAAACTGACTGTTTGTGCCAAAACCTTCATTGGGCCATATTTTTTCAGTGCAAACAAAACAGTCGATGGAAATCGATATCGGTACATGTTGACTCATTATGTCTGCCTGCAAATGCGTGAAAAGGGTCTTGATGGGCACCTTTTGCTATTGCCAAAAGAGGCGGCTACCTAATTGATGTTGTATTCAAAAACTAGTCCAAATAAATTGCAAAGGACCAAATATAATAAAAATACCTCACATATAAAAATCGGTTCAAGGTTATTGTTATTCAATGATTACATACCGACATAAAATATGCCACAACAATATAGTAAAAAAAAAAAATAATAATATGTCTAGACCCATATAATACTTAACACCAACCAAGTCAATGAAACAAAAAATTCCTTATGCTGTACATTCGTTTATGTTTTTCTCAGCTTTTCTGTTTATTTTTTGTTTTCTTATATTATTTGTTATTTATTGTTGTCATTTTGATTTGATTTTTCTACTTTTGTTTACCACCACAATTCAACTATTAAATCTTGGTTTCAGTTTTAATGGTTGATCTATCATCATTATCATGATTTTTGATTTGATGTTGTTATTTAATGTTGTTCCTTATTGTTTCCCCAGTTTATCATATCTTATTTTTGTGGTTTCGTTTTTTTGTGATTTGGTTTTTGTTCTTTGTTGTTGTTGTTCTTGTTCTTGTTGTTTCGTTTTACTGCAATTTCATTTTCTCTCTCTATATTTGTCTATTTTTTTCTTCTCTCTCTTATCTACTTTTGAACAAAATAAAAATGCCCATTCCAACAACTCCACCGATCGACAGCACTACAACCCTGGACGCCATGTCTGCCCATACGTGGTGGTAAATTGAAAACGAGCAAACCCTTCTCCACATCAAATCCTCAGCTACCATTTCTTGGTAATTCTCCACATCACAATGCTGCAACTGCCAATCATCAGCAGCAGCAACACCAACAACAACACTTGGGTCAGAATTCAACAAACAGTCTAAACTCATCTTATATTTGGCGTGAGGCAAGTCCTAATAATTTTAATCTTTATTCGAGTTCTGTGTCATCATTGAATACGCATAGCGTCATGGGCTATCGTTATTCACTAACGGGTGCTGGTGCTGTTGGAACACAAAGTGGCAACACACCTGGTGGTCCTACGATTATGGATTATCAACGTGCTTTATCCGAAGAACGTGCAACACGGAAATCTCTTAATCGCCTCAAAAGTGGTTTTGGTTCTGGCTATGATAATATATTTATGACGCCATTATTGCCACGTAAAAATAAACCGAGCCCAAAAGTAGTTAAAAATGTCTTTCAACCAAATCAAAGATCACCGACAATGATGAAACGAGGAGGGGGAGTGGAAGCACATCAGCAACAAGCAACTCTTACGAAACAACAAAATGCAACAGCATTGCCACATCCTGGCCTATATGATCGACGTTTGAATCGCTCATTTGAGACATCAACTTCACGTCGTTATGCAGGATATGGTGCGGGTTATATGATGAACTGCGGTGGCTTACGAGCAAGTGCCTTTCAGCATAGCGAACCACATCTAACCGGTGATAATGAGACAGATGACAGTGGTGATCATGAACATCATCGAAGTGGGTGTGGTGCAGCTTTATTGGGCAATGGACAGCAGAGCGGGAGCGGCGGCGCATGCAATGGTGGTGCCTCGGATAGTAGTGGTGGTGGCACTGGAGATCAACAACGACAATCGGGTAGCTGGTGTTGCGGTAATTTTGTCATGAAACAATGGCGTAAAATCAACAACTATTGAGTCAAGCATCACAACGCAAATGCATTTGTTCATCCTAGACGCATTCATGCATTCATATGCAATCACATGGTTGTTTGTCAGTCATATATTACAATAATTATACAATACTATACAATTCAATTTTTACTCGTACATACATACAAACATACATAATGTGTTATGTAGCATGTTTCTAGGCGCTGCTACAATTGCCTGCTCAGCTATCCTTGTGCTGCTGCTTCTGATGTTGATGATGATTATGATGATGCTTATTATTTAATAATTATACTTATATTTATTGTATATCAATGTTTTATTCTCTCTATCAGTGTAATAACCTCCTGTATTGCGTATTCTTCGTGTGCCTTTTAATTACATAATTTTATTATTTGTTTCTTTGTTTTCTTGATCAAAAGTACACGTTTCTATATCTAAGATTATTTACCATTTACTACTACTTACCTACTTATATGTGTGTAACACATTGTTCAATTAATTATTATATTATCTTTATGTACTACTATCTTTCTGTCGTCTATTGTATGCCTTCAACTACTTACTATATTTCTGTTCTAATGTGTGTGTGCGCGCTCTTTGGAATCTTAGCCAAATACTATAATATTTTAAATGTGTTTCAGTTCGATGTTATACTATATAAAAATATTAATCTAGAATTTATAATGATTAAGTCTTAATTTAGGTTGAAAACCTAGTGCTATATACATACTACCTATAATAACCTTTTGTGAGTATTTATTAATACAAAGACTAACTTAAAAAGACTAGTTTCTTATGATATTTTTAAATTATAATTGATTATAAAAATAATCAAAAAGAAAACCAACATTTTTGCCTTAGAAAATCCCCATTTTTTTACTATGTAATAAGTAATTTAGTGAATTGGAATATTGGAAAATATTACCAAACTTAAAATAGATTAGCAAGAGATAAAGTAATCAGTGCAATACGAGTATAACAAGGAGGCATGCTATATACTATTATAAATTTATTTAATGTTATTTTGAGCTTTTTAGAATTTTTTTTATTTATTTTACATATTTTTTATTTATCTTCTTTTAATTGAGGCTTAAGAAATGCTTGTATAATTTATAAAAAAGTCTAGAGAAAAAAAAACACTTGATTCAGGGACTATGGAAATAAGTAAACTTCATAAAGAGCTCACCAAATTTTATATTTGATGGTTATAGTAGATACTGCCCCTATCAATTTTGTGTAACAACATCTTCATATTTCTTTACAATTTGAAAATCCTTATAATAGAAAGTAAATAGCACTAATTGAAGGAAATAAAGTTCTATTGCTCAAAAACTCAGTGACTAGTCTACATACATACAGACAAACAGATGGACATTATCAATTTCATTAAATCATTGTCCTTTCAAAACATCACTTCAGTGAAATTCATCGGAAAAAAAATTTAACATAAGTCAATAATTTTTCTAAACTATTTATTTTGAAACCGGCATAAGTCACAATCCGTAATGAAAAATGGTGATTTTTCAATGACTAAATAATGAAAATAATTTATACTAAGACAAATATAAGTATCATGGGGTAACAAAAACAAGTTAATCTTCAAGAAAGTTGGCATCAATATTTTTAAACATGTTAAAATGCAAACCCTTAAATATCTCGATTTAAAAACAAAGTGACTTATGCCACTTTCAGAATAATCGGCTCATATGGTCCGTATTAAAACTTTGCTTTGGCAAGTTTGTATTTCACTTATTTTATAAGCGGCAGTGTTGCCCCTTATTCCTTTAAAAACAATGGCAGTAATATTCCAGTCTTGTTGAATTTTGTATAGAGCTAGTCTCCTTCTTCCACATATCGGAGGATTCACTAGTAAATTTGCCATATTCTGATCTACAAAATCATTCCCACCATTCCCACAAAGAATCAAAAATTGTGAGCGATTTATCAAGTCTACTTAACTTCATAGTTTTTCTAAAGCTGATTAATGTAACAAAAATTCTGTTCCAATATTCAAAATATATATTTAATGGTCAAAAGAATGATTGAACACAATGTAGATTACAAGATTTTTTGTTTTATTAGAAACCTAGAATACAAAACTGTTAATAAACTATTCAAACATATATCAGTTCCTCCCATAATAGTTTCTTAAAACAATTTTATTAAAAAAAAAAATTTAAAAGCAAATGTTTTTGTATTGCGCTTAAGACTAAGTCTTGACATAGTACTTCACCATTTTCCAAGTAATTACAAACAAAATAAAAAGAAAAAAAGATATAAACAAAACAAAAATTGAGCACTAAAATTTAAAATAACAATTAAGGCTTTGCGTCCTTCCGTCCACTGCTTTACACAGAATTTATATACATTATAATACATATTTTATATAGACAGCCAGCCATATATACATACATGCATACATATGTATTGCTACGATTATATTTTCAAAAATATTGTAATTCGATCAATGTATGGTATATCAATACAAATATTTTGTAAAACTTACTTTATTTGCGCTTCTTAGCTCAATTATACTAAATAAAAAAAGAAACTATAAAAATCAAAAGTAAAAAATAACTAAATGTCAACGAAAATCAAAATATGATACAAAATGCAAAAACAAAAAGAAAAACTGAGTTTATTAGAATTTTATACTTAATTGAAAAACAAATTATCTGCTTTAATTGTTAGTGATAATTAAGAATAATAATGATAATTTATTGTTTTGCAAATTTACTAAAAAAATATGAAATAAGAAAATATATTATATTTGTTGTAAATTAATCAAACATTTTATAAGTGTTTGAATGTGTGTAATCTGTTGTCTAACAAAAAAATATTTATCTTTACATATATACTATTATATACTTCACATATATGTATATAATTATGTATCTTTATACCTATACATTATTTGTTTGTTTTGTTTATTTTTCTATATATTCAAAATGCAAATCAATAAAGCAAATCATTTTACATTTCTATAAAATGGCATCGTTTTTTCCATCTCTTTAATACTACTACTACTATATGAAAATATATACTTACATATCTCTCTATTTATTTATTTTTACTATATTCATGTGTCAATGTTTATAGCTTAGAAAAGGAAAAGTGCAATCAATTTTATTATTTATTTAATTTAATTCAATACAAAAAAAAAATTAGCTGACTTTAGCAAACAATTTTTTACTTTATGTTAATTTTAGCTTGCATTATTTCAATATTCATATTTTATTTTATAAGTATTTTATTTAAAAAATCCATAAAAACTAAATGTGTATGGTTTTTGGTAAATTCTGAATATAAAAGATTTTTCAAAATAAATTTAGTTTTCAATCAAGTTAATTTTGAAAAAGCAACAGATCAATTTCTTTAAATTTTAAACAATTTATAATTTGTTTACATTACAATTGATCCATTGCTTAACTTGTAATAGTCATAAACCTTAAATAGACATAAATACACAATCTATATCAACACATGTGTATATAACACTGAAACACATCCATCTTCCACATATAAACATTCATACATATCACATCCAAAATATCATAATTAAACTTATATGCACCAAAACACTTTCTCATCCATATCTTTGTTTCGTTTCTACCTATTTTGTTCCCACAAAAAAAAAAAAAACCTCATTTACAGGTCTTGAAAATGAAGATATGACGCCAACTCTGCGGCAACTATGGACTGCCATACGTCAAATGCAACAGGATATGTCTCTAATAAAGCAACAAATCAACGAGGAACGTGCTCTGCGTGTTAATCTCCAGCAATTGCTTATGCAACATCTTGAGGCAGGCAGCGTAAATAGTACAAATACTCCAAAATGTTGACTATGTAAATGACGATGATTATGATAATGATGATGATGAACCACCAAAACCATACAAATGATAGTTATCACTCCTATATATATAGTATATAGTATATATATGAGTATATGAGTGAATAGCAAATCAGAGTAACCCATAGCACAGCAGCCACCACCGATTTAGCAGCCATTTTATTGTAGTAATTATTAATATACTTACTTATTATATGGTGTCAATTAGTATTTAGTTTAATTTGTACCAAAAAAAAAAAACGGAGATTTACGACGACAATATGCAAATGTGAGAGATCAAATTCAATTGATCATAGAAACTTGAACAACTTTATGTACTATTATATATCATTTAATGTAGTATTCTTTTTGTAGTATGCTACACGTATTTTAGCATCATTTAACAAAATATTTAACACATCTATTTGTTTTAAAAAGTGTAAAAAATTAAGAACGAAAGATTATTTTGAGTGAGAAAAGAATTTATAAATTTTGATTACATAGGAAAATATAAATTAACTACAAAATTATTGTATTGTAGTTCAAAAGCAAATCAGTTCCATTTCGTTTATATTCATATATGATCAATTAATAGCCGATTTTTTATCCCTCAACTTAAATCAACAGTTTTATGAATTCATTTAGTTCAAATTAATTGATTAAGTTTTGATGAAGAGATATTTAAAAACAAAAATATTTATAACTCATATAGAGTTTAGTCTTAATTTTATAATTAAACAATTAAACTGGACAAATGTTTACATACACCCTCGACAAAAAAAAGCCGCATTGTAATTTTTTTTTTTTAATTTTTCATAGTTTGAGGAAGTAGAAACATTATAAAAATTAATAAAATTTGGTAAACATTTCATTGTAATTATTTTTCGGTTAATTTGCAACAAAATTGTGAAAGATACTGTTTAAAAATTATTATTATTTATTTGCGAAACTTCAACCATTCTAAAAGAGATCATTGGAAAAGTAAGAAAATCTAAGAATGTTCAAATAAACAATTAATTTTCTGTTACAGTTATTCAAATAAGTTTATTTTTGATGAGGTAACATATCGTTTTATGAATTGACTTTAGTACACTTTCAACTTATTCGGCATGGAAGTAAATAAATCACTCAAATACAACGATCTAATGTCTTCAAAACAAACTTCTTGAAAGCCATAGTGTTCGGCTTCTTCTTTTTAATTTTGGTTGACATTGTAGCCCCAACATTTTCAATTAGATTGAGGTCTGGGCTGTTTCCCCACCAATCCAAAGAAATTAAGCCCAAATCTTCCTTAAATTTTGCAATCTAACGTTACAAAATATTGTATTGAACTCAAAGAATGTGGTTAGATGGCATGCAATCACAGTATTACTTACAGAGAGTACACGATGACGAGGTGTGACGGTGTTCTACCACAGATTTTAAACTTGGTACAACTCCGTCGAGTATAATATTTTTCCACATTAATTGATCTAGCATATAAATAAACTCTGTTTTGTATTTGACAATGCATCCCCATATCACCACATAGGGGGAATGCTTGACAACGGGTACAATCAAAAAATAAAAAAATTGCAAGCGGCTTTTTTTTTTGTCGGCAGAGTATTTATAAATCTTTTGTTGTGCATAAAAGAATTTATGAAGGGTCACAACACAAAATTTGCCATTTTTCTAGAATATTTATTTATAGAAATTTTCAATTTAGGATATTTAAGTTCCAAAGAAAAAGAAGATTAGATAGGAAAATAATAGCTTAGAAAGAACAAAAACTTTGAACAAAATACTATGATTTTATAAGAGCTTTTGTTGTACCGTTTGCAATAATATTTTATTTGATACACAAAATTAGTTAAGACAAAATATTAACATTTTTCTATTTCTCTTTGATTTCTATTATCATTATTATCTTTCTGTTTCTCCTTACCCATAGAAAAATCAGTTAAAAATTCTAAAATAAAATATCACAAAATTGCCAAATAATATTGAAAGACACATCAAAGTCAATCAGTTTGAAAATTATTCCTATTGTATTTATATGGTAAATCATGTTGTATTTTCTTTGGGATTCTAAAATTCTTAATATGTGTGTGTGTTGTATAGAATATGAGCTTTTGAGCAACTTAGAAAACAATTATAGAATCAATTAAGGAAATGAAGGAGGGAGGGATAGCTCTTGTGTTTCGCAAGCAACGATGTGAAGGTAAAAATCTTTTTAGAACAAAAAAAGAAAAGAAATCTTATTAAGCTCAACGACGAATTACTATAATTAACTGAACTCAACGAAAATTAATTAAAAGGTTGCAACTATCTCTTATATGATATATGATAAATGAATTATGATGATATGAAATCAATGAAAATATTTTTCTTTTTAATTATAAGAAAAAAAAAATTAAGTTTTTAATATTTAATGACAACAACAAAACAAAAACAAAAAAAAGAAATCTAAATGTGCCAATTTGAAAGTAGTCCAAATATTGAGAGAATTTAAGTACTAAAAACTAAATGTTGTATACAAATTATTAAACACGAACAATAAATTATATATGTATAAAAAATTACAATCAAATGATTAATTATTCTTATATACTTAATTAGGTAAGTACAGTAGTTATGTATTGTATTGAGTGTGTACAAAAGTTATGTCATGTGAAAGCCAATGTCAGTGCTGGTTTGCAAAATTACGTTTTTGGGATTTTGAGCTTAAAGATGCAGCACGTACTGGTCGGACATTGGAGGCTGTTGACCATCAAATCAAGGCAATGATTGATGAAAATGCCGTTATTCAATACAAGAGATTGTAGAAAGGATAACAAGCTCGATATTTGGGTTCCGAATGAGTTGAAAGAAATTCACTTCACTTAGCAGATCAATGTTTGCGATTCCTTGCTAAAAAGTAACGAAAATGATCCATTTTTAAAGCGAATCATAATGGGTGATAAAAATGAGTTGTGTACAATAACGTTAGACGAAAACGATCATGGAGCAAGAAAAATGAACCGCCTCTAACCACATTAAAGGCTGATATACACCAGGGGAAAATTATGCTGTCCGTTTGGTGGTATTGGGCAGGTGTCATTCACTTTGAGCTGCTGCCACGGAATGAAACCATCAATTCGGATGTGTACTGTCGTCAGCTATACGAATTGGACAAACAAAAGAAAGCACCCCGGACTAGCCGAACGGAAAGGTGTCATTTTCCACCAACGCTCGACCGCGGTAAAAATTATCAGAGCTGAATTGCGAAGTGATGGTACATCCACTGTATAGCTCCGACCTTGCACCATCAGATTTTCATTTATTCCGCTCTCTTCAAAACTCTTTGAGTGGTATAACTTTCGATTCTGATGAGGCTGTCAAAAACCATTTGGCACAGTTTTTTTGCTCATAAGGATTAGAAGTTCTACGAGGTCGAAAGATAGATAAAGTTAACCAACAAAACGGCCAATACATAATCAATTAATGTTTGATCTCCATATAATAAATAAATTTTGAATTGAATGGAAAAAACCCACATGACTTTTGTACACACCCAATATAACTTATTGAAGAAAGGAAAACAAATTAAGAATAAGAAAATAACACTTAAACTATTTAACAAGTGTAACATTTATAACAGTTTGTCATATGGTGGTACTTGTAAATAATTTTACACATGCCAGTGAATCTTGTTGTGCTTGTAAGAGTTGACAACAACCTGATTAGTGTAACTATTATTATTGTTGTATGTACAAATGTGTCTATGAAGTTATGCTCTGCTTCGCATTGCTTCGTAAAGTTAGATAGATGTGTGAGCAAAATGCTCTTAACATGAAAATTACTAAGATTCTCCTCATAATTGAGAAACGTTGATGGAATCGGAATAGTGAATAACAAAAATAGAGACAACTTGGATTGGAACTAATGTCTATGACGGCATCTAGGTAAGTCAGTTGGTAAGAAATTGTTTATAACAACATGACTAAACTAATACGTTTTTATGACATAGTTGATGTTTGTATCGGGATAAATATTTTTCAATGTTTAAAAAGTGTTTCCTGTTAACCCTTTTTTTTAATCACATCTATCTAAATAGGAAACACTAAGAATAAAGTGGATCTATTCGTAAGACTTTTGCTTTAAATAGTACATACCAAATTGATAATTTCTTCCGCTTTTTTCTCGGAAGTTCATTTCTCTTTCTGGTTATACAAAGAAAAATTCAGCATGATAAATTATTGTCTTAAACCAAGTGCCAACTTTATAATTTCTCTAGTCGCTCTTCAACTTAAATTATTATTGTCCAACATTTAACTTAGATTAACGTAATAATTTACCTTAGGGGGATTTGTTGGAGGGTTTACTTTCTCAACACGTCTCGTGATGATAGTCATTAACAAGAAATGATTTACTCGTTCACTGACACTCTTGGCAATGTTTTGGTTGTGCCTTCGTTCCGAATGGTCTGTGCATTGCATTCATTTTTGATCTATTAAATTATTAATAATAACCAATTATTTCTGGCTAAGTAATTTATCAATAGCAAATTTGTCAAGAAAATAAAAAAGACAAGGTAAAAATGTTTAGTGTATGCTTGTAAAAGGAATCAAGACGGCAGCAACATACACATCCATCCACATCCACAAAAAGAAGCAACAAAAAATGGTAAAAAAAGTGTAAGAAGCAAGTAAATAGCATTGGCAATGGCCCATGGCTTCTGGCCTGTTTCTGGCCATGTTATTGAGAGAGGAAAACATTTTACTGCTTATATTGTTGTTGTTGTTAGCAAGTTATGCGCTGACTTTGGCCCAAAGTCAGATAGAAAGACTTCGCATCTGCCACAATTATCTAAGTAAGCAACAAAGTAGGAACAAAAAAATAAAAAAGAATAGTAAAACATTTTTGTTGCCACCAAATAACAGCATTTCAAGAAGTGAACTAAGTTGAACTGCTTGCTTGCTGTTAGCTGAAACTACTCGAACTGAACCGAACTGAACCGAACCGACCGACAACTGAGCTGATCTGATCTAGCGGCAGCAAGCAGCCGTTCATATTTAATAGTTCTTAACTTAAGTTTCTGTGTGAATGTTTATAAGTTTGTATATTACGAGGAGGAGGTGTGTCCCATAAGTATCTGATATTGATATCACTCTGGTACTATTCTGATTTTTCTGGCTTGTGGCATTCATCGAAGCATTCCCTAATTGAATAAACAACTCCGTCTCATTTTTGCTTCCACATCCTGAAGTTTCTTTCAATCGTCTAAAGGGTATTTATAAAAATAAATTCTTAGTAACTTTAAAGAGCAGCCTTTTATGTTCTACTAGCACCCATTTCTAAATTCTCGATTAGAATTCCCGACTCTTTCTAGTTCGCTCAAAAGTTTAACAATAATCTTCTTTGATCACAAATTTCTATTAATTTATCTATATTTTGTCCATATACAGTACATTCATTTGCAACAGTTTACTTACTTTTAGGACACATCTCGTATATTGTGAGAGAGCCTAAGTAAATGCCAAAACGACGGAATGATGAGGATGTTATTCTGCTCTGGAGTGAATTTGATGATATGTTTCAATGTTAGAAGCGCTAAGTAAAATGCACTAGAACAAAAGGCCATTTGTTGATAGCCGGGACAATGATGATGATGATGCTGATGATGATACCTAAAGCAATATTGTGTTGGTGTGTTGCTGTTGCTTTCTTAGTTGTTTGTGCCGCTACTTTAAGGTCTTAATCCAATTAGTTTTCCTGTTCTCGTTTTTGTTGGAATTGTTGCTATTGTTGTTGCTCCATTTGGCCCATTTGTGTGTGTGCGGCAAGTAAATTTTTACTGAAACTGAAGCAACCAACGAACCAACCAAACCAACAATCCAAGGCAACCAACGCAATCAGTAACCTATTTTCTGTGGCATTTGTGGTTTCTTGCATCTTGCACATACATACTTATATATCTGCCTGTATTTTGTTGCATGTTACACGTTTGAATAATGTGTTGAAAATGAAATGATATTATTACAATACACATAATTTCTAATGCGATGGAACAATATAATTTAATATGCACAAACAGCATATAATTGTCTTATTAGGGCTAAAGTTTGGTTGAAATAGATACACTACTATTCATTGCCTATCTGCCTTCTGACACTCTCAATCTGGTATCGTGCTGGAATGGAATTATGTAAACTATCAATTGATTTTAATTAGAAGTTAACACAACGGAAATAATAAGCATTATTTAATGTTACGTTACCTGTCAATTACAGTAATTGTAGAAGCATAAAGTATCCATACAAAAATACTAGGGCAGCATCTCTTAGCCACTATGCCAGCTAGCATTCATAAATGATAATTAAAGTTATTAAATAAATTTTATAATCAATTCAGTTTAGTTAAACGTTGAACAATCAATGTTTTAGCATTAAGAAACTCAAAAATGGACCAGTGCGTGCGTGTTGCAAAGATTGACAAAACTATGCCTAAAGGAACGCAAATGTCTTTGACTCAAAAGGGCGCTGTTATTGAATTGGCTGATCAAAATGTATCCATTCGCAAAATATACAATTTATTAAAAGTTCGGTATACGTTGGAATGATATAATGAATCGGGTAGAAAAAAGTGCACGAATTCGAAGGCATTCGGGGTTTCCGATGTGATCGGAAATCATGTTCGAATCGGAATTGTGTCGTTTTTTGGTGTCATATAAACGATTTTTTGGGTTTAATTAACTTGGTGAAATCAAGTGCCTGTTAGCTGACAGAATTTATTTCCAATTGTAATTTGTTGTGTGCGAAAGAGTATAAAACATATAGAGCAGACAACTCGCTCAATTTAAGCGAAGGTTTTTTCCTCTCATATCCAAGAGGAAATTATGGGTAAATCAAATGCGCCCATTATGCCAAAAGTCACGACAAAGTGATTTTGTTGTACGACAACGCACGACCACATGTTGCAAAAGTCGTTAAGGTAACTTTGGAGGCTCTAAAATGGGATGTCCTACCCCACCCGCCGTATTCAGACCAAACATTGTTCCTTCTGACTACCACTTGTTCCGGTCGATGACTCATGGCCTGGCCGAGCAGCACTTCACTTCTTTCGAAGTAGCCAAAATATGGGACGAGTTTTGGATAGCTTCAAAAGACGAGGAATTTTTCTAACATGGAATCCATATGCTGCCTGAAGGATGCCTGACATAACTAATGATGGACAGTATTATGAATAAAATGCAAGTCACTACAAAATCGCTTAAAACTTATTTGTACACCCAATATTATTATTCTTGCTTAAGGCTTTGATATTATAGTTTTGTTTGTTAGTTTTTATGTTTATTTGTTATTTTCCACCGCATTTAAAATGTACACTATGAAATGAATTAAATAATTGCTTATTTCACAAATTATATAAAAAAAAAAACATAAAAATAACACCCAGAATGCAAAATCATTCTGTTATTGCCAAAGGCTTCACGAAACGTGATAAGCCATAAGGACGATCCATTAAGGACGGATTAAAATCATATTGAATAATAAACTATTTTATGTATGTTACTTATTTAAATTTACAGGGGAAAGTAATAAATAGTCATATATTACAAAGTGTTAGCTATTTCCTTCACTTAGCAGTATCCAACACCATTAGGGACGCCTCTTTATTGAGCCGATAATGGACAAAGAATGTGTGGAATAATTATGTTCGTAACACACATTTTATGCAGCCAGAAGCAAATTGTACTAACGCTGATTCTGGCAAATAGAAAGGATTGCAGCGGTCTCTCAAGATTCTGGTTTTATCTTTTCTCAATTATTTTACTCCAACAATATAAACGCTACCTCGGCAGTTTACATTTTTTTTTTGTATTTTTCACGTTTTATTTTATTAAAGAATAATGTATTAATTTCAATAAATTAAAGCTAATTAAAAATTTTCAATTGTCAGCGGAACAACTGTAACAAATCAGCTGATTCGAACATCGGATTTGCTTATGTTCGAAAAAAAATAAAACCAATTCCGATTAAAGGCAATTCCAACTTGATTTCCATAACTACTTCAAGATCGTTTTAAAAAAGCAACGCAGATTAGGTCAGAAGTGCAGCAAAAATTCCAATAGAAGATATCAACAAGCAATGTTCCAAATCGACTTAACAATGTGGGAATGAGGGCATAGATATCTTCATGAAACCGACTTCTGAGCAAGAGAACGGAAAGATCTTTTATATACGATTAAAATAAAAAAAATTGGTCACATCTCATATTTTCGGATGAGTCCAAGTTCAACCTTATAGGACCCGATGGCTTTCACACAGTCCATCGTTGACAATGTGACCGCTATGCAGAAAATTGAATTTTACCCACGAAAAACCCTGATCTGAAGATATGTGGATTATTATTATTTATGACGTATTTACAATTTAAAGAAATTATAAATTATAAAGTCTATTCACAAAGTCGATTAACAAAGGATTTCCATCCGTTTCTATTGCGTGCTAATGCGCGAAGTTCACTCATAGATTTTCTTGTCTCAGCCGCAACAGTTCATTTCCACGTCAATTTCGGTCTTCCTCTGGACCTCGTCCCTTGAGGGTTTCATTCCAATATGGCATGGGGTATTTCGTCGTTATTTTTGCGAAGGGTATGTCCCAGCCAACCGTACTTTCGTTTCCGTATCACAATTTCAATTGGGTCTTGCTCGCATATTTGCCAGAGTCGCTGATTGCTAATAATTCTTGGATACCAGATTCGCAGAATAGTACGTAGACATCGGTTGATGAACGTTTGTTAGACTCCCAAATGCGGCCTTGGCTTTTTGAATTCTACATTCTATATCGATATGGGTTCCCCCGTTTGTTGTTATTTGGCTACCAAGATATTCGAAACGTTCAACCTCTTCGATGTCGTTACCTTCGATTATAAGATGGGTGCTAGTAATGGTATTTAATCGCATGCTCTTGGTCTTAATGCAATTAATATTCAATCCCACTTTTTTAGACTCCACAGTGAGTTTGTCTAGTTGGGTTTGCATATCCGAACAGCGATTCGTTAGCAGTGCTACATCGCCGGCGTATTCCAGGTCGCTTAATTTTTTGTGCAACTTCCAGTTGAGTCCTATGTTTTCGATTTCTGCAGATTCAAGGACTAAATCCAGTTGATAAACAACAGCGGAGATAGCGCACATCCTGGCTTAACACCGCTCTTAGATGCAAAACACACGCTTAGCTGTCCGTTGTGTAGAACACGGCTAGTGGAGTCTTCGTAGCTGGCCTTGATGATGTTGACGATTTTTTGCGGAACTCCTCTAGCGCTTAGCGCTAACCATATACCATTGCGATCTAGAGTATCGAAAGCTTTTATATAGTCGATGAAGGCTATGTATAGTGGAGCATTAAATTCTGCAGATTGTTCAATCAATATGCGTACTGTGTTGATAAGATCAGTGCACGATTTCTCTGGACGAAATCCGGCTTGATTTTTCCTAATAAGCTTATTTACGTGTTTTGCAATTCTACCCAGTATGATTTGATTCATTACCTTCATAACAGTTGGTAGAAGTGAGATACCTCTCCTGTTGGAGCACTTTTCTTGTTGTCTTTTTTGGGGATTTTAATAATTATGGACTCTTTCCACGTCCTAGGCACTGCTTCAATGATCCAAACTGTTTTTAAAATATCCATGATATGTGGATGCATTTCCAAATATAAAACGGAGCTCCAAGAAATTGATGTAGATATAAATAACCATTTTAGGCTTGAGTTCCAAATGCAAATTCATTAAATCCTCTAACTGCTATTATGTAACTCATCAACAAACCGTGGAAATATCTTCAAACTAAACTAAAGTAAACTTTATCTCATAATACCTAGAAACACATGTATATTTTTGTAATTGTATTATTGTATATTGTAGTGTAGTAAATTAAGTAATGAAAATTCATTACAGGAACAAAGCATGGAAATCACTTCAACTTTAATAGTAAATATTGTATCATAGTATCTTGAAGATACATAAGAATAATTTGGTTTTTGTATAATATAATTTCATTCTGTCATTTGGTTTTGTGAAAAGAAAACTATGTCATTTATCGAATGCGTAGATGATCTTTTGCTAGCTGTTAATAACATTTTATTCCATTATGTAGAAAATTTCAAATACTTAGTAGCTTGATGTGATGACCCACTTAGTGGTTGGTTCGACCAGAAAGCCATCAACACAACTATCATCATCGATATGAACATTAACCAAGATTTTATATGTGTTTTTTTTATTTCTATTATTTTTTCTCTATTTTGCATTAAACCAAACAAACCAACACCAAGTCTCTAAGTCGACTTAATTTAACTTCAAAAGTGATACATTCGCAACTACACATACCATACATAAGTTGATGTGGCATCATGATACTTCTAACCCAATTTGCATGCGGTTGAGTTTAGTTTAATATCCATACAAAAATAACAAAATGATTGGAACTTCATTTCATTTGGTGATGCTACTGAAACTGGGAATGATGTCAGGTTTGGAATAAAACTTCGGTTTCGTTGATTGATTAAAAATAAATAAAGAAAGCTTTAAGACCACTTGCCTTAATGTAATTGATCAACAATACGAGTACAACGGTCCAATCTAACTTAATTTGTTCATGCCAGTGACAGCCCGAATTTCAATATATCGTATGTTACATCTACATATTGTAAGTACAATTGACTTGTTGCACTTACCATGACAATGAAGCCATTATAAAAGTCTCACTAACTCAGTTCTCTAGAGTTAATTATAGTCTTATGTACTACAATACTATTATTTATTTTGCTTTTATTATTGTTCATTCGGCTGGATTTGCTTTTCTTTTTTGTTTTTTCATTACATTTTACTATTGTACATTAATGGCTCGATTAATAAACTTCATTGTTTGTGAGCTCGAAAATGAAAGTAAGTAAAGTCAGTCATCTTCCAACATTTTCCTCTTGATTTTTTTTTCTTTAAGTAATTTTTCTTTTTTCTTGAGGTGTTGCACCGGGCAAATATTCCGTTGCACATTATCGCGTGCATATTTGTAATCCGTTATGATTATAGGAATACTACATTCGCATACGTTATACATAGTACTAGATATTTTTTATAAAGTTTATGATATAGTGCTTATATTCAGTTCGCTAGTTTGAGATTGAATGCCGTAAGCACTATTTACTTCTGTTTGTTTTTAATTTTTGACGTGCGGCACAAATGTGCAATTAACACTTTAAATGAACTTTGATTGTCGAAGACTGACGGACTGACAATCTGACCAACCGACAAAATGGATAACCATACGCAATTTTATGTATAAACTGAAAGTTTTCTTTACCAATTTTTATTATGGTTTTATGAGTTTTTGTGTGGTTTTCCTGGTCTTGTGTCATTAATACTTGGTGAGTATATGTTATGGTATTCATAAATACATACATCTATTCATAAATATCACAAGAAATGATACATTTGAGTATTTGAAATAGAGAAAGAAGAAATTTGCTCAAGTTTTTTTTTTTGCTTTATTTATAGTATATAATTTTTATTTATTTTCTTCTTCATGTAATTAGGGTCAAAATGTCGTCGTCGTTTTTTGAAAATGTAGATTTCATTGCGTTAAGTTGGAATTTCATTTCTTTATTTTTCTCATTTGGCTTTTGTAGTGCAATATAAAAATAATTAGAAAATATCCGACACAATTTTTTCTAGTTTTTTAAGTTTGGACATTTGGACACTAATGGACACTTTCTTTAATCCTAAGCAAACACATACAAAGGGCTACGGTACAATAATTTTTTGTATAACTATAGCACAATTGTAATAACTACAGAAAGTTTTAAAATTTCTCCATTATTTTATTCGCTGCGCTATAGACGCTTTTTCTCCATAAGTTATTCGAAACATTCCCTAAAAATCATCAGTCAAACACTTGGGCATGAACTTGGATCGCCGACTAACATGGTGTAAATATATCAATGCAGTTGCAGCTGCTTGTAAGAGTTAGTTGATTAAATTACGTTAGCTTATTGGACTCGGAAGCACTTTCAATCTCACTGCCAAGTTTTAGCTAATAAGGCCATAGTTATAACATCTTACACGTACGGAATCCAGGTTTGGGACTAGCTGCTAATTCCACAATCAACCAAGTTCAGACTATGCAGAAAAAAATCTCCTGCTCATTACGGGTGCTCTTTAGTATATTAAGCGAGTACTATTATACCGTAACCTTGGCATCCTTTCCATCAAAGAGCAAATTAATCGACACACTAGACGCTACAATGATGCTCTAAATACACATATCAATCCTCTCACTATGGCTCTTATTACGACTGATTGACCAATAAAGCTAAAAATGCTCCAACCTTCGGACCTACGTCATAGATAAATAACTTACTTAGCTACTCTCAGTCACTGATATAAAACCTGTCCTTTCATTGTTAATCACGTTGGATTGGAATTTCTAATATACTGATATTTATACAAAAAAAAAAAAATTATTATTTTATTGAATTTGTTAATTTTTGTTTGTTTTATCTATTGGTCTTGTAACGCATAAAACTTTGAATTAAACACCCCAAAAAGTGCGACTTCACGCGGGCATCTCTGAGTTTAACAAAACTGAACAGTCTATTCATTTAATTACTTTGGTTCAACCGTCTGATAAATTTGCGAAACGCTTCGAAGGAAGGTATGTTTACACCAAACGACATGTTGTCTTTATTATGGGTGAATGGTGATTGCCATATACTCCGTCATCCAAGTGATTTGCTGCGTTCGACATGATTGACAGGCGAACTAATAAGTGATGACACGACTGGTGAACGGTAATGCCGGCGGTGGCAATAGACCCCTTCCAATGACATCGTCATGTTAAATTCACCAGTTGAATACATGCAAAAGGAGATTGTTGAAACTAGTACTGGTTCCAAAGGGACTAGCCACGAACCAGTTTTCATACTGCAGTGGAGGTTTGATTTATGAACCCTTGAGATATCGCTTATGCCTGTATTATGGCTTTGTTATCCGTACTGTGACTACAGCGACTGAGCGACCCGCGCATGTTCCTTCTCTACAAACGAAAATTGAGAGAAAGAGTGATCTGCTGTCGTGATCCATCGTGTAATAGCCGTATAGAAGAAAAAAAAAACTGTAAAATTGTTGTTTGTTAAATGTAATTTAACTCTCATTAATTTTGATTACCAATAGGTAAATTTTCTTCTTATAAAAAAATTAAATAACGATTATTAACCCACCTCTGTCTTTGCTTCCATTAACCGCCACTTCCGCGGAGATCAAGCTCGCTCTTCTGTCTCAGCCACTGCTAAAATGTCTCCATTACAACCCTAATACATACATATATCATTTATTGTATTCGTCGTGATCCGATCGATAGCATAGATTCTATATTTTACTCGCCTACAACTATTTCTGAAAGACATATCCAAGAACAGATTTTTAAAATTAAAAGCTTTAAGTCAATGCATAAGTTTGTCGACTAATCTCAATTCATTGCATTAAAAAATTTGAATCGATTGAAACATTATAAGACCACAAGGGAGGGATTAAATTTGGATACAATATCCATATTTTGATTATACAATAGAGCTCTTATTTACTTGTAATTTTTCAGTTTGATCAAATTTGGCATAACTTGTTTTGCTATTATAAGGTATACATAATTGCTAATTGTTTTGCATTCAAAACTTCCTTAGATGGTTGCATGCTGCCGAGATTAAGTCATCAAATACCGAACTGTAACCAATTTTGCAACCAAAGCTAAGTCTGTAGCTAAATCTGATCTGAGTGACATTGTCATTGTCAAATCAATCTGAAGCGAAAACATAGCAAATCCAAGCCATGCTAAAGCAGATGAAAACCCTAACAAAGTGTTTCCAGTTTTGTTGTGGTTGGTCTCGTCTCCCGATTGAATGGCACCTGTTGATTTAAGGCATCAAAGCGCACTGGTAACTTCAACCCATGTATGGTTGTTGTCGTCTCTTTATCCGTGTCTTTCTGTCTGTATCTCTGTTGCTTGGTTGGCTGGTTAGTTGGACTGTCTTGCTGTCTGTCTATCTGTATGTAAGTAGTATTGTATGTTTATTTGTATTTCTGGCTGGAGTTGGAGCACTTTATTTGCTACGCATGCCGTTGTTTGTTGGTTCATTATTTATGTGCGTCGTAGTTCAAGTAACTGAAACTTGCAAAACGTCGACGAACGATGAAGCAACTTGGCCGAACGATGTGGCAGATAAAACGTTAAAGCTCATTTGTTGCTTTCTTTATGCTGCTGATGTTGTTGTTATTGTTGCTGTAATTTGTGCGTAGAACATGGCAGCAAATGTCGCAAGTAACAAATGTCTGCCTTTATGTATAAACAGTACTTTTTGACTATAGTCATGATGATGATGATGATAATGGTGGTGGCAGCGGCAGCGGTGACATTGGCAATGACTTGGTCTTGGTATAACGCAATCAAAATCACATTCGCATAGTTTTATGTTTTGCTTTCAAACTTTTTAACAACGTTTGGAACCCAAAAAACAAGGCAGAACAGAACATTAACTTCCATCAAGGGAAATATATACACCCCAATCGAGAAAAGACAAAATCTAATCATATATAAATTATATTAAGGTTTTTAAATAGGTCATGTCAGTTATACGTGTATTATATGAAACAACCGAATTTCTACCACATATATTATAACAGAACTGAGCCCTTCTGTCGATTATCATCCAAAACTGTTGTCCTTTTCTAATCAAATGATCAATTGATTTTAAAAATCGATTCTTCACAAGTTTTTTTTTGAAAAAATCCAAATATGCTAGGAAACAAGCTGAGGATTATTTCATAGGTTTCAGTGGCTCAGTTACTACAGGTGAATTTAGGATTTGTTTTATGTTAAGAGTTTAAGATTAATTTGACGCTTCAACTTAACGAGTGTAGAAGTTATGGAGTAGTAAAAGTACCGAGTTAAATATACATATAATTATAGTTAAAGTATAAAGACTCATGTTGTTAGGGATTTTGAGTGGAAATTACCTCTTCCAATAATCAGGAAACCCATTCTAAGAAATGTAATCATGTAAGAAGTGGCTGTCTTTGTGTTTTTCATCTAGATTGTTTGAAAAGTACATTACTAATAGAATAGTTTGGATATAACTGAAAGTTTTTGTATGCATGTTTCTATGCGTATCAAACATTATGACAAACTAATAATAACTGTTCCCACTAGTATGTGGGAAGGGTATACAGAAGTACCATACTTTTCTGTTGCTGTTCATAACTGTTCTTGACTCGAGCGCAAGCGGTTGAAATTAGTGTTTGCTTTGCCTTTAGCTATGACTTTAACTTCAATCTAACTCCAAAACAACCTACCACACTCCCCTTGACACACACCACTTCTTCTCATCTTCTTGTCTGCTGCCTCTGCCTTCTACGTCATCTTTAGTTGCTTCTACTATTTTGCTACTTTTCTATTAAAATTATAAATAATAATAAAAATAATGAAAGAAACTTGTTGAATTTCTTGTTTTTGTCTTTGACTTTGACTCTGAGTGACAACTCATTACAGCCTACCGAATGCCGCCCATTTTCCAATTGGTATTTTGCCTTTAAAATGCTTTCACGCGCAAGTGTCGTGATGAAGCTTCCTCACCAGGCAACAGAGGAACATTAGAATTAAGAAGTCCGTTATTTTTGTTACTACCAGTATGGTATAATAAAAGAATAAAAATATTTCAATTTTAATGTTGTTTTTTTTTTTTTTTTTCTTTTTTGTTAGTTCATTATACAATATTTCATTTCCCATTTTTATTTCTGTGCAAATGATGGGAGTTGATTTTTCCCTTCCTTCCGAAATAACTTTTATAGTACCCCCCATAATGCCACATTAAGTCATTTTCTGTTTGTTGTTGTGGTACTGCTCCATATTCTCACACAATTACAGTTCTCAAGTATCTGAAGTCATCGTCATCGTCGTCGTTGTAGTCTTTCTTTTAGACTATTAGGAAATGGCACACAGCGCACAAAATTAAATTTCGTTTGTTTTTCTAGTTTTCATAGAGACAAGACAAGAAGAGAAAACTGACAAAGCTTTAGGGCTTACAAATCTTTAATCGTAACCAGCGATCAAATAATGTTAAGTTAGTCTAATTTTTTTTTCTCTTGTACAATACATAATTACAAGATCCGAATCTTTCGATAGCCTCATTCAGGTAAATTGTTCCACAAAATCTCATGTCAGTTGTTGATTGAAATCGTCTGGATCTGTTTAGGTACAATTGAAGATCGGAAGATCATCAACCGATTCAAGAAATAATTAGCAGTCGAAATACTTAGATGAATGAATGAATGAATGAGGGAAGCGGAAGAATTGAAATAGATTTAGACTTGGACGCGCTTTGTTGATGGCTTAATTACGCAGTGAGAGTTAAGAGCGACTGGATGGATGGTCAGAATAATTATTATAGAGGAACAAAAGATCAAGTAAGAAAGCTAATTTTTTTTTAGCGTCTGTGGATGACCGTTAATTTTGAAATAATGATATTGAATCTTTTGCTTTATTTTTTTTTTTGTTTTGGATATTTTTTACTTATCTTTTCTTCGGTTGCTTACCTATGTTTAATTTAATTCTGAAAAGAAAAACATCTTTGTTTTGTGTGAGGTTTTTTGTTCTTCGATTTTAGTAAACTTTCACAAACACATTTTTATTTTTACTTTCGTCTGCATTCTAGTAAGTGAACAAAACAAAGAAATCTCAACAAAGTCAAACAGAGCAGAAGTCCGTCGTTTCATCATTCATAAAGTCCGAAAATAGAGTAAGTTAGGCCCAGGCCAAGTGTTAGATCATGCAGGCCCCAACCACCTCAAAAGAGGAGCGAGCGAGTACTACTTTTTAGCGCTTGACGGCGTCGTTGACCTCATTTGGTTTAGAGTAGTAGAAGTTGATTATGATTAAGATGAAGTACAATTGTTGATGGCCTGACAAGATCCAGATCAGACGTTATGGTCGCTGAGCAATAAACAAAAGGGCAATAGACAACACTTATGTTATGTATGATGGTAGTATGAAAAATGTAACAGGCAAAAATCCAAAAAGAAAGGCAAAAACACTTAAATCAAAGTTAAAACGGAAGCTCAACAAAACAAGAAAAGCAACATTAAGATAAAGAAAACGCCAACACAATAATAAGAAGAATAGCATCATAATTTATGTAAATCATCATCAGCATCATCATCATAATTATCATTATAATTATCGGTCACAATAACAAATGTTGCTTGTCTTGCATCTAATAGTGTTACGTATATGTGTATCTTTGTATCTTTGACTTATGTTGATGTTAGTAATTTGAAGCCATACTAAATACTAACTATGTTAATGCAAAATGGGTTAAGGCAAACGAGAAAGTTACTTCAGTTCAGTTCAGTTTAGTAAGTTCTCTATAACACAGTTATGGACATAAGAAGGTAACTTAACAACGAACTATGTAAAATTAAGTTCTGAAAAATTCGACAACACACTATGGGAAGACAAAAGACAAACTTGTCGGCGTCACGTCTGCAGGCGTTTTTCGTAAGAACATTCATTTCTTTTTATTTTTAGTTGCAAATACTTGATAAAACCTGCAAGACTTGCATACAAAAGTTAAAAATTTATTCACAATTTATTCATTTCTGTGTGAGTATTTTTTTTTTTGCATTTCAAGTATTCCCCAATGGCTACTATTGTTGCATATACTAGATATATGTTTTTTTTTAGTATAGTTGAAGTTATTGCAGTTACTGTGTTGTTACTGTATTGTGAAGAAGACCTTTCTCACTCTGTCATTAAATACGTAATTCACTCAAAGTTGACTTGTCGTCGTCCATATTTGGCAATCCAAAGAAAAACGCTTCCGTTGAGATGCCACAAACGTAAGTACTTTTCTTTGGTTTTGTATCTTTTTCTCTTTAGTCATTTTCAATTTTTGTGTTCTTACGTTGTGGCCAATAGTTGTTTCAGTTGTTGTTTTCGTTGTTGCCTCTGTGCCACTTTCATGCAAATTATGTTGTTGTTTTAACATAATTTCGTAATTTGTTGTTTGTCGTCGTCGTTGTAGTTGTTGCTGTTGTTGTTGTTGTTACTGTCTGAATTACACAAAAAATAAATTTACATTTTTATTTGCATTTTTTTTATTCAACTTTTTTTGTTTTTTTTTTTGTTCTAAGCGTTGCCTTTTTGATGGCATCATTAAGTTGATTTTATTTATATTTATATTCTTATTTCTCTATGGTGTTCTTTTGTCTATTCTATTGCATTGTTTTTGTAAAATAAATTTATCTAAATCTTTTACTGTCCAAATGCAAATACAATTTATCAAAGGGAGTTTCACTAAATTAATCATGTATTCATAATTTCATATGTTCACAAAAAAAAACTAGTTAAAATCTATAGTTTATGGCGGATAAAGGGCATTCTACAAAGGGTTAATGAAAATACAGTTTCATTAATTATTATAAAGCGCCAGTTCTGAAACTTACCTCGAACCCTGTCTCATACAACTTAATTTGTGACTTAATTATCTCATAGGTCACCGTTTGCTAAGCCATTTTTATCGGTTGAAATTAATTTTTTTTATTATTTTTTAAACTCTTACTTATTGATAAAAATAATGAATATTTCAAAAATATTTAGAAATTTGAAGGTACAACAAAATAACATCGTTACATCATAAGCAATCACAGTAAACCCAGTAACATTTAAATACTTGAATAAAAATAACCATACCTAAGTTCTTTGTAGTAAAGTCCATCAATCAAAGTTAGCTTCAGTTAGTTTTTAGTATAAAGAATAAAAAATTGATTGATTTATGATTCTTAAACCGAGAGTTCTGTTTAAATTGTAAATAACCTAAAGTGAACACTAAAAGGCATTACTGCATATTAATAAACTTGTATAAACTTTTCTATGCGATAGTAGTACTATAATATCACAAATAAGCATTACAGCGAGCCTGTATAAACAAGTTTTTCTTAGCAGAATTTTAGTTCAATTAGTAGTTTCGTTAATGAAAAACGAATTGATACGTGGGTCGATCAATAAGTCCTTAGAAAATCTAAGAGATCGCCCTCCTAACATCGATAATTTTTTTTTTTTAAGTTTATTTCATTACTGACCAGCTGTTGAAGTCTCAGTAATATTGACCACATGGTCTTATATGTTTTGTCATTGAAGGAACAAACTTTTGTGTATTGGAAAAAATGTACTTCGCTCGGTGATTAAACACTTTTATGTAAAAGGCTTAAACCTCAAAAGAAATAAAAGCTGTGTTGGATGAAGTTCATGTCACATCTGCTCCTGCGTTTGCAACAATAGAGTAAATTAGTTTAAACATGGCTGCCCAAGAAACAATTGAGAAAATCCTCAATATTGTTTTAAGTGATTGACAAATAAAAGTGCGCTGAATAGGCATATTGTATGGTACAGTGGTTTCAATTTTGCGCGAAAAATTGGGTGTGTAAAAGTGTCGGCAAGATAAGTGCCGCGTTTGGTCTTAGTAGAGAATAAACGTAATCGCACACCTGCGCTGTTCCGATGGCCAAAATCATGGGATTAAAATTTTAATTGATACAACATCTACCGTATTTACCAGATATGGTTCCCAGTGACATCTTTTTGTTTGCAAATTTAAAAAAATGGTTCGGAGGACGACGTTTCACGTCGAACTAGGTGGTCATGTTTTTCTATCTATTTTTAAGGATTTATTGATCAACGCACGTGTATGGATTTTTATAGTTTTTCTGATTCTCTAACACTTATTGGACTTACTAATAGCTGTTCGATCAATCCAATTTTTTTAATGCAATTTATGTAATTTGAATTTCAAAAGTTTGAGTTTAGTCATTGAATATTGTCATCATAGTATCGCGAGTAAAAATATGAGTTGAACAAAGCATCACAAAAATAGAAGGAATTACTTACATTTCAGGGCTTGTTTTAAGGTGTATGCATGCCTTTTAGTGATCGAATTACTATGGTTGCATCAAATGATCTCTTATGATGCGTATTGTGTCAATATATGGTCAGCTACACCACTCCTTCTGAGTTATACATATTGTACATACGACACGAATCAATTTAGCCAAGAATTTTATTTGAAATGACTGGTTTATATGACAGTAATCATATTGTCGCGATTGAAAGACACGGGTTGCATTTCAGTGTTTGTTTTATACTAAAGTATCCATGTGTTCTAGAGGTCGAATGACTATGATCTCTTTTGATGCTGATTATCATTTTCATATATAATTCATAGGTAGTTGTACCACTCCCTCTGTGTAATACATGCTTATGTTTGCTTTATTTACCATTCTGATATTCTGATATTCTGAGAATCTTTAATAGAAATACTTTTAAGCTTTATGAAAAATGTTCTTTATTGTATAAAAAGAGTTATTATATTATACAAAATACATATAAAGTATATATTGTAGATACTTAGATTTATATCTTAACTAGATCCGTGTGCAAGTTATTGAAATATTATTGTAAATATCGTATATCAAATATATTTATATTTATTATATAATTATAGTAATTCATTATAAAAAAGTAAAGCTAAGATATGAGTAATAGAATTTCAGGTTATATGATCTATGATCTATTGTATGTAAATAAGCAAATACATATAAGTACTATTGTATTATAGATAAGGGATAACGCTACGTTTACGCTATGCTTAGTCGTCTTTAGCTAAATGAATAAATCCCTAGAACTATGGATAATCAGAGCTCTGATACTTACTAGTAAGTAATTAGTGATCTAATTTGATTTGGATTTTGATGATGCACATTCAACAAGACAAGTGAGCGTAGTTGTAAGGTTTCTTGGGAAATGTCTGGATGTTTTAAGTGTAGCACTAATTTGTAGGGTAGAGTCATCTATTATCATGTAAAAATATATGGTATCTATAAGGTGCATTGATATTTCTGTTTAGTTTGTTTTTGTTGCAAAGCTCGTGGTAATGCCTTTTGCGGCAAGTGCAATGATGGCGCCTTCGATTTGACCATTTGAAATGGTGCTAGCTGTGTCTTGCGATGCAAGTGAAGCTCACGTTGCACATAACGTTGTGCGACAATGATGCATATGCTGATTAATATCACAGATATGGATACAGTTACAAGCACGCTGCCCAGATTGGCGCTTATATAACGGACAGTACTGCCATAGACTAGAGAAAAAAGCAAAAACAAGACATAGTGGATGCAATGAAGCGAGAAGAAATAGGTAAAATGAAGTCATATAAGAAGGTATAGTATGTTGGGCCTATCAAAAACTCACCATCATCCTGTGCCCCATGCTGTGTAGCTGTTGAAGTGACTTTTATGGCATGTGACGTTTCATACCAGTTGTTTTCCTCTTTGTTATTATTGTTGCCGCTGCGTTGTTCAGCCTCGTTGAGCACCATTTTGGAGTATTTGGTGTGTTGTACAAATGATTCAGATGCTGCTGCTGCAGCAGCAACTGCTTCAGGTGACATTACATCCGTTGGGGGCAATTCCTGAACATCTGCTGACTCATCATCATCATCATCATCGCCATCATTGCCAAAGTAATCGTTGAAATCGGCCTGACGTGCTTCGGCAACAATTTGCTGCATTTCCTGTACTGGGGCCTGCTCTGCTTCATGATTTAATGGTGAATCCTTAAGCACCAATTGACTTTTATCCACATAACGCATGCGTCGCATATCCCTACCCATGCGAGGCTCATCCGGTTCAAAGGGATCGTTTTCTTCCATAGGTGCCGCCAGTCCATTTTTATTACCACCAGGGACTGTGAAACTAGCGCGAACCGTTTGCATGCCTGACTGATAACTACAGACCACAACGAATCTAGGAAAAGTAGCATTAACAGAGAATATTTAATCAACAAAGCTCCTTTTAAGTTACCTTCGGGTGCTGTGGGTAAAAATTCCCAAATTCTCCTGCACTGTTATAAAGGTCTCTACGGTATTTGTTTCTGGTTTGACCATGCTGCCGCAGAGCTTATGATCAATGCGCATTGTATATTTATCAGCGGCATCATATGGATCACCTTTGATGCCACAATTACCACCATCGACAACAATGCGACCGGCAAAGTAAGGACCAGTCTCAACTTCAATCTCGGAAGCGTGTGGCAAACATTGCGTGGCATGTGCAGTAACTGAAAACAACACAATTAACACCTTCACTTCTTCTTATGGCAAAACTACACCACTCACAGCCCTTTGTCGGTATGATAATCGCTTGGCCGCCATTCTGTAAATCCTCACGCTTAAGTTCACTTTCAATTTCATTTGTATATTCAGCATCGCCAAGGTGACGTCCACCACCCGCACGATTACTTAGCATCATCTGTTGTTGTGGTCTTATGTGAAAAGTGTAGCGTGTTGCCATGCGAAGATTATCAATCAGTGCAGCATAGTGACGCTCTTGGGTGGCACTAAAATGGAGACAACAACAACAACGTTAAATGCATACATAATGGTCTGAGCTCCGCTCCTCCAAACTTACCTTGCTTGTGCCATTGGATCTAAGACAGTTGTCATTGTGCCATTTACCAGTTTGACACGACAACGTTGCGGCCCAAAGGTCTGCAATTCACAATAGAAAATCTGAAAGGCACTTGGGGGCGGCGGTGGTGGTGGCAATTCTAGTTCATTTGTCATGACATCGCCATTGTTGTCGTGGCGGTTTCGGTGGCCGTGGCCATTCCCGCTATTGTTTTGTTTGCTGATGGCTTCGTTAGCCGGCGGCACGAACTCAACTTCCCAGGTTAGATTCACTGATTTGTAATTTGGTTCACCAGCGACAGCGCGAATTTCTGGCATTGCATTAGAGCAGATGAGGCATGAAGTACAATATGTATAAGATCAGAAGTAAACGACCGGGCAAGAAAAATAAAAATAGAAATAGAAAAAGAAATGGGTTAGTTGCATTTGGTTTCGTGTGTGTGTGTGTGAGTGTGCTCTGCATGTAAATCAACAACGATGACAACGATAAAACTTGTTCAACCGACACCATCGTCGTGAAATGATGCATGATCTCCTCCTCCTCCTCTTCCCTTCTGCTTAGCTTCGTTACACTTAACTTGCATAATCAGTAAGCAACTCAAAGACTGCCTTTCGACCAAGTTATTTGTTTAAACACCAAACACCAAACACTAACTACAAGAACAACAACAAATTAGTTAGAAATCCATGCTGGAACAATCATTGACACCAATTGGAACCAATGGAACAACAGTCAAACGAAGAAGAACAACTGTAGGCGAAATCAAACAAGAAAAAAGTGAAAATATTGAAAACTTGTAGCAAACAACAAACAGCATAACCCAATTCTTATAGGAAAACTCCAATGAGACACGAACTATTGAAGCTACTTACTACAACCAACCAACAAGCAAGAGAACACAGCATGACACTCAATCTGTTATGCTTCTTGTGGTTGCTTCTTTTGGCCAACTTCAACTTCAATAAGAAGAAAAATGTATAAGCAAACAAGTCATTTTCATTAGCAGCAACACCAATAGAACAACACCAAACACAAAACAACAAACACCAAACAACTTAATGACAGACAGACGATTCTAAATGTGGCTGGTATGAAAAGCCGCCAAAGTCGTCATAGTCATCATAGTCATCGTAGTCGTCGAAGTGGCATCGCATGTCAAACATGAGATTTGAGAATTCATGTTAGTAAATTTGATGAAGCACATTGGATCGAATTATTGAAATCGCAAGTTCCCATTTTCTAAATTCAATTTGGATTATATTGATGGTGATTATTATTTATAATTTCAAAACAACTTTCCTCTTTGGAGTAAATCTCTTATGAAAAGGAGGCCAAGTTTGATGCAAATGAAATTCAGAATTGTGGGGATCACCGATTAATAAAGGTGATGAACGGATTCTAAGATCCACATCAGTTTCTTTAAGGTCAACGTACACACAGCTTGGAAACTAATACTGTCTACAGATTGGAATAACAATGGCTGATCTCCATGTGAGTGGATTTTCAAAATAGAATTTGTCAGGAGACCAGAATCGGATTCAATACATTTGAGTGGAGTTGGGGGGCCGCCTGCTAGTCGTTTAATGTCGGATGTGTTGTGGAAAGTGGGAAAATACGAGAGATGAAATTCTCGAGAGAGTTCCGTTTGGCTAAAAGTACAGCTTTTTTAAATATTGCTTTTGCTTTACGATATGCTATGAGGTTCGTAGTGGATAAATGTTCTTTGTGAACTTGGAAAAGGGACTAATTCTTGTCTCTAAGTTTTAGTAGGGGGTTTAGTTTGGGGGATACTTTAATTTGCTGCGGTACTTATTTTATTGCTAATGCCATCAAATACCATCACTAACCAAAGGTTTGTAGATTTCGATTTATTCCTTAGGCGTATAGTCTTTAGATCTACCTTGATGCCAAATTTCAAGTTTCTGAGTCAATCAGAAATGGTCTAATTTTTTGTTGACCTTATAACTCAAGAACACTAGAAGGTTTATTTATGAATTTTAAGAATCTAGAGCGTCTTATTAAGCATGCAAATATGTTATCGATTTTAAATACTTATATTTCCCATGTCTTTTTACCCTGCTTTTAACCCACTGTACCATGATGTTGCATTCTATTTTTATTACAATTTTAACTCAAATAAAATTTAAGTCAGACGAGAAAAGAAAACGAGAATCAAAATAAAAAAATAGCAAAAGACAAATCGCATGATTAATTGACACTAATGACAAGAAGAAATTCACTGCCAAGAAAAGCTCAAAAAGACTGCGATAATGAAAAGTCAAAATACAATGAAATAGATAAATATGTATCGCCAGCATGACTTGCAACATATTATTGTAGTACTAAGTCTATTCTTACATGTAGTAATACTCAGGCTAAGCTCAATAGTAGTGCGTCTTTATGTAAGTCAATCACAATATGTTCGTGTGTCTTATGTAATTGCCATATTGATTTAGTAACATTTAACGACAATTACACGGTACAGAAGTCAGTCAACACAACCGCAACCAATTGCTGTTACTACCATGACCATGACCATTAATGATTGAATATCGCAGCGGCAGTTCAATCTGCAAGCAATAAGCTTCAGTTCGGTTTGAGATACTTTTATTATTATGTATATGTTACTCCTTGTATGAGTGAAATGCAGTAGCATGTTTAATGAAGAAATGAATGATTGTTACATTTTTAATGACACTCTTGCTTCACTGCTTTTACTATACATGGGGCATACGAGTAGTACTCGTACACAATTTCCGCTCAACATCTGGTTTCTGGTCGCTGGTCTGTGGTCTCAACTGAATGCATGCAAACAAAGTACGTGAAAGGAGTTCATCTGGCTGTCAGAATGATTGCTTTGTGGAGGATACTATTAAACTTATCCAAAAAGGAAATGTGCATACATTTTCCGCTGAGTATTTCATTGATACAATGTACACTTTAACGCACACAGACAATTTGTTGACCATAATTAAGAGCCATGGCGGTGACTTGTAATGTACAAAGGCGCCGCCTTTCCTAGAAATCGTAATGAAAAGAATAAACAATACTAACATTGGTCGCAACAAAACTTAATACATACATATGAACACTTTAGATAATTGTTTGTTTCATTATAAATACTTCTATTTTAAATTAGATTATTTCATAGCCTTCTAATGTGTAAAACATATGCTTTCTAAATGTGAAGTCATGCAATTTTCTTTCATCGATCCAATTTTTTTGGTACAAAAAACTTAGACTAAGCCACCGAGTCTAGCTGTCATTTGGAGGTTCTAACTTTTTAAAACTGAAATCGAATGGTGCAAAGCCACCTTATCTAGAAATTTTAATGGAAGAATAATAACTAACCTTGGTCTTAACAAAATTTAAGTACACTGCTCATAATTAATTCCACTATTAAGTTTATTATGCAATAATAAATTGGTTTTACCTTATTTCGGTCCAATATTTCGATGAAATAAACTTACACTGAAACATCATCATGTTGTAATCATTTTTAAATCTGAAAATATGAAGTCGTATGCTTACATCGAGTTCGGTTGGTCAAAGGGTGGCTAATTCTTACATTGTCTCGCTATGTACAAAATGTACCTTTTCAGATCAGTTTTCCAAGCTATATTATTCTATGGAGCCCCAGTTCAGACGGATATTGCTTGAAGCCATTTAAACAAATTACAGGTTATGCAAAACAAATTGCTTAGAATGATTTTCGGCCTACCATGACACCACTCACCACAAAATTGCTTAAGCAAGCCAATGTTGAAATGGTAGCTGACAGGCTATTCCGGCTCAACCAGAACTTCAATGATAGATGTAGATACTCTACTTATTCACATATCAATATTATTATTTTATTAGATTTAGGTATCAAATCCTGGTATTCAAAACCATTCCAGGTGTGTTTTTGTTAAATTTTTCCACGCAGTAGCTCTATATTATTAATAATTATATAATAAATTACGCTTATATTTACCCCTTTATGTATAACTAAGATCTGAAGGTAGCGAAAGCCTAAACTCATTATTTTAAGATATCATAACCCAATGTACCTATTATTAATATGATGCAATAAAATTGAATTGAATTAAATTGAATTCTCTATTATTTGAAAAACTTGTACTTCCATCTTGATGCTTTTTTGTTTATGATGGGGTCATCATCATTTTGCTAAACATTTGGGGTATTCGACATACACATATGTTACACATTTCTCTATAGTGAGAAGTAGGTACCAATTTGATTTATTTCAAGTTTATAAAATCATTTTATCTTTAAATTCCCACAAAAGATTTTTTTTTATTATATCTTAAGAGTTCTTTGCTCTCCATTTCCATTTCTGTCTATTCCTTAAGTTTATTTAAATTAGTTTCTTGTTGAAGTCTTTTGTTTATTGCTGCTACTGCTGGGAAACTTCAATTTGCTGTAAACTTATAGGTACATTTCATGATGATATGCTTATCTGAAGTAAAAGTAAATTAGTTACGATAATTAAAAGCGTATAATTTTAATCTTGAAAAATAAATACATTTTTTTACGAGTTTGTTAAAATCATAAAAATCCTCATAAAAATCTTTATGTGCTGTTGATAAAATGAAAACAAATCAAACCGAAACTCATAAATGTCTTTCTTTCTCTAAGAGCTTAAATTATGATTCATTTTCATTATATTACTAATTTATGCATAAATACATATGTAAATATCCAGATGTAATGAAAATTAGTGATTTTTATGTAGTTTTCTTTAATCATATTTGATTGGTTATTAACTTTCCCTTCCCATCTTTTGAAGAATTTATTTTTATTTTGTTATTAGTTAATGTTCTAGTTGATTTGAAGGTGATTAAATTTTAAAAATTTATAAATGTGTCTGAATAAAGAGAACGCTGATTCTTGTTAGTACGTAACACCACAATACTTATAAATGGAAGCCAGTATGATTGTTTCCAATTTAGTATTCGACATCGAAACTCTAATCGTGCGCGCCACTCATGGGATTTAAAATCGAAATACAGAAATATAAGAAGCTTTAATGTGAGTAACATCACAATCAACGTACAGAAACACAAGTTGTTCATTAAAAATTAAATTAAACCAAAGACTATTTAACACAATATTTCCTGGCCTTGCATAGAGGAAGGGGTGGTGGTACTGTAATTCATTAATAACTGAGGACGCACAAGAATATTGCATTTTCGTTATGTTTGTAGTCGCCAAAAGATAAATTAAAAATTTATGCATTTTACTGACAGTACAGTTTTTTGTTTTAAAAAATCTAATACAATATCTTAAATGTATATTAATAAGTAGTTTAAGTTACATTTCTTCATTGAAAGAAATTTCACTCAAACTTTTTTTATTCTTAGTTTAGAAAGACAATAGAAAAACTAAAACAAACACCGAAATTTCTTTTTGTCAAAAAAAACTCAACACACATTTTTTTATGCTGAATTCATTCAAGTTTGTTGCTTAAGTCTTTTGTTTTGTGGTAAACCTGAAGTATCTGTCACAAACAATTTTTTTCTCACTGACACAAAAACAAACTCAAAACGAAAAAGTATCTTAAAAAAGGCAAAAATATCTCAAGAATTTATGCTGCATTTCAGCCTTCATTCAACCAACGAAAAAAAAATAAAAAACTTAGGAAAATAAAAGGTCGCGCGCATACCATATGCAATAACAAGCAAATGAATGGCAAAGGAGAAGGAGGATGAGAAGCAATCAAGACAAACAAGGCTGGATGGCAAACAGGCAGCCCTTTTTTAAAGTTGTTCGTAAGTTGAAGAAGGGTAAAGCAAAGACAATAGCAAACACAAAGACAGAAAGCAATAAACTTTACTGAAAAACACAAATCGTGACTAAATGCAATTAGGCAGGCTCAGAGCTCAATAGTAACCATCATAAGCATCACTGGTAGATAAAACAGCAGCTAAGCGGAGAGAGATCCTCCTCATAAAAAAGACACCAATGTAACAGAATAAAAGAATATCAAAGTAAACCAAAGACAACAAGTTAACAATAACAACAACAACAACACAATAACTGAATGACTGACTGACTAGGTACTACTTCTACCATATACAAAAACAATGGTAATAATCATCCAACAACAGCAATAAGAACAAGAAGTAATCGTCAGTAGTAGTATCTACTCACCATATTTGTTAGCATCAGAATTTACGGCAGATGTTTTTTGTGCCATTTCCGTTCGTGTTGCTATTGCACCATGCCCTTGCAGCAAAAATTCTTGTTGTTGCTGCTGCTGCTCATCATGATGTTGAGCAACATTTGTTGCAGTTGTCAACGCTTCATTGATGTCATTCCTTCTTGTTGAAGTTGTAACAGTTTCATTTTTATTGTTGTTACCACTTTTTAATCCTTTCTGTTGCTGAGCATATTGCTGGCTCATGAAGGCATCCAGACGTGCCGCTTGCAATGTTATTAAAGCATTGCTAATTATAAAACACAATAATACATAACGATGATAATTTATTGTGCAATTTAGCACAATTTGTTTGAGTTTGCACATTATTTAATTATCTTATTTTTCTTTCTTTCTTTTCTTAAGGTATTTCGTAAGTAATATACAATATCTTCTTATTGGACACTTTTAAATCGCATTTGTTATGGGGGGATAAATTCACTTAATGATGGACGCACCAATATATATATATATAGAGCTAATAACAAAAATATTATATATTTCTTTTAAATTCGTCGTTAAATATTACGGTGCGCAACCGAACCGCACTCGTTCCACTACGTCAGGCAACTGATTTACTTGGCCAACAAGAAGAAACATGTGCAACAGACAGTCAACAGCCAGCAGCTGATGGGGCTTTTTACTGTTGTTATTGTTGCTGCTGCTTTTAGTAAGCTCAATGCCAAGGCTACCATAGTATATCCAACTAACCAAGTTTAAGATTGCACAAGTTGCGTGTGTAACAAAGGCAGAGGTTCGATGGTTTGAAGCCAACCAGTTCAAATAGAAAGATACAAATATATGTTGAATTTGAGTTGTGGAGCTTTAAACTAAAGATTATAGATTATTTGAATGTAGTAAACAAATTAAATTTTTAATTACAAGAAAGCTACCTTCAAACAACATTAAATAAATTAAATATTTACATCATTTGACACTAGAATTTTTCTAATTGTAATAATCAAATATCATGTAAATTTTTAACAAATCTTAGCTATTTTTCCTAAGGCCTCGACAGAGGGGGCACAGAACTTAAAATCATTAACATAATCCTCATATTGTAATTCATAAATATACAAGCAGAATGTGAGCCTCAAATATGCAAATGTTTTTAAAATTGTTGCATTTTTACCAAATGTTATTGTTATGATTAAATATATAGATAAAGGTTAGAAGCCTCAAAATTCTGTTTTACTTAAGGCTCATTAATTGCTCATTGGACCAGGGACTGAATGAAGAAGAGGAGTCAGCAGAACATAGTAAAATGTCACTGCGAGGGCCTTATCTGGACCAGACTCCGGCACTTTAGAAACCAGTATTTGGAATCAGTTGAAATTGCAGATTTGTCTCCGAAGAAAGTCTTGGAATTCCTGATGAATACCAGAATCTCGTAGGAACAGTGATTACAGGGGTTGTCACAATAGGCCCATTTGCGGCAGCAGTGACAAAGTGAACTAGTTCTCTTCCTTCCCCGACGTTGCCCGCGTCAAAATCCATAGCATTTCAACCATACTTAGTATAACATTAATTTTTTTTTTCTTAGATATTTGCCATTTAAAGTTCAAATGTACCGACAAGGACATGAATGCTGTCCTACAAAAACATTTTGTGCACACCAAAGATAGGATCACAAAAAGGAAAAGTCAGGATGAAACTATTAAGTCTTAATTGTTGCTTTTATGTTTCTACTGTATAAACATGTATATATAAATAAACTTACTTAAATAATAAAAATCAATTATATTCTTTTTAAAAAAAAAAAACAAATGTTCAGGGATATGACTCGTAAATGAGTCGAAAATGATCAGGAATGTGACTCGAAGAAGACTCATAAATGATTATAAAGGCGTCCTCAAGAAGAGTCGCGGCTAGAGTAACATTTTTTCCCGACAAAAGTTTCATTTATGCTCAGAAAATGCTGGCATATATGACTATTTTAATCAATCAGGCGACTCGAAAAAGTCTCGAATATGACCGGAAATTTCAAAAAATGCTGGCTGGGTATACACAATAATCGTAAACAGTTCACGAATTTGATTTGCTGTTGCCGTTTGTACAGCTTCATTAATGGGTAATTCCCAGTGTTTGTCATTTTCTATTAGACCTAATGTTTGCATGCTTCACGATATGTTTCACAAATGTGCCCGTTGACAGTTCTTAGATCTTCAAGAATGCAGTAATAAACACAAATTCAGCGTTTTACAGATGCACGGTGCAGACTCACTTTTCCTATTCTAGTAAATTCACTTTACACGATTAGTTTTTGAGCATTTCGCTTATTGATGATCAATTGATCGTAGCTGAGATCTGACAAAAAAACATTGAATGCTTCAACTATGCAAATATTGTATATTTTAAAATGTTTTAGAATGTTTTATTAATTTTTGAAACAAGCCCGAACGTTATAGGGTATCTAAAATCATATTATGGGATGGAATTTTGAGGCAGGTGGAGGGTAGATTATAACCAAACAGCTAGGATCTAGTATTGTGTAGTTTTATGCAATCATCCAAAAGGTGTTTAACCGAGAGATTGTTCCCGCATAATGGGCAGGGTGGACAGCTTGTCGTTGTCATAAATAAAAACGAGCCATTAACAGCAACAGTCCAAAAATTTAAATAGAATTTCTTTAAAAAAGGAACTCAAAGAAATTAAAGCTGGAGTTCCCCAGAGTAGTGTACTAAGAACCATCCATACCAACAAAAACTGCTTTACTGCAACATTTGCTGACGACACAGCTATACTATCAGTTGGCAGCACAGAAAATGAAACGAGTGAACCACTCCAATGCGCACTAAACGAAATCTTTGAGTGGTCATCAACATGGCGCATTAAACTCAATGAAACAAAATCAACACATATAGATTTCTCGTACAACAATGTATTATGATACAAACAAATACTTAGACCTATATGGCCTTATGTATCCAGTTATGGGGCTGCTCGTGTTCCAGCAACATAATGTCAATACAAAGGTTCCAGAACAAAGTGCTGAGATGTGTTGTGAATGCATCCTGGTACGTCCGTAGCAGCGATATTGAACGTGATCTTGGCATCGATTCAGTCGCAATTACCATTCGGAAATATGCGAGGTCTCATTTGGAAAGCTAAGTGTTCATATTAATAAAAAAGCTTCATGCCTTACAGATCCAAGTGGTTGGAAACAAGGCTGAAACGCAAAAAACCGTATCAACTCCTAGAGTAACCCAAATCTCTTCAATCAGGAGTCCCAACAAATTGATGAGCATTAGCTAAGTCCACTTAAAATTGCCCGTCAGTTTAAATTTCTTTTAAAACTAGTTGCATTATATTAAAAAAAAAAGGAAAAACAAAATTTAATGTGATTATTATTATGTAATTATCAATATAATTTGTTGCATTTTTTTATTACAATAATATGTATCTATTGTTATTTTTATTTCTATTTCAAATTCATACTGTATAAAAGCTTTTTTATCAGTTCTGTTAACCATTCAAACCTGTTAAATAACATGCTTATGTTAATACACTGTAAATGTAAATCGAATGTTAATGTTGAAATGTTAAAAAGCTTTCTTATCAATTGGAATTTGTTCTGTTCGGTTTTTATCTTTTGTATGAAAATCTTTTAATTAAAATACATATTTTGAAAACATTTTTTCATTAAGCCTTCATGCGATTCGATAGTCGATTTCTTTCTTCGTTCTTTTGTATGTACCTAGATAGGTATATACTACTTTATTATCACTTGATATTGTTTATAACAAAGAAGAAGGCCATGTTTGTAATCGACCTTTAGTTGTTTTGTTGCTGTTGTAACTACTTACTAAGTATAATTAATGCTTTTTCCCTCTAATTGGCTTTCTTTTGTTGCTACTGTATACCGTTAAAATTCAAATTGGAAAGCACTTTCCCTAATGATGAATACAAAAAGATACCATATTTCGTTTTTCTTTCTCTCTATCCATCTACCTTCGTTTTTTTATTTCCATATTTTATTTCATTATTTATTAATGTTGTTGTTTTACATAGTTATTGTTGTTAGTATTAGTTAGTTTGTGATTTATGCTGCATAATCACCGTTGTTATTGTGTTTTTTATATATATGAAAAATATGTTGAAATACAAAGAGATCCAGAAATAATAATGGAAATCAAAATAATGCATAATTCATGCGTCTAATTTCATGCAATAAAAGACAAAAAAAAAACACGACAATCAATTAAAAAGAGAGTGAAAAAAATGATTTTATCAAAAAGTCATAAATTTCACTTGATGCGTTTATTGAACAAATAATAAAATGAAATGAAAAGATATTAAATGAAATCAAATAAAACAAATGGAAGTTCATAAAATCATATGGAGGCAATAAATGAATTACAATAAAGCAAAAAATTGAAATATTATTGTTTATTTTGTGTATAAAAATATTTGAAAAAAAAAATAAATAAAATATAATACAATAAAATCATTAGGGAACATTATTAGATAATTATACACAAACACCTATACACAATATGCCGCTCAAGCAATCATTTTTATACTGACGGGCGAGGGGAAACAAGTTTGATTGTCCACTATGGTGCAGTACTCGTATTTAGCTTACATAGGTACAACAAATGATATTTTGGAGTGGCTTTTGTGTTTCTTTGTTAAATATACTAGTGCAACTACGTACATACATACACGTACTATTGTATTTAGTTATTGATAAGATTATAAAGTGATTATAATTTTGAACTATTAAATAATTTTATAAAACCCCCAAAAAAAGCAGGTGCTAAGACCTCATTATGTAATGAAAAGTGCTGGAAGCACGAAATTGGGGGGGAAAAATATGAGTATTGTATTCATTGAAATTAACACCTGTGTTTATCATTTTGATTTTTTTAAATTTTCGAAAACTCGCTTACAAATTATAAATGTTCAGTATTGTAATATTATTTTTACACTCTCTTAATTATTTTAAATGCGTTATATTTATTGTATTATATAAAAACTGAAGCAATGAGTATTGTATAAATATAACTGGCGGAACTTTTAGTAAATATAAGCACTATGTCATCTATTCTCTCTAAAATCGTTATATTCTTCTTCATTTAATTACTATTCTAATCAACCGTTCATAAAACGAATATAAGGGATAGTTTTAACACATTGGCAGGGAGTTATGTAGTAGATCCGAAGAGTGGAGCCTTTTTAACCTTCTCGGGCAGTCATTTCTTGTAAGAAGATTAACATGCACATTCAACTTGTATGACGGTTAATTTGCTCATTAACTGATAAAATTCCTTGGCCATTATGTATTGACATTGTCCTGACACCCCATGTTGTTCTGCATGGCCTGGACTTTATTAATTGACTTTTCTGAAAGTCCCCAGGAAGTACAGGAAAAAATCTAGAAAGCTTCGACGCTAGTTCTCTAATCGATATATATAAAAAAGAAATGATGTGTGTGTGTTTTCAATGGACTCGCAAACCGCTTTATCAATTTTGAATATGAAAATTTAAAAATTGCATTTATTAACAGCAAAAAACCATATTACCATTATTACACATAATCGCAAGAAAAAACATTACCACACATAAAATATCAATCATACAACAGTTTAAGAATGACACGTCATCGAGTTCAACAATTCACTCGATTTACAACCGAACAATCTCAAATTGAAAATTGGAGCAGCAATAATTATGTTTCGAAATATAAACCAACCACGACTTTGTAATGTTACCAGACTAGCAGTGAAAAAACTGATGAACAACGTCATCGAAACGACTATTTTGAAAGGGAAATACAAACGTGAAGACGTGTTAATACCTCGAATCCCAATGATTCAAAAGATTTACCATTTGATTTTAAACGACTTCAATTTCCTGTTCGTCTCGCTTTTGCGATCACAATCAATAAGGCACAAGAGGCCAATCTTTACAAATCTATAAATTTGGAATACCCATGTTTTTCCCAAGGACAACTTTATGTAGCCTGTTCTCGAGTAGGCAAACCGCCATTATTTATTTGCGCAGAAAATGATAAAACAAAAAATGTTGCATACCACAAAATAACCGGGTTCGCTAGTTGCTTATAATTAGTTATAGTATTACTAGTTAGTTTGTAGGTGTATTACTATTAAATTCAAAAAATGAAACTACTATAATTCTTAATAAGATTTAAACGCCCCTCTTATGAAGACTGGATTCTGTGCTACATAAAATAATATCTCTATTTGTCTAGTTGTCTCCCTTAGTCACGGATACAACATTTTATTATTTTTCATACAAAGCATCTCTCGCAGGTGGACAAAACACACAAAACTGCTGAACAACGATTGCGTGTAAATTGGTGATTCCCTTAGCTTCTTTTTGTTAATTTATTTTGAATTTATCTCAGAAAAATATGAACATATAAAACTGTAAAAAGAAATATGTTATTTTACTGAGAATTATTAATTGTGATTCAGTTATGATTTTCAACACATATCCATACATGACTTAACACATACTATATATACATTCTGAATTTCTTCGAAATACTCCCAAGCGGGCATCTCCTGTGACCGGAAAATTTTACTGGAACAGTGGGTGTGCGCCAACAAAACTGGATACATGGAATTTATGTTGGCTTGATATTAGAAAATCCGAATATACCCATACATGTGTCCTTTTATATATATCACAGCTTGTAGGTGACTATACTATCAGCACCGTATTTATCAGAATGGTTGAATGTATTTTTAGACATTAGGTTGAAAACGATTTAACGTCATTTACTTTTTCATGTTAAACACATTTTGTTAGTCATAATTTGGACACTTTTTCCAGCAATTCGGAAAACTGAATTACAATGTATAAAAGCAGATGCTATAAATAAACAATAGTAGATTAATTTCTAGTGTTTTTGTTTTCAAACAATTGAATGAGCTTTTATACATTTGTATCATCATCAGGATATTTACAAGAGCTTAGATAAACATGACATAACAAATAAATTACGATCTCCTATGCCTCGTGTGAATTGACGAAAATCAGAAATTATCCATGAAAGATTGAAAAAAGTGCTATAAAATCAAAATAACTCAGATTAGTTACTTATTTTTATATGGTTAGTAATTTTTGTCATATTTTAAGTCAAAAAAAGTATTCAAGTTGATGTCATGTTGTAGGTACAAGAAGTAATTGATTCTAAGAAACTATAAAGGTATATAAAATACTGTAACCATTTATATATTAACTTGACCTTTTAAAAAAAATATATGGAAATAGAAGGAGGACAGTTTTTAAATAATTCAAAAATCAAAAGTGTAAGTCAATAAATGCGTCACGCTCTTTGTATAAAACCAACGTAGACAGTTTTTGAAGTCGCACATTAATTTATAAATTTTTATTTTTAAATAAAAAACAAAACGAAACAATTATACGCAATGTGTTTAATTTACAGGATAAAACTAAATAATTTCAAATTAAATCGAGCTCAAAAACACTGTTTTGTTGCATCTAAAAATACAAACAAGAAATTAAATACCAAAACGGAAACAAGAAAAAAAAAATAACATAATAAAAATATGGTGAACCCTTGTGTTAGTTTGACAAAAAAAAAGTATTGTCTATTTTCCCATGGGGTGTATGGCGAGCCCCTAAGTGCGTGCTTTAGTGGCAAAGTTTAAGGTAGCTAGGGCAACGACTGGTTACAATGACAATGACACACCTTGAAAAAAGGCAAAAAATTACTATGAAATAAGCATAATTCCTCTAAAAACACATGGCGATGATGTTGATGATGGTAATGGTGACAGGGGTTAAACTACATAATATTGTACAGAGAGCGAGAGTGAGAAACTTATGAAGCACAGCACAAAATAGGCAACATATAATTTCCATAATACTATCTGGAAGTGTTAAATCAACCACACATTCACACGTGAGGCTATTATGTAAAACACAATTTACATACTTGATAAAGTATAACACAACAATACCATGCATAGTAGCAACGGAATCGTTATAATAAGCCTTAAAAAGGATGCTAGAACCTACATGCATATAGTATGTATGTATGTACCATAAGTAATGCGTCAACATGTCATTAACAGACTTAAGTGAACTAAACTTAACTGAACTGAACTGAATCGAATCTTAATTCAAGCCAAGTTGTGTTAAGACAACTCAACTTAACTGAGCTCTGACAACTTTTCAACTCGAGCTAACAAATCCCACATCATTTGCTTGTATGTATTCTCTTTGTTCCGCCTGCAACACACACATAACAAAAATTCCTATATACGAGGTGTTTCCCAAAAGTATGTGACTTGGATGCATAACCTCCATGTCAGCATAATTCATAATATCAGAATAATGACTGGAAATCAGTTTTGGGAATGGGATCGTCGCTTTATTTTCAATTGTTTTTTGAAACAAAATTGGTGTTCTGTAAATGAGTCTTTCAATTTTGGGGAATAGCCGAAAACCAGGGAACTTTTAAGCACATCTTTATCATTACTGATAATTTCCAAGTTGTCCTTTCTGAAGCTTTTTCTACTCTATTATTATTAAGAAGTAGGATAAAAAATAAATTCTTAAACTACTTAGTATCCCATGGTTTTCAGCTCTTACATTAATAATTTGAAGTATGAGATTAAAATTAAAGACCGAGTTTATGTGTTTAAGATTTGGATTGGCCAGGAGCTCTACCATGTTACATTTTGTGTTGCACTGCATCGTGAGAGCAGTTGCTCAATAGTTGCAACGTCGTTGCAGAGAGGCCATCCATGACTGTTGCGGCCCCACCGAGTGACCGAGACGGAGGCGAAAGAATAATTTTATTGCATTTCGGTGACGTTCGACAGGATAAACTGGAGTGATGGCACTTGGATTTATCAGCTTGTAGTGGCGACTTACGTTATCCCATGAAATCCAGCCTCTCTCCCGATCATGAGATTTAACTAAGCGAAGGATGTCAGTCTTTTCAATGTTAACTGTGTGTAGTGGTTCTGTTAAGGCGAACTTAGTACGGGAGTTAGTGTGTTTAATATGCTTATGCTGAAAAAGCTGGTCACGGATTGAAATAGTAATTATACTGAGGTTACGTACGGGGTAAATAGTAAATATGCTGATTTTCTACTTTACCTTGAGTGATTTTTGAATAAATATCGTACACACGCGAGTTATTCCCAAATATTTGGTTAGTCAGCAAACATGCAGCCATTCTTTTATCTACATATTGCCCATATATTTGTCTCCAAAGGCCAAATGAATTCATGCTAACATTAGCAAAAGGTGAGTTCTTGAGGAGTGACTAGTTACAAACAAAGGTCTCTCAAACATTTTGGTTCGGAGTTATGAATGCAGTTCGGACACCTTTGGATTACACCTCGTATAGGATGAAGGTTAAGAAAAAAAGAGTGAGTGAAAAAGTAATCGAGCGTTGTACGGTGTAGTTGTGCTTGATAAAACATCCTCTCATTTCTCTTACTGTTGTCGTATAAAGATTATTGCGTATACGCAAATGAGTGCGTGTTCTTCTCCTCCTATTTTATGTTATGTTCTTGGCTGTTATTATCGTTCTAGGCTTTACTGTCGTCGTCGTCGTCGTTGTTAGTTAACTTTCCTGTTTTGCTGCTGTCATTTTCCGTTGTCAATGTTCCAATGCGCGCGTGTGTGTGTGTTTGTTTGAATTTACTTTGTACAGGATTACATGGTTCAAACACATCAAACAAGCTTACTTACCATTGACCTTGTTAGTAACACAACAAACACAAATACAACTTCACTCTCAGACACTCACACATATACATATTAAGTAAAATACTAATAATAATAGTATCCTGTGTCTTGTAATTTTCGTTTATACTCATTCATTATTTTCGTTTTATTTATTCGATTTATTTATTTATTTTAATTTTTTTTCCTTTCAGCTTTTACAATCAAATAAATCTTTTGTGGGTGTACTTAGATATATTTGTATATATATAGTATATATTTTTATTTATTTTTGTTTATATCTACATACATATTCTTATGGCTAAGCTCATTAAATCAACCAACTCTTTATGGCTTAGATATGATGACTTGCCAACCCATGCATGTTTGTTTGTCCATTATTACATACTTGGGGTCACAAAGGTTCTTTGTCATTTTCAATTACATACAACATATCATTCTCATGAGACTAAACAATTATATTAATTATACTAAGAACTACAATTAAAAAAATTGTTCTAAAATTTCATATGTATTTTTGTATTTATTCTTAATTAACATTAATTATCATTGACTTTATCATTTTTTGTTTGGTATATATATATTTTTTTGGTAAATAGGCAAACCTACTTAATAACAATATAATAGATTCTCTTCTAGTTTAGTTTTGTTTTGTTTCTTTTCCTATTAAATATTAATGATTTTTCTATGTTAATTGGTCGAGCACGGCTGGCTTTGTTCAGTAGTTGTTGTGTTAGGTTTTCTTTTTTTTGTTTTTCTTCGGCTTCGAGAGCCTAAAATTATGCTATGGGAAATTATAAACTAATAATACTCTGAAACAAATATGGGTCACAGGCAAAATGTAAGGAAAAAGAAATCAAGCAAATCTCTTTAATATGTATTTCTTTGAAATGTTGTATATAATTAAAGAACAATTAATGATTTTTCTAAAATAATGATAATTATATGATGTATTTAATCAAATAATAAAAATACTAGGAATTTTGTTTGTTTTTTTTGTTTTTTTTTGCTATCCAATATTCAGTAATTGTATAATATTTAACGAGGAAACGAATAACCATTCATTATCCATTAAAGTATCTAATTTCAAATCTTTGGTTTGTTTTATGATATAATTTTCCGCTTGCACTTATCTCTCTTACATTTGTTCCCCATTCTTCATTTTCTTAATCATCGTCTTCACGGCCATTTACGGAATATGTTTATAAATAAATGTATTGGAATTTGTGTCAATACTAAACTACTACAAGATAATTTGTTTCTTATTTAAATTACTTTAAATTCTTCCTTGTCTCTCTGCTAGGCACTTCTATCTACCCAATTTGGCTAAACGCAGCAACAATGGATAATGTAAATCCTCCACATACAAATCTGATTCTTCTTTCAATTTCAAATGTCGCTGCCATATGGTTTCATTGTAACGTGTTGCAATATCTACAGCAAAACCCTTTGCCAGACATTCTTCTCTAAAGAGATTTAGGGTCTTGCCACGTCGTGGTGCCATTATCAAGGCCACTCCCGTTGCTGACAAATAATACCAAATTGTCTCCACCAAAGCAGTGCGTGCCTCATCAAAGAACAAACAATCAGCACACAAAATGATATCGAATTTAGCATGTTCCGCTGGAACACGTGCGCACACATCCTGCCACTTTAGAACCGAGCATTTGGTATAGCAACTCATCTCATTCAGACAAACAGTTTTGCGTACATTCTCTACGCTCACATCATTCCCATCGGTAAGATGTACTGCATATGGTTTTGCATATTTGGCCAACATAAGACCAGCCAATGATGTAAAGCCACCACCCAATTCTAGTATCCATTTGCCACGATATGCTTCAAGATCGGAAAGCACTAGTGCTGTGAGTGCTTCCTCAGAGGGCCAAACACATATGTTGCCCGTATTATTAAAGCCCATCAAATCACTGGCAGTCAAATGACGTTCCATGTGGTGTATGTTGACAGAGTATTCACGTTCCTTGTTGGGATCGGATTCACCACCCAGGAGCATACGATATTTGTACCAATTTTCAGTGGCTCCCAAACATTTTAGACTCATATGATCCTCAAAGCTATCCTGGCGCAACAAATCAAAAGATTTAAAGCGTCGCACTGAAGCCGACTGCTCATCGGCGGTAAATTCATCGCTCGATGACGACACAGTTTCTTCGGAGTCCTTGCGCAAGACTTTGGCTAAGATGCGCCAACGTTTCTGTGCCGTTGAATTCTGCGATTGCAGACTTGGTGTTACTGGCGGTGTTGGTGGCCTGACAGCACATTTGATATCATCACCAATAAACTGATTATCATTTGAAATTGGTACCAGTTGTCGAGTCACAATTGAAGCATTTGATATGCACGCCTCGGGCTCATATTCATCTTGCTCCGTTGATTCACTGGGATGCATTTGTTGATGTTGTCGGCACCTTTGTTTTTGCGTCTCCTTAAATGTATTCAGCGTATTATCGATATCGTATTCGAACATCAATGAGTACGTAGCCAGCTGTTGGAGTCGCCGAATATCGGAATTTGTATCGGAATTTAATTTTGAAGTTGACTTTTGTACTAAGGTTGCTGACATCTTACTAATTTCTTTATAGTATTGTATTCCAGTTATGTTCTACTACTACTACTGTTCGGTGAGATTTGTATTTTCTTTTAAATATACTAGGAATCCTTCTGGTTACTTTGTTACAAATGATTATGATGATATAAAGTGTAGTATCAATTCAATTCCATTGTGATCTGGAAATAAAATAAATAAAGAAACAATAAAGCTATTGTACAATAGTTTAAAATAGATAAAGATGATTTATAAATTTATGAAGAATATGTGGGTTATGGGGCATGATCACGTTTCCGAAAACAACAAATCATTAAACCCACTTAAACGTTTTCCAAAACATAAAAATGTACTTATTTACATTACATATTTTGCCATTCTGAAATTCAAAATTTTAGAAAAAAAAAAGATAATAACAAAACTATTTGTAATTGGGTTTCGGTTTATTCGGTCTTTATCTTTATCTTCACTTATTCATTCGTGCGTAATAAATTCATCAAAAATTTTGAAATTTTACGGCTCATAAAGATTTTAATTGCTCCGACATAAAAAATATACACACGGACATTTGTTGTTGTTCTTGTTAGTATTACTAATGTTTGTATCTACATACAATACTATAGGCAAACCGATAGAGAGAAAGAGAGGGAGAGAGAAATGGTTACGTAGGCAGCTCAAATGAATGCAAATTTTGGGGAATTCGCCTCCGTTTTTCAAATTTTTTCAACAATTACAAAATACCTAAATATTATTTTCAAAAATTTCAATTGTTGTTTTTTCTTGATAATTTGTAGGTGGCGCTTTATTGGATGTAAAAATAAGATATATGGCACCTGTAGGATACATGACTCTTTTATTACCTATTGATTGATTAATAGATTGATTTATATCTTTTCTCAGATCGTGGATCTTTTTGTTCTGAAGTTTGTTTTAGTTTATTACGTAGATCATATATTATACCATAAGTACTTTGTTTTAAATGTTTGTAAATGGTTAGGAATGTGATTTATATAAACGGTGGTATATAAAATATGAACTCGAAATTCGTTATTTATATTTAATGTTCTTAATTATTTATAGTCTTTATCTCTATCTGATATATCTCTATAAATAGATTAATTTATTAAAAGTGTTGGTAAGCGTCAAACTCGAGACCGCCTAGACCGATTTTGATGAAATTTTGTTTGTTGTACTTATTGTACAAGCTATATTTGGACCCGGTATTGAATATTTGATTCGTCTGATTTTTCAAAAGTAAAAAAAAAAGAACAGTATCACGCACTAACATCACGTCGGAAGCGTAGCAATGCACGCCGGGTACGCTAGTTGTAAAAAAAATTCGATATTCGATGAAATACAAAAGATTTATGTTACAAAGTTCTAATCTGTGCAATCATATTATACCAAAAAATTCTTAGAACTTGCCTAGATGTTTGTAATCTATATCTATATAAAATCGTAAGCGTTTCTCTGTCTGTGCAGGATAATCTCAGAAACGGCTCAACCTATTTGAATGCGGTTTTCACTGGCGTATTGTAGCAAGCTTCGTGTAACATTTGGCGTTTTTGGAAATCGACCTAATAAATCAAAAGATATTCATATTTTTATTTCTGTTGCCTACTTTTTGGCTGATTTTCGAATGTTTTTCCCCTTTTGCAGCGCAGCAACATTAAACAGCTTATTATTAGGAAAAAAGTTAACAAAATATACGAATTAAACACATATTTCATATACCCCACGCGTACGAAGTCGTGGGCACAGCTAGTGAACTATATAAATGAAAAAATTTCTACAATATTTATGGTATTTCTTGGATGATAAAGACATCAATTGATGTTTATTTATTGCTTAAGATTCTAGTTGTTTCAGCTATTCATATTGTGGTTAGAAATAAGTTTGTTTTAAAAATAATCTATCCCTATACAATACATACATAGAGATCGATTGATTGTTTTTAGTCTGATAAAAACAATTTGAACAATTTTTTTTTTCGGTTTAGTCGCCTCAACACTGGGGTGGTTTTGGAAAATTCGGAAAGCCCCAAAAGGAACAGCCGTTTAATTCGAAAAAAAAGTGAGAATGCAAAATATGATGAATATTACCATGTGCAGTGAATAAAAATAAAAATCGGTCAAGTGTGAGTGCGACTCGCACATTAAAGGTTCCGTACCATCGTGCATTGAAGACAAAAAAAAAAATTATTTCTAATAAGAACCCTAATTAGAAGGTACCCTTTCTAGTTATTCTAGGATCTTAAAATTTACATGGTTGGTGAATATGGAACACACACTTGTTGTGTCCAGTTCGATAAGACAAAGAAAAAAAGTTTTTCTAATAAGAACATTGATTTGAATTTGGATTTGTATGGGAGGGTACCCTTCCTATGAATCTTAGGATCTTGCAATTTACAAGGTTAGTGTATATGGTTTAGGCACTAATAGTGTCTAAATTTCAGTTCGATAAAACAGAAAACAAAAAAGTTTTTCTAATAACAACATTAATTTATATTACACCCTGTGAAAATTTCACCTATTTACCTATTACGGTTCATGAGATAGAGCTCTCTGACGGACGGACGGACAACGTAGGCTTAGTAATAGGGTCCCGTTGGCACCCTTTGAGTGAGTATTCAATAAATGTTTGGGAGAGAGAGGCAAAACAAAGTCTAGTTTAGGTATTTATATAAATGAAAATATAATAATTTCATATTGTAGTTGGGTAAGCATATGCCAAAAAAATAATGATCTGCAAGTGGTCTTTAGAATAATCTGTAATTTGGTGAAATTATAGTACTCGATAAAAGACTTTCTGACACCAAAGGGTTTTCAAAAATTTTGATAATTGAGTGAGCTACATAGCACTAAATTATTTGGTAATTTTTTTTTTCAAAATTTAATATTTTTGAAACAGATTATCCGATTTTAATGAAATTTGAATATGTTACACAGAAATTTAGGCTTTTTTAGATAGTTAAACACTAATATAAAAATTAAAATTTTTTCACAAAAAAAAATGTCAAAAATATTTTTTAAGTCGAGTTTTGTTCATTTTGGACCAACTTTTGGAGATCCTGTACCTTATGAGAATATTCCTTATTGTTTCACTTTTATTTTAAACAAAAAAAATTGATGGAGACTCAACTAGTTCCTGAGATATTGCAATTTTCGTGAGGGACTGCAGAGCTTTGTGACAGCGCTAGCTCTTGCGCTTAGCATACCCAGCGCTGCTCGCTGCTCGCTACTCTCTACCCCCTCCTCAGCTCGTCTCGCCGGCGCCGGTAGAGGCTAGCCAGGTGAGCTGTTGTCTCTTCATTTTTTCACTATTTAGTGCTGTGTTCGGATGTCTGTCACATGTGGTATTGTCATCAAATTAGGATCGATAGAAAATATGTTATATGTTTTTACAAATCAGAAAGTATTCATAGAGCGATGTGGCAATCTTGCAAAGACCCTGAAGAGTACTATGTAAAAGATCACGTATATAGTTGGCTATGAATATCACAAGGAATTTGTCGTTTTGATTTAAATATTGACTAAAGTTTTATCTGTCAGAAAGTACTATAATAGAAGTAAGTAATTTGCCTATCATTCAGAATTCTGAAAAAATAAATTCTATCTGACGATGCTCATTCTATCTAAAGGAAGTTCTAAAAATGCAGACAATTTTGGGCATTAAAGGACCAAACTTTGCAATGCTTGCGGCGGATTCAACTCAGATTCGTGGAATCAGCATTATGAATAATGACGTAACCAAGATTTTTCCAATCGCTAGTAATGTAATGATTACAGCTGTTGGTAGATTATCCGATGCCAAACAATTTATCGATTTTATGAAGAGGAATTTAGCGTACTACAGGATACGTAATGGTTACGAACTAAGTCCAAGTGCAGCGTCACATTTTGCACGCAAGAATATGGCGGATTATCGTCGAACTTTGGAGAGATATGAAGTTAATTTATTTTTGGCCGGCTACGATAAGACTGATGGACCTGAGCTTTATTACATTGATGATTTGGCCAGTGGTATGAATGTTAATCATGGGGCCCATGGGTATGCGGCAGTTTTATGCGTAAGCCTTTTTGATCGCTATTGGCACCAGAATATTTCACAAAAGGAGGCATATGAGATTTTTGAGAAATGCGTTTGTGAGATTCAAAAACGTTATATCATTAATTATACGAAATTCAATGTGATGGTGATCGATAAGGATGGTATTCGTGATTTGGAGCCAATTTTAATCAAAACTGAAAATGCTTCAACTCATTAATGAATTGTATAGAGTATAGAGTTTTGTCAACAAATATAATTAAATAAATAAATGCTGCTGCTGCTAATTGTTTGTTATTATTATTTTCGTAATTATCAATTGAACCATTGACTTGAGAGCAGAGTTCGCAAATACATCAAATAACCTTTTCATTAGGGGTAACAAAGTCGTTAATTTTGTTAAATTACTCATAGATGATGTGCACTTATAATCTCTATAGTGTTATACAATGATGTCGTATTCAACAACATTATGGATCCCACATACTACTGTGAAGAAAATTATCAGTTTAGTCTTATGTTTTTAATGCTCAATGATTCAACCATGTCCCTTCATTTTTTGTTATATATTCGCCTAAATTTATGCAAATTTATCCAACAGTTTTAGCAATTTTCTATTTTTACATCTCAGTGATCCAATATTCATAATACAAAATAATCATCAACTAGGGTTTTGATTTGCGAAGTAAATGTCAACGAGATCAAACACAAGTCAACTGTTGCTTATCCAGACTTTCTTTTTTTGCTAAATAAACTGACTTACTTCTTTTTCAATATTCTCATAGCTTCATGATTAAACAATGCTTAAGGTTTAATAAAAATGTACGGCAGGCATAGCACATTCTAATTCCAATACAAAAATAATTAAAATATACAATATTATAACAAATTCAATCTACCACATTTTCTATAATTTCCTCTTCGCCAAAACATTTCCCTAATAATCTTATTTTTAAAATCTCTTCTAAAAATAAGAAAATAAAATTTTGTCAGAAAAATTACATAAATACTAGTATAGAATTGCAGCAAATATAACAACCACAAAAAAAGAAAGATAAAATAAAATGAAAATACTGTATTTGAGAAAATAAGCTGATTATCTTTTATTACAGAATTGCTTTTGTTTGTCTTACAAATCATTTTTCACAATTATGTATGTTTTTTCATGTAAGCGATTTGTTTATAAGATTACAAGAATAAGAAAAAGAAATATCTATGAAAATACTATGAGCAAAGAAAGAAATCCATTAACAAATCGTTTTAACTAATTATAAGTCCAAAATGCCCACAAAGAACAACCAAAGAAAGAAAAATTACCACAAAAAAAAATATAACAATAAAAATTCTCAAAGAAACATCAAAAAAAGACAAACAAAAGATAAAACTTTAAGACACCAACAACAAAAACCAAAGCGTGGAAAACTATAAATAAATATGAAAATACGTATGTACTTCTATGCAAAGCAACAAGATGAGAATCAAACAAAAATTTGAAAAAGAAAATCACTAAATTGTTTAATAACAAAATATTGGAAAATTTGCGTAAATAAATAGAAATACTCGTACGTACAATATATGTATAAGTAAGTATAAATAAATAGGCAAGATAAACTATTGTGCCAGTGATGACAACGAAAACATTAAAGCAAACATCTCAATGACATAAAAGTAAATAAATAATCCAAAGAAATTCTTATAAATAAATAAGCAAAAAAAAAAAAATGGCAAAAGACGAAAGGAAACTAAAGAATAAGACGAGTATAGTATTATGGCAATGGATGGAAATATATAGTTTGCATGCGTCTATATGGTACAAGATATGTACATTGACAAACATGACAATATTTAGGTATTCACTGTAACGACAACTACGTCACTTTGGAGGAATATTTACCATTTTCTCGAGCAAAAAAACCAAGTGTGAAAGAACAACGACTCCAGCAATGCGAATGAGTGTCGTTTTCTAAAAATAAGTATGGAAATGCCTCGCGTGGCAAATGTTACGAATATTTATTTGCTGTTATTTATCTGCTAGACAAGTTCCTATAAATTATATATAGGTAAACATTTACAGTACTGTGCAAAATGAAAGCAATAAAGAATTGCACTAGTAACAGATAACTAAATCCTCCCATATTGAGTCAAAAATGTTGTTAAAACCACGAGTGGAATAAGTCGCACAGTTTTGGGTTCATTAGAGACTACCTAAGGGAAAATGAAATCACGCCCTTGATTAGACTTACTTATCACTCATCTTTGACATATCAAATCGTATCTTTTTCTGTCAACGTTATCATGACAAAGAAAATCCGTTTTAAATTATGAAAATTGCATGAAATAATCTCCCTGAAACCAGAACAATAATATTTTAAAAGTATCAAGGCCATTCAGATGTATTACGAAATAGCAAATTAAGCCGCCATCTAATATTGGTGTGATTTAGTGAACAATGATGAACCCGTCATATACATTTATGATAGTATTAGACTTTTAGTGATGGTTTGTTTTCAAGCTTTCATTGTGAGGAGATCATTAGGATGTAGTCTTTTGAGTCGTCTGTGTGAAGTGTTTATGCAAAGTGAGTTTGGATGACGATGCAGTTTTATATTATATCTGCTGCTGTGAAAGTTTATTTCTTACAGTACTGTTGTAATTTTTGATGTCTCGGTGAAGTGTCGTGTTTCTCACATACCACGGGGCTCCAGAAATGCAACGAAGGGCTTTGTTTTGCCAGGCTTGAATCCTGCTAATGTTATAAGCAGCAGAGGAACCCCATATAGCGCCAGACGGGGGCCACCACTTGCTTATAAATCAGCAGTTTGCTACTTAAAGCTAGCCTGCTGTTTTTCTACTCTTAGATGGACGTTTATGCAGGATCAAGCCGAGGTATTAAATTTAATTCACCTGTAGGATGATACTTGAATCATATTTTATAACTGGACAAACATCACGCCTTAATGTGAAAGTGCAGTTCAATGATTTTTCGGCATTAATGCTGATGTTCTAACGTTTAGCCCAACAGAGGCATCTTATTAAGTATGATTGAGTGATATCCGCTGGCATTTTGCTATGATGGCCGAGTCATCTGCAAATGTTGCACACTTTAAAATAGACTAAAATGTCCTTTGTTTTTCTTAGTCTTTAATCAATATATTCTGCAAAGAGCATATCATACTTTTAAACTAGAAAACTTGCTGAAATTTAATAGTTGTGCGTTACATTTACCTAAAATAGTTTCAAAAAAAGTGACGACAGTTTTCGTGTGACTAAAAGGTTACTTTTGTTATGCACAGTACTGTAATTACATATGTGGTTTGTTTCAGTGTTGCCTTCTATTTTTATTTTTTTTGTTATTTGGGCGTTGATAATCTCAGGTGCACAACTACTACTCTGACACAGTAAAATGCAACAAACATAATATTATTCACACATTCACAGAAATAGAGAAATTCGAACACATTTACCAATTCCGTGTGAACATCACCGGTAGTCATTTTAACCGCATCCTATTTTCCTTTTTTTTTTACAATTTTCTTTCCATTCATGTAGCATTCCGTGATCATGCATTTACGTTGCCTGTCCCTACTTTTGTCGTCATTTCATTTACTAGCTACAATGAATGTCCACTTGGGTGTTGCACATAGAAAATGTGTCCGTGTCTCGTGTCGCGTTGACGAAATGCTTTCATCACTGAGCTGGAAACGAGCGAATGAACGCGCCACGCACATGAATACACAATGAGCGAAAAAAAAAAATGGAAACGGTAGGAAATGATGGAAAAATAACAAATGTGGAAAACAACAAAATCCAACAAAAAAAAAACCAACGAATTTTATTTTTGTCAGCGTAAATAATTTAATTAATATTATACTAAAGTAGTGTATAATATTTTTCCTACACACACATAAACAAAATAAATTGAATGTGTTTAAAGTGAAACCATTTAGTGTGATGCGATTTGTGACGCTTTATTAAACTTAATGACAAGAGGCTTAAACATTTTATCTCTATTTGTGAATATACTGTTATTCAAGCGTATGTATTTATATTTAAATGAAATATTTATATATAAAACATTTTCTATATATAAAACTATTATTTAGTCCACGGCTTAGTGTACCCACCAGTACTTAAATCGGTTCTAAATGTATTGTTATTCTCGTAAGTATACTATAACATCATCATACACAGCAGATTTCTTTATTATCTAGTCTTGTTTTTCGTTTCACACATATCATATGTAAATGTATGTCAAAGATGAGGAGATTGTTTCTAGAGACTGTCTCAAAATTCTATACGCAAATCATGATTCTCCATTTAACTCCTCTTGGGTGTGGAGCAGATTTGAAAATAATATTGTCGTTTTATAATTAAGAGTACTAGCAATAATGAACTTTCAGTTTTACGCAAGATAGATACATACCTATAACGGATAAGTTAGGTTAAACAGGCCGCTGGCGATTGTACACGAGTTCATCCGGAAGCCTTGCGACCTATTCTGATGCCTGATATAGATTTAAGAATGGAAATAGGGTGGCGATTTAAATAATCAAATGCTATCCAAAGTTGGTCGCTGCGTCTAAAACCAACCTGAGAAGTCCACGAACAGAGCCAGGTCCCCCAGTGCTTATTTTGCCTAGCTACCTAACTCAGAGAAGAACGGTTTCCCGAGATAACAATTTGGTGAAATAAATTGATGTATATTCCTATATGTTGAAAAGATTGACTCAATTCTTGAGAATATTTTTGATGTGAAAATGTATAGAAAGAAATTATCCATCGACCAAAAATATATCAGGTCAGTTATTTTAATGATAAATATAAAACATGGATAGAAGGTTCAAGAATAAAGACAAGTTAGGTTTAGGTCGCATCGGTCGATAGTTACCGCCTAGAGTTAAGGTCCCGAACTTAAGCTGATAAGAAGAACGTCGTAGACCTTTGTTTGCAGAAACGTTTACGGAGTCATGTAACCTTTGCCTTTTGGATGACTTTGTGCTGCTTTGCTTGTTGCCCATTTGCGGTTATTAAGCTAGCAGCTGGGGCATCTTTATCTTGTGACGCTTTGGCATTCCCACACTTGAAGGCCTCCTTGGGTACCATACCGGTGGACGGAACTGCTCCAGTAGGATCCTTCACGGGTGCCGTACCTGGTTTCGTCCTGTTTAGGCTTACTCTCGGAACTGTTTTCACACCCCATGTAGCATTCACCTATGCATTTGCTTCATGGCCAGCATGAGTACTTAGTGAGGAATTTGTTGCGATATTGTTCTTACGCTCGAAACGCCGCATGTTGTACTCATGCTTTTTCTTTAATGCTTTCTGCTTCACAGACAGCGATGCTGGGGCAGGTCCGACTAGTTTCATAAGAAAACTTTTCAAGGATCTATATACCCATCCCGCTGCCTGCGAAGGAGTACACCCTTTCCGCTTTAGGCTACACTTGACGCTTCTGGTTGAGGATCCACTTTAGGCTGCACCGCGTCCACCAGTGTATCATCATCCATTGAAGCCGAGATAGCGCAAACGCCAGCTAATTATCCAACGTTAAACCAGTCAACACTGATGTGGCTCCTCCGTCCAAGTCAAATGCCTCTGTGAAGGGCCTTTACCTTTAGGATTTGTTTCTCTTTCACTTAGTAATGAGTCACTTAGAAATCTTTCTTTATATGCAGTGTTTAACTTCATAAGCATCGTTTGGTCCTAATTAGTTAGAATTAGAAAATGAGAATAACCTAATGCCATCATTGTTATATCTTCTTGTGTTTTGTGTAGCGTTACAGAGTATGAAAGAGACTTTAGTCCCTTTCGTATTGAATGCTGATCTGATCGGATGCACAGAACGGATCATCAGTTGCTTGAAAATCGGACGCAAGTCATCTATCCTCTTTTTACACTCTTACTGACTCTACTGATGATAACTAGGGAAGTGAAATCACATAATATACAATATTATTGGCAAGTGCGAATATTTAAAAGTTATGTTTGAAAGCAGCAAAAAATAAAATTAAATACAATAAAATAATATGGTACAATATATAAGTAAACAAACAAACAAATATTCCATGATCAAACACATTGTAGGCGTGATGTTAAAGCGAAAATAAAAACATATTTTATATTCGTTTTTTTTTTTTTCAATTTTTCTTTTGAATTAATAATTTGAATGAATTTTTCAATAAATATTTATGTGCCAGCCAATGTTTCATAATTTTCTTTATTTTTATTTCAATTTCTTTTTTTTTGCATTTCAGTTTTAAACATTAAAATAATAAAAGCAAATGCTCTTAGATACACTTTACTGTTTATTGTTTTCTCTTTCACTCGCACTCTCACCTAAATAAGATTACGCATTCGCCGTGTTGTGCGCACATAAATAAAAATTAATTATTATTTACAGCATTAAGTTTTATCGCTTAAAATCTCTTTTGATATATAAAAATATTCTATACATATACTAACTAAATGAAAACAGATTCAACTCTTTACAACAATAATAAAATAATAAACAAAAAGATGGAAAGATACACTTATAAAGATAGATAGAGAAAAGCGTGTTTCAACTGTTGACATCAACACACGACTTCAAGGTTAAAAATATCATAATCAATTCTATGATGATTTTGTATATTATTTTATTTTATGTTATTTTTATAGAATGTAAAATAGATGAAACTATCCATTGTATCTATGTATATATACTATATATATTTGTCTATAGTATGGTACAATAGTTTTTGTTATTTTGTTTGCATATTTTCTTTCTTCTTCATTGACTTTGCGTGATAGTTTACAGTTGAAAATTTCTTCCTAAAATGTACATATTTACATTTTACATATATTTACACTGTCAACAACAGTAAAAGCAATAACCAACCAAGCAAAAGTATATAGTATATAGATATACTAAACGTATGTAATAACACAATTTAGGCGCGTTCTATGCGTGATTGGATTTGAGCATGTGATGACGATAGAAATTCAAGCTTCTTTCTGGGCTTTTTGTCCTTTTTGTTTCTACAATACTACGTGTACAATAGTTTCTTCTACACTTCAGGTATTGTTATTTGTTTTTTTTTATTTTATTGCTTTTATTTCACAAACAAGTTTTTTATTTTTTTGCGATTTTATGCTGACTGACGACTACTGACGTTGACGTTTCGCTATATAGTTTTTCAAAACTTTTTAAGTGATTGAATTGTTTAACTAATTTATTGCGAAAAGTTTAAATTGCCAACCAGCAGGCTAACAGTTGGAACAGGGAAATTCTTCACATTTGTCCTTTAACACAAAGTGTTGGCAAACAATAAATAATTTTCAATGATTTTCGAAAGATGATTGATGATTGACTTTAAAATGTAGAAAGAGAACTTCATATTAAGATAGTTGAATAGATTTTTTTCTTGAAAATCTATGGAATAAAAGTCCAATATTTTGGCTTAAATATGATTTTTTTTGCTGTTCAGTAATTTGAAATTTAGATAAAGGGTAAAAGATTTTTTAAATCTTAATACCCAATAAAGATTATTCAGGGGTGCCACAGAAAACTCTTCCTCCTTCCACCAGATTTCTGATTTTAGGTTCCACAGAAAACTCTTTTGGGACTGTTTGATTCGTCTTTTTGTGTTTTTATGTGCTGACAGCCCTATTAACATTCAGTTGAAGCGGTTTGGTTATTCGATAATATCACCGAGTGGGGAGTGGAATTCAAAACTCCATACGACGAAAACACTATAGTTTTCTGTGGCACCCCCCATTAAGTATATTTTTTTAATTTTTACATGATCAGAGTGAACTGAGTAAGGTAATTTATTTCAACTTGCAGCGTGAGTGAAGCTTTAATTGTAAATATAAAAAAAGAGTTTCTATGGAGAAAGTTATTCAAAATAAATTATTAATACATATTTTTTAGTAGTTGTGTTTTATTGTCCCATGTGTTGTTTATGTATACTCGTATTGTAGCTCAAAAGTTACAGATATCTTTGTGTTCTGTGGAATATTACTTCCGTATGGTCAAAGGTATCAGCAATGTTAAGTTGAAAGGTTATTAACAAAACCATCTTAAATCAGAGGTTATTAACCTACTTGGCCCGTTTTTGCCACTTTTGTCAAAAATTACGTTTTTTGGTTCAATACGAGTTTTGTCGTTCGGCGCTAATTAAAGTTTGGAGCAGCAATAATCGTCAGGTAGGTGCCCTAAAATCATATATTGTTGAAAAAATTAAGAATAATTTAAATGAAGATATAAAAAAAGATAAATCCAAAATACTACAAGATGTTTTAAATTTCATTTTGAAATTTTCAAGAACTTTCATACAATATTAATGATAAAATCTTGTTAATACAAAATTAACAGCGAAAAATTCAAGTTCTGTACACACAACTTCGATATGTACATGGTAAACTATGCTTGTTACCCAAAGTCACCAACTGTACACAAAGTATTGGTACCAAATAAAGGATAGCTGCATATTTCTTGTTGGAGTGCTTGGAGAAAGCGCGGCAAAAACGACAAATCAAATTTAAAGGAATGGTAGATGTCATACCAAAAAATATGGTAGATTGGAAAACATAACCGATGTTTTTAATAGAGTATTAGATTCTTCTGATTCACTGTTATTGAGTCTCTGCTGAAATGAACGACAAAAAGATGAAAATTCCAAAAGAAGTGGACAGCACATTTTTTCATAAATATGAAGATGACAGTTTATGCCAAAATATTGAACTTTTTTCCCATAGTGCAATGTGTAAAAATTATTGTGTGTTGCAATTGATTTTTTATAGAACAGTACATGCGACACTTTGCTTATGTAAATCTTTTTTCCCAAAAGGCATCTCATGTCCAAAGTCACAATATAATCTTTCATTCTTTTCAAGGACTTTTTGAGCCAAATGTTAATCAAACAATTAAGTGCATATACTTTTTAATGTCAAAGTTCAGTTTTCTCTTTCAAAGTTGATAGGGAAATTAATTTTTAAAGAAACTCACGAATTCTTTCGAACTTTTCAGTAAGCGTATCTCGTTTGATTTAAATTCAATTTTATGAACAACAAAAAGGTTTTATAATATTAGTAAAATACATAAAAAATCGTCATTCATCAATGCAGACAACCTGTTTTAATGAGATGTTCAAATCTTCTTGAAACTAATACATATCATCTGTCTATACACACATTTGATCGATCATATAATAATTAATAAATCTGTTATATACACCCTAACCTACATATGAAATTTATGTATTGTTGGTAAGGACAAAAAGTTAATGTTCTGTGTTGATTTGATTTTACATCTAATGATAATTACATATATAGAAAAAAAACTTTAACGTTTATCACAGTCATTATAAATTTAAAGTAATAAAGTTTTATATTGTATACTCTCGTAAGCATAGATAAAAATGTATATGCATGTCCTTGAAGCACAGTACGTTGCGTGTCTGAACTCAAAAACTACTGCTACTTACTCAAAAATCATGCTTGGGAACTTCAACCTCATCACAACATTAACATTAACATCAAAAAAAGTTCAAACGATTTCATTAACGAGTAAAGGACCAAAGAAAGTAACAAAGTACCAACAAAAAAAATTGTCACGCTCATTACGTGCAACGCAACAGAGTGACCAAAACGAACGAACAATGGATGACTGAGTGCTGAGTGGCGGATAGAAGGATAGTCGGTCACATGGACAAGGATACTTTGCCAACTGAAAGGAAACGAATAAACTGCGGTCATGCCAAAAGCATGACATGCCAGTTCAATATGAAAGGACGAGGACATGCAACTCTAGCAAATGATGGCTTAGAAAAGCGTTGCATGCCCAACTTTTTGAGTATCCGCCACTTTATTTTCCAATTGCGATTTCGAGTCATACCACGTTCGCTTCACTTGCGACTTATCTGTAAATCTATGCACATTATTATTATAGTTTTTTTTTGTTGCCATTTTTTATTGTTGTTACTGGCAGGATTGGGATGATTGGATGAGTTGGTTTGGTTTGCTTTGGTTTGGAATGGTTTGTCATGACACTTAATGACAATTTTGGCGCTGCGCGAAACAACAATAAAACAAAAGGGAATAAAGCAAAAGACAACAAACGACCAACCGACATACCGACAGAATAGAAAAGAAGAGTGGAAAAAGTGCTGACACTGAACCTTTGGTCGGTGATGTTCAAAGATTGGTGGTGGTGATGGTGGTGGCCAATGTGGGCACTTCAAGTACAATGACAATGAACGACTACAATAACCACGACTCATCAACATACTCATAGTCATCATCATCATCATCAACAGCAACATCAACATCAACTACATCATCATAGGAGGGCTATTGGATCATCAACAAGAATAATAAGAAAAGCAATAGCGGTTTATGCAAACGTGGCAATAAAAATTCAATTAACTTCCAAGGACATCACCAATCAATGGATGAATGGATGAGACCAAGGACAGAGGCTGAATTTAGTACCGATAGTTCTACACTCATAAATCAAAAACTGCATCAGCATATGGATGACCTTTTCTTTTATCTGAATACTAAGTTTATGTATGTACGAGTCTCTTATGCATTTATGTATCTTTGTGTGTGTAAGTATGTTTTTCTGTGCGCATTTATGACACATAAATCAGCGAGCAAAATTTGTTATGACTTTGATGCACGTTTTAATTATTATTTTGACGCCAACTGTTCAAATACAAAATGACTAATTATAGAGCTCAAGCATACAAAGTCATTGTTTTATGGCCTCACTAACAGTTTTAGTTCACTTCTATACATACACACACACACACACACACACACACACACACACAGATATATATGTACATGTATGAGTATTTGTGTTTATGTGAATATTGAGCAAATTCTTTGTAAGTAAGTGGATATGTGTCTAAGTCATGTGTGTATAAACATGAAGTATGTACTTGTGGTCTATGAAGCGAACACAGATTGGTTTAAGTCTGGAACTGGTCGACACGGGCAATGCAAACAAATAACTCGTGACGTGACGTGACGTCTACGTCTGTGGTTAATATAAAAGTGTATATGTGAAAGTATTTGTGTGGCTGTGTGTTTCTGAGAAAAAGGACAAACTGTCAACTCGAAACCAAGTGAAATGACAAGCTCAGTGAGCAAGCACAGTGTGTCAGTAGTGTACTAATTTAAATGGAATAAAAAATACTTTTATATTGAAAATACTTAATCTTAATTTAATTTAGTAGACTATAAAACAATAGAAAGCAATTCCATGTGAAATGTGAGATAGATAGTTCTACATTTATCTAGGAGATACAAAATATGTTAGCAAAAAGTAGTATGAGTTGTATATAAATAGATTGAGAAAAAATATAGGTAACTAAAGTAATAGTAGAAATATTGATATATTCCTTCTTATCATAAGTTTTTTAAAAATTTATCTTGCATCCAATGAATGATTCAGATGAAAAACAAAACACACATTTAGTACCAGCTGTAACAAGATTATACCTGGTTTTCCACCTTCTCAGTAGAGACTCTTATGTCTTTATAGCAACAACATCTATCAGGAAACACAGATGACAATGAACATACTTGTATAATAATACAGATGATAACAAAACTATACTCAGGTTGTTTCTACAGTGCGTGGCGAACTCTATATTTTTTTTATTGATATCATAATTACTAAGTCGCTAATTTCGAATTCCCTTTTATGAGTGAGTAATCAACTGCAATATACCAATATGCATGTTTGTTATCTTATCTTCATATAGTCAGAAATCAATCAATAGACTGTAAGTTTTACAAAAGTGCAGTCGATATCGCGTAATCGATACAATTTTTATTAAATATTTCATTCCCCATGTTGACAAATTCTGTTTTATAAATAATAGAAAACCTAAAAAAATCAATCTTGTGGTGACCTCCTTTTCATTTTTCGTGGCCAACTATTATTAGAAGTGATCATCATAATTATGTAAATAATTTAACCATAAATTATAATTTCAATTGTGTTTATGGTATATTTAACCCACTCTGGATATTTGCTTCAATTCTTAGTGCAATAAACTTGGAGTAGTTTAACAGCTTCAGTTGAAATTTAAAGGTTCTAAAGTTTGTTCTGTTAAAACTGGGTAAAGAAATATTAAATAATTAAAATAAAAAAACCCCAATCGGTCAAGTGGAAGTCTGGCTCGCACACGAAGCGTTCCGTACCACCTCACAATATATAACACTATATATGTAAATTCGTTGGACATAAAGGTTGTACCTCTTTCTGAAGCAAAAGTGAAATGTTTCAACACAGGTATAAAATCGTTAATCCACACCTTGAGAAATTTGTCTACCCGATAAGCTGTTCCAAAAGAAAATGCATCATCTTTACACGGCTCTGAATTGGGTCATCAGCCACACACATATTCTTAATGAGGAAATACGCCCTCTCTGCCACCTATGCAGTCAACAATATATATTTTGGACAGTTGCACTCAATTACAAGGTATCAGTAATACCCTTTTCCCTAATTCCAAGCCCTCATCATTCCTCTTCCCCGTTACAGAATCAAATATTCAGGCACGTGCCAGAAATAGAAGACGATTTTTATGCCGGTTGATTTCAATTCCTCTATAGTTGTGCTAGAAAACGCGCATATTTCATTTTTCAAACTTATATGTTTAAAATGCAAATTTATACTTAAAACAACTGAAAAGTTGAATTCTTTAAATGCAGATTACCGAGGAAAACAATAAGCTACAGTTATTGGCAAATTATTTTTTTTATAACTTCAATTAAACGAGAATTTAACCAAACCGTATTTTTAAACGTTAGAGAGTTCAAAACCATCGGAAGAGATTGCTGGCACCAGAGAATTATAATTAGGTTGATATGGGATTGAAAGAGATTTCTGGCACATGCCTGATAGAATTTTTTCTTAATTAAACAGCACCTAAAAGTATACTACAAAAAATGATCCAAAATGAGAAACTCAAGATAAAAACTGCACTCAGTGCATATATGAGCATACGTTTCTTGTATGGGGACCCCTTTAATTTTTTAACTTTATTTTATATTTATTATTTGTCGGTCTAGCGGCAATTGAATTACACACTCTGTGGCAAGTATCTACCTATTATGGTTTGTAAGAGAGAGCTCACTAACGGACGGACGGACAGCGTCGGCTTATTACCGTTGACACCCTTTGGTTACGGAACCCTAAAAAGAACCATCAATTAAAATCATGTTATTATATTCAAAGATCATAGATCTTATTTATACATTACATTACATATTATTTAATAGTATTTCTGATTATGATGTGTTAATAGTATATGAACTAAAAAATTTCATTTCTGAACTGTTAAAAGTAATCATGGTTAGCCTCAGTTTGTGGATTCCTCAAGTTGGTTATAATCAGGCATCACAATGGGCCGCAAGGCTTCTGGGTAAACTTTCGTGTAATCTCAAACGGCCTTAGCAACCTAACGTAACCTAACCTGTGTTAATTTATTTTAACTTGTAACAATTCAACACCATGATAAAATCAACTTTTCCATTTTCAGACATTTTAGTTTTCTCATTCTTATTGACATAAACATATAGTTTCAATGATTAAAACATCATCTGAACCTTTTCCAATCTTCCACAATGAAACAATTCAAAATTAATGGGGCATCCTTTTTTGGGGTTCACTCCTTGTCCACTCCTTTTCTTTTTCCTAAATGAATAACAATTAATCAATGGTTTAACTAATTTTTGTTATTGATAATTTGTGGAAAAAGTTGCCAAAAAACAATTTACTCGTGGCTCATTTTCTCCTTATCTTTCCTTTTTTAATCTTGTCTCATGTCCATATAAGATTTATTCAATTTCCATGGCCACACATGAAATATTCTTTGTCTGGGAAAAAGTCCTTTGTCGATTGCTTGGTCTTTATCAAATGAAAAAATAAAAAGAGCAAAACTATCTTTAACACCAAGTCTGTGTGTGGTCCAAATTAAGTGTGAGCAAGGCATGCCGCCGTAAGTGGTCCAACTTATTTATTATAAGAGTGTGTATGGCATATGACAACAATAACAGCCAATCTGTTTGGTCTGCTTGTCGCCCGATCCGAGCAAGCAACTCAATTAATACACATCAGTGTCATTAGTGTCATTTATTAGTAGCAGATGTCGTTAAGTATTTACGACCTTAACATTAATATACATATGTATGCACATTGATATATGTACTCATATACCCTGATTCACATATGTACGTATTGTGCGAAGATATAACATAGAAACACTTTCATGTGACAGCTGGCAAAGTCATTCACATGCGCTAAATTTAAGCTCGGCAAACAGGCAAAAAGAATCTTCTTCTAAACCAAAAAAAACAACAACATATTTATGGTATTGTAGTTAACCAAGTGAGTGAACTAAGTTGTGTTGACTGATATTAATTGGCGTTGGTTGGTGGTGGAGGAGGGTCAATAGGCGCCGCACAACTAAGATATCTATGTTCATTTTATGTTCGCGCGCCATTCATAAATAAAAGTTGAGTGCAGAAATTCAAATCGAAATCGTTGACCTTTGACTTGCAATCAAATTTACTACTAAACAAATCTATTGGGAGAATTGATGGGAATTTTCTTATTGCTTACCATTGATCAGCGTAATTCATAAAATGGAAACAAATTATATATGAGTATATTTCATTATTTATTATATTTTATGTATTTTAGTTTTTCTTTTATTTTGTTAGAAAATATTTAATATTTTCTTTATTAATTTTATTTAATTATTTTATTTATTTTTTTTTTCTTGTTTTGTATATAATTTTGCAATATTTAATTTGATGAGAACACACGCTTCACTTTGTTGTTGATTTAATAAAATAAATAAAAAATAATGAAAATGTTTTATAAAAAATTTCGTAAGAATTTATATTTTACGAATTATTATTTTTTTTAAAAAATATTTGTAAATTCTATTTGGGCCACCGTTGCGTATGGAAATCAGCGTCGAACTGTTTTCAGTCTTTTGATATCATTTGTGCTTAGCCATAAAGAAAGGCAAAGGCAAGCATATTAAGTATACGACTGAGTATTGTATCAAACATGTTCGATTGAAGACATATGAGTTCGTTGTCGGCCGCCGGCTCCTGTTAAGTCGCGCTAAATTATTTGTATCCGTAGGTTGGTGATAAACTTGTGGGTGGTTAGATTGTGTTGGATTTGGTTTGTGGGTGGTGGTGGATGATGCACGTTGTAATAAAGTTATTTCGTTGATCACAAGAGCAGACACAACAGACATGTTTGAACACTCATTCACTCATCCATCCATTCGCTATTCGCCTGCCCCTTCCATGGCTATTGAAGCAAATCAAATGTAAGTTTGATTAATCTTATCAGCTCCAACATGACGCTACTCGACAAATAGTAAATATAATACAATCAACACAAATGTATGTCTGAAAGGAAGGAAATGAAACAAAAAAAAAAACATATAACCGCGTAAAATAAAACCAAAATGAAATAGAAATAATATAATATAATATAAAATGGAAAGCAAAATAAGGAAAATGAGACAACAAACAAAATGAACCAATATCTTGTAATTGTTTCTTGTAAAATAAAACGTATGAAAGCACAATAACAACAAAAGATATATGAGTTTATAAATACTTACATAGATAAATACAATATAATAAATGAATATAAAGCGCAATAAACCAATATCACCAACAACAACAACAACGCATATTTAAACAATGAAAAAGCAACGTCAGAATATGTCATCGCTTTTCTTTTATTTTTCTCTATTTGATTCTACTATATTTTTTTCCAATTTTTGTTTTCCTTTTATTTTCTGTGTTTTGTTGTAGTTGTTTTCCCGGACTTTTATTTGCTGTTTTTTTTTTTTTTGTTTTGGTATTTTGTTTTTCACGCAAAAAAGTGTGAAGCAAAAATTTTCATTCATAAAAAGACTTTTCTTGAAGTGGTGGGTGTCTTGTCTTTGTCGTAGTTCAGGCTGTTGAGGCTTGCTCCTCACTCTTGTTTCGCTCAACGCTCTTTTTTCTTGGTTAGTCTGTACTCTCATGATGATGATGAAGATGATGACTATGATGATTCGATGGATTTCTATTATTGTCATTATTGTGGTTGTTGGTTCCTGTTTTTCATTTCATATGTATGTTTTCCATGTGAATGTTTTCTTGTTTTCATTTATTTTATTTACGTTTTATATTGCAAAATCGTAAGAAGTGTAGGTGATTGCAAATGGCAGTAGTTCTTAAACTGTGGTGTTGGCACTTTTGATGGCTTAAGAAACAATTTTGATACTACATCATCAGTATGTTGGCAGTTTAACCCGGATGTGCCAGGAATTTTGAAATTTTGTGTGTAAATTGTTGTTGTTGATAGAGGCTTTTTTTAAGAGCGATTTGTCCAGTCTATTCATTTTAAAGTCTTTGACGTAACACACAGTCTTCCTCTTGATCCACTATCGGTGAACATAAACAAGCATAAACAACATAAGCATATAAGCAATTTTATAAAAAGTATATAGATTATTGATACATAATTGTAATTTTCGTATGGATCTCTTATGTTCTTGAAAATAAAATAGAGCCTATGTTACTCGCTAATGTAGTAGCTTTCTATAGGTGAAAGAATTTTTAAAATCAGATAACTTGTTTTTGAGTTTATTTATTACAAACAAACTAATAAACTTACAAAAAAGAAGTTGTTGTCTGGTAAGGTAGAAATGACCAAAAAATAATGAATTTTATAAAATCATTTGAAAAATTAATAAACTATGCAATTAAACAAACCGAAATCGATGGCGCAAATCATTCGCTTTGCTTTTAGGGAGTTCGGATCCATCTATAGTAAAGACATTGCGACCAGGCAAGCACTTTTCAACAGAGAAGTCTTCGCTATTGAGGTATTCAGCCTTTCTATAAAAACAAAGTCATTGGGAATGTTCAATCACTTCGCTATGGAGAATTATTCGCAGTTGGGTAGTGAATTTAGCCCCATTTTTAATAAAGTAATTGGAACTAGTCAATCACTTCCTTATATAGAAGTTTTTGGTATAGGGGAGTCTGGACTCCTCTATAATGAAGTTGTTGCAACTGATCATGAGGGAGTCAGTTCCTACTCATTTACAAAAAAGTCAAAGAAGTCGATCAATCACTTTGATAAATGGGATTTTGGAATACTTTATAACAAAGATTTCGGGACCGGTCAATCACTTCGTATAGTATACAAATATAATCAGAAATTGGTTGACCATCTTTTGCCTATGAAATTGTTGAACTTGAAATAATATAATGTCGAGAATTTATTTATAATAGGACCACACAATATGTTAAGGAGGCCTTCTAAAAATAAAGGAATTGAAGAGGTACTACGGTTCTAAATAAAAGATGGAATCGAAGGCACAGGAATAAAAAAAAATTTAGTTCCATTTTCAGCTAAAAGAAAAATACTAAAAAATCGACTGAGTACTTCATTTAGTATTACCGCCGGGGCACTAAATATATTATTAAGAACTGTCCATCAGTATGGTAATGGTTTCAATAATACAATAAATATTTAAGAGGATTTTTGTGCAAACAATTTTGCTTAATAAGGTATCCACAGAATACATGCATAAGTTGAAGAATCGCTGTTGTGTCGCATGTCGTTGGAGATGGCAGGAGATGATTGTGTAACTGTGCGAATATATAAGAAGAGATAAAGATAAAGGTTTGATGTATTTCTGTTGAAAACTTTACTCGTAGCTTATTTTGTCTTAGTTCTTGTTGTTCTTGTTGTTGTTGTTATTGTTGGTTGTTACACTCTAGTTCCTACTTTTATTCCATTGTTTGTTGTGCAATTCTTTCATCGGTTAGTTGTGTGTCTCTTAGTGTTGTAACATGAGGATTGAATTCTTCACATAATAAAGTGGTATTTGTGTGTTGAAGTAGGATAAAAGGTTAAAAGGCTGAAACCTTGTTAAATGTATAAAAATCTTTACAAGCTTATCTACAAAATGGGCTAAAATACCACTCATTTTACTATGCAAAGTTCTCATTTTTTTCTATCTAAAAAGCAAAAGGTGAAATGATGGCAACAAAATAAAAAAAATAAAAAAATTTAAGTTTTACATAAGTTGCAAGTTTGCGCAAGCGGAAAAAATTTCATCTTTTTCATAAGAAAATTTTTATAATCTTCTTGCATTTTTCATATTCTTCTTTTTCTGCTTCGTCTTCTTTTATTTTTCATCTTGTACAAATATTTTGTTGGTTTTTGGTATATTGTTCGCCTCATTAGATGACATTGCACCTGAGCGTGAGTGTTCTTGTTAACCGCATATAAATGCAAATGCTAAAGAAAGAATAAAGAAACAAAATAAACTAAACAAAACAGAAGAAAAATCTGAAACCCAAACAACAAAATAAATGAGAGGAAAATTATGTTTCATGCAGTTGTCTTTTGACAATTTGCGTCAAGTTGTTTTTCCTTTAAATTTTTGTTGGTTTCTGCCAATCGAAAATATTAAAACGTGAAACAAAACAAGCGACAACGGAAGAGGATTTTTTGTGTACCTTTCACTAAATTTTATGGCATATTGAATTTGGCCAAAAATTTCTATTAATAGTAGTCGGTAGAATGGATCACCTAACAGATCCTATTAATTCATGACCATTTAGTTTCAATTACCTTTTGTTCATCTTTTAAACCAAATGGAACATTGGCCTGGACCCCTGCAAAATTTTTTACGTAAACTTTGCAACAAATACTTTTCGATTTAGAAATATTTTCATTTCAAGAGGAGTGACATCCTAAAAAAATAAGATGAGTCACATTATCGAACGAGGCAGGGTCAGCAGTCTGCTGCTTCAAAGTGTCTATTCAAATCAATCCTCTTGATCCTTTAACATCAAAATTGTCCATTAGGCTTAGGATATAAATTACTTTAAATATCTTCCTTATATAAAAATATGTCCTTCCTGAAAGGTATAACAACTTCGATAAAACCGACTTCTCCTGATTTATTATAAGTAGTAGATTTGTTGTCTGTTATTGCCATAATTGCTGTGGCTGACAGTGCGACATGCGCCATGTAAAAAGCGCAATCTTCATCATATGAAAATATTGAAATAATTTTTTCTTTTAATCTTAAATTAATATTTCCTTTCACATTACAAAAAAAAAAAGAAAAAAACCTATTTATAATTTAATTAAGTTGAAAGAACATTCATTTTATATTTACATATAAATATACTTATTATTAAATGATAAAGAGAAAATGACTAACAGGAGAGAGGAGAGGAAAACACAAACGCTTCCGGTTGCATGTTAATTAAGTTGCAAAAAGCAGCAGAGCAAAAGTCATCGATTGATTACATAAAATAAATGAACTAAAGACAACTCTCATTAAATAAATGATGAAATGTGATTAAGAAAAATTATTTACATATGTAAGTGAAGTCATCACTCACCACAAATAAGCTTGGACCACTCTTTCCGGCTACCCGACGAGGCCACAGTCTTTCAGGCGGAGGTCCTTGCCATTAGGGAAGCATGTCGGCTGGCCAAAAATAACGCACCGAAAGGTCGTAAGATAGCTATCTTCGTTGACAGCCAGGCGGCACTCAAAGCACTGCAATCCACCACTGTGAAGTCGAAGCTCGTTAAGGAATGCAGGTCGACGATGAGCGAGCTAAGTCGTCAAGCTGATATCACTCTCATATGGGTTCCCGGCCATAGGAACATAGAGGGGAATGAGAAGGCTGACGAATTGGCTCGTTCTGGTGCTTCTCTTGATTTATCGTTGGCGGAACAGGTCTCGATTCCCCTGGCGGTCGTCAAGAGAAGCAACTTCCTGTTTTTCCGCCAGCTGGCTAACAGACAGTGGAAAGATCTTGAATCTTGCAGAGCGGCACGTGCTACCTGGCCCTATTACAACGAAAATAGGTCTTTTAGACTCATCAACAGAAGACGCTCGGATACCGCAAGGCTCACAGCGGTTCTTACCGGTCACTGGTGTGTAGGTATGCACGCGGAGAGACTGGGTATTCCGTTTAGAAGCCATTGTAGGAGCTGCGGAAACGAAAAGGAAGAGGAGTCACTCACCCACTTTCTATGTCAATGCCCAGCCCTGGCAAAGACTAGAAATAAGTTTCTGGGCAAATATTTCATAGACAATCTCTCGGACTGTTCAGCCACATGTCCGGGTGATTTACTCAAATACCTAAATTCGACAGGTTGGATTTAGTAATACTGATTGCGTTCGGCGAGGAAGTGGTATCAAAACGGCACTCTAGTGCTAATTGTGGCTTGTAGTGGTTTATGCGAGCCAGCCACGGAAACCAACCAAACCAACCAAGTGAAGTCATATGGAATGAAATGATAGAAAGAGAATATGAAATATTTAAATAAAGATCAAAATTTAATTTTGTATTGCATTAAAGATAAAAATTGATAGAAAGTTATGCATAGCTATAAATAGTATTATAGATTTACCAAGATATTACCATATTCTGAGATTACTAAACAGCCTACTTATAATAAATAATAAAAAAAGTTAAAGCTTAATTGGCCGCATCATCAAGACCATTCCCCGAGACTTCCAGATCCAGACAATCAGATATATATATCTATATATACATGGCTGGAGAATCATGTCAATCAATCTGTCAACAGTAGACAAACATGATGCCTGAAAAACCATCACCATCTGGATCTTCGATTCGTCGATGACTATTGTTCACAGACGAATTTCTACTGGAGGGAGTGGGACACTGTTAACAAGATTAGTCAATTCTAAGTTTTAAGCCATAATGTAACTAACAAGCATACAAAGTACTTACAACAACAACAAAGAGAACACAGGACAATTGACAGTGACAACAACAAAGTGAACTCATGACAAATGACAGTAACTACAACAAAGGATCCAAGCAATTAACGCAGCAATTTCGATTTGCGCTGTTGCTTTTCCGTTTGCACTTAACTGTTAGCTTTTAAGTGCAAGTAGCGTGTTCGTTAAATTTCACAAGCAAACAAAAAGACGTCACATGACTTGAGAAACAGTCACTGAAATAAGCAGCCGCAAGTGAAATCGACTTCACTTACAAAAAGAACGCTGTCAAAATTGGACGCATGTCAATTTGACTATATTATAAGACAAATTCTTATGATCGGACACTATTTGATTATTTAAAGCTGCCGACTTTAGTGTGGAGTAGACAATAAACAAATGACAAATTCTTAACCACAAAAAGCAGCAATAGCATTAAAAAAGCTGACAAGCAAATAGAGGAAAATATATAATTAGCATGGATAGACAGTTTTAGGAGTTCAAAACAACTCTGCAATCTCTTCATTAAATACCAAAAGAAAATACAACTCATCTGGGGGTTCCCATTCATGCGGGATTAGAAGGTAATGAGCTAGTTGATACAGTAACTAAGAAAGCAGTCTGTGCCACATGTCAGACAGTCATCCCAGGCATAGAACGTGACATTTGGAAGCACATAAAAGACATTCTAAGAGATATAGAACTCACCCAATGGCGTTCCAATCACTGGTATAAAAATTCCATCCCTTCCGAAACTTCCATTCACTTGCCTGACTCCTGATATCGTCCAACTTGTTCAACTTTTGTCCGATTGAGAACTCACACATCAACATTTCCCTTGCCGATTCTGTGGTAATATTTACTTTGTCAATCAAACACCTTTTGGATGATTGCTCAAAACCTGACAGCGGAAACAGTTTGCCGTCCACATTTATCCAATTTCCATCCGTCGATAATATCCACAAAATATCCTCCTTCATCAAAACCTCTAATCTTAGTAAATTAATTTAATTCTTGTTATAAGATGGATGAGTGTCGAAGGCCTTGTAGCTAATACTCTTTATTTAAAGTTAGATTATACTATATTATAAGAAACCATGTATAGAACCTAAGCGTGTAAATAATTAAAACATATACATTATTATACAAATTCATCCAATTAAATTAAATTAAATTTTAGTTAAGTCGCTAGATTTGCATTTCATATACATCAGATTTAATAACCGAGTAAAAGTTTATTACTTACAGTTAGAATGTATGAAATACACGTAATAATATTGCCAAATGCGAAGGAATATGTTCCCAAGAATCTACAATAAATCTCAATCTAAAATGAAATAAATTAAAACTAGAAAACTTTGATTTCAATTAAAATAAAAATAAACAAAAAAATAATCAAACAATTGTCAATAGTCATCTCTGTAAAATGCAATGACAACTACAAAATTGACTACAATCGATCACAATGAATGAACTTATGGTAACCTAAATCTATGCAAACCAATTAAAACCGCATAGAATTTTCACAAAATCGGAAGTAATTCATTGACTTGGATATGGCTCGTTTGTTCGTTCGTTCATTGATGATGGCGCGTGCTAAATTTAAACATTTTCGTTTTCTATCGTTGAACTTAAAATGAAAATTTGTGTATATTTCTTTCTTTTAGTTAATCAAAATACAAATTGACTGTGAATATATGTATACGTAGATAGATGAAAATTAGATAGAAAATAGAAAAAAAATTCAACAATATGTGAAAGTAATTCGGCAAAATTTATTTCGCTTTTCATTAGCACAATTCGAAATTTAATTTTAATTTAATTCATCAAATGAATGCATTTATTTTCAATTTTCAATACACTTCATTCGTTCATTTATCGCTATCAAAAAGGTATTTTTATTATATTGTGATGATTGGAACTTATTGTTGAAAGGCAGAACACATTTGTAATTTATAATAAAACAAAGTCAATGAGATGGAACCATAGGTAAAGTGTTTATTGAAAGATTCTTTATAAAGGAGATCGTTATTTTAATCAATTAATCAATTTATTAGATCATATAATTGTCCTATATATCATTGACTCTCTAACTGAAATTCTCTAGAGGATTATGCAAATTTTTTTAAAAAGTGTAGTTAAAACCTTAATCAAATACATAATCAATATGTGTCATTCATTTGAATCAGTTATTTATAAGGAAAACATATGCATTTCGATAGCAATATGATTAAAAGTGTACAATGTGACCTATTCATCAGACGATTACTAAATGCTGGAGCAGAATGGTCAAGCTGAAGCTGAGTCTGAAGCCGGTCTACAAATCAAATGCGGCCTTAAGCTGAAGCCGTGAAGTCAAAGTAGTTTTACTTCACTCGGGTTCAAATCATCTGTCTCTCTCTGTCCGCCTCTTAAAGCGCAGCTGATTGATATTCAAAACAAAAGCTATAATGGATGAACCTCGCATTGTGTTCATTTATTTTTCGGGTTTCAGCTTTATCTTCACCATCTCAGCCTTAAGTATTGCTAACAGTCCGCACCAACTCTGCGCACACAATGATACTGAGTCATGTGCGTTCTCAAAACGTATCATACTGCACCAGTCAGTCGTTGACTCATATTTATGCTATCGTGTGAGTCGTATATTACGGTATGACTCGGTAAAACACTAACATGATGAATTGGTGTCTTTGGTTATGACTCGGTATGACACTAATATAAAAGTATACAGTTGGCTAGTGCATTGATACACAACAGCACATGAGTAGCACATATTCAAAGCGTTCTAGAGCAGGCAATGCAAGTTTTGATAGTAGCACATATTTCGTTTGAGCGAGAGAGTATTTTATGTGTTTGTTAAGTGTTGACACGTGCAATGCTCTATAACCTATGTACATAAAATTTATGTATTTTTATGTCATCACAGATACTCATTGGCTTATTTAGCAACTCATTCGCATTAGTATAATTTCTAATAAATGGGCTTAATTTTTTATTTTATGTGTAAGGAATGTCTATTTCAATGAAACCGATGATGCTACCATTTTTCTTTTACCATATACTATTTTATAAGTTTTGTGGTCTTAGAGATGAGACCACATTCGTTGCTTGTAATTTGACATTAAATTAAATTTATTTAGATTTATTTTTTTATTTTTCATTTCATTTTGGCACACATTTTTGCCAAATTGCAATTCGCATGACGCAATCAGTCATAGTATGTAATTGTTGTTGTTCCTATTATTATTATTATTATTATTATTATTACAAGATCCCAACAAATAACAAGATAAACAATAATAACAACAACAAAACACGCAAAATTGCAGAAAGAAAAATTCATAAATTTGTGTCTTTGAGTGAGTAGTTTATCTAATGCGAATACTTGGCGTATGTGTAACACAAAAGTTTCTTTATGTATTTTAAAATATCTCATAGTAGATATGTACATATACACCACATATTACGTATACGCATCTAATGATGGTGAATATATAGAGAAGACAAAACAAAATATTGAAAATTAAGTTAAACATGAAAAATAATTTGTTTTTAAAAACATAAAATAGAACAACAAAAACAAAAAAACACAAATACAATTGAAACAAGAAAATATACCATAAATATTTCAAAAAAAAAAAAAAATTAACAAAAAAAATACTCATAAATATAAATAAAAACAAAACAGCAAAAGTCGGCACAAGTCAGTGTATCTGTGTATCTATGGTGACAACGTCACAGCGTCGCAGACACATTAACAACAACTCACAATTATAAATATAATAAATGTTTCAACAAAATTATAAAAAAAAAAATAGAATTGAAAGAAAATAACAGAACAGAACAGAAAAGAACAGAAAAGCCAACAAATCAACAACAAGAGAAATGAAAAAAAAAAAAGGTGGAGAAATTTTCAGCCAAAAAAGTAAAGTGGCAAACAAAACAAACGAACGCAAAAGATTTTACTCATAATTTATTTTCTTTTTTGATTTACTTAAAAACTTGGCAACCAAAAAATTTTCCACTTTCATTAGAGGCTCCGCTCCAACCAAAACCGAAAATTACTTTCAATTCAAAGTTTTGTAAGATTTCCACAACAATACGAGTACATACATATGGTTAATACATTAAGTATGTGTAACCATGAAAAAGTTTTATTGAAAATAATTTTTTGATGAAATAAATAAATAAAAAAATATCAATAAAATAAGAAACTGAAGCAAAAATGTAGAAAAAAAAAATATATTGTATAATATAAAAAATATGAGGTAGAAGAAGAAGCTTTCATAAGAGTTAATTATGCGTGAATTGATGCCAAAATGTTTTACTCACTTCATTTAAGCCAAAAAACAAAATAAAGAAATTCAATAATATTTAAGTTAAATGAAACTAAAGCGATTCACTTTTATGGCACAAACATTTTATATTTTTTTTATTTTTTTTTGGAAACAAGAAACACACAACAAAAAAACACACAAAAACTAAAAAAAAAACCGCATATAAAAAAAAAGAAAATTAGTAAAAATATAAAAAAACACATAAGTGAAAATTAGAAAAGATGAGCCTCTTTAAAACAACAACAAATTGCCTTTGTGTGAATGAATGAATGAAATAAAAATTAAAGAAAAACCAAAATGAAAAGCAAAACAAAAACAAAGAAAACAATAAAATGCTCATGAGCATTTTGTGAATTGTTCTCAGATTGCGTACAGCAGACATTCGTTCAGCGTCCCCCTATCCAAAAATAAAATTGAAAAACTTTTCAAAAAAAACACTTCAAATTTAATGAAAAAAACACAAAGTTACTTACTCGTCATGCACACACGTATTCACCCAAATCTACAATACTACATACCTACATACATTATCTATCGTACTGATGCTACTAATGCTTGGGTAATGCCTTTTTACAATTACCAAGTAATTTATTCTTAATTTACTCGTAATTTGCATATGCATGATTTTATCTGGAACTTTTTTTCTTTCCTTTTTCCAATTACAAATATGTATGTATTTATTTGTTGAAATCACATTTGAAGACCGTGCAGTATGAGATTTTTAGTTAAAAGTATTGAAATTGTTCTGATTGTTAGATTTCTGATTACAGTGTTTTTGTTTGAATTCCTTAAGTTAACTTAGGTTTTTGGAATGCCATAGCTTTTCGAATCTTTTGAATGTCATCAAAAGAGCGAATCCTCTTTGGAAATGACAACATTTGTCAATAATTGTATAAGGATTGCATAAGTTAACATCCACTTCTCCGCACCTGGGTAGCGGTACTACGCAGCATTGACAACAAGCGGTACTGTAGTAGCGTTTGAAGATAAGCATAACAATAAGCGGTACCTCGGTAGCGCAGTCAATGCTAATATTGTTTATGATTGCGTGGCTGAACAGGTGAAATAGTAGTTGATATGATTTAGTCTGAAATTGAATGCTGAAGAAAGCACAACATGCTATGGCTTCCTTCTCTGATTCCCTGTCAGTAATTTGTAATATCCCAGGAATTAAATGCACATAGAGCAGCCAATCTGGAACTTCAGATTCATTAGTTAAATTCCAAATAACGTATGCACATAGTGCAGTCCCCGGAATTTAATTTCTTATTTTATATTGTAGGTTAATACAATTTAAGTAACCTATTTCATGTCGCCAATATTGGTTTCATATACATTTTGCTCATTTTAGGTTTCAATATTTGGTTTCAGTAATGAAGTTATTTCATATTGTTTTCTTGCTGTATGATTATCATGCGATTGTGAATAGCGCTTTCCTGGCCAACGAACCTATCAATATTGCACGTTTATATCAAAGCATTAATAAGCTGGGTTGTGGATCATTCTTACTTTCAATTTTTACCTAGTAAGGTACTATTGAAAGGGAAATTGTGCAAGAATGAATGAATGAATGAATCCCCAAACATACAATAGGACACTCGTAAAATGTTTAAGAATGAAAATGAAAAAACCATAAAACAAATTAGAATTTAATATGAAATATCTGTTTATAGGTCCAATGAACAACTTACCTTGCTGGCCGCAGAATGTTTATTACACCGAAACAATGTGTTTTGCTTAGACAATAAACAAGTATTTAAATTCAATTATCGACATCTATGCACTTATGTTAAGTTGCATTCTCCAGAGACAGAATTGCGTTTAAGAATCATGTATACTTATGACCTAAGTTATTACTACAGCTATTAAAAATCCCATAAAACAGCTGTTTCATCTGCTTTATTTTCTAAAGGCATGATAAACTTTACTTAAAAGGACTGTTCTTTATTTATGCTGTATCCGATAAGGAGATAATGCAATTCCGATCACAAGAATGGTTTAAGATAACAATATACTTATAAATATCAAAAAAATATTTGATAAGAGACAGTATCACCATAAATTGGAATTGAATCAGTTTACTTTACATAATAAAACTTTTTTCAGACAAACCAAAATGTAAACCGTTTAGATAAGGGCACTCGTTATTTTATATCAATGGATTTAATTCAATTATGGCAACTTAAACTAGCGGCATTTACCTAAGGAAATCAATTCTGAATTAATACTATTATAAATCCAATATTTTCTATTTACATTATAAGTTTTGTTAAGAAATTTGTTTACTTTTACTTTGTCATACCTTAATACTGCGTATGAACAGCAATAAATGTTAGATTAGAAACACTTGTTGTCGGAAACAATACCATCTAGTATATTCTCTCACAAAAACTAATGATTTTGTATCACATCTGAGCAATCATCAATATATTTCAAAGTGTCTATTAACAGAGCTGCTTAATAACTTAGAAAATGTGTACGTTTTTATTATTTGTTTGCCATATTTCATATTGACTGTGATATAAATACTACTTGGATTACATACAAATTTCCTTAACTAATTGTTGGCAAGTCACTTGGGTGCAGCTTTTTTGCTTCATTGAATTGCCATCCTGTTTAATGAGTCTGCAAGAGGAATTGGGTGGGAGTGCAGTCTATCATTGTAACGGCTACTATGGAAGATTATTTCCTAGTGAACAGTATAAATGCTGAAATAGTTGTGGAGCGTAGAGTTCCTGACGAATGAGGGGCGTTGGTGATTGTTCTGAGAGCGTTATTTTGAACAACCTGAATTTTCCTGTGTTTTGGATGCCATATTTCCATGAAGGAGCAACGGTTTGTTTATGTATTAACAACTTGTGTTCCAAACATGATATGATTGAAGGTTTGTAGCGGCTTCTGTCTGCAAATCGTTGGAGCAGGGAACAGTATTATCATCCGCATATGTGGTTAAAATTGTGGTATCAGTATTTATTTTTATTCGAAAACTTAAAGAGAAAAAGATGTATTAATTGTAAGAGTAACAAGGAGTAAAAATTAAGTTAGTATGAACCCTATTATCATTAGGTAATTTATTGTACAATTTACCTAATTTAATAAATAATAAATACATAATACCTTATAATACACTATCATCAATACACAATATTTTAATCCTTCATTACTTACATCTTATCATTTTTTTCCTATGTAAATATAAATCATGTGAATAACTTGAAATTGTTCGTAATAAAATGATTTTAGAGAAGATTCAAAAGCAAAAGAAGAGAATGACAACATCATCGATGATAGCTACCCACAAAATAAACATTTGCTTTATAAAACTATCATATAACTTTGATTAAAACCTGCACATATTTACAATAGCAGACACATACCATATACACATTCATATATAGATACATTCTAGTCGTGAATAGGGAGAAATGTAACACAAGCACAAAAGTGATTCAAGTTAAATAAACGAAAAAATAAAACAAAAGACAAAACAAAACGAAGTAATTCGTGAAAAGTAGAGAAAAAAATTATTATCGAAACACTAGAAAATGTCTGCAGGGAGAAGTTAAAGATGAAAATAGTAAAATATTAGATATTTTGTAGATACTCAAAAAAGAAAACTAGTTGATGGTTTTTATTATTGTTTCATTTTATTTGCTTGTGTGCTGCTCCAAGTTTAATGGAAATCGACACATTTTCTCATTTTTGTTGCTTGCTAGAAAAAGGAATTACTTATACGCACAGTTGGCAAATTAAATATTTAAAAATATGATTGGTTATAAAAAATAATGTGTTGAAAGTAATAACAGTAGCTTACGCATGGGAATATATTATTTAATATAATTTAGTGAAGAGAACTTAGAACTTAGAACTTAGAACCCGCTTCACATACTTAGCCTCCAAGTTTTGATAGTCTTATGAACATAGTAAAATTGCGAAAGAAAAGTCAATGCAGGACTTTGGAGAACCTGTCTAACCTTACCTTAAAATATATTTTACAATTGAATTACAATTTCTTTCTGGTCATTTTAGTTTTTGTTTTTATTCTTACTACTTGTAACTGTCAGCTTTAGATTTTACGCTATCAAGTACTACCAAAAAGTCATTCAGTCCCATATTTCCACTAACTCACTTACTCTTACTCACAAACCCATTACAATCACTGGATAAAATAACAAAAACGAAGAAATTCCGTGAAACATTCCTTATTTTTGGATATTTGTGTTGGAAGGGGAAAAAAACTTCCGGCAGCTGGCAGCTGTCGACTTACAAGTATTGCAACTGACGCCAAGCACCAGCGAAAGTAACAAGGACAATGACGTTGATGATGACGATGACGATGACTATGATGAGGACGACGCATTGGCAAAGCTTAGGTATGCCCCATGGCGGCATGCAACTTGATTCCAAAAACCAAAAACAACACACACAAAAAAATATATTCAATCGTCAAGCAGCAAAAGTGAAGAAGTGAAATGGCAATGGGCAAAATGAAAGGAGCAAGTGTCTAGCAAATGCCAGTTTCTCCTTTCTTTTCCTTCATTTTGATTTGCCATCAATCCTTCCTTTGCCTTCCTGGCAACTAAAATGCCTGCATATATTCCATTGCTTTTCGTTTTTACTGCATTGTGTGCCAAAGTCAGTGCAAGCAGTTTGTCTTCATTCATTTATTTAAGTTTAGATGCACACACACACACAGTCTCACACAGATACACATACACACAAACTCATATAGTAATAGAAGCTTACGAAAAAGAAAAAAAAATTGAGAAATATTCGAAAAGTCGTAAATTTTAAATGCTTTGTAGGTCAATAGTGTGGCGTTGTAACAAACAGTTACACATTCACACATACACAAATACTCTTACACACACAGATACATACTAATACAATTCTACAAGAAACAGACTGCAACAAGCACAACAAATATTATGCGGTCGCCGGTTGCTTGGTCAGAGTCACCAAAAACCCAAAAAAATCCATGCTCCCAGCATATCCAAAAAGCAAACGAAGGAAAAAGTTCAGTTCAGTTTGTCCAACAAAAATGGCATCAACTACGACAACAATAACGATGACAGCAGCAGCAGGAGCAACAACAGCAGGAATAGAAACAGAAATTGTAGATACACTATGGGGGGTCGATGGTTTTTGACTATAAACTAACATTCACGTGTTCATATTAGCCTGGCAGAGTCATTCATTCTAGCTTGAACTAAGAACTTTTTGTTGACGTTTGTCCTATGAGTAAATTGGCGGCCATTGGTATTTTGTTATTTTTTTTTTTTTTGCTGTTGCTTTTGTTCTTGTAGTTTGATCCGAAGAGGGCGGCGGCGGCGGTTGTGTCAGCACATAACTAGCAAAATATGTTTTCCATTTTAGTTAGTTTTATTTTTAAGCCAACACTAACAACACATGTTCAGTTACTCATGTACAATACCATAGATACAAACAACACATGCACATACCTACATCAAAGTATCTATGATAAATGAACCGTCGATATATTCTACAAACAAACAATAGATACAATACATATTCGTACACAATGATTCTATACTATAATATTGAATTGTTTCTTTAAAATGTATACACAAAATTCACATATTTAAGTTTATGGTATCATAAGTGAATATTTGTTAATATTTAGAAAAATCTGTGTGTCTACTAAATCAAAGAGAGTAAAGATTCTTATCAAAATTGTTTCATAAACTTGAATGAAAGCATGATAACATTTGAAGGGATTTTTTGATATTAAAATTGGTTAATTTATGATGAATCAGTTATTTAATTTTTCAGTACGTTTTTTAAAACTAAAAATTTACAGAAAAGTTAGAAGATTACGTTAAACTTCCAATGATTCGATACAATCAACCTGAAAGGTGTGTCTAAAGCATTTATAGAAATACAATATTCATGTCTCGAGAAAATCGTAAAAATATTTATAACAATCCATGAAATTATTATAAATATCGTTGTTTTAGAAACAAGTTTAAAGAAGTTAATCTTATAAACTCCAATAGAATAAACAGAATGGAGTTTTAGGTTAGTTTGATGAAGCGTATGATGTCTGGTATGCTTAAATATTGTTATCCATCCCCAAATATTTTCGATAATGTTTAGAACCGGTGGATATGGGTTCGGTTCAATAGCTCCACCTTGTACCTCAATCCAGGCGGTGTGAATTGACGCATTATCATGTTGATATGATCATGCGAATCAAGAATAAAATCAAATTTTATTAGGGCAACGTGTGCCTCCGTATGTCATAGTCGTCTACAAAAATTGCAGCTGACAAGTGCTAGAAGTCTACTCTCCACACTATGATTACCTCCATCCCCCTACCTGTAGAAGTTTCAAGTGATGGCTAAATCATAAAATTAATAACTAACTAACTAACTTTATCTTTATATGTTTAGCTTTCAGAATAAGAAGTCGAATAGTGTTTAGACTTGCCGCTTTTTTCTTTATCTTGACAACCACTTAAGTCTTGCGAATTTAGGGCTTTTCTTAAACAAAACAAGTAGTTTCTTCGCAGACTGTATATTCGGTCTTTCATGCTTCTTTCACATTTAGGCTTATTATTGTACTTATGATATTATTTCAATATATACGACATAAAAGCTTTTATTTAAGGTTTTCCTGCCTCTGTAAATTCAAATTGAATAGTTTTTTAAAAGGTTCTAACAAAAATTATGAAGTGTAAATTTTAATTTATAAATGAATTTAAGCTAAAGAAAAGTATGTATTTCTTGAAGCAATACATCATTCTTAGAAGGGTTTTCATTTCTTGTTACGTTTTGAAGTCCAACGCCAACTGATGAAAACACCCTCGCTACCACTTATGCAGACGACACAGTATTTTTAGCGAGTGATACTTCACGCAATCTAGCTGCTGCCACCTCCCAAAAATCTCTTGATGAATTGATGAATTTGATGCCTGGTCTAGGCGTTGGAATATAGGAGTTAATAGTGCTAAATCCCAGCTTTTTTGCTTTACGCTGAGATACAAACGCTGTCCACCGATCACGCTGAAAGGCACTCAAGTCCCCCAAAAAGCTTCTGTTAAGTACTTAGGCTAGAGCCACGCATTGAGCGATTGCTCATCGAATTCAATTTATTTTCATTTTTATGCATCATTCATTCGGACGTAGTCGCTCAGTCGCTAATCGCTTAATGCGTAGCCCTAGGCTTAGGCATGTTTCTGAATCTCCGTTTGAGTGGACCAAGCATGTGAATTACAGCTACTTGCTGAGACAAGCTGAACAAATTAAGGTGGCTTATCCGACCCGTCACTACTTTGTACCTCTACCACTTTGTAGTAGTACCATCATACAATTATGGTATACAGCTCTGGGGACTTTCAGCAAAGTCAAAAATTAACAGAGTCCAGACCAAACAGAACAATAAATCAAACATTACGGGTGCCCCCTGGTATATCAGTAGAGTTTCAATACATCGTGACCTAGGAATGTTATCTAACTAATGAGTGTAATAATAGACGTGTCATTCCGTTGGTTGTATATCTAAGACTGACTTTAATGATAAATGAAGATATTGAAGTAAAGTAATATAGTGCTGATAAGCAAGTAAGTAATATTATTGGTATTCGTAAGTAGGTAATATTATGGCAATGAGCAAATTAACCGTCATACCAGTCGATACAAAGAGGCCCTGAATGTGCTTGTGAATCTTCTAGCTTCGGCTCATACAAGAAATAACTGAGCTTTGGCGTCATTCATATCACTTTACAAACTTATAACTTGGACATTGTAGACCTTTTTCTTTAATCTTCAAATATCGCCATCTCTGATTTTTTAAAGAAACTTACTTGAACTATCTTTTGCAAATCTTTACAATAGTATTAATACGTTGAATATGATATAATAATCTACATATAACTAGTGGCCATGTTGTTCAACAAAAACAAGTACAAACATTAACTTCGGTTTCAAAAGTTTTACTGCGGATTTTCTTATGTACCAAAAATTTGATGTAAACTGTGATTTTCCAATACCATTAGAAGTAGAATTGAAATAGCGGAGAAAAGTTTTCTTTCAGAATTTTATTCAAAGGCTGTCTGGGATCCCACAAGTTAAAGAATCTCTGTACTAAATTTTGGTTTTTCTTTCCTTTATCAAAGCTTTATTGCTATATCTTCCATTCCCTTCCAATCATTGTTTCTGTATTTGTGGGCTCTCAGAAGAAAAATGTATTAATTTGGCACACGACGCTGCTGAAATATTATGCAGACAGCCCTCATCCTCGCAATTCTTCATATACTATCTATCCCTCACCACCTGCTGTGTAATATCTTTGTTATGTACGAGTATGTGTAATGTAGAGACATAGAGAGAGTGTAAATTTCTGTATTATTTTTTCATATGTTCTGTTTTCTTTTTTCGCTTTTTGTAATGTGTGAAATCGAGTAAATCCGTTCAAAATTGGCAATTATTCAATTTTGTGCATACACAATTTCGCATGTTTCGACGTGTTTCGAAGATTCTTGCTGCCGCTGCTGCTGCTATTTTATGATGATATTTATTTCAATTGCATGAAAAATATATTTTTATAACTATACAAATACTTCCACACAATACGTAAAACACAGATTTTTCGCGCGCATATTGCAATAAATATTGTATGACTAAATATTTCTTAAGAATATTACATAAAATCTAGTGACAGAGAAAATATTGTACTATATGCAATAGTACTTCAACATGTAAATACATACGTATATGAAAAGAATACAGAAAGAAAACTTTTTCATACCTTTCATACTAAGAGATACACTTCAAAAGGTCAAATGAATGAAGTGAATCCCTTTCTTTTCATTTTAACATATGTATAATGCGTTTAAGCTCTTAAGTATAAATACAATTTAATAAAATATAAACTTTTCTCAAACAATCCATACATGTATTGCCCAGCGGTCTTGAGCAAGCCTATTGTCACAACAATTATACTTAATTCCTTCGAGATTCTGATATTGATCAAGAATCCCCAGATTTTCTTTGGACGTAAATCTGTAATTTCATTGGGTCCATATCCTGGTTACCCATATAGACGAGTCTGTTCCAAATTTAGTCTTCACTGTGGCTCAGTGAATGCACTGCTGTCTTTTGTTATTCTTTACATCGACGAAGTTAACTTTGGTCGTTTGGAATAATCCGCATATTATGTAGATGTTTCATATATAAGCAGTGTCTCATTGTAGTTTTGTATTAAATTTTTTGGAATATGTGTATAAAATTTAATGTTATGTTTTCATGTTGCTGATATTCGATAATGACTATGTATTCTGAAAATATTGGTGTATCGGATAAGACTGTCATATCTATAATTGATGTTGTTATAAACAAAAATTTGAAACTAAGATATGAGGACGACATTATTTATGTATCCTTTTCTAATATAAACAGAAAATAAGTAAATATGCCATTTACACATCGGATATGTTATAAATTAAAACATTACATATGCAGTGTCCTGTTAAGAAGCCAAAATCCTTTCGGTGTTAGTCCCAATTTCTTATGCCTTTTTGCAAGATCTAGGATCTATTTTTTTTGACCAACCAATATTGTTACCATTTATCATCATGAGTTTTATTTCAGAATGGTTCTGATCCAATGAGGGCGTTAGCAGTTCTTTGCTGGAGAGTTCATCCACCTCCTCATTTCCGAGTTACCCACTGTGTCCAGGTAACCAAATACAATAAGATTAACATAGTGGTTTGATGCTAGTCTTTTAAATAATGTTAAGCAATCCCAAACAATATTCGATTTTATCTCGAAAGTGTTGAGCAGCGTTCTGTCAGAGGGAATGTACAGTAACACACTTAATTTCTTCTCTAAGGCATAATTCTATTCGATTGGATAACTGAGGTCTCTTGGCTCATAAAATAATATATAATATATAATAATATACTATAGTTTCAACTCTCTTTCTTTACAACATTTAATGATTTCCATATAAAAACTTATTTTACATTGGTTAGTTAGTATATTTTCAAGTATGTACATATGTATATGTAGGACTATAACTTTCCAGCAAACAAGAAGAGTAACATCGTAACTAAATAACATGGAAACACTAAGTACGACAACATTGGCTAAATTGAGTCCCCTCATGATTTTAATATACACATTCTTTAGTGTCTTCGATGTTTCTTTCGTTACGAACATCTAGTCAAAGTGATAATAACAATCACACTCTATATAAAAGTCTGGCACTCATGCAACTTCCGTAGAAAACTGTGATTGATGGAAGAGCGCATTAAGACACTACCTTGAATTGCATTGCATACACATTATATTGTACTACTAGAGGGTTTCAATAGCAAAAATAAAAAATAAATAAAAGTACAACAATAGATGATAATAACAATGAGAATAATGGTGACAAAGACATCTCAAAGTGATGATGTTGATGATGAATATAAGTACAATACAATATGTATATAGACCTTAAGATACATACTTAAGATATTTATTTAAACTACTATCATGTGCAATATTTCATTACATACTTTTTTGAATGTCACCCACTACATTGGCATGTAGTACGAGTATGTACGTATCTATGTCTTCTTCATTTCATTTATATCATACACACACTGATGCATGTACTTATATCATTTTGTATCTAACCACAACCGCATCTGAAAAAAATCCACATATGTTGTTTGTACTATATATTACAATAACAAAATTAAGTTAAATAACAACAACAACGAGTCAATGTCAATGGCAACATAAACATCTAATAGTATAAAAATAATCCACTCAAAACTAAATTTAATGTAATTTTTGTTATACTCGTATCTACTGCGGGCGATCGATTGGCATCCAACTCAACTTCAAATGAACTCAACCAAATATCCTGGACGCACACATTTTTTTATATATACTCGTACATATACGTATGTACTTGTCAAAGGCTTTTATCCTTTCTAACTAGTACTCGTACAACAAGTCAATGTGCTTGTGCTTTTATAGTAATTAAGGGTCTAACCACTTCCTTCTCATTTTCCTAAACACATTGCCCTCATTTAACTTTGTTGTACGGTGCTCCAAACATTAATTATGAATTTCCTCAACTTCAAAGGTAGACAACATTGAACGCCTCTGTGGTTTATTTATTCACATTTGTGTGTTTTGGGGGAAATATTTTTGTTGTTTATTTTTGTCTTTCCTGATTTAATTGTATTTATTTATTAGATTTTTTTATTCAACTGTAGGTATGCACTTGATTAATGATTGGATTGTTGGTGCGCTTTGGTTCTTTTTTGGGATTGATTATTATTTCTTTTATATATTGTATTATATTGTAATTGTGCGTTTTGTGTCCGAGCATTGACAACATTTTATTTAGTGACGAAGCTAATTTCCACTTGAACGGCCATGTAAACAAACAAAATTGTAGGTTGGCGGAAAACCTCAAGTAGAAACATGTACGACAGCTTCATAACCGTAATGACTAATCGGAACGTCACGTCAAAAAGGGCATCGGTATCTCAGGCTTAATATGAACGTCGACTGAGAAACCTTTGGTTATTTTTTGTTGAACATTAATAATTGTTTATTGTGACGACTTTAAGAAAACCCTTAGCTTTTTTTCTTAAAGAATACAATCTGGCAACTTAATATACCAAAATAAGCTATGTGATTCACCAACATTTTAAAAATCGCATTACATATTTTTAAGTGATTTATTTTGATGGAGTAAGGTCAAATCATCTTTCTAGAAAGCTTGCAGCGTTCATAGCTCGCCTAAAGAATGCAATATGTTAGGAAATCGGAAATCAATAAAAGTTCTCTGATTTGTCGATGAGATTAAAGGATCACGGCCATTGGACAGGATCAGAATAAGGTGTGACAAAATGGCGCAATATTCTTTGGAGCAATCATACGGTAATAAAATTCATTTTGACTGTAAGATGAAAGAAGTCTCAAAGAAAACATTTGATTGATTCAAGCATGATTGCTTGTGTGTGAGCAAATTTGATCATGTTCATTATTTATGAAATTCCCCGGCAAACGGGTGCAAAGACAGCTGCTTGCAACAAATAAGTGGATGAATTAAAAGAACTAGAGCCAGAGCCCAACAGGACGAAAGCAATGAAAATAAATTGCATGTGTGTGCCCTCGTACACGTAATAGAAGTGAAACTTCTTAAAAACAGACAGAGAGAGAGAGAGTTCATTTCAAAACAAATACAATAATACAACATTTGCATACAAAATATTCTGTCCAGTTAACTTAGCTATGTCTGTCTTTCAGTCTGTCCGTCTGTTTATCCGTCTGTATGTTGGTTTTGTTTTCTTTGGCGTGTGTAATTGTTGTTGTTGTGTTTACGTTTGCAGTCTATCCCCTCTTGCCCAAAAATTAGTTCAACTGCGATCTTCTGTTTTTCGTTCTCTTTTCTTCGTATATTCGCTTATTTTTGTACAACCCGCAATCTGTATGCTTACATGTTGTTGGTATAAACATTTTTATACACACAAAATACATGTTGTAGTTGTGGAAATGTAATCTCTTTTTTGAGACTTTTCCGGTGGATTTTCACACAAATTTTATTAATTTTTGGGGATATGGCAATAGAAATACACATTCTGTGAAAATTTCAAGTGTCTACCTAGTGCGGTTCATGAGATACATAATCCGAAAAACTTTACAATCTGTATTTTTTCACTCACAATTTGTACTAAATTTTTGCCCAACGCCACTAAAGAAGTTTCATTTCAAAAATAAAACGACAGAAAATGAAATCCTTAAAATGGCATGTGAGAAATTACAAGAGAGCAATGATGCGACATCCATTTTTGCGAAAAGTTGGACATCACAGTACACAGAACTTGGAGATGAAGAGTGAGTTCGAAACTGTTTCCGCTGGCTAAAAATCGTAATGTCACCGAAAGCTGATGGTACGCAGAAATTGGATCTCTCATCATTGTCGTTTTCTTCGTTATTTATAGCGATGTTTATTCAATAATGCATTCAAAGTATTTTTGTTCATTCTGAAATAGTTATTAACATCATATTTGACTCTTTCCAAATACATTCATTTATTTTCAGATTGTTTCCTTTTTCTTTTGCACATGCTTCATCCGTATCCATTATCAAACAACCTTATCTAACAAAAATTAATTACACTTGTTGATTGATTCAATCATATTGAAGTTTGTGTCCAGCTCAAGCAAAATTTAACGATATCGATCTTGATTGACCATGTGTGGGGCCTTTAAGACGAGCATTTAGCATCATTAGATGATTAAATAAGATAGAATATTATAATATATGGCATACTTATTTAACTTACAATATTTTTTTGACTAAAAAATTAATATTATAAGATTATTGTGTTTTAATTGCCATAAATAATTTTGATTTTCTCGAACTATAGTAACAATTCTTTGAATAATGTATTTCTCTTAATTTGTATATTTGCATTAAATTATTTAGTACTACATATTTCATTTCATTTAAAAAAAAAATAACGAGTTTTTAAAATTTAACATGCTTTTAAAATGCAAAACTATCGATAATTTATGGCATAGGGAAAATTATCTATCGATTGTTCTGCTCCTTTATGCCATTGACATTTAATAAAAAAGTGTTTTGTATATAAAACTATATATGATTATTTAAAACTAAATAAAGAAAAATAATAACTAAAATATATCTACACTTTCAAATTCTTCGATATCTTCATCACTCAGTTCTTTTATTTGACATTCGCATAGAAATTTGATAATCTTACGTTCGGCACAAAGTCTTTGTTGTGAGCTGAGACCATCAAGTAGCATATGTGTTTTGGCCAATACAGATGCTTTTGGAGTATATGAAGATGAAGTGTTCTCACCTAAAGATGAATTTGCAACTGCAGAAGTGGAAGCAGCAGCAGCAGCAGCTGATGCAGTATAACGTAATTCCATTTGATGTCGTTGCTCTTCATCATGAAATGATTTTAAACATTCTTGTGTCTGCTTTAGTACACTTTCAATATTTGAAATGACGTTAGTTAACTTTTCCATTGGTCTTTCTTCCAATTGATTCACAATATTTTCCTCATCTTTTACTATTGCTATCGATGTCCCCACCTCCTCACCCAATGACTCTACTACATGATGCGTGTCATTTGATATCACCTTGTAGTCGGATTGTTCAGAAATAACGATTTCTTGATCTGTTATATCCGTTGGCATAAGTATTACGTCGTTATTATTGGGATGTGTCTTTATTTTAATGTATTCATTGCTCACAGAAGATACATCACGTAGCCTCTCATCATCTTCAGTTTCTTCAAACTGCTGCAAGTCTTCACTTTCTGCTATCGTCTCAACCATTCCCATTTCATAGTCATTGTCATTTTCTTCAGATGAATATGGATATTCACCACCCCATGGGTTATCATCATCGGTTACAGTTTCTAAATTGGCTGTTGAATAGTGTTTTCGTGGTCTACCACGTCGTTTAATGTTTCTAACATCCAATGGAACACCTTTGCGGTAATGACCTTCCAGAAAGAGAAGATCCATAAAGTAAATCCAATTGACTGGCATTGATGAATTAATCCGATGAAGACGATATTCACGTGAAAAACGTTCACGCAGCTTCTTCCAACGTTTGTAGATGTCTTCCTCTGTGAAGCAGAACGGCATGAAGATAAAATCATTGACCACGCAATCATTGACATACATACCTGGTATTCCACCCAATCTCTCGCAAATATCACGCCATGCTTCATTTTTTGCTGTTATATTCTTAGAGTCTCTTATCTTCTGTCTGTCGTACAGAACTGGGTATTCTTTGACCAAAGCAATTAACTGTTGATTTAGATCAATTTCATCAGGATCAAGAACATCATCTTGCTCCTCTATAGATTTCTTTGGATCCCCATCACCCCAACGCGTTCGCGATTTGCGTTTAACTGTTTTTGGTTCAAATTTTATACAATCCAACCGCTCATGAGCAGCCTGTCCCTGTTTGTAGTGATCTTTGAGAAAATACAAATGCTGAAACATCTCCCAGTACATTATTTCGTTGGGATTATCTTGTAGGCGCCTCAGTTCTTTGCCAAAACGATCTCGTATACTCTTCCAACGAGTAATACAAGCACGTTCGGAAGCATTTAACTTCGATGAGATTTCTTTCCAGGCTTCATCTTTTTTAGTTGCATTTTTTGAACCTCGTGATGTAGTTTTGTCATAAAGCACTGGATATGATTGAATTAGCTTCACAAGCTCCATGTCATCCAAGGATCCACTCATTTTTTGGATTGTAGATCCAAATATTTTATTTCTTACAAAATTCCAAACTATTGTCAATGCATTTGTAAACTGTGTGTGTTCAGTGTTGTAATGTTACATTCAGAAAAAGGAATGTATGCTGATTTGATGAAATTAATATTATGCGCAAGGGACCAACCATTTAGACTTTCTTTATTCAACATAAATACTTTTACTTTTTTTTCTTAAATTTATTTTACCATATAATTCAATTAATATTAATAAATGATTATGTTCAGAATGCAATTCTACGCTACTGATATAAAAGTGTTGGAAAAGACTTGTGTGCAATAAGGGACTTTATTAAAAATACCAGAATACATGCCGTTCTGTTCTGCGCTTTGCCACACTACGTCGAAACGTCGCCGTCATCGTGTGTGTCGTGTGTGTGTACAAATTTCTGTTCAGTCGGCGGAAGAAAATTTCGGAGTATTTTATACAATTTAAATATAAATTAAAATGATTTTACTGGAAATCAACAATCGTATTGTCGAGGAGACACTTTCTGTTAAATTCCGCAATGCCTTGGCAGGGTAAGTGCCTGATTTCGGTGCGTCTACATATGTATTTCTCCACCCACTTCCAATACACAGATTCGCGTGTGCGTCTATTTGTTTTTTTGCCTTCTTATACGTATTTCTATTTTTAAACTTGTGCCTAATATTGCTTATCAATCAAAACTACCTCCAGATTAGCTACATATAAGACGACGATTCAGTCAATGGCTATTGCTTTGGCATTTTTTCATGGTGTCTCATGTTTTATTATACTAGGCCGCATGCAGTCGCCGCCGCTATATTATGATTGTGTTGTGTCTGTGTGTATATCAAGCATATACACATAAATAAGTGTGTGTGTATGACTATTGGGCGCCCATGCCAAGTCAGACCAAACATGTATATGCTGAGATGACTACACGCCCGCACGCGTTGGCTTACTTTGAGTAATTCCACTGCTGCTACTGCCGCCGCCTTATTTATTAAATTATATTAAACATTTTATCATATAATAATGCATTATACTGCAAGAATAATGATGTGCTTATGTAGTTTTTATATATGAATGTATGTTGTTTTTGTTACTCGAAAAATGGTTTGAGTCATCAAAATCATCATCATCAATGAATCGTTTATTAGCTTTATGCAAGCTGCTTAGGTGGCCCCAATTCACGTTTGGCTTGCTAAGCTGGCTTTTCGAGTTCGATCACCACTCACCACTTGCCTGTCATATAGGAGATACAGTAATTTGATTTGTATTTTGTGATCATAATAATCAGCATCCTGTTAATTCATCATTCAATTAATATAATGTATGATCAAATTACCATATTTGGTGCTTCACAGCAAACAAGTATTTGAAGTTATTCATTACCTGTCTTTATCATCAAATTCAATACATAAACCTCTCCCAAATATGTATATTGTATAGATAACATTGATAGTTGTACTACTTTTGTGTGCTGTGCTCTAATCACATACATACATATGTATAACGCGATAAGATATTTTTTGTTTGAATTAAATGTTTTCATTTGATGACTAATAATACATTTTTTTTGAATATTTTCTTTGTCAACAGTTTAAAACCAGAATCAATCGATGTGCGAATAGCAGATTTCGATGGTGTTCTCTTTCACATTTCCAATGTCAATGGAGACAAGACTAAAGTGCGAGTAAGTTTATAATGCTGTTAACTTAAATTACCTTATACTATTATGTTTAACATATTTAGACGAGCATTTCACTTAAATTCTACAAACAACTGCAAGAACATGGTACCGATGAGTTGCTTAAGCGTGAATATGGTAGTTTACTCACAGAGACCGAAGATGGTAAGATATTTAATAAACATAACTATAAAAGTTTGCTAAACATGTTTTTCATTTTTAGGTTACAATGTTTCTGTACTTATAAATTTGGATGACATTCCTGCCGACTGGGAGAGTGTAGCCAAAAAGATTGGTCTGTTAAAGCGCAATTGTTTCGCGTCGGTGTTCGAAAAATATTTCGATTTCCAAGAACAAGGTGAAGAAGGCCAAAAGCGAGCAGTTATCAATTATCGCAATGACGAAACTCTGTAGGTTTGCTGACTTTTCCATTTAGATCTAATAGACTTCAACTAGTAATTGTTATTATTATTTTGTAGTTATGTAGAAGCCAAAGCTGATCGCGTTACAGTTGTCTTTAGTACTATATTCCGAGATGAAGACGATGTTGTTATAGGCAAAGTATTTATGCAGGAATTAAGAGAAGGTCGACGTGCATCCCATACAGCGCCACAAGTGCTCTTTTCGCATCGCGAACCACCACTGGAATTGGCGAACTCTGACGCTATTGTTGGTGATAATATTGGATACGTTACTTTTGGTATGTAAAATTGATTAAAATGTGTTATACACAAATTATAATAGGAGCTAAAAGTGGGATATTACTTATAACAAGAAAGAGTCTTGTCTCTCAAATACTCCAAGATGAAATACGCACGAAAGGCATCCTGCTTGGTTAATCATACTTAAGCAGATGACTTATGTTTCGAGCACAAATCTATTAAGATAACAATTTAGTATAACATAGGAAACTAGAGACCATGATTAGGGAGCTAAAAGTGGGATATTACTTACAAAAGAGTCTTGTCTCTCAAATACTCTAAGATGAAATAAGCACGAAAGGCATCCTGCTTGGTTAATCATACTTAAGCAGATGACTTATGTTTCGAGCACAAATCTATTGAAATAACAATTTAGTATAACATAAGAACCTAGAGATCGTGATTAGGGAGCTAAAAGTGGGATATTACTTACAAAAGAGTCTTGTCTCTCAAATACTCCAAGATGAAATAAGCACGAAAGGCATCCTGCTTGGTTAATCATACTTAAACAGATGACTTATGTTTCGAGCACAAATGTATTGAAATAACAATTAAGTATAACATAGGAACCTAGAGACCATAATTAGGGAGCTAAAAGTGGGATATTACTTATAACAAGAAGAGTCTTGTCTCTCAATAACTCCTAGATTAAATGAGCACGAAAGACATCCTGCTTGGTTAATCATACTTAAGCAGATGACTTATGTTTCGAGCACAAATCTATTGAAATAACAATTAAGTATAACATAGGAACCTAGAGACCATAATTAGGGAGCTAAAAGTGGGATATTACTTATAACAAAAAAAGTCTTGTCTCTCAAATACTCCAAGAATAAATGAGCACGAAAGGCATCCTGCTTGGTTAATCATACTTAAACAGATGACTTATGTTTCGAGCACAAATGTATTGAAATAACAATTAAGTATAACATAGGAACCTAGAGACCATAATTAGGGAGCTAAAAGTGGGATATTACTTATAACAAGAAGAGTCTTGTCTCTCAATAACTCCTAGATTAAATGAGCACGAAAGGCATCCTGCTTGGTTAATCATACTTAAACAGATGACTTATGTTTCGAGCACAAATCTATTAAGATAACAATTTAGTATAACATACGAGACTAGAGACCATGATTAGGGAGCTAAAAGTGGGATATTACTTACAAAAGAGTCTTGTCTCTCAAATACTCCAAGATGAAATAAGCACGAAAGGCATCCTGCTTGGTTAATCATACTTAAGCAGATGACTTATGTTTCGAGCACAAATCTATTGAAATAACAATTAAGTATAACATAGGAACCTAGAGACCATAATTAGGGAGCTAAAAGTGGGATATTACTTATAACAAAAAAAGTCTTGTCTCTCAAATACTCCAAGAATAAATGAGCACGAAAGGCATCCTGCTTGGTTAATCATACTTAAACAGATGACTTATGTTTCGAGCACAAATGTATTGAAATAACAATTAAGTATAACATAGGAACCTAGAGACCATAATTAGGGAGCTAAAAGTGGGATATTACTTATAACAAGAAGAGTCTTGTCTCTCAATAACTCCTAGATTAAATGAGCACGAAAGGCATCCTGCTTGGTTAATCATACTTAAACAGATGACTTATGTTTCGAGCACAAATCTATTAAGATAACAATTTAGTATAACATACGAGACTAGAGACCATGATTAGGGAGCTAAAAGTGGGATATTACTTACAAAAGAGTCTTGTCTCTCAAATACTCCAAGATGAAATAAGCACGAAAGGCATCCTGCTTGGTTAATCATACTTAAACAGATGACTTATGTTTCGAGCACAAATGTATTGAAATAACAATTAAGTATAACATAGGAACCTAGAGACCATAATTAGGGAGCTAAAAGTGGGATATTACTTATAACAAAAAAAGTCTTGTCTCTCAAATACTCCAAGAATAAATGAGCACGAAAGGCATCCTGCTTGGTTAATCATACTTAAACAGATGACTTATGTTTCGAGCACAAATGTATTGAAATAACAATTAAGTATAACATAAGAACCTAGAGACCATAATTAGGGAGCAAAAAGTGGGATATTACTTATAACAAGAAGAGTCTTGTCTCTCAAATACTCCAAGAATAAATGAGCACGAAAGGCATCCTGCTTGGTTAATCATACTTAAACAGATGACTTATGTTTCGAGCACAAATGTATTGAAATAACAATTAAGTATAACATAAGAACCTAGAGACCATAATTAGGGAGCAAAAAGTGGGATATTACTTATAACAAGAAGAGTCTTGTCTCTCAATAACTCCTAGATTAAATGAGCACGAAAGGCATCCTGCTTGGTTAATCATACTTAAACAGATGACTTATGTTTCGAGCACAAATCTATTAAGATAACAATTTAGTATAACATACGAAACTAGAGACCATGATTAGGGAGCTAAAAGTGGGATATTACTTACAAAAGAGTCTTGTCTCTCAAATACTCCAAGATGAAATAAGCACGAAAGGCATCCTGCTTGGTTAATCATACTTAAGCAGATGACTTATGTTTCGAGCACAAATCTATTGAAATAACAATTTAGTATAACATACGAAACTAGAGACCATGATTAGGGAGCTAAAAGTGGGATATTACTTACAAAAGAGTCTTGTCTCTCAAATACTCCAAGATGAAATAAGCACGAAAGGCATCCTGCTTGGTTAATCATACTTAAGCAGATGACTTATGTTTCGAGCACAAATCTATTGAAATAACAATTTAGTATAACATAAGAACCTAGAGAGCATGATTAAGGAGCTTAAAGTGGGATATTACTTATAATAAAAAAAGTCTTGTCTCTCAAAACCTCCTAGATTAAATAAGCACGAAAGGCATCCTGCTTGGTTAATCATACTTAAACAGATGACTTAAGTTTCGAGCACAAATCTTGTAAGATAACAAAATAGTATAACATAGGAACCTAGAGACCATGATTAAGGAGCTAAAAGTGGGATATTACTTAGAAAAATAAGAGTCTTGTCTCTCAAAAACTCCTAGATTAAATGAGCACGAAAGGCATCCTGCTTGGTTAATCATACTTAAGCAGATGACTTATGTTTCGAGCACAAATCTATTAAGATAGCAATTTAGTATAACATAGGAACGTAGAGACCTTGATGGTTTCTTAAAATAGAATATTGGATTGCTAAAAATGTCTATAAAATCTAATTATTTTTTCTCCTTATTATGTTTCAGTGCTTTTTCCACGACACACTAATAAGGAAACTAGAGATAATACGATCAATTTAATACATATGTTCCGAGATTATTTACATTATCACATTAAGGTTTGTTCGAATAGTTTCAAAATATTAATCTTAGTTTAAAATTGCTAATATTTTATAATTTTCTTAATCAAAATTAGTGTTCAAAAGCCTACATTCATTCACGAATGCGTGCAAAAACCTCAGATTTCCTCAAGGTGCTCAATCGTGCAAGGCCGGAAACTAAGAATATTGAAAAAAAGACCATAACGTAAGTGATTTAAATAAAATTTTATTTCTTTTTTTACTTGCTAACAACATATGCATATTATTTGTTCCTTCCAGGGGGAGAACATTCAAACGCGCGGATTGATGAGTGGAGTAAATTTTAGTTGTTTTTTATATAAATATATATTAAAATGTATTAATTATTATTGAATTGTGTAATTATACAAATGCGCTGAGGATTATAATGAACATGAACCACATGAACACACACAAAACAAGTTAAAGCTGATGGTAATGATAAACGTTTCAAAAACATGAAATAAAAGTATTTCCAAAATAAAAAGTAAATAATTCGTCGTAATAATAAAAGAATTAACAAAAAGAAGAATTTGTGTAAGAGTAATTTTTAAGACAAAAAATAGAGAAGCAAGAAGAAGAAAAACATACTGAATTAATCCCAAAAAAGAACAAAAATTATGAAAATGAATGAAATTAACTAAATATATACGAGAGTTTTTTGGTAATATCAACTACCTGTAATAATTATACTAGTAATAAATAAATAAATAAATAATATTAAAAATAAATAAAACAATTTAATAAATTTATACTGCAAACAAATAATTAAGTCCATAATGTAATAACAACAACAACAACAACTAAACTAATGCCGTGTGTGAAGATGATAGAAAAAAGAAAAATAAAAAACAAGTTAAATAATATTTAAAAAATAAATAAATATGTAAAAACAAACCTGTTAAAATCGCAATTAATATGCTGCCCCTCATAAAGAAAACAAAAGAGAGAGAAAAATAAAGATTCAAGATGAAAATGAATTTGATAAACAATTTGATAAATACTTGAAATCAATAATAAAAAAAAAAACAAAAAATAAAAGAAAACAAATGAACAATTGCAATATAAACAAATTTTGTATTTATTTCCATATATATTTAGGTAATATTTTATTTATAAATTTATCATTTCTTATAATTTAAATTTTAAATTTAACATTTTGCTCTTTGGTCAGACTCTCAACACTGTACTGCATTGTTAGATAATCGCTCTGTATGCGCGCAATGACTGCAAATTTGGATTTGTTTTGGGGGGAAAAACAGTTGGGAAAAGAAGAAAAAGAATATATCATTAATTATTATTTCATTTTATTGTTGTTTTTCAGAAATATAAGTTGCTTCTTAATCATTCATGCCTTGCTGCAGGAGGAAGAAAACATTAAAAGCCTCTTCTCCTCCTTATACACTTACCTTGCGTGTTAAAATATTTTTTGTGTTTTGTTTTCAGTTTATGCTTAGTAGGTAGTTTAGAGTTAATGTCTAAGGATCATCATATTCTTCCAATTTAATATAAGCAAGTGCTGTTGTATTTTTTTTTGTTTTTTTGTTTTTGTTCGTTGATTTTATTATACGAGTATATAGAGATAGAAGTGAAAATGTGATTAAAACAATCATGCGAACGAGCGTGTATAGTTTTTTTTTATGAAGGAAAGAAATAAAGATAAAGATAGTCAACAAAATAAAATATTGTATTGTAGTTATAGTATACGAGAGTATAGATAGATTTATGTTCATTTATATACAAATGCAAAAAACGAAAACAATTGAAATAAAATAAGGAAAAATTTGTTAGGTTAAACAGTTCAAATGTCGTGCATGACATGCTGATGTTGATGATGATGATGATGACGATGACAATGAAAACACAGCAGGAATTTCATGTTTCATTTTTTAGTTAGACAAAGTGACACACGACGACGAGTATGTATAGAGATAAAGTTACTACACACACATGCAAATTTCCATCCCCCTCCGCCCCTTATTTGTTTTTCTTAAAAATAATGTATAATAGATAACAAGTATGTATGTCACTATAATATAGAATAGGATAGGTTGCCATAAGTAGAAAGATCTACTACACACATAGAACGAGTAACAAAATGAAAGAGTGAAAATGAAATAAAATACAAAAAAAAAAAAAACGGAACTCATTTATCAATTAAGGAAAGGGCTTGGCTTCTCGTTGGTGTTTGTTTTCTTTTTGCTGTCCTCTGGAATGGATAAGCATATAATGTCTGTCTTTATACGAGGGTGTCATTAAAAGTCTCCAGCCTGAGTCAAAGATAATACTGCTTACTTTTCGTCAAATTGCTGCGAAGATTAGTGTATACATTTTAACATCTTTTGTAACATTAACAGTAATGGGAAAAATTGATTATCAAGCAGTGATAAAAGAACTATTTTAGACAAAAATAGATAAAAAGATTCAGAAGGAACTCAGGGAAATTTGTGGTGGACCTTCTGAACTTTCATTATTCGCCTTGGTCGTTCACTACGTTAGAAATGAATGAATAAGTTCAGGAAAGATATTGGTAATACTGTGTAAACTTTATATAGTGACACTTAAGGAATTGCGCATTACACGGCGTTTTTGAGAGTTGTCATTAAATGGAGGGAAGACGTCATATCGAGTTTACACCGTATATGAAACCGCCGCATATTCTCATTTCAATAAGCAGAATAAATTCCAAAGAAATTTATACAAATGTTTCTACACAATACAAATGAATTTCTGCATCGTTGATTCATCACTATACCATAATTCCGATTAAACTTCACCAGATAAACTAGCATCGAAGAAGTCAATGACCTTTAAAATGCCCGAGGTAATAGTTTTCTTTGATATGCGTTGCAATTCAATCAATTAACTTCCGACGATGTAAACCTTCAATGGTGATTACTATTCTTGCCTTAATTTGACCATTTTTCCTATATTTAAACGGAAAAACGTCCATGTGTAGTGAAGGTGAAAGTTATCTTTGGCAGTGTTGGTCTAAACTAGAGCTGTCCAACCTTTTTAGTTCTGTGTGTCGAAATGGCAGAATCGGCAGTGAGTTAAGCCACAGGTGCGAGCAAACAAAAAAGATCATGTGCCGAAAAGAGGCAAACAAAAAATGATCGCAGAGCAGCGAGTCAAAGAAATTAGTGTTTCTTCGGCCGCGAGAGGGCCGTAATCAGACTTCACTTGGGCCGCGGGTTGGACAGCCCTGGTCTAAACCAACGTATTTCGCTAAGAATTGCTTCCTCATTTGGCATACTCTGCAGTTTTAGTACCTTGTGGCTTCAGGGATTGAGAAAAGTAGAAAAACAAGTGTATTGACCTTAAAGAAGAGACAAAATTCAAATATTGTATAATAGCCAAACACCTTTCTTTTATTTTTTTATTACAGAAGGCCGGAATCTTTAAACCTCACCCTCGTATTAACTTTATTGTATGAATTCACATGAATCAGGAGTTCTTGTCTGACTGTTGAAATGTTCTGTATAGTATTGCAATAATCGGTTGGTTATGCATGCATGCTTTTGAAAAATAGTGTGTATTTACAAGTCTAAAAAATTGTCCATACAAAAGAAACCAAAACTATGAACTCATATATTATACTATTGTATATAGAAAAAAACCTATGTTAAACCATTTATGATTTACCTTTTTGTAAATCCATGTCATCCATTTCAGAATTCTTAATTTGTTGTAATTTTTCACGAAATTTCTTAGTTATTTGTTTTCGTTGATAATCAGCCTCAATTTCTTGTTTCGTACGTGGTATACGGAAACGTATGCAACAACAAACCATAATCACTGAAAATGAAGAAGAAGAGTTTTCCAAAAGATACAAAATAAAATCATAAAGATAAATGAGACAATTTTAACCACCCACCAAGACTCATGAGCACACTAAGGCATAAGGCAATAATGTGCCAACGTCGAAAACCACCAATTGCTTCCTTTTCCAGCCATGCTTCCTCAATGCTGAAGACATCATGTTGTTCACTCATTTTGTTACAATTATAATTATTAGGATTATTAATTTGTTTAAATTAATTTTAGTCAACTAAAACTACTAATTTGAAATACTTTTAACTAATACTTGAGTTACTCCTTAGAGTATTTTGGCGGCGAACCTTACGCTATGACGAATCTATTGTAACTGGCTACGGAATGTGCGGTGTTCAAAGCTTTTGAGTCTTCTCGTTTTTGCCCAGAGTTAAGCTTATTCTATGAATGCTCACAAAAAGGGAAAAAAAAACAAAGGAATTCCATGCCATTCAAGCACACACAGACACACACCTTGTATGTATCATCATGATTATCATTGTCATCATCATTAAAAAGTCAAGAGAAAAGGTTATATTAGATATTTTAGTGGGGCAGTCCGTGTAACAGCCCACTAAGTAGTCCATGTCCATATGTTCGAGAAAGTCCTTTCTTCTTTCATTGTAAACTACTGGGAGTGCCGAACACCGAGCGTCATGGTAAAATTATTTTACTTTTGCATATGCCAACAATAGCAATAACAACAGCAGCAACAACAACAACAAAACAGAATTGAATTGAATAGAATGAAATATGTAGAATAGAATTAAGTAACATGCCTGAACATGCTGACACTCCCTGCTGATACTTCAACATATTCATAGTCGTAGTCATAGTCATAGTACTATATCAATGTACATCATGGCTTGGTTGGTCGTATATTTGTTCTTTTGATGTTAATTTGTTGACTTTAGTTTGCATTAATGGCACAAAACAAAGGACAATAACAAAAATGATATATTAAAGAAAAAGAAGAAGTACAACGAATAAATGAAATACCATATAGTACAATGAAAGAATTTCAGGTTAAAGTTAAGGATCTACAATACAATAGAATTGATAGACTAAGAACAACGGGAAGTAGTCTCATGACTTATGTTTTTGTTTTAGCATGGGTGGTACAAGTGAATACACGTGTCCAATGATTCATCAAGTTAATTGCATTATTCAACTTGTTAATAACATAATTGGTAATTATTTATTCCTATACAACAATTTTCCATAGTAGAGAGTGGATATTTTTCTATTTCTAATTGATGTGGTGTGATTAATTTCATATATAAATATTGCATATTTTTATTAAAGCCATCCAAACTACTGTACTGTAGTAAAACTAAAAGTGAATGTATGTATGTATGCATGTATGTATGTCAACTTGTTATGGAGTGTCCCAGTGACCTAAAAACAAAACCGTTATTCACTGTCATTTTGACATTTAAAACCGTTACTTGTGCACCATCATGTCACATTAACCAACACTATGCTTTAACACTTTTTGTTATGCTTTTCCTTTTAGATTATATGGTATAGTATCATCGTTTGTACGTCGACGTTGACGACGACGATTGTCATCGTTGCTGCTGTCGTTGCCATCGCCATTGTGAATTGCACATTTGCTGATGGAGCAAACGCGCCCCACGAGTGAGTTTGCGCTTACCATTTGGTTGGTTGGCTAGGACGGAGTGCTCGCTCCAAAGGAATCTAAAATAAAATACTGTCGAGTACATAATAAGGCCATGAAGATTTCTTGAAAAAAAAAAAAAAATTAAGAAGAAAAAGAATAAGAGAAAAATTATAAGAAAAAATAAAGAAGCACATAGCATTTTGTGGAAAATTTTTACAAAAAGGCCAATACGCGAAAACGAATCGAAAACGGAAAATGTCGTGTTAGAGCCTGTGTGTGTGTGATTGCGTGCACCTGAGTGTGTGTGCGTGTGTGTGTGCGTGAGTGAGTGAGTGTTTGTGGAACAAATGCGTAAAAAAACGTGTAAAAAATTATATTGAAAGAATACGCCAAATATAAAAAAGTATAAAATTAATAAAGGAAAACAAAAATTGAAATAGGCTAAAAGAAATAAGAATAAAAAAACTACACAAGTGCAATGAAGTAAAGGCAAATGTTGAAATGTTGTTCGTAAAATTTTCATGGCAATGATTTTCATTGTGACAACGAAGGAAGGAAGACAACTACAACTACGACTACACTACTATGACACGGCCACGGCGTTGGCGAAGAGTGAAGTAACGCGAGTTTTGCAGTGGGGTAGGCGCCGCAACAACACTACAAGAAGCATTTGATTGTGAGTTTTTGCAACAGAAGCAGCAGCAGCACAAGCTATTTCTGTGCGATTTATAAAAAAAAATAGAGAAAAATGTTGAGAAAGAAATTGTTATGTGTGTACTAAGTTCAAATGAGATAGTTTTTTATAGCGAAACATGTAAATAATAAAGAAAAATTACGTATTTTCCATATGAAGGAAATACCAGAAAATAATTGTGTGTGAGCAAAACGAAAAAGAAAATAGATTATTTTATGAATGAAACACAAGCAAAATATGTAATACGAAAATATAACGTAACGTAATGTAACGTAAATACAAATAGTATTGCTAAAAATAAAAAAAAAAACACAACATTGAATTTAATTATTTGAAAATTTGAAATTAGAAATAAAGCAATTAAAGTGTTACAAAATAAATAAAAAATAGAAGGAAAACCAGAACAAAATGTTTTTAAATCGTACAACAAATTTAAATGCATTGAATTCAATGCTATTGCCGCTGTCAGCCTGCAAGCAACATTTTTGCCAGCATACAACACGCCCGCCCACGCAATGCAATGCTAAGCATTAATTTGAAAATGAGAGATTTTTTAAATGTTTTAGCATCGATATAAATAACAATAAGCAAACAAATATCACCAAAAAGTAAGTTTCTAAGCAAAATGTTGTTCCCTAAAGTATGCAGCTACATTTTAATCAATTCATTCATTCGCCAAACCAAACAAATAAGCAAAAAGTACGTTTATTCTCAAAATCGTAGGCCCAAAAGTATGCAGCATTCGTTCATTTACTTGATTAACAAACATCTGACACATAAAACCATAAACCGAATAAGCAAAAAATTTAACATTTATTTTCTGATTCAAAATGTTGCGCCCAATTGTATGCAGCAGCATTTCTCTCCATTCATTCATTCATTCATTTCTCGTTAACATCCAACACATAAAACAATAGACCGACCGACTGACATCGATATACTTGCAACGAACGACACTAACCAACACTGATTTTATTTATTCACACCGTGGCTGCTTTTATTGTAGTTATTTTAAACTAAAATTTAATACTCGTTCAATGAGTGAATGTTTAATTCATTAATTATCAAATTATTGCTGTTCTGATTGATTTTGGAAAAGAAACATTTATCTCTCAAAGTACTTATTACTCTCTCAAGATTCTTATTACTCTAGAAAAGGTAACGTGTGTACTCTGACCTTTCAAATTTAATAAAGTCAAAGTACACACGTTACTTTTAAGCAAACTAGTTTTCACCTCTTCTTCATCTCGTTCTTCTTGTTTGTTTATAAAAACAAGCAAAATCAGCAGCAGTTTTGTTATCACAAAAAAAAGGGAAAAGAAAGAATATTACACTGAAATTAACATTGTCAAAAATTTTATTATTATTAGTTTAGCATAAAGTGTTCGGCTGGTTCGTTCGCAATCGCGTACATTTTTTTCTTTTATGTACAAAATAAATGTTTTGTTAATTTTTATTATATGCCAAATGGCGTGCAGCACCAATCTGTGATTGTGTTAAACCCTAGACCAAGACTACAACAACGACAACAGCTCAACCAACTAAATATAGTAATACTGACTGACATACATACATACATATGTAAGTGTACGAATTTTTGCAGTTAAGTCAAAATTTGTATTTTATTTGCTTTTTTATTACATGTCGCAAAAAGCCGCGTGTGTGGTGTCGTCAGCGTTTCACACGCTCAGTTATTTCTTTTTTTTTTTTGTTATAAATATAAAGAGACATCGAGTAGTGAGTTTTAAACAATTCCATGCTGTGCGAAACGAAAAGTAGTAGCCTCCTCATTTTCGTTGTCGTGCTGTCGTGCCTTGCTTGCTGCGCCCGCATTTGTTATGTCAATAATTAACCGAGAACCAAGAAAGACTCCGCAGGCAGCAGCAATAAGAAAAAAAAAATAAAGAACAGAAAAACAGAATGAAAGAAAAGGATACCGTAATCGTCGTTGTCGTGCTAAATATATAAAAAAAAAAATAAAGAAACAAAGCAAAGTAAAGTCAAGTCAGCCAGGTGGCGGTGAATAGGCGCAGCAGCGTATTTTTATTCACTATGTGATGTGGTGGAGCAGCAAACACAAAACAAAATTATATACATATATGAAGGAGGCCCCCTAGTTGTTGTTGGTGTTGTTGTGTTTTTTTGTGTGATTTCGTTTCATCGTCCTCGTTGTCGTCACCATCGCCATCACGACCATCATCATCAACGCCTAAACTGCGAAGAAAGCAAAGGAATTGCATTTGGCAATCATACGGAAAATTGATTTTTTGCCAAATGCGCGAGTTTTTCCTTTTTTTGTGTGTGATTTTTTATTGTACAATTTGAAACGGGTCTATAAGTGAATGACTGAGTGAGTGACTGACTGACGGACTGCCTGACTGGCTGCCTATAAAAAAAATTGTATGTCCAGTTGCTGCCAACCTATTTTAGTTAAACCGGCAAGGGTTTCTTTATTTTACTCTATTGTTTGTTGTGGCACACCGCGACCAAACACTCGTACATATTTCTACAATTCCTTGCTGGTGCTACTGCTTGCTGCTGCTTCTCTTATGACAACGAGTATATTGTATTTTCTGTGTATTTCATTAAAATTTTAAGAAAACATATGCAAATTTCAATAGTTGCAGAGGCAACACTGGATGTGTGTGGTATAGTAGTCCATGCTTAACCATAAGCAAACCGCCGAAACAAACACAAAGTTGTTGTCTTTCAGTTGTTGCAATTGCTGCAGTTGTTGTGGCCAACGCCATCGTACTAGTTGTAGTTGTGTAGTATCATCGTAACCTATTTACCTTTTGCACCTGTTTTTCCATATTCACTTCGATTTGCTTGCTGCCTTCGTTGGGTTCCTTCCTTTACACGTGCCATTGTTGGAAATCGTTTTACTTTACATTTTTCTTTTTCCTTTTCCTTTTTTCTAGTTGCTTTACTATATTAAGTGTGTCCTTCTCCGTCACTCCGTTATACTCGTCGTCGTCGTACTCGGTTTACTTTCGTGCAACTTCACTTTTAGTAGACAAATTTCTGAGTTTTTGGCTTTGCATTGCTTTGTGTGGATGTGTGTGTGTGAGTAAGTGTGTATGTTTGCTAAATGCATGAAGGCATTTCAATTTGTTCGAGTGCACTCAACTTGACTTTTATGTTTGCCATCGGCTGGCTACCAAGTATTTTACAAGCAACGTTGAGAGTTGGGAGCTTCTTAATGTCTTTAGAAGATGGCATTTTGTTTACTACTAGTAGTATCCCGCCAACTCTCGGTTTGCCCCTGTCCATTTCACAAACCTAATGCTTTATTTAAACTTATCACCTCCACCACCACATTCACTATTCACATTGAATTGATGACTTTATTTACTTGTTAGACGTCATTCTCAGATAAGATTACATACAAATAGTACTCAATTCTCAGTTGAATAAAGCCCACGCTTTTTTCTTATTTGATTGGCATTCTACTCAGTACACAAGCTGCCTGCTGGCTATAAGAATCATATTCATGAAGGTCATTAAATATACTATATACAGATGGATAGAGATTATAGAAGCAACAATACTATACTACATACAGATTTAATCATCACTTAAAGTTTCTATGTTAATTGATGATGATACCCAACACGGAAACGAGACTTAAAAGGACCGCTTAAGTTTAAGCTGCTTTCAGACCACATCAAAATTCATTTGGTTTTACCATATAAGATCAACTCAATAAATAATAAAATAAATAAATGTGTTTTTATTTTGTAAAATAATTAAATTAATAATTTGTTTTTCTTCTTCCATTTATAGGTGTTTCTCCTAATGAAATTTTGAAGTGTGTGTTCATCATCATAAATCTTGATTGAATGACAATGACAGTGCAGTAAAATCATTAGTGCAAATCGTTCTTTAATAATTAAAAAAAAGGCGTTAATAAATCCACCAAAAAGAAGAAGAAAAAAAGAGAGAGATAGAGTAAATAAATCCTAAAACGCGTAGCCCCCATAGTAGCGTAGTTAGTTTCAAGTTACAAGTGGAACATAACAAAAAGTTAATAAAGAGCTTCAAGAGAAGCAGCAACTACTATCACAACGTCGTCCACAAAAGCATCGACATCTGCTGCCGCTGCTGCTGCTGCCGCTTCAATTTCAACATCAGCATCCACTAGTAAAGCAGTCAAACAGACAGTCCCGACGACGACGGCGACAAAGGCGTCCACAACACAACAAACTTCATCATTACCCAAAGCAACAACATCGGCAGCAGCGGCGGCAGCAGCAGCTGTTGGTGGCGATCGTACAACGACGACGACGGCAACAACAGGCACAACAACGGGTACGGGGACACGTGGCCGCAGTGGTAATCGTCGCAGCAGCAGTAGTAATCCACACACAAGCAAAACGAAAGCCTCTGGCAGTGGAGCTGGCGTTGGCGCCAGCGGCGGTGGTGGTGGAGGTGTGGGGCCTAGTAGTAGCGGCAACATCAAGAACAGCGCCAGTCGCAATAGTAACATACGCAGTTCATCGTCAAATAGCACAATGGCATCGGCGAATCATCGTGGTGCTGGCGGTGGTACAGCTGGTGGCGCTGGAGTTGGTGGCCTGCAAATTGGCTCAGCGTGGTTTCAACGCAAAATCAATCTAAGACCACAACATCGAGGTGTTCACTTAGTAACAGAAGAAATTCTACGACAAATGCCTGAATTAGCGCATTTTTCAGTTGGATTGTGTCATATGCAAAGTGAGTACAGAATCTTTCTTGATTTATCCCAATTAATAAAATGCATAAAATAATTTACACCCAAATAGTACTAAACTAAATTGTTCAAGATAAAAAAAAATGCACTTGCTTTTATACAAAAATGCAATGCTATCAAAATTTCAACACGTTGATGCTTTGCTATCATCATCATAGCATCAACATCATAGCATCAACATCATCACCATTCTCATCATCGTCATCATCATCAACATCAACATAGTAATGTTACTGCCTTTCATAGACAAGTGTTGGAATCCCAATTGTTATAATGGTCTCAGAAGTAACGTCGTTCTTTTTGACATACATTCATACCGACATACCGTTAACAAAGAATGAACGTACACACACATTGGTCCTTCTTCCATCTATCTACAACTAACAATCCATCCATCTATGTTTTACCTCCCAAACGGGATCATCACGTTTCGTGTCTGCGCACTAATCTGCGCTGGATTTCTCTTTTACTTTATGTGTTTGCACGGCAATAAGAGTTTCAATTTATGTGCCACTGCGAGTGTGTCTATAGATTTTAAACCATTTATCTAGGTTTTTCTTTTGCCACTGAACACCGAAGTTATGTACACATAGCTTTCACACCTTCAACTGATAGAGTTTTGCATACATATAGATATTGTATTTGTTATAATCTGTACGATAATTTATAAGACAAATTTATCAAATAGTTCTTCAATCCCATTAACCTATATGGGACTATTAAATATTAATTATAATATTTAGACCAGATACCTGATACCTTGGAAATCACTACCTAGAACCAATTGAAATTGCAGACTTATCTCCGAATAAAATCTTTAAATTCCTAATGAATTACAATAGGCTCAATTGTGGCCGCAGTAGTGACTAGCTCCTGTTATTCCCTAATCTAATCTGATTTATAAAATTATGGGAAATGTGGAGTGGAAGAATACAGTTGCTTTGCATTTAGTATTGAGTTTAACCCTTCCAGTAATCGAGAATCTATAGTTCCTACAAATGATCAGAATAAGACAATATGACGTGTCTCTGTAAAATTTCATCTTCATATGTAGTTCCAAAGCTTTGTATAGCTAAGTGGGTAAAAATTGAACTTCAATAATTCATCAGTTTTTGTATGGGGACTCTCTCAGTTATCGGGGATCTCTGGTTTCTACACATAATCAAGAATAACTTCGATTCATCGATTATCCTCGTCCTTACTTATTTTATGATTGCTGCTGATGAATGTGATATTTTTCTAATGTTCTGATGTGGTAGTAAAAACATATGTTAGAAGTTATGATGAAGTATATTCTAGGATATGGAGCAGATTGTAATGTGGGAAAAGCAAACGTTCTTCGTTCTCATTGTTCATTTTGACCTGAATCAGTTTTCAAAGCTCCGATTTTGTTGATTATGGTGGTAGAAGGGGGAAGAGGTGTGGAACAAACGGTCACTTAAAACATAAATACGCGCAAAAAATTATATGAAAAAGTGAAAGTCCCCAAAACAAAGTGTAAAAATGGCAATGAAAGAGTCAGTCGTGCTTTGTCAAACTTTTTGTCATATTGTTATTTTTTTTTTTATATTTTATGTTTTTGTGTTGGAACGCAATGCAGTTGGCCAAGACACACACACACAGATATACCATACACTCTACACTATGGTTCTACATGTTACATGTGCTTGAGTCTCTTCCTACTGTGTGTTAGTCATTATTATGAACTAAGCGAAACCTAATTGAGGTCAAGACATGTTTATTGATTTTCTTAAAAGGACTTTTCTTTCCTTTTTTCCTACAATATTGTTTTTGCTTTCTTTTCTAATTAGAAACACTTTACTTAATGCCAACGATAAGCATTGTTCTGTGTTCTATGAGGCAGGCTATATATGAGGATACTACTAGCGAACGGTGCGAAAAACGTTTTCAATAGTTCAAGAGAACTAGATAGATTTCATTAGAAAATACAAAATTGTGCAAAAAGAAATACCAATAAAAGAAAACTCAGGCAACAATGATGATGCCTACCAAGTGATTTTGAAAGCTATGAGTGCGTTTGTATGTGTTTGAGTTTCGGTTTGGTTGGGTTTTTGTTTCTGTTTTGTATCTGAATAAGAAATGCACACGGCACAAGTTAATTTGAAATGATTTCAAGCAACCTTGCCTTGCCATATGTTAGCTTGACTCCTTTGGTGGCACCAGCCAAGCCAAGCCAAGCAACCCAACAACCAACCAAACGAACAACCAATGAGGCAAACAACGTTGTTCATTTGTTATCTTTGTATGTATTATTGACCTCAATATGAAAAAAAATATATGTCATTTTTGTTCCCTTTAGATTTAGTAAGTATAAATGGTAGTAATTACTTTGTCGTGATGTTTGTAACGCTTTAAAAGTGGAGGAGACATTAGAGAGACCACACGTTAAGAAGTATAAACATTTAAAGATATACATATTATGATAGAGAGAAGATATACTAACTATGTCTGAACGTATATCCTTAAATAGAGTGTAGAATTATTATGGGAAAATCTGATTGATTATTATATTGGTTTACACATGCATAGTATATCATATAGGCGATGTATTATATGGTGCAGTGTTTCAATATCATGTCAGTCAGTCTGTGGAAGGTTCAAAATTTACCAGAAAGGATTTAAATATTGGAAAACCTTATTCATTAAACATAGAGGTATATTATATTTTATAGGTGATATACGATTATATTTTATGGTTCAATATTTATTAAATTAGTCAGTCTAAACCTTACCAAATACTTGTTCTTTCCTTGAGCTCAGAATCCAAAATTTCATTAAAACGAAAATATTATAAGTAAGTCCTAAAGTATGTCAAAATACATATCTATGAAAAAACATTAGGTTTCCTAAGATTTTCAACATGTCTACATAACATATGATAGTTTAATCACTTGGTTGTGACGTATTAAAGGACCGATTACTGAAAGGAAATGTGGTAAAATGTATTTTAGTATATAAAATGAGTTTTTGCGAAAGATTTGATCATAATATTTGTAAATATTTTACCAAATATCAGATAATACTTTTTTAGTGACCATTTTTAACTGTTTTTAGGTAATGCTAACTCTTTGATATCAGAGTCTTGAACAAAGTTTATTCAATCTAACAAAAATATGACTGACTGGCTCGAAGGTTAGTGCGCCTAGTTTACATCCTAAAGTCACGGGTTTGAGTGTGGAGCTGCACTTTTTTAATTCCTCCGCCTATCCTTCTTAACTCCCCCCCTGAGCTGAAGGCCTTTGCCGCTATTGTCATATTAAAAATAATTGGAATATAATTTGTAATTATAATCTTATTTTACACAACTTTTTCATTTCTATATATCAAACATATGTAATGTACTTATATGAATCTTTCTTAAAGGTCTTGAAGAAATTTAAATGTTTAAACATTGATTATAGTAGTAGAACTTATGTGAAATGTATTTAATTTTCGAGAAAGTCAAGAAAATGTCCTATTAGTATTATTATTATTAGATTTATTTTCACCTAGTATTGTTGCTCCTTTGTATTGTTTTTATGTGGAAATGACGACGAATGCCAAACGTCAAAAGGTAACGCTTGCGTTTACCTGCTTAGCGAAAAAAGAGTCAGCAAGCCAAGCCATGCCAAACCAACCCAACCCAACAAAATACTTACAACCAACAATACAATAGTTACATTTTAATATTCATACATGAAGGCATTTCCTTATAAAAACACATAGACATTTACACCATTATATGTATATAGTATAGTATACCATATATACTAGATATACGTGTACTATAAATACATATTTATATATATATTTATATACTTGTGTAGTAAACGCGACTTTCGTTATTTGCTATGTATGAAGTATGAAGCAATTCTATGGCAATTGGCAACACTAAAAAAGCGCTAAATTCTATTCAAGCGACGCGCTAGAAAAATTCAAGCAAATGACAAGAACATGGCCATGGTATAAGGAAAATGAAAGGGGAGAAGGGAGAAGGTTAGTGTAGTGAAAGAGGAGTGAACCCGATTTATACTCATACTAGTAGTTGAGTTGGTTGGTTGGTTTGTTGTTATGTTGTGTGTCTTGAATTGAAATGAAAATGGGTAGGGTAGAATAGAATTGTGTAGGTAGAGGTGTAGGGTAGGATATGTGTGGTGTTGATGATTTTCGGGTAACAGGGGTTTAGTTGAAAGCGCGCAGCTGTTTACCACCCACAATAAAAGATTTGCTTTTTCCTTGTTTTGCTTTGCTGTGCTGTGCTGTGCTGCTTATGGTTTACTTCGTTATGGTTTCATTTTGTTTTTATTTTCTTTTATTCTAAGGACAAAAAAAAAAAAAGAGAAAGCTTTGGTTTAGGAAAGACGCTTGCTTATGTACCGAAAATGTTTCACTGCCAATAAATCAATATTGTTTTATGCGGAAAAGAAAAGAAATGAAAAAAATCAAAAATAAAAACACAAAATGAACGAAAGGACAAAACACTATATGAAATAAGGAAAAAAATCGCTGACTATGGTCTCATCAAATCTTAAATACACTTCACATTCCATAAGATATTCTTTCTTTACTTTTGCTTTATTTTGCAACAATGTCTCCTATAATTAAAATCATGGGTTGTCAAAACCAAAGGAACGCTTTCGAGACTTTCAGACACATTGTGTTTCGATTAATACAATTTTGCGGGTATTGTAAATGATCAATTTATGTACTATATGTGTATAGTCAAGGGCCCATTTCATATAATAACTTGGAACAAAGTAGACATTACATATGCTCATTTATAACCAAATCGGTAGGTCAAATTTTTTTGTTTTAGTTTACTAAGTATTTAGATGGTTTTAAGGCCTCCAAATAGTGTTTCACCTAGAGCTCTATGATGGTGCTATGATCATGTCAATTTATAATATTGTATGTAGTTTCTATATAGAAACTCCTATGTCTTACAAACATCAGTCTCATTCACACTAGTATTGTGTAGTGTGTAAAAAAAATATATTTCAATAGAGGAAAAATCGTGCTTATTACATATTTCCTTCGGTCGTCGTGTTCTTCTTCTGACACACAGTTGTGCGCCTGGTTCTCGTCGTTAGCCGTTGTTACTGTCTCTACAGATTGACGAAGGATATGCGCGATGTCTGTCTTGGTGGTGGCACTACACAACACCATGGTGCTTGCTGTTTGCAAATGAAACTTGAACTAGTTACACAGTTTTCCATTTTCTTTTAGTTAGAATTTCTTATTTTTTTTCCATTTTTGTATTTTCTTTCCTTTGCATTTTTATAAGAGCAGCAGCAGATGCGTGCGTTGAATAGCAAATGGGTGCGAATGCACTTTTCAAAGCGACTGCAGAGAAGGTAAAGTTGTTGTAGTAGTGTTGTTAAACGACAAATGTTAGTGCAACAACCAGAATTGACGGGAAGTTCTGCTATGCAGAAGGACGATGGGGACAATATCTTAAAGTGGTTTGTGTTTCAAAAGCAAAAGAAATACTATGTACAAAGTATCTAAGATGATGAAGATGATGATGAATTTCAAGAAGTAGAAGTAGGAAAATGAAACTAAATTGTTTTGTATTGTTATTTTTTCTTTTTACATTTTGCATAAAGAAAAAATACCATAGCAGCATTTACAATTCTTAGGACGTTGCCTCAATTCATTTACTAAATCGATTCCTTTTGTTGCCTTGTCTTGCCTGCCTAGAAAAAAATACTTATAAAACTAATACAAACACAAACACTCATATCTGCATACATACATCTATGTATACATATATACAGATAGATACGTACGTGCACATAGTACTCATGTGTGTTTGTTTAGAACGCGAGACATGACTACGTATGCGTATACGTAATATAAATGAATAAATGAATGAAACATAAAATGAAACCGCAAGTCCATTGTTAAACAACATTAGGAGCCAACTTTGCAAGCCAGACAGAAGTCAACAACAACAACAATAACAATCATAATAATAATAATAATGTTGATCATAATGATGATGACGGTAATGGTGCTTATAATAATGACGTTAGTGACATTTTTTTGTGGAGGAGTGAGTGAATGTAACACCAAATGTTTGGGTGGAATGTTGTTTGTTTTGGGTTATCCTTATAGTACATACATATGTAGATGTTTACGTCTTAACACACACATACACATGTACACATGTATATTTTATAAATATATAAGTATATGCATATAAGCTCATGTTTGCTGTCAGAATGTGTAGCTTTGTATAATACGAGAAAAAAAAGCCTCTTTTTAAAAACATTAGCAACTTTTGTAGTGCCTGTTTGGCTACCATCAACACACAAAAACTTACAAACTAACAAACTCAGACATAGTACATATATGTACATATGTTTGTATGTGTACACACAACACACACTGTATAAAATAAGCTAAGCAAATTTAATAAGCTAAATACGAAAAATGTCATTTCTAACTTACTGATGTTTTTTCAAAGTGTAAACTTGTTAATGGACGTCGTTCTTGTTGACGTTTACACATTACTTTAAGGCTAAATTGTGGTTATTTACAATCCAGTATTACCACCCAAGCACCATTACTAGGTTTTTCACTGCCTCATGTGACGCTATGTGATGTGATGTGATGCTATGCTGAGTTCATTCATTCAATTGTATATTTATTTGTTTTTTTTTTCTTCTGTTTTTCTATTTGTACTCAAAGTGTCAAATAAGTGTATTCCATGCGGACGAATATACATACATACTAGTATGTATGCATTCCCAAGTGATCTTTCTTACAAACACATACTCATCATACACTCCATGGGTGTTTCTTTTTTGTTTTTGTACCCAACCGTCAGTCAACAACTTATGCTGAATTTTGCATATTTTTTGAACACATTCATATAGTATGTATGTACATACTGAACTGTATAGGATGAATGTTCAACTTGACAAAGTGACTACTGCATTTCAATAGCTACATACTATTTACAATGAAATAATCATATGTTAAAAGTTATTATGCCATATGTTAGTTCGACGATTCGTTTGTTTTGTCCTGTCATTTGCACGATTACCATACCACCACCCAGCTTTCCTTCATTCTTTGCCATAATTACCACACAAAACACACAAAATCAATTTGCAAATTCGTTTCAAAACAATATTATACCATTCACACGTGTGTACCATATATGAAATGCTAGAATTATCACTTTATTGTGATGTTTGTAACGCCTTTAAGAAGTTATTAAAAATAAAAAATAAAAATATGTGAATTTAAAAAATAAATGAAGAGAATTCATTCGGACAATCGGTTGACTGTGGGTTCAGCCTTACTTCTCTTGTTGCCATTTGCTTCAAATATATTTCACTCGAAGATGTACCCGATTCGGTATACCAGGTGTCCAATTTCAAAATATGAAATCAATAATTTTCAAGTTAACATTCATCAACATCAATTCACCAAGCCACAAATGATAACGACACAAGGCGACACGATTTCTGTTTTATCTACGTTACTAATAAAAAGAAAAATCAAAGTTTAAGTCCTTAGAAAAAGATAGAGAAACAATTTTATTCTGAAATTTTCTTTATATTTTTCAATATAATCTTCTAGCTCTATACATCTTTCCAATCTTTTTTCTAAATTTTTTAAACCGTCCTCCTCGTTCGACATGAAACGCGTCGCCCACCGAAATTTGGAAATAAAAAGAAGTCACTTGGGACCAAATCTAATTCTTTGACTTTGGCCATCGTAATTGCGCAAGTGTGCACACGTGCATTGTCCTTATGAAAGAGTGCAATAAAGTTATTGTTTTCCCTTTTCACAAGTAATCGGTGTAGTTCGTGCATCCCAAAAAAACTTGTCGATCGATTTTACCGTCTTCGCCTTCTTCGGATCCCGTTCGCCTTAAAAAAATCCACTGTTTTAACTGTTCCTTTGTTTCTGGAGTATAGTGCTGCTAAAATAGGCTTAGAAACGTCTACGCGATTACGTTTATTCTCTACTGAGAGCAAACGCGGCACCTATCTTAGCGAGATTTTTTCATGTACAATTTTTCGTGCAAATTTGAAACGACTGTTCCATACGATATGCCTGTGGGTGGCCTCAACTATTTCGCGCGCTTTTATTCGGCGATCACTAAACGATAACGTTTCTTAGGTGGCCACGTCCCGAAAGATGTTTATCTTTTATGGATTTACGGCCGCACGTGCTGATGTGCCATACTTCACCCAACTCAGCTTTGATTTGGTTTGAGGTTTTAACCTTTTAAAAAAAAAGTGTTTAATCACCACACAAAACTCACTTTTTTCCATTTTTTTCAATACACAAAAGTTTGTTGCTTCAATTGACAATAAAAATGAAACCACGTGTCTACTTCCCGAAGCGATCCAGTCTTGCACTCGTTGTTGCTGGTTGTGCTGGCGTTACCCATAACTTTTATGTTCCTTTTTTGGCGCTTAAGCATCATTTTTTACTCACAGTTTTTTGTTTTCAACCTGTCGTTCACTCAGTTCGTGTGGAACCTATTTTCTAACCTTTTGAATTTTTTTTATGGCTCTCAGGCGATCGGAATGGCTTGCTGACTGATATTTAATTGCTGCTATCATTTTTTGTGTATGTGTATCGTCTTGCAATTCGACATTTTCAAATTTTTCATTTTGGTCGATTTTCGCGTTCTTAGTCAATGACGTGATAATCACGATTTTTGAATACTGCAAACCAGCGTAGTAGCTCTTTATTTTCCTAAAATTTCGGTTGTTTACCACCGAACAGAAGTATGCTACTTACTAATATCACGTCTAGCTATAAAATATCACTTTGGGTTTGACATTAAAATGAATTGGCTTTATGCGTCATCTTTTGAAAGTAAATTCAGATTTTAAACTTTTAATCCTGATAAACATCCACTTATTATCGGTTATATTTATTCGAGATGTATACGAGTATAATCGACTAATTGGATCATAAAAATAATTAATTGAGTCAACCAAAAACTAAAACTTGCCCCGAAAGATATGCTACAAAAATATTTCAGTAAGAGCAACCCCCGTACCATAAAAAATATCCATATAAATTCATAGGACAGTAGAAATATGATTTTTTTCTTAGATAATATTAAAAAACAACTTGTTAGAAAAAAATATATCATCCAATTTATCCAAAAATAAACCAATCGGGCTAACAATTTCATTAAATGTATAGTTCCTGTATAGTACTGGTCGACGTCTTCATTTTATTAGTTGTTGTGTAGATTTAGAACATCAATGTAATCGGTTTACTATAACTTATAACTTTCATTTACATAAATTGTGATGGATATGTGAAAATCAATGTATCCAAAGGAACATTTATTGTTGTTTTAATTTTCCATTGGCTTTATTGTTTGCCATTGTTGCTTTGGTTTTGTTTTATGTCATTTCAATTGTTGTTATGACAATATTTAAATTTTTAATGCATTTGCGCATATCCAACATGACATAATCGTTTTACAAAAATTATTTAGTCAAATTGTCATACTTATTATATGTACTTACTTACATAGTATATGATGTATACTTATCCATAGCTACAACATCTCCATAATACCCATCAACCTGTATACACGTACCATAGATGTACGAGTATGAGTATTGTTGCTTTAATAACATCTTTGGGATTTCATTGTGGATAATAAACTAATTTTTACCCTCAACAACAACGACAGTCGAATGAATGACTAAGTGACTTAGTATGTGACTGACTTACTTGACTACATTATCATCATTATCATCATCATCAACATCATTATTATTCTTTTGTTATTGTATTTCCAGTTCCACTTACAGTTTTGGTGACGTTTAGTCCCTTACTCCTCATTTATTCATGAATATGCAATTAGTGTAAATTTGAGTGTCACTTTCATTATGAGTTTATGTGTGTGTGTGTGTGTGTGTATATGTTGTGTTTGTTTCTGTTTGTACTACGTGCGTGTAAAAGAGGGAGTATGTGTCTGAGTGTGAGTGTTATGTGTTTTCATTTATTATTTAGTCTAAATGTTTTTTAAGTAAAATTTAAATTGAATTGTTTTCCTTCTTATCTTTTTTTTTTCATCTTCCACTCAAGAGACCATTGTCATTTTTTATCACCTAATTTCCATAGACCTTTAGATTGGATGTTTCCTAAGGCACACAAAAAAAAACACACTATTATTATTATTAGCTTGGTTGATAATTTCGTTTTTTACGGTTCAACGAATAAGGAACTACACAAACTTTAAGTTTTCATCTGTTCATATTACAATCAAAAATTGTCACTTCACAACACTTATACATATTTAATTACTTAGATATTGTTTATAAGGCATAGAACCATTCATCTGAGATCCCACACACACATGCAAATCTGTCAATAACTAAGTCAAAGTAGTTTATGTCAAAAAATTGAGTTTGAACGTTATCTCAAAACATAGACTTTCGACATAAGCTTGACTTGTTGCCACAGATACATATGTGTATTGGCATATTCAGCCCATCCGTCCGTCTGTGTGTTGAATTAATGAATCTCTTCGCCTACAACCTTTATTTAATAAGTTTTAGCTGTGAAAACTATACTTGTAGTAAGTAACATAACATCTTTTGAGGGTTCCGTACCCAAAGGGTGCCAATGAGACCATATTACTAAGGCTACGCTGTCCGTCGGTCAGAGAGCTCTATCTCATGAACCGTAATAGGTAGATTGTTGAAATTTTCACAGAGTGTGTTATTCAATTGCTTGTATAACGACAAAAAATACAAGTAAAATAAAGTTCAAAACATAGAGGGGTCACCATACAAACCCAAATTCAAATTTATTTTCTTATTGCTTTTTGTGGCATACTTTTAGGCAGTGTTAATTTTTTTTTAGTATACTTTACTGTTTATATATTTCATTTATGCGAAAAAAACAAATTAGTTTAACATAACTTCAGACAGAGGCACAAGCTTTACGTCCAACGAATTTTCATACATAGTGTTCAAACCTTGTGCGGTAGTATGGAACCCTTCGTGTGCGAGTCCGACTCCCACTTGACCGATTTTGTTTTGTTTTTAAATTACCCATTGTAATAAAAAACACAAGATTCCCGGGTAGAGATGATTGGAATTGGGGTAACCTCATTGTGACGGGATGAGCTTTCGATCTATACTGATGGATCCAAGACGGTAGACGGTACAGGTGCAGGCATCTTTTCGGAAGAGCTAACAGCCCAGCTAACGTATCGTTTACCTGACTGGTGTAGCGTGTTGCAGCCAAAAATTTACGCGGTCTGGCAGGCAGCAAAGTAAGTTAACGCTTTGGGGGAGACCCCAAGGCACACATCGATTTTATGTTGACAGCCAGGTCGCCCCACAGTTTCAAGAGCAACACTCTATCAAGCTTATCTGGGTACTGGTTCCAAGGTAATGAAATGGCGGACGAGTGTGCTAGGAAAGGCTCGGCACTTCCTGTGTTTCAATGAGTTGCCGATATTTATAGCACATTACATGATATCCTCTCATGCCTGGAGGTGAAAACCAGAGATCTGGCAGGCAGGAAGTGGGCTAATAAGTCTGGCTGCACTGTCACTAGGACACTCTGGTCTTGCTATCAACCAAAGAGAACCTCCCAGCTCCTATACTTCAACAAGAGAAGGATTTGAAAGATGACGGGAGTTAAGATCGAGCTGATTGCCCACAGGATGCAGGTTCCACATCATGATTTCTATCGTAGCTGTGAAGATGAGGAGGAACCGGAGAACATCCAACATCTTCTCTGTGACTGCCGTGCTCTTTTTGGTAGACGAAACCGGTTTCTCGGGAAACCGTTCTTCGAGGAGTTGGGTAGTCCGACTAATTGTCCTTAGGGGGACCTGAACCGGATGAACCATCGAAGATATCATTTGAAATTTGTCTTGATTTTTTTAATTCCTTTTCGCACATAGTGAAAGTGAAGCGAGGGACGTCAAACAAATCAAAGAAGAATATTAGGATTCAATCTTCAATCTTTAAACCTATTTCGTAATCAGCTTCCATAAAGTTTTTATCGTTATCAATAGTAGTCAAGAAAATGAAAGGTCTCTCATCCTCTTTGTCCCATGTATAATATTGCAAGTCTTTTGGATGTGCGGATAAGTACGTCCCCGAATAATATTCTCAAAAATAAATCACTTATATGCGTTTGAAAGAGACAATAAAACACAGAGACGCTTAAGTCAAACGACGAACACACAAAAAGAGATTTGTCAGAAAAATTCGAATGAAGGTTGCACGTGTCAGTTTTTTGTACGAGTTATGGAATAAAAATTGTTTAGAATTTTCTCTCTAAACGCTACTTCAACTCGATTTACTTCGAATTATAGACAAATCGAAATATAGAAGTTCGACTTATGAAAGTTTCAGTAGTACGAGTATGCCTATTAATATTTTCTATAATAGATCCGAAAGACTAATCAATCTTGTCATATTACTGTTTATACAATAATTAGAGCGATACATACATGCTATGTAACATACATTGCCTTATATTGTCTTTATGAAAAAGATATTTTTGTCTCAGTTATCTGTACTATCAATTCAAAGACTTAACAGATGTTACAATATATGGTACATATTTGAAGTTCTTTTGAAAATAATATGCCACTAATATTCAAATCTAAATGGTGCTTTAAATTTCCAAATTTCTTTGCTTCCCCTTACATGCATAGGTCTTTTCCGATCCGCGACCAATCATTCATTTAGATTTATGACCATAAAACACGCACATTGAAATTGATTGTTCCCAAGTGAATAACTTAATATGATAGATATACCTACTATACAATAATAAAATAACCATAACGTACAATTTTATTTAATTTACAAACAAACTAAGATCAAGATCACTTTTAAACATCAATATGTCGCCGTCTTGGTCTAGTTACCATTAAAATCATGTGGCAGTAGTTCTGCCTGCTTCTGTTGCTTTTTGTTACTTTTGCTTTATAATTAATGTGTATGGTATCACTTACAATAATAAACTAACTGAATTCTTTTCTTTCTTTTTTCCCACTTTCAGTACTTCACACTTCAGCGAGTTTAGCGTTAAACGAAAGTTGGGATCCAGACGTCAGGTGTGTAATTATACATGTACTCGTATATGTGTGTGTGACTAGACATATAGATAAATTAAAAATATGAAAAATAATGTTGTTGACTTAAAAAATAATTATTTAATGTTTTCATGTATTAATTTTTATTGATTATATTAATTTTGTTTGTTTAAACAGAGACGATATGGAGATGATGTTAAATAAAATAGTTCCGGAAGGTTTACCCTATAGGCACTCATGCGAAGGACCCGATGATATGGTGAGTATTGTGTACATAGAATGTGGTTTACTTATATATTTCATATTTCATTCATTTGTAGCCAGCGCACGTGAAAGCCTGTTTTCTCGGTAGTTCATTGACAATCCCTATAACCGATGGCAAACTATCGCTGGGCACATGGCAGGGCGTTTGGCTTTGTGAACATCGAGATCAAGCGGGTTCACGTAAATTGGTTATAACGCTGACAGGATGCCCGCGCGAATCGATGCGTAGCCCGCTGTCGCCAGTATCACCAATTGCGTCGACCTCCAGTTAGGGAAGGCCTCGCTCCACCCGCGATAGTCGGTAATCGCGGGGGAGCGACAATAATGACATCATTTCGTCGAGGAAATTAATTTTACAACAAAATTTAGCTAAAGCGCAACGATCGACAGCAACCGCTAGCACAAGCACCACATGCAATGTGCAACGGAATACTGGATTGGCAGCAGCAAACGCAGCCGGCGAGTTTGTTGCAACACCAATGACGATAATGACCGCCAAACAAAAGCCATTGCCAGCGGCGCAACCAATATCGTCAACATCGTCAACGTTTATAGATCCTAGCATTAGTACTAGACAACGTTTATTGTTAAAGCAAAAAATGCATTTGAATTTAAATGTTATACAAACGCAAACTTCAAATGACGATAATAATGTAAATGTAAATGTAAATGTTCATGATGATGATGATTTTGCAGTAGTTATAGATAACAACTATGATAATAATGATGATGATGATAATTATGATAATGATTATGATGATGATGATGATTATAAAGAAGTTGGAGCAACAACAGTTAGCAATCGTAGTAGCAGCAGTAAACGTTTAATGGATATGATAAAGATGGATGGTATTAATAATTTAGAAACCGTCACAACAGTGCCTCAATTAAACAAACAACAACAACAACAACAACATGCATTAGCAACTAAATCGCGTTCAACCAAAACAAAAGCATCGTCAACAACAAAAACATATGTAGATTCATCAACGGAAACAGCATCGTCAGCAATAACCGCATTAGCTAAATTTAATCGAATCATCGATAACACGATCGAGCAACAAAATCAACAAGCGACGAAGCCACCACCAACGTTAAGCAATCAATTGCAACAACGTTTGGTGTTATCGTATCATCGCCCGGACGTGCAATCGCATGATTCTAAAATTAATAATTCCACAATAATAACAACAACAACAGCAACAGCAACAACATCTAGTCGTGTTCATCATCAACACCCAGCAACCTTAGCACAAACATCGATGTCATCATCAAGCCATCAAGAACACCAACGTCATCCTGCAACGACGACGACAAAGATGATGACGAAAACGACTAGAAGTAGTAGTTATAATAATAATAAAGATAAAAAAGATACAACATCAAACGACGACGATAATCAAATGAAACGAAATGATGTGCATTATTTGTTGAAACAGTTAAATAGTTTTAGTGATATCGAAGAAATAGAAATTGTTGATATGAAGCAAAGAGAGCGACAGCAACAACAGCAGCAAAAGCAGCTACAACAACAACAGCAACAAAATATTGATCAATATCAGCAACAGCAGCAGCCGACGCAATCTGAAATGATTAATGTTGTTGATGGCACCAGTGGCAGTGGTGCAAACATAATTGATGATATTCCTGCTGTTTCTGCTGCTGGTGCTGCCATTGTTTGTAGTAGTAATAGTAGTATTAGTAGTAGTGGTGGTGGTGGGGTCACTTTAAAACGCACAACACACTCATCATCACCCACAGCCACATCGTTGGTGATTAGTTCACCATCATCACAATCGCACAAAGGTATACGCCGTTATGCCTCGCTACATCAAAATCAACAGCAAATGACACTGCAGCAACAGCAACAGCAAAATCAACAGTTGCAGCAGCATCATTTGTTTGATTATGATCAGCAACAGCAGCAGCAGCACCCGTTGTTCCTATATGATGCACAGCAACCGGATATGATGGAGGATAGTAATGAATTTCCAGATGTTGCTGCGCATCAGCAGTATATGCTGCAACAATTCGATGATTATATATTTCAGTCCTGCCATTATTTGGAAACAAACTACTTTGCCGCCAACTATCGCACTGCCATGGTCGAGAGTAGCTCACATGAGTTTCGTCCATCGACCACGACGCCAACGACAACAACGCATACAAATTCAGATACCTTTGAATTGCATGCCGACGAACCGCCAAGTGTTATATGTAAAGCGGGACCGCCACCACCGCTTACACCATTATCATCACCACCACTAATGGGATCACCGCCGCCACCAGCACCACCACAATATTATCAAACGCAAACGCGTCTAACTAGTAGCGGTGTACAAACAGAATTAACAGCTGAATCATTAGCTCAACTTACACATAGCACTAGTAGTATTAGTGGTGCTGCTAGTGCTGCCGGTGGTGTTAGTTCCTCAACTTCAACTTCCAATTCAAGTGGTGGACGACGTGTGACACCATTCTTTAAGTGTTGTTACACGCCCATCGATCGTTGGCGTGAAAGACGACATTGTGCTGCCACATCCAAGAAAAGACAAACCGATATTGTTGATATGACAACAATGCAGCACAAAAATGGTCATCCACATACCTCCCCATCCCATGGCCATGGTAGTCATGGCGGTACTGATGGTGATGGTCGAGGTGGCAGCAACAACAGCGGTGGTGCTACCAATGGTGGTCATTCGGCCGTGTGACATATGTATGTCGTCATTATAGCGCTTAGCATTAGTCACAGCAAAAGCAAAAGTGTGCCTCACTTCACATGGTGTGTTCCAAACAAAAAACAAAAAAATTAAAAAAGGTGTCGCTGTTCATTTGCGATATCAATAATTTATTCTATTTCTTGTATTTAAACAAATGAAAAAAAATAAAGATAAAAAATATTGAAGCATTTTTTCGCGATATAAAAGAAATATTAATAATAATTAATTAAAATTAAATTTAAAACAAAAAAACAATTCAAGGTTAGTAAATGCAAAACAACAACAACAAGAAAAGAAAACAATATAAACGAATTATAAATTTAAAAAAAGTAAATAAATAAATAAAGGTGTGGAAATTTCAATTATGGAAGAAAAAGTAGTCAAACTCAATTTAAAATTCAATTAAGTTTTCTGTTATATTATATTTTTTTATTATTTTTTATTAAACACATAAAGGAAATGGTAATTCAAAAATAAATTTCTGTGTTTTTCTTTTATTTCTTATCATTTCATAATTAACAAATAGGATACTCTTAACTAAACTAAATTTTATTTAAACTAAAAAACTTTACTTTCCTTTCGCACACGACACATTTAAACACTCACTCAAATCGCATACCTTTCTAGACTTCAAAAAATAATTAAGTAAAAAACAAAAAAGAAATACAAAAATACAGAAAAATAGTTAAATAAATAAACTAATAAAATAATTAATAAAAAAAATACTTTTTATTGTAAAGAAAAAAGTAAAGAAAAATAAAATAATAAATCGTTAAATCAACCAGCAAAACAAACAAACAACCAAAAACATTCATACATACTTAGAGAGCTTGTATAGTTAGTTAAATCTGATTGATTATTATTATTATAAATAATAATGAATAATAAATATGTAATATTAAGAATGGAATGTGGAACGAATGAAGAAATTGTTATAAAACCTAATAATAATACAATAATTATGCTAATGATAAATGATGAATAAGTGTGACATGTTTCGACACAAATTTCATTTTCATATAAATCCACTAGAAAAGGATATGTAAAGCAAAGAAAAGTAAAGAAGCGCATAAACTAGAGAGTGAAATGATGATGATAATGTAAATGGCTAAAGCAATTGTTTGTTAATAAAATGTTTATTTAATAAATTACACATTCAAACACACACACACACACACACACACACACACATTTATATATATATACATATAACACGCAGACACAGGAACACAAATGATCAGATGGACAGACTGACTAACAGATGGATGGACACATTTAACTATGCATTAATTGATAAAACAACTAATAATAATAATAATATGCTTTTGTTAAGTTTTAATTGTTAAGTTTTGGTTTTTTGGTATAAAAAAAATGAAAGAAAACAAAATATTTAAATAAATTATGTTTATTCAATTAATAAATAATACAATAAATAATAAAGAGAGCTACGAAACAAACAAATCACAAAAAAAAAAACTTTAATTATTAAGGAATTGTTATGACAAAAGTTGATTTAACTTTTCCAACTCAAAGAAAGAAAATTTATTTATTAATTCTTATGTCTTTTTTCACCCTCCCCGATTCTATTGGGAAATTTTTTGTTAGTATTTGTATGATTATCCTGCAAACAACAACGATACTTTGGGATATACTATTTACAGATTTTATATATTACAATATTTATTTAGTTTTCCATATTTGATTATAACAGTGTCTATCAGAGAACTGCAGTGATTATTTAGCATATTTGATTCGTGAGTGGTTTATGAGTGTTCCATGCAAAATGTTGCTTCTCTCCTGAGTTGGTTCTACCTTAGCCTGCAGTAAGATTCACCATCAAAAATGTTGTAAATTGATGATGAAAACTGCATCCAAACCCACTAGTAGCCACAGTTTGCATAAACGCAACACAATAACGACTCAAAAGACTGCACCCTAATGATCTCCTCACAAGGAATACTTGAAAACAAACCATCACTAAAAGTCTAATACTATCATAAACGTCATTATTGGTTTATTATTGTTCACTAAATCAAATTTGAAGGCGGCATATTTATGTATGTAACAAAAAAAAATATATAACAGCAAATCAATCGACTTAATTTAATGGGAGTATTGTGTCTTTCCTGAGTCATGGTTTCGACTTTCTTGGTCTTCAAAAATAATCTAATTCAAACCAATTGAAATATTTGTTTTCGAAATTAAGATAGAGGTGACAAAGTGTACTTGGGAATAAATAAGTACACTTAAAAGAGATATAATTTAGGAAACAGCTTCGTGAGTGGCTTATAAGTGTTCATGAATATTCCGAGAATTTATGAGTATATGTATTACCAACACCCATGAATCAAATTTGTACACATTGTAGTTCTCTGGTGTCTAACACAAAAATTTTGACCAAAATTCAATCGTAGATGTTAATGCAGTTCGAGTGACTGGAAGGAATACTACTTTGTCTCTATTTCAATGTTTACTTGATAGCATCCCCCATGTTTTCTGTAGTGAATTGCCATGTATACAGATTTCACTAATCGGTTTGCATGGAAAATACACTACATTAAATATTTTCAAAAGATTTCTGTTTAAAATGAGCTATCATTACTATAAGTACACCATTAGAACATGCTGTTTCTGTGACATTACATCTGGCCTTTAATAACCATGGGGTCTTGTTACTAGCCGTTACCACTACCTGGTCTAAACTTTGGCAAACAACCATAAATTGAGAGATCCTGTGAATGAAATATGTAACTTTTTTTTTCACTTATAAAATATTGTATTATTTTCTTCTACATCTATGATAGATAGATGATATACATATGTATCTCAGTTCATATGAAGGTTAAAAATATTTTTCGTTTTTAATAAATTCTCATATCCTCGGACCTGAGAATCCTTTCTGTCCCTGAGAAGATAAATTTGCACACAATACGGTATAAAGTCTCATGTGAATAGGCTACCTGCTGCTTTGGCTATAAATACAGGAGGAGTCAAAGAGGACCTAGGCTACGTTTCTAAACTAACCAGACATTTCCCTGCAAATACTTTTTACACTTTAAGTCATCTGTCAATATTTTGCTATATTGTCCCATAAACTCTTTTATATCCTTTTAGTCGGAAGTTTGTTTTTGTTCAATAAATGTTAAAAAAAAAAAAAAAAATAAAATAAATTCTAAGAAATATTAAATTTTTGTTGCATACACTTAGGCTGTTTTATTACTCTACCTACTATTTATTTTAAGTTACTGATAATTTCATATTAATAAAAAAAGCACTGAACAACTCTTTGTCTACAACTTAATATAAAACCAATATTATAAATAAACAAAATAAAATAAAAACAACACAAAAATAATATTTGCGTTTTTTGCATTTAATCAATCATATCAGGAGGCGAGGCGCGTCTCTTTTAAGCAATGATTTATTTATTTTCTTATTTTCTTAAAAAATTTAAATAGAAAAAAAATAAGAAGAAATACATTCAATTATATACGGCTTGAGGCGCTGCGTGCGACATAAATAAATAAATAAAAATCAGCAGGAAGAATGAAAAATAGAAAGAAACTTATATTCTACTAAAACATAAATGCCTATGTATAATTAAATTTCAGGTTTTTCAGCTTAGTTCTTCCATAAATGTTGACACAAAAAACAAAATGAACACTCTGAAAAGAAAATTATATAAAATCTTAAATCAGGAAACAAGAAGTTTAAAAACAAAAACAAATTATAAACACAATAAAACCAAACAATTGCCTTCGACATAACCCACACGTACACTAGAAACAACAACAAGAATGAGAACAAAACAGAAATAGAAACAAAACACCAAAACCAAAATTTAATAAAATGAAAACATCAAAGAATGTTTCTGAATTCATAGTAAAAAAAATAAACAAACAGAAAATAAAATAAAAAATAAATATAAGTGCAAAATAAAAGCATTAAATTATATTAATATATCAACATGTTGATTATGTTAATCATATGAAATAATTAATAAAAATTAAATAAATAAAAAATCTATAGCAAAATTATTGTTATAAAAAAATAAATAAATAGCAAAATTCTACGATATTTTTAGATTTAAGAAAAATCATCAACAAGAACAGCAACAACAACAACATACATACATTCAAATGAACAAATTTTGGTTAAAAGTATTTATAATATATTAATTTATATTTTTCTTTACTTTATTTTATTGACAAACAGTTAATTATGTATTTAAATATTAATTTAATAGGTTCAAACATCAAGCAACAAAAACAAAAAAAAAAAAAACACATAACAAATTTAGCTAAATATTAATATATAAATTAAAGAAACTAAAATGAAAAATATTAAATTATTTGTAAATTTTTTGATATGTGATGATTTCAATAATGAAAAAAACTCAAAAACCAAATATTAATACATACAATAAATAATATAATAAAAAAAATAGAATAGTTATAAAAAAAATTACTTAATAAATAAATTATTAAATGCAGACACTGGAAAATAAGTATATACATAATTAATAATAAAACAAAAACCAACTTAAAAAATAAAAATAAATATATATAAAAACAAATAGCAAATCATGACAATTCGATTTTAAATAAATAAAATAAATTGATAATAAAATTAAATGCTAAATAATTACATACATATATGTATAGGTATATATAAATAAAAAGACATGAGTATTCGATAAGGCACCGCAATAGTTTCTTTAGGATAAAGTCTCAAAAATCAATCAATTGTAAATAAATTTCTATGGTTTTTTTTTTTTTTTTTTGTATTAGATACTAAATTTTTTTATTTTATTATTCACTATTGTGAAAATTTTTCACTTTTACATGGCAAGGAGAATCGAATGGACTTAGACTATCCTTCCGATTGTCAGTGTCCCTGTATGAAACATGCATCACAAATGAATTCCAATGGTTTTGGAATAATCATATGAGGTTATAAAAATCTAAGCTTTTAAAGGAGGTTAAAGGAGGCGGAGACGAATACGTTATTTAGTTTTTTTTTATATAAAATAAAGTACTCATTGGTAATCAAATTTAATGAGAGACAACTTTCATTTTTTAGTTTTTTTTTCTTTATAAACCTTTCTCCACCTCAATTTTCCTCCTTTACAACCCTAATAAAAACATAAGCAATTTAAATTAAGAATATGTACCTCTATATAAAAAAATAGAGTATATATAAGTATTGTACTCTTCTGCATTATGTCATTGTAAAGGTTTCGATCTTGAGACTTTCATAGTCTAATAAATGTTTTGGGTTGACATTATTGTTACTAGTTCATTCATATTTGGAGCTACAGTTCTTTGTGAGCTTTGGTCTGCTGCACATGGAATCTTCATATGACCAAGTCCGTTGTTGTTTCCGGTCTTCAACGATTTCGAGGCTTCTGTACTGTTTTCATTACAAATAATAGTTTCGCTGAGTGGGTTATTAGCACAACGTCACTCATACTTGGTCAACAGTGTCTCTTTTTTTATCGACAGGTTACACCATCTTGTGTTAAAGTTGGCTGTTGAATAGGAGAGGCTTTATGTTCGCATCACTATCCCATTAGCATCTATGTACAATATATTCTTAGTGATGATTAGTGAAAAAATTCGATCCAATTTCTATATTCATAACTTTAAGCCATTTTTGGAGAACAAATGAATATATTGTCTACACAAAAACTGGAAACTTTATCTGACACATTGGTCCGGTCTGTTTAATTTATATAAATTATCTTAAGGTTCATCATAATCCTTTTTGTTTCTCGAACCTTAAATGACGATAATTATGCTATCAGAAATTTAATCATGTTCAGCCCAACAAACGGTTTAATATGGTATAATAAATTCAGAATGTGGAGTAAATGATTCAATTGTTCCAATTTTTGATACTATGTGAGTCGTTTAATCAGCTGCAAGTATATAAAGCGTGATCAAATTTAAGGTATCTTTTAAAAAAAGTCATAAATTGGTTTATTTTATTGTCTAGTTAGACAGGCTATCAAATTTTTACCAAAATTTTTAATAAGTTTTTGGCATAATAATGGCACAATTAGTGATATTTGCTCGATGATATTTTCTTTGAGGTGTTGAGTAGTTTGAGGATTATCCGCATAAATTTTACTCTTTAAGAAACCCCATAATAAAAAGTCCAATGCTGTTAATCCGCATGATCATCAACTCACGTCAGTTCTTTAAGATATGATTCGATTATTAAATATCTCTTTTAAAAAATCGGCTGTAAATACAGTGCTGTGTGGCTTTACCTATGTAGCTATACATTTTAACAAACCGGAATGTATTTACTCCATACATGAAACAACATCGTTGTAATCTAATACTTATTTAAATAATGGCAGCAAATATAAAAAAGTACCCTCAAATCTGTACGATAATTAAAAATAAACTACCACATAAAGATCTCAAACAAAAACTGGAAACATTTTCAAAAAAAACCATAAATTGGAAATTTCACTATATTTTTGTATATATATTTCAGTTTATTTTTACTTTTTTTTTTTTTTAATATATATTATTATTTTTTTTTTTTTCTTTAAGAATCAAAGCAATAAAAAATATATGCATTTCCTTTTTAATACATTAAAATGCTAATCAATTTATATGAATAAAAGTTAAAAAAAAAACACACGAAAAAAGCTTTAATTAATTTAATTACCACATTAAAAATAAATTTATAGTAATAATAATAATAATAATAATTAATCAGTCATTAAATAATTATATAAAAAAAAATAATACTTAATTTATTAACAAGTCACTGTAGATACGCTTATATGTACATATATACTAGTAACATACACACTCTCACACACACACATACATACATACACATTTACATACAGTTGTAGATAGTCCTTAAGTCAATGTCGCCTAATTGTCATGTTTATTTAGGTTAGTAAAATTAACTTAAAATAAATAAAAAATTTATTAAAAAATAAAAACAAATCAAATGAATTTCTTCAAGCAGAGACAAGGAAATGTGTCCAGTACTAGGATATTAATAAAAATTCACATAGATACACACACACACATACACAAATAATTTGTTATATACTTTATACAAATTTCTATTTTTCTTTTCCTCTCTCGAGACCTCTTTCTGTCTCTATTTCTGTATCACTATCTCTCTCTCTATATATATATTCATAAAAAACAAATCTTTTATAAAACAAGACACAAGAAGAAGAAGATGAACAACAACAAAACTATTTAATAACAAACGAAACTTAAATTTATTATAAAACAAAATAATAAAAAATTAAATAAATAATCCTGCCAAGAAACATTCGATTACCTGCTTACGAAAAAATAAAACACCCGCTTTTTGCTAAATAAAATGAAAAAAAAAAACGATTTAAAAAAAAAACGAAAAAGACATAAAAAATCCTTTAAAATATAAACAAAAAAAAAAATAATAATTTATAAAAACAACAACAACACACTCTTACAACACAACGGTAAATGCTATATACCAAAAAAAAGACTTTTTTGCATATTTGATAAAAATATTGTATATATAAAATAAACGAAATTATTTTTTAGTAAAAATATCCTTTAAAAAATAAATACATACAACAGAAAAACAAAACAAATAAAATTAAACAAGAGAAGCCACATGAGACACAGGAGAAAAATAAAATGTAATGAAATGATATTGTTACATAACATAAAAATAAATAAATTAAAATTGTACTATTGACAGACATGATTTTTTATACTTTCGATGATGACAAACATGAAAATGATAATGATAAAATAATAGTAATAATAATAATAAAGATAATGATGATGATGATTTTTTATACTAATAATTGTAAACTCCTTTAATAAAAATTTAAAACAAAATACACACACCCAAAAAACAAATAAAACCTAATTATAATATACAGAAAATAAAAATATGAAAACTTTTTTGAAAAAAAAAACGTAGGCATCTCTATACATTAAAATACAATACAATAATAATAAAGAACTAGAAAAAGAAAAGAAATGAATACAAAACAAAAAAAAAAAAAAAAAACTATCTGCAACTGAGGAACGAGAGCACAAATTTTGTTGAAAACAATTTATTTTTTAACATTATAAAAGAACAAAACAAAATATCTTTATACATGTAAAACCAAACAAATCTTCAAATCTTTCTATGCATCATTTTATAAAAGAAACAACAGCCATTAACACACACGCACACACAAGCATATACGCAGGGTTCTAAGCTATAAAACTCTAGGGAATCAATTTTTCTTAATATTTTTATTAAAAATAAAATAATCATATAAAAATAATACATACTTTGGTTAATGAATAGAGATCTGTATGAATTCATTCATTTGCTGTTTCGAATACACATGTGTACATGCAGTCTAAATACGAATGGATTCGATTCAGCGGTACGAAGGTTATATTTTGAATCTGGACGTTTTAATTTAAAGTTTCAACATAAAAACTTTCGAAAAGCTTTAAAATAAAAAATTTCCTGATCAGTGTAAATGAGACTATAAAAATGTATATGGGGGTGTTCAAGTATTACGTAAGCAAACTTTCTATGATTTTAGACCTCAAAAAATAAGATTATCGTAAACCCTACCCTCCCCCGAATGATAATACATACGTTTTTTACCCGACTATTAAGAAGGGTTGTTTTTAGCGCGTATCTTGTATTTTTCTAAATGTCTATCTTCCCATGTTTCTTCCAAATATGGCTCGATGGATTTTGACAGCTAAGGTATCGTTTTATTCGTCTTGATAACCCGATTATTCTTAGATACGAAAAAAATTGGCGGATTTTTGGCGCGTAATAGTAAAATAAAGTTGTTCTTATTATTGTTTTTGGTCTTATCGAATTGAAATTTGGACATTATGAGTTATTGGCACATATTCACTAACCATGTAAATTTCAAGATCCTAGGATTACTAGAAGGTGTACCTCTCATACAAATCTAAACGCAAATTAAGGTTTTTTACAGAAAAATTTTTTTTAACAGTTTACAAAACCAAAGCTGTTAATGTTAATACACTAGAAGCGCCATCTGTTGCACATACGCGGCGACAACTGTCGGAATAAAAATTGATTACGAAAAGTTTCATAAAATGAAATCATCGTGATAGAGGGGAAGAGAGAAGAATGACTGTATTTTTTGCAGTCGGGTTTTTGGTTGTTTTTAATTTTTTTTTTAAGATTAAAGTATTACAGAAAGCCGATTTAAAAATCATCATTATTTTGTATCAGTAAAAAAAGGAAAAAATTGAACCCCAGCCCCCTAATCCAGATTTCGTAATGCTTTATTGAGTATAGTATGATGAGTGTTTATTTGTACGATCGACACAATTTGTAAATAAACATTTCAGATTATAAAAAACTAAAAATTATCCATATATAAATCATAATAAATAGGTTTATACGTTTCCCCATACATGTGTGATTAATATTTATTTAAAATCGACTTCTAGTTTATGCAATCCAACTTCAAAATTGTAAATGTTCTTCATACTTATATGGTACTAAAATATCATACCATAATCTAAAATCTCCCAGTTCCAATGAAATTGTCCGGCCACCGGAGGGTATATTGTTTCAAATACATACTAGTACATATATTTCTTGGGAGTAAGAAATTTACCCGGCCACGAAAGATGTCCGCTAAAGATTTTATGGAAGATTTTTATTTTTATAGAATACATCTTGACTATCCCATGATAAATATTTATTGGTCCGATTGACAATGTTTATATATAATATAATTATATTGTGTAAAAATTTCATGATACCAACTTGCATACTCTCCGCGTGAGAAGAGATATAGATTCTTCGATAATGTTTTTTTATTCCTTTTAAACTCCTAATTGGAGCATAGGGCCTCCACAAGGCTTCTCCATCGCACACGATTCTGAGTTGTTGATTTAGTGCCATCCCATGTGATGTTGATATCAGCTAGTTCCCGCAAGGTTGATCTTTTCCAAGTGTTCTTTGGCCGGCCGCAACTTTTGCTCCCTTGCGAGTTCCATTCGAGCGACATTCTCGTGATGCTTTCTGGCTGCTTTTTAGCGTGTAGCCAATCCAGCGCCACTTCCAACGCTTAATCTGTTTCAGTATAGGCTCCTCATTTATTAGACACCATAGTGCCTCGTTGGAAATAGTGCTAAGCCAGAATATTCTGCATATGATCCTTAAACACTTGTTGACGAAAGCTTGAAGTCTCTGCGTGATGGAGTTCGATGTTTCGCTTCCGTATAGTAGCGTCGATTTCACGTATGCGGAGATTATTCGCAATTTCGTGCGTCTGGAGATTTGGGAATTTGCTCATACCAATTTTAACGGGCCAAATGCTGACCTTGCTTTGCTCAACCTGCAAAACTTTAAATGCGTTTTTCTCGAAATGATGTTTTTTGAGTTAATGACCTTTTGTAGTTAGGGTGCTATATGTATAAACCAAATAGTTTATATGCCATAGGTCCATGTCCAGGTTAACTAAGTATTCTCAATACATATATGAATAAGTGTGTGTGTGTGTTTCGCTTTAAACAATATCAACAATAATAGGAAATTCATTCTGAAGCAATAAATATGATAAAAAAAAAAACAAAAAAAATAGAAAAGAAGGAAAATACTTTTTTTTCTTTTAATTTCAAATTTGTGTAAATAATTTTTTTTTAATTTTGTTTCATAAAACAATAATGACATTAACAAAACAAAGTAAAATAAAAACAACAATTAGTTTCTTACTTATGTATGCCTTTTTCACATAAACAGCAAAATATTTAATAATACAATTATACATAAATTAATTAATTAATTACATTTATATACAAAAGAAAGAAAACAGAGAAAACAGCAACAGCAGCAGCAAGAACAACAAAGATAATAAGAATCAACTTTTCTTTTGTATAACTGAATTTTTACATATACACACACTGCTACACTCTGACACTCACACACCCACACAGAGAGACGCATTGAAGAAGTTGAAAGTTTAGCATATATATTTTATAAATTTAAGCAAACCGCTTTGTAAAATAAATAATACATAATAATAAACGAAATACTAAACAAATTAATAAATAAATAAATCAATGTGTGAAGCAAAAAATTAGACAAAAAATAAGAAAATTCAATAAAAATAAAATAAATAAGCATAAAAAAACAGAAATAAAACATCAAGATACTCGTGATTCAATATCTCATTCTCTATAAAAGTAAATCATTAAGATAATAAATAATGATATACCATAATAATAATAATGATGATGTTGAGGATATATAAATTAATAAGAAATAAAAATAAAAAAATTGATAAAAAGAAGAAGAAGAAGCAAATAGAAAACTATCTTGAAAATAATAAACATTTGAAAATAATAAAAAAATAAAAACAATTGATTTAATTAAATTCATTTTTTATCTTTAGGTAAAAAAATTAAATTTATTAGAAATGTTAATGGATAAGAAGGAACTCATTCATATCTATAACTTATAGTTTATTGTATTGTACGAGTAACTTTATCGAAAGCTTCATTTTTATGATCAGCAGCACTCGGACGAGCCTCATAATTGCATATGGTGACACCATGATAATGGGCCTCACTGAATTCACCACGAAGTCCTATGAATAACATATAAAAAAAAAATTAAGCAAAATGCAAGAGAGAAAGAAAGATGAATCCAGTGGCGGCTCTTTTAAAAGTCAAATTGGGATCTTGTAAAAGATATATTTTTACAATTTGATGATGTTATCGAATGCGTTAATGACTTGAAAAATAAAACTGACAATTGTGAATAAGTAAACTATAGCAATCAGTTCAAGTGAACTTGAAAGTCGCTATTGACACATAACATTCATTTTGTAGCTGGATTCAAGAATTCATACAGGATTTGAAACAAACGTTGTAGAAGCTCGATTGTTTGTAGAAAAAAGTAGTAACGAAATTGAGCCACAATTTAAAGAAAGAAGAATAGCGAAAAACGAAACGCTTGATGAATCCATATAATCTGTTGAAATGCAGTATAGAAGTAACATTTTTAACACAATGATGGATGCTATAATAGTTGTCACCGATCGTCGATTCAAAGCATTCAACGAATTCGTTTCAAGCATTGTTATGATTTAGGTACAATACTTCGAGAAGGTGAAAACAGCGACATAGAATCTTAAGAACTGTATGAAGAACTCCAGCTATTAAAATCAAATTCTTTAAACTCTGTCAACAATGCAAAACAAATGTTTACATCGCTACCAGAATAATGCTCACAGTTCCAGTCAGTACGGCTTCTGAGAGAAGTTTTTCAAAATTAAAATTGATTAAGACCTACTTGAGAATCACAATGGGGTAATTTGTGAAATTCGGGAAATGAAAGAGGCCTTGCACAGCTGATATTGCCGACGCCTATATTTGGTACATTTGGTCTAGCGCCACCACTGGATGATTCAATTGATATTTACCAATATAATATATGCGCGTATTATCATCACCATAATTGCTAGGAAAATGCAAAGACAAATGATGAACCGATGAAAATGTTACAACTCTGAAAGGAATTCAATGAATCAGTAGAAAGATACAAAATTTAACACAAAACTAACTTTGGTGAATATTCTATTTCACAATTAGTATCACGCGTCAATTCAAATTCTTGATCCGGTTTGGCACTCACATCGTCAAATGTCATTTTAGGACGATTTTTAAATCTGTCAATTATAAATGTTTATTAATTATGATTTAATCCATCGCATTGCCTTATATGGCAAGTAATAGTTACAGTCGAACTTTATTGGGATGTGTATCATCATTAGCGCCACTTATAATGATGCCCTTCAGTTTAATGTTACCCGTAAATGGTATATTAAAAAGCAACTCCTCATCAGCATCACTTTGCACAAACTGCAAGTACAATTCGAATATACAATAGATTCCATTTAATTTATTGTGCAAACAATTATTTTCTATGCCATCACTTACCTTGGTTATGTCCAGACGGTTTTCATATGGTTTAAACACAGTTTTGCCACTGCCATCAATTTCCTCGTTGAGGCACTCCATGTTCTCGGTATCAATTTTTGTATATAAACTATATTCTATGCCCATTTCCAGGGCATGATCAACATCGGTTGCCTCATGTCCACATCCATGGCCATGATCGTGTGAGTGTCCATGCGGCATTTTTTAATTGTTGATTTATTTTTAATTCAATTCCAAAATCAAAACATTTGAAGAAATCAACAATGACAATGATAAAAATTAATTTAGTTGGCAGCACTGGCAGCTTGTGAAAATTGATTTCGTTGGCAACAGTGACCAATAGTGATGGACTAAAATTGATACAAATGTTCTACCTTTTTAAGCTTTTTGTGTATTCAAAAAATTTATGAATTTATTTGTACGCGATATCACTGCAACAAGTAAAGTAACATGCGAAGACGCAAGTGCTAAATAAACCAATTCACTATGACTATAGTGAAAGTACATCCGGAGGATAAGGAAATCATGTTGAATGCTTGTGTGGAATGGGTTGTCGGAGATTGTCGCCCATTTTCTATAACTGAAGGAACTCGGTTCGCTCAAATGATCCAGAGAGTTAAATTTTGGAGCGAAGTATGGTGCCAATGTAGACATTAATGATTTGATTCCAAAAGAAATCACTCTATCGGAAAATGTAAATAAAATGGCTATAGAAAATAAATGTAAAGAAAGCTGTTGATGAACGACGTGCATCAGTGACAACAGATCTCTGGATAGATAATTACAACAAGAGAAATTTTTTGTGCGCTACGATTCATTATTTTGATTAACCTCCCTTATTTTGGGTATAAAATCCATGGACTTCGATGGAGCAACAGGAGAAAATATTCGCGAAAAACTAATGAGCATCTTTGGTGAGTTCGATATTCATAACCTGCACCACATTACATTCGTCACAGATAGAGGAAGCAACATGGAAAAAGCATTGGAAGGCTACACACGACTTAATTGTTCTGTTCATCTGTTATCGAATCTTACAAATTCTGCATTTAACTGTATAGTTGAATTAAAATCTTTTCTTGATGCTTGCAAACAGCTTGCGAAATATTTGAGGCATCATGGTCGTTTGGAAGTTGGTTCGCAAACAACTCTTAAAACGCACCACCTTGAACGCTGCAGCTCATTCTATGAAATATTTAAATACATAAAAGATAATTGGTCTTCCATTACAGAAATGTTAATGGAAAATGGTGAAGAATACCGTTTAAGTGGAATAACTATAAATACTTTGAATGCTTTGGTTAATATATGCGAGTGCGCCGAAACTATACGCAGATAATTGGAGGGAATCAAGTATATTACGATTTGTTATGTGCTTCCTTCCATTAATCGATTCAAAGAAATCTGCAAAGAATATCAATCAGATATACCGGCTATAGCCAATTTGAAAAGAAGAATATTAGAAGAAATGGAAATTACAAGGATTCACAATCTAGATATTCGCCACAAAGTGGCATTATTTGTATATCCACCAGGCAAACAAATAATTGCTTCTGAACAGAATGTTGTTAAACAATTTTGCATAGACGGTATAAATAGAAATATTGAGTCCCAGGATAGTGTGCCCAACACTCGACCACCATCCATTATATCTCCTTCATTATCTGATAATTTCTTTTTCCCAGCAACGGAAACGGATGCTGAAAGTGTTGCAGAAGAAGTCGAAAGATACTGTCTGCAACGTTTTCAAACAGAAGATCGTTTTGACGTCGTGAATTGGTGGAAAGGGCAAAACATTGTCTTTCCACGATTATCCAAATTTGCCCTTGAAGTATTAGCTATACCTGCCAGTAGTACGGCTTCTATGCGCGCTTTTTCATTAGCCGGGAACATAATAGCCGAGAAAAAAAATCTACTTTCTCTAACATTTTTGGACAATATTCTGTTTCTTAATTCGTTACACAAAAAAAATATATATTAAGAATTAAGTTTTTTTTTATTTATTTTACGATTGAAATTGGCTGTTGCGGGAACATCGAAATGATCTTTTTTTCAAATACATTTTTAAATCGATGAATGCAAGGATTCACGTATTAAATCGTAAAATTATAGTATAATTTTGAATAAGTACATAAGACTGCAATAATCCACTCATTAGAAATTACTCAGTCGTTGACTGACAAAGAATTCAATAAATATTATTAAATAAATTTGTGCTTTTTTTTTACACTTAAACATTTAATTTGATCAAAGTTCCAATTGACATAGTCGAGATAAAAACAAAAAACAGTTATGAAAAAGCCGCAGAAAAATTTAAAACACTTTATCGTTGTCAAAAATTAAAATCTACATATAAAAACCTATAAGTAATTTTGCATATCAATGTGATGTGCTGTGTCTACATACAGCTTTGAGTCATGGAGAGATTTTTTACTTTACTTTGCATAAATGCTGATGAACAACAACCTTACAAGCCCATGGCATCTTTGATGTAAGTTATGGCATCTTTGTGCGATAAAATATCCATGTGATTAACACCATTCAGGGCTAACGTTGATATATTGGATGAAGTATAGCCAATCCAGTGATTACATGCTCGTAACGAACGCAGATTAACTGTGCCATCGCCATTGCCCATGATAAGCTTTGGTACTTCGCCTACAATATTGTCTTTTTTGTATTGCAATCTGCAAGAAATTGAAATTATAATTTATAACCAGAAAGAAGGTTATTATTGGCTATGCCAAAGATGTAATACTCTTCACGCTCCTCCGGGTTGCATATCACATATGCTTTTTTTTTTAACATCACTATATTCTCTCTGTTACAGTTTGCGTATCAAATATGGGTTTGTATGGGAGGTAACCCCAAATCTCTAGCTCAAAAACTGAGGGACTAGTTTGCATACATACAAACGGACAGACGGGCATGGCTAAATCAAATCGTTTGATCAAAATATATACATATACTTATAATACTATTCACTCCCGTGAAGAGTATAAAAAAGGTTCAAGCAAACAATTTAAGTGTACTTACTTCTCAACTGTGTTTAAACCTTCGCCGAAAAGACAATGTAGCTCCACATCCGGTGGACTAAAATTAAGTGTATAACGTATTGTATCTTTTCGCATTTCCCAGCCAGTCCGATAATCAATATCCGTGAAGAAAGACTCCAGCTGTGCCATTGTATAGACACGACTTGGAGTTTCTATCAGTACTTCAGAACTTTTCCAGAACAACGGAGATGGCAGTAACCAAGCTGTGGAAGGATTTGTGATTTGTTCTTCTCTCAGAATTTTATTACTAAGTACAATCGAGTCTAAATCATCGCCCATAGCGAATACTTTCACCGCTTTCATACTGCCAGCCCAGGCACCGGCGAGACTAATAAGACGGCGTATATATTTCTGTTTCCATTCGAGTGTTTGGTCTTGTAAGAAGACCAGCGTCATTGGACTGCCCATACTGTGCGCTATAAATGTGACTGGCGTTTGGCCATTAGCCTCATATGTATCTTCAACTAGTTTCTTTAAATCAATAAAGAATTGTTTATTTTCATCTACAAAAGATAACAAGTTACTCAAGCTGTTCAATTATGTTATCAATCACATGATCTAATCTATGATGTTTGCGTTGAATAACTGAATTATGAATCACTTACTTGGCGCTTTACGGAAATCATATGGTGCACCATGAATATTCTTGCGTCGCTCATAGCCATAAAATACTAAAAGATTGGCAATATCCTTAAAATAAGCTCCAGCATTATTACGTGTTGGGTCTATCCATTCGACAACCTCAGGATTACCCCATCCTGGTATGCGAGTCTCTACGCCGGGAGTATTATGAGTTGTGCGCGTTAATTTATCATAATAGAGTTTAACATTGTCCACCCAACAGTAGACAACAGGCAGAACTAATTCTTCGAGATTTAACCAGAGATTAAACCAATCAGCAGTTTTTTGACATAGAAAATTGGGTGATGATGATTTATTTAATCTGGCATCCACTTGACTGCCACCATCACCAGGCACTGCACAGGATAAATAAAAGACAAACGCATATACATTAAAACATTATTATCAAGGTTAATAACACTTTTTAATCATATTTCACTAGCTAACCTTGTGACACAAAATCAATACATACCAAAAATTACAGGCGATAGTGGAATTGGTTTTGGTGTAACATTATGATGATTTTTTGAATCTGATTTTTTACTAAATGGCCAGAAGCCATGACTAACACTTAAGAGACAAATTAATAGCAATAACTTTAACAAAACGTTTAACTTCATGGTGTCCCATCAATTGAATGAGATATGTGTTGTGTAAATAAATAACAAAGCACCCTCTCTGCTGGCGACGTTATCAGCACAGACAAGGCGTGCGAAGAAACGAATGATTAAAACAAACAAACAACAAACAATGAATCAGCAAAGATAGCGACTAATTCTTGATATCAATTATACATATTTATACTGGCGCAATTGTCAAGCAATTGCCGCAAATTGATTTAACTTTTTTTTGTTTTGATAAACACACAGCGAATTTAATGATATCACTAAAAAATATTCATACAATTGGATCAAATTAGTATATGATATTAAATACTGGTTCCTTATATGAATAGTTGCACATTAAGTGATTAATATACATATGTAAGTTCTTTGTTTCAATTTTTTATGGGCTTTTATTTTTGACCTGCCACTTGATATCTTGTTATGTAGGAAAACAAATCGAGGTTCATGTTTATCGTAAAATATGAGGCGGAATGAAAAAATAAAATATGAGGGCATGCTTTTTTGCAAGAAAAACTAAAATATGAGGGTATGCTTTTTAATTTGCACTTAAATTGGTTTGTACCATCACTAATTTGAGCGCTAAAAGAATAGTGTTGGTAAATTTGATTTGGTTTTTATTACATACAACACAACATAAACGAACATACACACAACACAACATATTCTTTTATACATAGATAGGTTAAATTATATTATATTTTTTGTGTTTACAATGGAAGGAGGCTTTTTTAGTGTTCATTTAACAGATGTAAAGCAAGAATTGCGGAAAGGAATTATTGAAAGTCAAAAGCGTGGCCTAATGCATAACACCAAGTGGTTAGCGGAACTTCATTACGGCTTGTCGGACGTAAACATTGACAAAGCGCCTGATAGCGACAACGCTACACATAGGGATAAAATGTTTAGTGAAGTACATATAGAGGATATATCGGTGGAAGATTATGGTGCATATTTTTTGGGAAAAAGTTATTTTGATTTGCGTGAATATGATCGGGCAGCACACGCTATGCGTAGTTGTGAGTCGCGAGTACCGAGATTCCTGCATCTTTACTCCACTTATATGGCACGTGAGAAACACCGTTTAGACTCAACTACAGATCAATCGAATTTAAATGATGCTAGTCAAATGCGTGATTTAGCCGAATTGTTAACTACATTAAGATCGGAGTATAGTCGAAGCCGGTTAGATGGTTACGGCATGTATTTATATGGTGTTGTATTAAAATCCCTTAACCTCAATCAAGCAGCATTGCAAATGCTTGTACAAGCGATACGATTAGTGCCGACACTGTGGAGTGCTTATATGGAGCTGGCACCTCTCATAGCCGATAAGGAAAAACTCATAGCATTGCAATTTGGTGGCCACTGGATGCGGCATTTTTTTGTAGCGCACACATACCTAGAACTTAATTTAAACGATGAAGGTTTGAAAATTTATGAAGATCTAATGGGAGCAGGTTTTAAAAAATGTGTCTATCTGACAGCTCAAATAGCTTTGGCGCATCACAATATTCGAGGTAAGTTGTACTTTGTAATAATTGTAATACAGATCAATAAATATCATATCTTTGTTTACATTTACAATGAAAATAAAAGATGTTGACAAAGCAATCGAGGTGTTTAAAGTCCTGCAAGAGATGGATCCTTTTCGATTAGACAACATGGATATTTATTCAAATTTACTATTTGTTCAAGAACTTAAAACTGAAATGGCACAATTAGCACATAAAGCAGTCAGTATTAACAAATATCGCCCGGAAACATGTTGTGTCATAGGTAAGTAGTCATCTACATTTTTCATTATAAAATGATGATTAGTAAGGCAAACTTTCTTACAGGCAATTACTATAGTATACGTTGTGATCATCAGATGGCAATTTCATATTTTCAGCGTGCCCTTAAACTCAATCCTAAGTATCTAGCAGCGTGGACGCTGATGGGTCATGAGTTCATGGAGCTGAAAAATACAAATGCAGCCATTCAAAGTTATCGGAAAGCTGTGGAGGTGAATAAACGAGATTACCGCGCATGGTATGGCCTTGGCCAAGCATACGAAATACTCAAAATGCATTATTATAGCTTGTATTACTTTAAAATTGCTCATCAATTGAGACCGTATGATTCTCGTATGTTGGTTGCTTTGGGTGAGACATATGAGAAACTTGACAAAAGTGAAAATGCAAGTAAATGTTATTGGAAGGCAGTAGAAGTGGGTGACATAGAGGGCATTGCAATGTATAAACTGGCAAGTCTGCACGAAAAGCTGGGCGATATAAAAACAGCAGTGGACTGTTATATCATGTATTGTGAGGATGAACGAGGAGCAGCAGACAAACAGAGTCTTTATCATGGTTACATAACATTAGCAAATTTCTTTGAAAGTATACGCGATTTAGATCGAGCAGCGCATTACGCTTATAAATGTTTAGAATCAGATGATGTAAGTATAAATCATATTGAGATTTCTAAGTAAAATTAACAAATTTTAATTTTAGCGCAAAAATGAGGCTAAATCTTTATTGAAGACCATCGAAATCAAACGAAGTGAAATGTTACAAAAGCCAAAGCATCACCCAGCCACGGCAGATACAAGTTCCGAGGATGATATGGACTTGGAATTAAGTGATGTACGAATATCAAGTAGTAGTGAATGTGTTCAAAAGCCAAAAACAACAACGTCAACAACACGATCAAACACACCAGCAACATCAATCAGTTCAGTGACTTCAGCTAAACATAGATCTCTGGCACCACAGCAGACAAACAGCAATAGTATGATTGTTAATGATGATGATGTCGCTGGCGTACCGAAAATTAAGGAATCTGGTGCTGGTGATGCATCTACATCAGCATCAGCTGCGGCAACTATGGCGGGATCATCATCACCAGCAGCAGGTGTAACAGCGGCGCCGTCGTCAACCACGATTGCTGCAGTGACAACGGCAACGTCAACAGCAACAGCAACGACGTTAGATGAAACACAATCCAATGAAACTAGTTCAATGGATATTTCAACAGTTTCAATTGATTAAATGTAAGTTTATGCAATTACATATGTCCATTTTATTATCGTTTAAGTATTTCGCCCTATTTATTGTTATAATTATATTGCTTTAGGTCTCCATCTAATTACTATATAGAAATATTAAATTCAAATATTGTTAATAATTATTAGAAATTTTCTTGTATAATAATTTTATAAACATAAGTGTAAAATGAATTATGTGTTAGTGACACATTCCTTTCAAATGAATTTTCCCCAATTATATAGTATATAGTACCATAGTATCGTATCAAATTAAAAATGTATGTCATATTATTATTTGTGTATTGTTCATTTATTTTGTTTTTGATTTGATTAATTTAGACTGCTCTTCGTACGCGTACATGTAAACTTATGTAGAAGACAGCATCTAGAATGGCTATGAATATACAAATAACTAATACATCCCAGCCAAAGTAATCACCCAGCATATGAAAATCCTTGAGAAGCTTTTGTGGTGACTTATAATAGCAGAACTCTTCACGACATTCCAGAGTGGGACGTTCATAGCCATAGACCGCTCTTAGTATACCTTCGAGAATATATCGAAAATAGGAAATATCACAAATCGGCCGCAAAAACCATGATAGCTCATTCATGCGTATAAAGAAACCAGAGAAAAGCAAGAATGGTATCGCTGAAGCAGGCACTATGAATATAGATAAATTCAAATCGAAAAATGAACCACTTGTTAAGCCTAGCGTATGACCAATAACTGCTGTCAGCATGCAGAGCAACCAACACATTAAAAAACGGTTCCAATCTGATGGTTGACCCGTCATGTAATAAGCGGTGACAATGAAAACGCTTGGACATAGTAGTTGCATTGGTAAATCGGCAATGATCTTCGATAGGTAATATGTGTTAACAGAATACCAGCCATTGAGATATTCACGTATAAATACAGCTGGATCCTGTTGGCATATCAATATCGAAGGCATTGCATTTCCACAAAACAGAAATAGCACCATGAACAGGATACAAGAACAATTGCTTAAAACCTTGGAGCCATCGTTGCCAATTTGCCAATAGACAATGCCAAGCAAGATGCCAACAATTGCATGAACAATAAAGCGGAGTTTGATGGCCATCTAAGATGGATTAGAAAACAATAATAAGTACAATTCATGTTGAGTGAATGTCTTTTAACTTACCAAATTCCTTGAGGTGGACAGAAAATGACGCCATAATAGAACAGTAAACTGTGTCCAAAAAGGCACACACTCCTTTGGCCTGATATTGACATTTGTTTCTTGCTGCGAAGAAGATTTCATATCAACATCTATTGTCACTTGTTTGCCATCATGGGTTAAAAGCTCTGCTAAAAGAAAATTGTGATAAACGTCCCAAAAGCATGGGATTATGGGATAGAGTGGATTGTGCAAGAATAAACAAAGAAAAAAAAAAAGCATGGAAAAGCGATTTTAGTACTCATAAACAAACAACACCATAAGCGCAAGCAAATACATTTTATACATTGGAACCAACCAACCAAACACCAAGCCAAGTGATCACTTACTCTGTTCATCAATGACAAACGGTTCCCTAGAGCCTTTACCGTGTATGGCCTTGGTTCGTTGTACCAATTCAGCAAACTTCATATTCGGTTCCTCACTGCCAACTTCAAGTACTGTCACAATCAAATATTCATAAAATAGTAAGTTATTAATATAAGAAAAGATTATAACATACCAAAATCTGCAGGATTATAATAATTGGGACACATGTAACCCGACTGTTTAAAGAAATCAAGCATATCTGTTTGTGGTCCTGCATAAAGTACTTCACCATGAGACATTATAAGTACATCATCGAAAAGTTTCATTAACCGCGAACTGGGCTGATGGACAACGCATGCAATAATACGTCCAGCAATAGCCAAACGTCTCAAATATTCGATTACATTCAAACTTGCAACACTATCCAAACCACTTGTGGGTTCATCAAAGAACATAATCGGTGGATTTGTAACCAATTCAATTCCGATCGAAAGTCGTTTCTTTTCACCACCAGAGAGGCTGCGCACAAGTGTATTACGACATTTTTCCATATTCAGGACTTCAATGATTTCATTTATCTGCCCAATAAATGAAGGATAATATTATTACAAGATCTTATGCTATTTTACAAATCTTACAATCTGCTGTTTATCTTTTCTAGGCATTTCATTGGGTAATTTTAGATAGCTTGACACCTGAAGTGTTTCTTCAACAGTCAATAGATCTAGCATGACAAAATCTTGAGATATATATGAAGATATTTTACGAAAGGCAGTTAAATTCCGTTCCTGATCATTGAGCTTTATGTGACCTGTAACACCTTTGGCTCTAATCAAACAAAAAATAGTAAAACAGTAGTCGATTCAATTAAATTAAACTTACTTGAAACCAGCCAATACATTCAACATAGAAGTCTTACCAGCACCAGAGGGTCCCAATATAGCGGTCAAATGACCTGACTTAATAGTTCCACATGTTTCATTTAAAATTTTTATGGTTTTTTGATTACCTAAATAACATATGAAGAGAGAGAGAGAGAGTGATAAGTGAATAAGTGAGTTAAAACTGATTATGAATAAAATGGGATTACTTACGCAACTTTATGGTATAGCTGACATTATTAAAGTGCAATTCTAACTTCTTTTGTAGCGCCAAACTACCATTAGCATTATTAGCTAATGAAATCTGATCACAATCAACTTTTAAATCATTATCTGTGTCATCATTTACTACTTTACTGGATGTTTCATGCATTTCGTTTAATGTTTTATTATCACTTTTCTTGATTATACTATGAGAGCCCTTTCTCAGTTAATTGATCCCTCACAATATAATATGTAATGCACTTCGAATTTCCAATTTAATTAACAATTATTATTTGAGATAAGGTTTTGTTTGACCGCAATACAGAAAAAGATTATGGCTATTTATCAAAAAAACAAACTACAATGTATTAACTGGATTTTAATCTGAACATTGAACTTGGTATGCAACTTTTGTAAGGAAGGTTAAGAGTTATTATAAAAATAAATTATATATGTATATTTTATTACTTTTATACAATATATTGTCATTAATAAATCTATAACATGTTTAGTATATTCTATAAAATAATTACATCTTTCTTTTTCAACTGTCTATATGACTTTGTGAATGCAAACTTGGTGCTGAATTTTTGCATAAGTTGTGTGACTGTATGGAAAGAATCAGTACCTAATATTTGCTGGAAATCTTTTGCACATATTAAGTGTGTTGGACATAAATGATTGTTGAATTATCTGACCAGAATTAATTGTGTGTGGTAAAAATGTGAAATATTCATGAAAATCGAAATGTTTATTTAAGATTAATAAAGATAATAGTATACAAGAGCTTAGTATCAAGTATGTATGTGTATTTAACAAGGCTATAAAGAATTTTAAGCATAAGATTTATTTGGGGTTTCAAAATTTTGCAATTCAAAATGAAGAATTCAATTCAAAATTCAATGTACATAAAAAAATTGTATATAAATGTTGTTTGCTTATCAATGTTTTAGCAGAACCAGAGAGACTAGACTGGGTGAATAATAATTATTTGATAAGCTACACAAAGAAATTACTTAGAAAAATTCACTAAGTGAATTAAATTAAATTAAAATTCATTGTCCCTTTAAATAATTAATTTCTATTTATTTATAAATAAATAAATTAATTTTAATTGTGTATAAACCAATGACAAATACAACGAAAACTTTCACAATTGCACGCACAATATTTATTTATTTTTTTTATTAACACAATCAAACAATCACTTGATTCTTGATTAAAATATAATTTTGCAATCCAAGTAATTACATATGTACATATATGTTTGTACGATTTAGTTAATTTTTTTGGTTTATTCTGTTGTACTTTAATTCTTTCTAAATGGTAATTATCTTTGACAACACAACAAGTTTATAGCCACGATAGATACATTCAACATGGCTTTTCATTCGAGTTTCATTTACGTTTTAGCTCCACGAACCGATCTCATGCCTGTTTTCAACAAAACTGAAGTGCATTTGCGGCGTCAAAAGCTGTTTTTATTATATTCACATATGAGATTATAAACAAATGTTCTTCGGCTCTCTCTTCTCTCTCTCTCTCTCTCTCTCTCTATGGCAATTACTTATGAATAAAGTTAGTACATTGTGAGATTGTTTTGTGATTTGAATACATAACATATATTGCAAAAAATAAATAATGTTAGTATATAAAACACAGGCGCTTGGTGACTTGTTGGGGCCTTGGCAAAGTTTAATTTCGGGGCCTTAACACTAACTAAATGATGTGCACAATGGAAAATCAGTCAGTAATCTGCTCGTAACTCCTTACCCTATTGTTTTACACGGGACTGGAGCAGGATTGGCGATCATTTATTGATCTCTGCTTTATTTTTACGGTTTGAGAACCATAAAATTTTGTTTGTAGGAAACACATATGTACATGTCGAATTTCATTTGTGATTGGTGCCCTAAATTAAAGTATGAATGTACTACAGATGAAACAGGTATCACTCCAGCAACTATTTGGTTTCCGGCCTATCCGGCCTAAATTTAAAATCCGAACGTGTCGTGAACTTCGTGAGATACTAGCAACTCTGTCTCTTCTTTTTTATTTTTTTTGACCAGTGATGAACATGAACTGCTACTCTTCGCAAGACATTTTTAAAAATTCCAAAAGAATCGCTTCAACAACCCACATGCATTTTTTTTTAAATCTTTGGTCAAGGTGTGTTGCAATCAAGTAGTTGAGCCGGTATCCGGCAAAATAGCCATCCGTTTCATCTCTGGTATGTACCATATGTGAAAAGCTGATCTGCATGTGTATTATAGCTTATCTTACATGAGTTAATCTTAGTTTTATTAGAATAGCATATCAACATGAGACCCATTTTGTTGAGAGTTTTGAGAATCGATATGAACTTAAGAAAAGGTGCTCATAGAACCAAGTTAAATTTTCTCTTATTTATTTATTTATATTATACACATGTATAATAAAGTCGTAGACTGAAAGTGTTTGTGCACGCATCACTTAAAAGCCACTCATTGGATTTAAAATCAAATTACTGAAAAATAACCAACTCTATTGTGAGTAACTCATAGCATTTATTTCATCAAAAACGACCTGCAGTATAAAAAGATATTAATTAAAAAATGAATTAAAGTAAAGACTATTAAATACAATATTTCTAGCTTTGCATTAAAGATGCGAGCTGTGGTACTACTGCTTTATGAATGGTGTGTTGTTTTTGTTGTATTTTTTCATGTCATTTACTAATAACTGAGTACGCAAAATAGTAATGCGTTCTTCGTTCTTTTCTTTCTGTAATTGTTTGTAGTCGTCAAAATATAAATGGTGATCTACATAGAAGGCAAGACAACAACTGACCAGGTCAACAACCAGTCAATAACCAGTTTATAATATAACTGATAATCTAACTTAAAACTATGTAGTAAGTCCAAGTCACGCACCATCATCGGCAAGGAGGCTTATTGCTTAGACATTTTTTTGAAAAATTCGTTACTGTTTTTATAGTTTTAGAAATTAAGGGCATAATCAATGATTCATATGTTGAGGTCAGGAGATGTTTGATTGTTCAAAAATGATTGCGTGCAACTGCAATGTTACAAGTCATATTGGTTTCAAGTTTTTTTGAGCAGGACAACTTAATTTTTATTATAATAATTAAACAAAATTTTCATTAAAAAGTCTACTTAGTCGTAGGCACTAGTAATTTTAGGTGTAGTTTTATATATTATATCAAAATCTTGTAAATAAATAATAATATTAATAATTAATAATATTATGGTTATTTTACAATAGAAAAAATTATTATCGGTATACCTGAATATGACAGTATCTTGCACAACGATTACAATTTCATTAAATCTATAAGATCATTTAGCTTTTAATAAAAGTAATACAATTAATACTTTGAGAAATATGTTGCATACTTTCAGGCTCAATGAGGTAAACTTTTCTTTGGAAAGTTAGTGTTCAATATGTGTATTTAAATTGTTCTTCCCAAAAGTATGCTTTACTTTTCTCTTTTGTTTTGAAACATTACCTACTGCGCATATCTGTTAGCCTGGTATTCAACAAGACTTTTGTACTGTTTGATCTAAGACAATAAAATAAATTACTTTGGCATGCATGAGTACCTATGTAAACACGTATAAAAAATACCAAATTACAAAATACCATTATTTTGTTACTATTACAATTAGATGCATTACCAAATGTTACGGTGATCTTTTTTATGAAAAGATATTTGATTATTTGATTATTAATTTGATGCTATGATGTACTTGTAGTTTCCCAAAGTATCTCTCACTCTATTAATTAACTAAAAATTCAAGGTTCAAAGCATGACTTAAAATTTGATATAAGTATTTAGGAAACCAGTTTATTTACATTCCATAACTTACAATTGCACTTCTTCAGAACATTTTACTTTGGCTCAGTAAAACTTAAACTAAAGAAATTATTTTCCGTACAGAAATTCATTGCAAACTCTAATCAACAAAGTATGAACTTAATAAAATACTTGTAAAAAGTATATAAAAATAAATTTATTTTAAGTCAAATTAAGTTTAGACTCTTTGGCACAAAATCTTAATAAAAATTACTAAACTTAATCAATTACAACGGAATTATTTAAAAAATCTCAATCGAAGTGACATAATATTGAATGCAATCAATCGTAATAAAATAAAAACACCAAACAAAAAGATTAATGCCATTCGATAATTGGCATTCAATATGCCCAAATCCTTGAGTAAAGTTTTTGGTCGTGAATAATGACAGTACATATCATGGCATTCCAAACGACCACGTTCATATCCGAATATTGCAAGCATAGCACCATCGATACTATGTCTTAAGAATGAAATATCAAACATCCAACGCATATAAACAGGTGCATCTTTCTCTTGCAAAAAGAAACCCGAAAACTGAACAAATGGAAAAATGAAAAAGTTTCCAAAAAAAGCACCAAGCTGTCGGAATAAAATAGTTTTAAGCATGTGATGTATTTGAATTATATTCATATTTACCTGTAAACTCATAGCAGAGCCAACAGAGAGACCAATACTCTGAGCGACAAGTGCCGTCATGAAAACCATTAGGAAAAATGAACTTAATCTCACTAGTTCCAATGGTTGACCTGTCATAAAATAGGTGGGCAAAACAAAGAGACACGTACAGATGATCTGTATAGGTATATCAGCTAATGTGATGGCCAAGTAATAGGCTCTCAATGAATACCAACAATTGAAATGTTCTCTCGATACAATGGGAAACTCTAAAGGAACTAAAGTAAAAATCATAATATGTTCAGTTGTCTTAACATTATAATAATAAAGGACTCACATTTTACAAGTATTCCTGAGAATGCACAATACATAATGAACAACAGCGTATAAAATACATAACGAAAATTATTTAAGGCATGGGCCGCATCATTTCCAATGTCATAGAAAAGGAAACCGATGAGTAAACCGGCCACAAGATGTATGACAAAGCGTAGTGTAGTCAAGGTGTTATCACGCCATAATATGAGGAATGTACGCAACAATAGAATGTTTAATTGTCGAATGAAAGAAGTCGCATAAACATTTTCATGATTGCAAAAATGGGACGAATTTAGTGGAAATGCAGGTTTGATGGGACATTTTTTTTGGGATTTGTTACAAATATCTTTGGTTATAATGCCATGACTATCCCAAAATGTGGATGATAATTCATTTATAGGTGGCAGTTGTTTGTGTTGGCATGGCAATGATTGTGCTAAAAGTGGTGTTGAAAGCACCGGCGCAGTTACAGGTGTTAACAGACCCATAGACATTAAATGATCTATTTAAAGTGGAAAAATATTTATTAATTTGCAATAGTTAACAAAAATTTTCCTTTACAACTTACCAACTTTTTCAATTGCTACCAATTGTGCACTTCGTGCAGCTCTACTTTGTCTGTAGTGATTATTTCGACCATTCTGGATTAGAGCAACTAACTTTGGATTCTGTTCACCATAATCATGGGTAGCAATCTCCATTACTGTAATAGTGTAACATTTAGTATAACAGAGACTCATAAAGATTCCAACTCACAATAATCTGCTGGGTTATATGATTCCGGACAATTTAGTTTTAAATCTTGTAGAAATACTACCAGATTGTCTATGCCGCCTGCATAAATGCATTCACCCTCTGCCACTGCATAGAGATGATCAAACATACGTAGTGTCAAAGAACTAGGTTGATGTATTGTGCAGATTATAGTACAACCGCCAAGAGCAAGTTTCTTTAGCAATGTGATCAGATGTGTAGCACTTGAGCTATCCAAGCCACTTGATAAAATAAAAAAATAAGAATATTAATATTAATTTCATACATTTTAGAGTGAATTCATATTGCTAACCTTGTTGGCTCATCGAGCACTAGAACTGGAGGATTACTGACCAGCTCTACTGCTATGGCAAGACGTTTCTTTTGTCCACCAGATAAATGTCCAGTGCGGGTATCTTGATGCTCAAGTAACCCAAGTGCATCGATGATCTTACTTAAGCGTTCACATTTCGCACTCTGTGACACGTGTTTGCCTACTTTGAGATTAGCTGCGAATTCCATGGCTTCTTTAACCGTAAGAAAGGGTTGAAGACTTGTATCCTGAGTAATGAAAGCAACATTTGGCTTAAATGCTTTCAAATCACGTGGAATGCCATTAACAGTGAAGTCTCCCGTGTAATCAAAGGAACTGTTTATAAAAGGAAATTATTCATATTTCTATCTTTTAAATAATCTCTATCAACTTTACGTATATCCAGCAATTATGTTCAGTAAAGTGCTCTTGCCAGCACCTGATGGTCCCACAATACCGGTCAATTCACCCGAGCGAAAGTTACCCGATACACCGCATAGTATTTCTTTGGTTTCTACATAGAAAAATTGAATACCACAAATAATGAAATCAATCAGGTATGAATAATTCCATAAAAATAAATAATGTATAATGTGATCTTAATAATAAATACCGGATAATGATAATTTATAGAAGCTTATCTTTTACCAGTAAGAGTTTGAGGTCGTTAGATCGTACGAAATCTAATCTGAATGTGAATGTGCGAATGTGAGTTCAAATTAAACACTTTGTGTTATTAAGCGACTTTCTACGCCGATCTAATCAGATTACTATAAACATTGTAGTATGTGAAAAGAAAACAGGTGTTTCCATTAATATTTTTAAATGATGGCGGTGGTGGTTAGCTACTTTATTTTATGGCAATCATAAAGACAAACTAAATTCTAAGGATCTTCTTATCTATATGAAATTACTACTTACCACGTTTAAAATATCCAACTTTTGCACTAAATCGTACATTTTCAAAACCAATGGTTAATCTCTTATTGGTTCTAAACTGTTCAGATGGAAATTGATGGCCCAAACTATTTGTAGTATTATCAGTTTCCGGAAAATCGCAATTCACTTTTGTTGGTACTACTATATTAAGTGACAAAGTTCTTGAACGTTTTGATCTCAATTTGTCATTTGTTGATGATAATAAATGCTGATGAGACATTTGTTGCGGTTTTAAATTTTCTCCATCATTTGATGCTTGTGTTGTAACATGATTAGCTTCAGAATTTGCGCAATTTTCTGGATCTCGTAATGTCATGACATCACTTTGTTTTGTTGCTGTTGTTGTTGTTTTTGGATAAATATTCTCACTTTTCATTTTAATTTGAACCGCATTTTTAGGAAATGGTGATAGCGCCATTTTCGTTGGCACAGTGGGCAACATTTAAATGTTCTTAAGCACAATTATTAATAATTTAATTGAGTATTTTTTGTGTAAAATTTAAAACGAAGAAAAATACTTTAGCAAACAGGTTTTCTATTTTTGTTGTATGTAATTCACATTTGTGTTGCTCTTCCTCACATTTATAAAAGTTCACTATCACTCTCAATATGTAAATTCAAGTTCATTCGCTTTACACACAATATATATATATATATATATATTTTTTTTTAATAAAACAAACACGCACAAGAAAAAAATCTACAAAAATAAACAAACAAATTTCTGAAATGAGTGATATATTATTATATGTAAATTCATTCCACTGTTGTTTTCTTTACCAACTACTATCAACAATAAAAGAATCACCACCATCTGATGATGGGAGTGGGTCAAGCTTAAGAAGAAGAATATTAATCTTAAGTGTCCACAAATGCAATAGAAAAGATTCAAAAAATGCAACAGATCACTTATCACACAATACCATACTATGTTTATAGACGATTCCATATAGTATGTACTATAATTTCCTGGTTTAATTTTCTTTATTATCATAAATTTAATCAAAATACTTTAGATTTACATACATATGAAGATATGTGTTACATATACACACACAAGATGATCTGTCACAGTTCTTTGTACGTATATAGTATTCTTTTTAATATTAGCCTTTTCTTTATCACTTAAAAATATTATTAATTTATTTTACTGATTGCTTCGATCGTCGATCTTAATCTCTTTTTGTAGTCTCGAATTATATACTTAGTACTATTTTAACACACGCGTAGTTTATTATTATTATTATTTTGTTTTCAAAAATTCTTTATTATCACAAAAACCGTTAATTCCCATCATCCGCTTTGCATTTCCCAAATGATCTTTAACGGAAGACGGCACAGTTTATACTGATGAATTGCTTGCTTTGCCTATAAAAAACTAATAGAAGCGACACTATTACGACAGAGAGAGAGAGAGACTTAATACACCAGCAGTAGAGCGTAAAAAACATACATATCTATCAATGATAAAGAGGAATTATAATTATTGAATAGATTAGTATTTATAGATGTTGTTGTTGCCGGTGCTACTTATAAAGCAATCACTGAGCGAGCGTCGAATTTATTTTTTCTTCATGGTTTCATCTATTGTACTCGTACAATATTTGATAGAGCAAAGCATTAAATAATATTGCATATTTCAAGGCTAATTTTGTTCATAACATTCAGTTAACTACGAATTTTGAAATTTGATGACATACTTAAGTACCAAAGAACACTTACTATGCTTTGAAGTATCACAAAATGGGATTGCATTGCATATTTTCATACCGGCTTTAGAACAACTTTATTACAATAAGTCGAACTTTATTCTCTATGTTAAGTTGTGACTGTTTTTCAGTAACATTAAACAGTGCTATAATTCCTCATTCTCAGGATGTAACTTATAGAAAGACGTCTCACAAGGCGGAAACATTTTGAAGCATATGTAACTAAAAGCACAACGTCTCCAATGGCTTATGAATTTCAAATTTGGTCTGAGCCCCTTGAGTACACGAACTTATTGTATCAAACTAATGTGGGTACATGGTTCCGAATTGTGGGGCCAATGCAAGCACGAGTAATATTGGAATCATACGAAAAGCTCAATTCAAACACCTTAGAACAATCATAGAAGCTCCATGGTTTATCAGGAATGAAGACATTATAAAAACACCTGCACGTACTGTTAGTAAAATATGAGTGTTCTCAACGGAAGCGTAAGTATGGGTATAAAATCGTTTATGTTAAGTTAATTGAGAAGCTTGTGGTGTGAAGTAAACCCATTTTCCATCTTGTAGAAAGTAGAGATCTGCAGGAATGCATTCACATTTCCCACTTCAGTTAGTACTCATTAATTTGAACTCTATATTCATTGTACATTGTGAAGAAGAGTACTACCTTTTGTTATACTCATGACTGTGAACTCGATATTCATTGCATTGCAATTGAGTAAATGCAGGTTGCCTTTGTTTTTATCATTGAGAACGATTAAGGGCTGCTGTTTTGAAAAATTGCTTTACGAAAAATCTGTTACGTGAAGGCGGCGGGGAAGTCGATGAGAAAGAAGAATGAAATGCTGATAAAGCACAAATAAGTTAAGGTATATGTAGGTGTGTAGGCAAGAATCGAATGAAATGAATACAAGAGAGCAAGAGAGGAGAATGAAGGGTTAAAAAGCTGGTAAAGCAGAAATAAGATAAGGTGTATGTGTGAGTATGTGTATAGGAAAGCATCGAAAGGAAGGAATACAAGAGAGGAGATTAAAGTAGTAAAGTAGAAATAAGTAAAGGTACATGTGTTAGCAAAGAGATGTGAGCTGTGGGTCAATGAAATAAATATAATAAGAAAGGGTGTATGTATGAGTGTGCAGATCTTATTAATTTAAATATGAAGGCGCACTAGTCGAGGAAGAGAGAAGAATGAAATAGTTAATAGCAACTATTTAACTTAACTTAACTTAGAAATAAGTTAAGGCGTATGTGTAAGTGTGTGTACGGGCAATGATGGCGTCGTTTAAGAATTTCGTAAAGACAGTTAATTTTATTTTTTCATATCTCTCCCATCTTATTTTTAGCTAAAGTGACTTTGGGAATTATTTGTTATTAAATTAAAAGCACAACATGCATTCATTTTCAGATTGAGTGCTTCATATGCATCCCTGTAGATCTCTAGTAGGAAGATTTTGATATTGCATTATTTATTATACATATACTATCTAACGGGGCTTCACCACAGCCTTCGTCGACCACATTTTAGATGTTTGTTAAAGCAATATACATATATATATATTTTAAAAACATTAAACCATCAGAACTTTTAAAAGAATATTCTACGTATAATATTGAAGTAGTTTATAATTTCCTTTTTCATTGTAATTTAGTCCACCTAGTCTAATCATCATAAATGCTTTTCGTCATTGCGGATTGGCCCTGGTAGCTAATACTCTTGTAATTTTAGATGTAGTACATTTTCTATTACATATATCTAAATTTTATAAATAAAATAAATATACCATTTATATTCAAGTATATATAAACTTTGTATGACTTTATTGCAGTTTCGATCATTTTTAAAAAATATTTTTAAATTTTTTTTTTCCATATTTTAATATAAAATATATTTTTGTAATTTTTGGGAATTTAACATATTTAAAAAAATTATATTGTACAGAAATACAATTGTGTTTTTGTAGTGATGTGTTTGTGTATCTAAAAGGATTTTGTAAATATGTATGCATATGTAGTATGTGTATGTTTATGTGTAGTATTATGTAATTTATATCACGATTTCATTAAGATTTAATCTTAAATTCATAAAGCGATTGTCAAAGCACGCTTAGTTAGCGCATATTTTTGCACTCTTTGGCACAAGTGTTTTATCAAAATGATATATGTATGTATGTATGTAAATGCTGATCAGGGAAATATAAAATGCTAAATTGTAGATCCCAATTTTATATACTACAATGGAATAACACTTGTACTTTGACTACTCATCTAAACAGTCTTAGACGGAAGGACATAATATAGAAGGCGAGTATGCGTAGAAGTATGAAAAGGCAAAACATAAAGGTAATAGCCAATTTATAATTAGCTCGCGACATATCCAAATCTTTGAGGAAGAATTTCGGACGAGAATAGTGACAGTAAACGTCATGACACTCCAACCGTTCACGATCATAGCCAAAAATGGCAAGCATGGCACCATCCAGACTGTACTTTAAAAATGATATGTCGTACATCCAGCGTAGATAGGGAGGAGCATCCTTTTCTTGCAGGAAAAACCCAGAGAATTGTAAAAAAGGACATATAAAGAAAGGACCTAATATGGCACCAAGCTGAAAAATAAAATTATGCAATTAAAAACACAATATTGAATAAAGATAATTGATGATTGGCTCACCTGAACATTGAGTGCAGCACCAACTGCCAAGCCAATGCTTTGGGCGACAAGCGCAGTCATAAAGACAATAAGATAGAATAGCGTTATACGCATTAATTCCATTGGTTGACCTGTCATAAAATAAGTAGGAAAGATGAACAGACTTGTACAGATTATCTGTATAGGTATGTCGGCTAATGTGATGGCGACATAGTAAGCACGCAACGAGTACCAACGATTAAAGTGCTCTCTTGAAACAATGGGAAACTCCAAAGGAACTTAAATGAAAAGAGAATTTATTAGTATAGAAATGCATTTTGTGAGGCATTTTAACTTACATTTGACCAAAATACCCGAAAATGCACAATACATTATGAACATAATTGTATAGAAAGCATATCGAAAGTTATTCAAGGCATTGCCAGCATCATTGCCAATGCCATAGTACAGCACACCAATGAGTAAACCAGTCAGCAAATGTATCACAAAACGTAGCGTAGTCAATGAGTTATCACGCCATAGAATAAGGAATGTGCGGAGCATTAATATATTCAATTGCCGAAGGAAAGATGTCGCATAAATATTATTACGTTTGCATAAATTAGGCGGATCCAGTTGGATCACTGATTTAGAAGTTTTTTCCTTAGATTTGTTAGAGTTCTCAGCTGTTTCACCATCACTAATAATGGCTCCACGGCTATCCCAGACATTGGAAGACATTTCTTTAATGGGTGTCAATGGTTTAATATGTGCTACTAATGGAGATTGATGTTTATTTTGTCTAAATTGCGGCGATAGCGGAGGTGATAATATGGGTGCTGTTACTGGTGTTAAGAGACCTGTAGTCATTAGATGTTCTAAAAAGTAAAGGAATATTAATAAATTGTAGATATGAAAACAACATTTTATCCTTAATCAATACATACCAACTTTTTTAATTGCTGTCATTTGAGCATTGCGTGCTTCTTTTCTCTGCCGATAATCATTATTTCGACCATTCTCAATAAGTGCAACCAATTTGTGATTTTGTTTACCATAATCATGTGTGGCAATTTCCATTACTATAGTAAATAAAATAATTATATACATACATAGATAAATTCATGTGCTAACACCTTTGACTTACAATAATCGGCAGGATTATATGATTCCGGGCACTCTAGGTCTACCTCAGATAAGAAGGGTACCAAATTTTCAGGACCACCAGCATAGATACATTCCCCTTCAGCAATTGCATAAAGATGATCGAACATTTGAAAGCTCAAAGCATTTGGTTGATGAATTGTGCAAATAACCGTGCGTCCTTCCAAGGCAATTTTCTTAAGTAGTGTAACAAGTTGCGTTGCAATTGAACTATCCAAACCTCTATTAATAAGAAATTTCAGTAATTTATTGCCTTTGAATATTGCATTTCAATGTAATACTACTGTACATACGTTGTGGGTTCATCGAGTATCAAGACTGGTGGATTATTAACCAATTCTAATGCGATGGCAAGACGTTTCTTTTGTCCACCCGACAAATTTCCCGTTCTTGTATGTCGTTGGCCATACATGCCAAGAGCTTCCATGATTTTTAGAACGCGTTCTTTTTTGGTGCTCTGTGACATGTGTGTACCCACTTTGAGATTGGCAGCGAAATGCATGGCTTCCTTAACCGTAAGAAACGATTGCAGACTTGTGTCCTGAGTAATGAAGGCGACATTTGGCTTAAATGCTTTCAAATCACGTGCTTCGCCATTCACTGTAAAATCTCCCGTATAGCCAAAGGAACTGAAATTTAAAAAAAAAACAAAATTAACAGAAATCTAGAAATTTTACCTTAGTTTTGGTTACTTACGTGTATCCTGAAAGTATATTCAATAATGTGCTCTTGCCAGCACCCGATGGTCCCACGATACCGGTCAATTCTCCTGACCGAAAATATCCCGTCAAATCGGAGAGTATGTGTTTAGTTTCTTGAAAAAAAAAAAAAAAAAAAACTTAAATAACAATTATGTATATCAAAGATTAGATCTGTAAAATATATATCAGATATATGTGTTTTTGATTTACTGATCAAACATTTCATGAAAGAAAGGATCGTTGTCTTTATCAGTCTCAAATGAGATCAACAAAGTTATGCATGAAAGCGATAGAGACAACGAACTTTTCTTTCATGAAAGGTTTTCTCGGACTCCATTATTATGTTTCACTGCACATCTCTGGTATACATATAGACCAACAGCACATGCAAGAAAGACTTTGTTTGGTCGAAAAATGGCGAAGAATAGTCAACACACAGCAGTCTGATCAAACGACATTCACCTCAAAGCAAAGAAACTGTGTCCTAGTAACATTGAACAGCACTGTATCACTAAGAGATTCAGATACAGTCAAATACTAAGGGAAGGGGAAGTAACTCCAATATTCAGATACCAGTATGTGACTTTTCTTTTCAGATAGATTTATCAATAACAAAAAAATAGACTAGACAAATCGGTCACTAAAAAAGAGCTCCTTCTTGTATATCGGGATACCTAACAACCTAAGTACTTAAAATTTGAAAGAAGAAGAGCGATTTGCCCAGTCTATATAATTTCATAGTCTTTGTTAACAAGTTTCAATAAGTCTTTTAGGTATCATTATGGATGTGCCAGACTAAAAAAACTCTTGTATCTTCCACACCGATTTAAGAGTTATAGTAATCTCTTGGTTGAGAATGCTTGTGGATCATTGTTCACATAATTAAATTTATATGACTAATGTGTTGGCTGATAAATATTTCAAGAATTCGCAACTATAAGTGGTATTTAATAATACCAATGACCATTGATTAATGCTTCCTCGAATTCAATAATACAATACAATCCAAACGCAGACTATCAAGAATTTTACAAGCACCTGGTTCTATTATGTATATCAAATCTTCAAGTACTTAAAATGATATGATATGAGAATTATAAAAGTACTATAACTTTACTGATAAGCAACATTGTTGCTTGCGATACAATCCTAGCATATGTCGGTAGGTACTAGGTATAATAATTTAAATTATCTAATCGATTATAGGAATGATTTATTAATGAAGTACATATTCATATTTAATTTAAACAAATTTTATGTTAAGAAAAAATTGCACAAGAACAATGAACAAACAAACAAAGAAAGAAACAAAAAAACCAAGCAAATGGCTTGGCTTATCTTGTTTGTATGCTAAGTCATCACTGGCCTAAATCGCATGGAATCTTATCTTAGAAACTTTATTACATTCAATGTCATTCTTTCTTTCTTTTTAGTATGAATGAGAATATACTCGTATGTTAAGTCTTTGTGTTAAGTAAGTGAAGTAATCATCATTGTCCATATAAAAGAACAACAGGTGTATTAATTTTGAGCTTTTGTTTCAATTTTTTTTTTAAGTAGTCTAAGTATTTTATTGTTATATACACAGGTATTATAAGTATGTAAAAAAGTATCAGATGTGAGTAAAAATTTATAGTATGAATACAAATTAATTACATGAATTTGTCATAACAGGTAATGTTATCTGCTGTCCAGTGAATATTTTCTGAAAGTTGGTTCTAACAAAACACATATTATCGCTTAATTAAATTGCAAATTAAATACACCCAGATGTTATTATAATAACTATAATTCTACAAGAGGAAACATCTATTATAACACCCATTCCATAAATTCTTTTTGTTAGCTAAAGATAAAAATCCCATATGAGTCTATAAAATCTACACATTTGACTAAAATATGCTAGTATGTGGTTATAAGGGAGTCCATTTTTAAAAAATATAGAAAATTTATATATCAAATTTAATTTATTAAAATTTTTACTTTCATTTTCAGCAATAATTGATAATATACTACTTACTACAGATATATAACTTTAAGAGGTTTCAATTTACGCCAAAATTAAAAGTATAAAGAACCTCTCTACCCGTCACTATCAAGCGAAGAAATTTAAGAAATGAGAGCAGTTCATCAACCGGTTATTTATCATCAAACCAACGAATGAAAAAAAATCTCTACATTCCAGGCGGGCAAGACATGTGCCAAGGGAATCGCTTTATCTAAATATTAGTCTCACACTGGAAGAGCTAAGTGCTGTCACCGCAGAGGTTGAAGAAACTCTCGCCCGTTGACACCGGTGTCCTTGGGACACGAAGTCAATAAACCACCACAACAATGAACTCTGGGTCCCGTCTTAGCTACTATCCTGGGAAGAGATGGCTGTATATGACTAGCAGACATCAAGACAACCTATTCATAAGCTGGCATTACTACCTGTTTAGCACATACTTTCAATTGGGCCGGGATGTTGGTGCAGAAATCAACCATCAGTTTGGGACAGCCTAACTTGGGACATACTATTTGCTATATTTGAATACGGTTATTTTATTGCTTATCTTCTTTGTTATACTATATTTGTTTTATTCTTTGTTATGTTTTTAGTTATAAGTTTTTGCTTTGTTTTATTATTGAATAAAGTTCAGTTCGTGATTGCACACGCTTGTTATTTGCTATACTGCACCCCGCTCTCTGTTATCTCGTGTATCAAGAAAACGCTTTTGATTCAACATTTCTGGACTCTTGCCAATATTAGGGTCTCGTTTTTTGGTTCCCAAGTTCCCATCCCATTTTTTAAATAGCTCCTTCATTAAGATCTTCAATATAAAAATTGAGACCATCGATGTCAATAAAATGCGAGTCGAAGGTCTCAGTAGTTACAAATACATAACTTTAAAAGGGTATCAATTTAGTAAAGAATAAATTTTATTTTACCACTCAGATACTGTAATAAAATTCTCAGAAATTGAGTGAAAAATGCTTAATTGAAAGAATTGAAAAATCACAATAAATGATCAAATCAAAACTTCAACGACATTTGCAAAGCTCAGAGGTCCAATCAAAGGTCTTGAGACACAAATAAGCTCCAACAAATATAATATTATGTATGTACATATGTACAATAATAAAAGAAAATCAAAGTAAAATTTTAACATTCAATCAATCTAACATGAAAAGAATATTCATTATTCTTTGTTTTTTATGAAAGAGAAAATAATCAATTGACAATTGTAAGAGTTTTATTATGCGATAAAATTAAAATTGGCCACGCCACGAAGTCGTTGTACTTCAATCAATTGATAAGGGAACCGTAGTTCGGGTTTTTGTATAACAAGATCGAAATGCAATTGTATATGTCATTAGTCTGAAATTTAATGAATACATTTGTTTGGCTTATGAAATTTCCAATTAATAGCAACCAAAAATGTTTAAAATATATTTTCAAAATTTATCATAACACAACAAAAAATTTTATCAATTAAAATCGTGACTCAACAAAATGTTATCAGTGTTAAAGTAAATATGGTAGGTATTTATGTAAATGGGACTAAGATAAAATGAAGGTTGGTTATCAAAATACTATGACTATAATTTCGCACCCAAAGAAACAATAATTTGGGTTATACGGAAACTAGTATGTAAAAAAAAAATGTTACTTATATGAGGATCCTATATTTTAATCAATTACATGTAAATTTATGTCTCCAATTGCTTTGAAATTAAATTACAAAGTCCAGTACAGTATCTATTAAATATTTGAATTGAAGCCCTATTGCGTGTAGAAATGTCGGTATAAAGTACTCAAAATACTTTTTATTATAAATATTATAAACGTTTTAATTAATATCACTTAAGTTTCATTAAAAAGTATATTAAATATGCATCTATAATAGCATGTTTTGATACACATAGAATGTACGTACATATATCAATTTCACTATTCCGTCATACTCTTCAGATATAAGTATTGCTGTATGTATGATATTGTGCCTATGGTATTATCATTTCATGTTTTTATTTGTATTTGTTTAATTATTCCAGAATGCACAACTTCCTAATAATTCATTATGTAGCAGGTGTATAATTTTAGAGAGAACTAATTTTTTGCCTAGACATTTCTCCAGATTTTTGCGTACAGAATGAAATTTACAGTCAAATCAAAGTTTCTTTTAAATTAATTTTTCCGTTTTTCTATTTCAGCTTCTTGCCTTTATTTCAGAGAATAAAAAAATAGATAGATGTGTATTGTAGTTATATAGTAGAAGTCTTCAGAACAATAATTAAATCATATTGTTTGTCACGCAGCGAAAGTTGATCAGTTGCTAAGCAAAGCTTGCGGTTTACCGGATGTTCTAAGTTTCTTATGTACTCGTACTACATATGAACATTATTGCGATTCTATTTGATATGAATACAACACGAAACCGCAGAAATTAAAAATATGATAAAATAGAATAAGTGAAAACATACCTTTCTCATACTTTCCAAGGAAATGACTTGCCTACACTGAAATTATACGTACTATACATTTATGGATCAAATTATGGTATACTAGTACATTCATACATATATTGTCATTTCAAATTGTTTTGTGAAATTTTGTTTGAATATTTTATGAAATGCAAATGAAAGAACTCTTCCATCAGTGATGCCATCTACCTATCACAAAAACAGTACAGATTATTTTGTAATTTTTATCTTATAAATTTATTTTTATAAATTAGATGAGTTTTATTGTCTCATCTATCAGGTCATAATCCTCTTCATCTGCGGTACTTACAAAATTTGCAGTAGCCTTATTGTTGCCCTTTGGGTCGAAGGAAATATCTGTCCGGAAAAAAAGGCTAAAATGGCATCACTGTCTTCCATATACCAAAACTGATAAAGTCATTTTTTTAGCATGGTGGTTATCAAATATTTGTTTCATTGCACAGTGGGAAAAATGGTCAATCTGCCAGTGTTTTTCAAATTTCTTGTTGTGAAAAAAAATTAGAAAAAATATTCCTAATCCGAGCATTCGGTTAAATGGCTACATATGTATTTCATTCACATCCGAGAGAAGTTGTTTAACATTATCATCTATTTTAAAGTATTTCTTAGAATACTTTGAGGTACTTTTAGATTTTGAGTTTGTAAAAGGGTCTGACGAAACCAAGACAGTGTGTGCACCAAGTCCTCCAGAGTATTTAGTCTCGAAGTTGAATGATTTTTAAAATTTCTTGGTTGGTACTGTTTCGCTGCGCCAAACTAAAAGGGATGCGTTTGGGACTGTCATTGTACCTAAAAACAACAACAAAACTGAAAAGTTGCAAAAACATGCAGCTAATTTTTTATCTTGACATAGACAATTGACTATATGAACTAACAAAACAAACACTAGCCTGAACGCATACAACTTTTATTGGGTGATTCCACAGAATGACTTTTCTACTCTGATTTACCACTACATAACTTTGAAAGATCACAGCTGAATGAATATTGAGAGAAAAATAAAATAAATCCAGAAAGAAGGTTCCTTTGGCTAAGCCAAAGTTATAATACTCCTCAAGCTCCTACGATTGAGCATATAGAAATATTTGACTACATCGCCGCCACATTGGTCATTTTTCCCACTGTGCACTGGTTTAAATTTTAAATGTTGTGTAGAGAAAGTGGAAGAACGGAGTAGCAAAGACCATTCAATACATAGACTGGACAATTCGCTCTTAAAATTGTTATTCTACTCAAAGTGACAAGGTTCCACTTAAAAATCTCATACAAACTTGTTCCAGACTTACCGACTCAAGATTTCCAAAGAGTAAACTTACAATGCAATGTTTCGTGAGCAAATTGTGCAGTCTATGTAGTGAATGGACTTTGATAGTATAATCTGTGTGAAGGCAACAAGACTTTAGATTAGTTACTCGTTTGTATTTCACACTAACGAATGTTGAAATTAGTTCCAATCAATACTGTTGATCATCTCCATATGTATGGTATATGCACATACGTACATATTTATGTCTATTATTATTTAAAGGGAAACAACATTACAACAAATTGATAATATCTATTCACACTAAAATGAGGGGTAAACAAAATTATCAAATTATATTTGAAATCATTTGACATATGGATAATGTTCTGAATTGGTCATTAGAAATCCGAATTGATATTTTTTATTTAAAGTCCACTGAAGTTGAACTAATTATTGGTAACAAAAAATTAACTAGAATAAAGTCAGAAAAGCGTCACGAGTATATCAAATTATAGTCACGCACCATGATAAATTTTATTGTGACACACTGACGACCAATTGAATTAGTTCACACTACTTACCACGTTTGAAGAATCCAATTTTCGTACTAAATTGAACATTATCGAAACCAATGTCCAATTTTGTAATCGTTTTGTATTGTTCATGTGGAAAGATGCTTGCCGTTGTAGTGACATCTACTGATGGACTAGATGATAGTTGTGAATTTTCTGTTTCCACGCAACTTGTTTGTTCCTTAGTATTTGACAGAATATTCAAAGTTAAATTAGCTGGGCGCTGAGTATTATGTTGTTTCCTAGTTGTTGCTATAGGTGTCAATGGGCGTTGTTCTTGTGTTATTCCCACTGTTGTTGGGGTTGATATAAGTGGTGGTGCTGCTGGCGTGGTGACTGTTGAATAGTCATTAACCCCTGTCAAGTCTTTTAATGTTATGATGTCACTTTGTTTAGATGTTTCTGTGTTTATGGTTGTTGCTCTTGTTATATCAATAGTGGATTTACCACCACCAATACCGCTGCCACTAGCACTCTCATTTTCCTCTTTAGCAAGCGTTGGCGTTGACGATGATGGTGTCATTGCCATTGTTATTTCAGTAGGCACAGTGGGCAACATTTTATTCATTTCATATAAATTTGCCATAGATTTTGAATTAATTTATTGCAATTACTTATTTTTTTTAAGTAGTTTCACTTGATTTTTATGTAAAAAAAAGGGAAAAATACACTGCAAATATACAAACATATTATAGAATACTTATAAAAGTTTTCATTTGAACCACAGTAACACGATGATCATAAATAGACACACATAAATATATAAATAAAAACACATCAAAATGCCGATTTGTACGGCCCAAGTTAAAATTACAAACAACAATAAAAACGATGAAAAAGCGAACACAAACAAATTATGAATACAAAATACTTTTTATTTATACAATATAGTATTTGTTGTTATATTTCTTTTTTTTTTTTTTTAATTTATTATCATTTGCATGTACTACATATAATCGTATATAGTATACAAATATTTGTAAAATACATATGCGGAGAGTAAAACAATATTTAGCAAATTAGTTCTCTTGTAATAATGCCGCGTTTCTCTTTAGGAACACAGAACACATTTTCATATTATAATTCACAATATTTATTATTAAAATTCATACACATTATTGTTTTTGTTCTTTTGGTAGAATATATATATATATATGTGTGTGTGTGTGTGCAAAATAGGAACACACTTGCCGCAAACGCATCAATGGATCTCCAATCTATGGTGCCTAGAAATGATCCAACATCAATTGCAATAGTATTTTAATTTAAACGAGGTCAATCAGCAGAATAAGAAGCTACAAATGCTTATTGAAATTTAGAAACGCAATTTAAATAGAAAATAATCTTTTAATAATTTATGCACAATCGATTAATGTATACTTGTTTTTTTTTTTTATTATAATTGTTATTAAAAGATGATTGTTTATTATTTTATTATTGTTTATTTAAATACGAATATAAGTACTAACGACGCGCTTTTTAGCCACCACCACACCCGGCCATTTATAACGAATGCAACTTATGGAAACTGACTTAACCAGCTGCAGCTCAGCTGTTGAAGTTAACTTGAGAGAGCAACGCAACAACGCAGCATCCTAAATATTGAACTGGGGCACTCTCTATTTATGTACAAACTTAATCTCTCTCTCTCTCTCTGTTAGTATTGATTGCAATGTTATTGTGTGCATGGCACGTGTTTCATCTCTCTCCCACTCTCTAGCTCTTTGTTTGGGGCTTGCTCTCATATCAAAACAAATGAAAGAGTGAGTGAGTGCATTGCAAAGTATGTGTGCTCCAAAGATACAAAAGTGCAAGATTGTGCTTTGTTATTGTTGTGAGGGACGTGCTCCTGATGCTTTGAAGCACATATCTTAATAAGTATGTGCTTACATATTATTTTTCTTTGTTTTTGTTCTCTGACACATTCTCATTGTTGTTTTTAATGCATTTTTTGGTTTATTTTTATAGATGCACAAGTGAAGTATGTCTGAACTTAGTTACAACTTTAATTATTGTTAATTGTCTCTTGAACTGCCTTTTGTTTAATTCAATTTATGCCTTCTTTTTTATTTGCATTGTTTGTTTTTTTTTTCTTTTCTTTTCTTTATACGAATTAATACTTTTGCTTTATTTGATTTGGCGTTATTTCTTTTTTTTTTGTTATTTTGTATTAATCATTTGATTGGTTTTTGTGTTGTTTTTTGTTTACTTAATACTTTTTTAAGGTTTCTTCTCCAACAGGGAGTGAACAGCAGACAGCAATTAACACAATTGAGTTAGGTACAAATTATATATGGTACAAACTAATTTATTTCTTTTTTATTATTTGCCTTTTCTTATATTAACTTTTCTTTTCCTTTTTATAAAATAAATGGCGCCCTTCTTCATCTTCTTTATCTTTTCCATTCAACAAAGCAAAATTGACTGAATGATACAATGTCAATGTCGCATTGGAAAATTTTGTTTGATTCAAGTTTCAGTGTGTTTCTTATGAAATTACTAAAAAATTTTAATCGAAGTCTAGTATGAAAACTATATTTTTTATGTCATAACATTTATTAATTTTTTTTTTCAAACGCCCATCTCTTTTAATGCAATTGCACTTGATTGTTATCACTAAAATAATATATGTATGCACATGAATCTATAATATACAATAATATTTGTATGTATTTGTGATTATTTCTTTTTTTTACTACTTTTTGGTTTTCGTTTTCCAATAATTAATACATCTACAAACATATATACACATGTTAATATAATGAATTTTGTACCGTTGTATGTTTGTTTGTTTGTAATAAACTTTATCAGCCGTTGAAATATAAGTATGTATTTTGAGTATTTATTTTTTCGTGTCTTCTTTCTTTCTTTTTCCTCTTTATTTATTTTATATGTATTTTTTATTTCGTTTATGTATAGTATTTTTATATGATTTTTGACTTTTGTTTCTATTATCACAATAAATTTGTCGCGTTTTATAATCAATTGTTTCTAACGTGAGTTTAACCTCCCATTATTATCACCACCGAATGATCTTCATTGCGAGAAGCTAGACGACTGACTGATTGAATGACTATAACTCAACTGATTCGAGCACCTAAAATGAAATGTGAGCAAGTGAATAAAAATAATAAGCAAGTATAATGAAATCAAAGAAATAACAAAAATAAATATGAGCACGTTTCTTGCGACTTGTCTGCGGGCGTGCATGCTCTCCCTCTATCCCAATCTCTTTCATTGCATAAGTGTTTGTGTTAAGCTTTAAATGAGATAACTAAAAAGAGAGATAGAGAGAGGAGAGTGTGTGTGTGCGTAGTGCAACTATGTGTCAGTGAGAAGAAAGAGAAAGAGGGAGAGAGAGTAGGTGGTGGTAGGTTTTTTGCATAGATTTTGTTATTGTTGCAGATTGGTGTTTGTTGTTGGTTGTTGCTTGTAACCCTAACTAATCTTTTCCCGTTAGCTTATCGTTTACTTTTTGATATGTGACAGTAGAATTCATTTCATGTGTCGAGAGTTCTTGACATTACATACAAAACCAGTTTAACCACTTTCTGCATATTGTATTTACATACTTTGCGCCTTCGACTCACACACAAAACACAAATGTAGACGGTGAGAGAACACTGATAATAATGTATTGGTGTTTTCAGACTCCAAAATTATATAGTAGGAGAATCCATTCATATGTATGTACATATGTATGAACTTAATTTATTTGGGTCCCAGTGCAAATGCATAACAATTGGCAACGGTCAAGGTCGTTCAAAGAAGATTTTAGCAACAAGTAGCAGAATCAACTGGATTACTGGTTTTAAAATAAATGTAGACATTAGTTATTTCTAAGAATTTTGAACTACATAGTCCCTTATTAGGTATTTCACATGAAACGATAGTTTTTTTTATTAACACTGTTAGCCCTGCAGTAAGAGTCACTGGTGCAAAACTGTTTCGTGGAAACCAGAATTAGTTCCAATTTTATCCCTTTTTACATGTATTCAACTGGTGATTGTTACATGACGATGTCATTGGAAGGGATCAATTGCCACTGCCTGCATTACCATTCACCAGTTGCGTCACTTGTGCCAAAAGCGGCTAGTGAATTATTATTGAAACGGGGAGCACAGCCACCAAGCACACTGCAAGGAGCTTCACATGTAACTAACTATGTATGGATGTATGGATGTTCATACATATAATATGTATGTAAAAAAATAATATTTCTTATTTCTTTGTTACAAGCAAGTCTTAGTAACTTAAAGCAAATTAATATTCATGTCATTCGTGAAGATTCGAAAAAAGCATTGCATACTTTTGATCGGTTAAGTTGATATTCTTTGAGCAATAATATGGCCTAAGATAAAAAACTTCGCCTGTAACATAAGCCTTATCAATATAAAGATATATTAAATTGATTTACGTTAGAAAAATGAGTTTTTAAGTTTTTTTAATAGTAGTGTTAGTTCCAAATTGGCCCTTTAATGTCCTTATACTAACTTTTTTATTAAGTATAGTATATTAACAAGAAATTCACAAAGAAATGACAACAACTTCAGGTCATATAACAATTAAGAAAAAAATTAATTTCTTAAAGTTTCGTTAATTTGGGCGCCAAAGTTATAGTAGTGTTTCATCTGTAAGTTTCCTACATATCCAAATAATACGGATATTATTATAATGACTGAAATTACAACTATAAGACTACAATTATGTAGGTCTATTGTATTTCGTAGCAAAGCTTTTGTTTCCAACATAAAACTGCAGCACGTTGATTTGGCATCGAATCCACAAAATATTGACACCTTTTGAGTAGAAAGAAAGTATAAAGAGAGTCCCATAAATTAGTACGAATGATCAAATTTAGTGAAGAGTATCAATAATATTATTTTGAGCGCAACTGTAAACATAGATATTTTTTATATTTAATTTTATTGTTTCTAGATTTTGTTGGTTGATTACAATTTTTATATAAACTTGTTTGATTTAATTATAAGTTCATATTATTGTACTCGTATTGTATTATTCCATTATATAGCAGAATACACTTGATCTAAGGCAAATACATATGTACATAAGTGAAAGAATCATTCAATTGATAATATCGGTTAAAAAAGATATTAAAACGAAGAACAAGTTTTGAAACAATATACAAAAAATTTATCAAACAAATTATAACAATTGATCATGATTTTTGTATATAAATCCATTTAAGTTTCAAAATTTGCTTTTGACATTTAATAATAATCCACTATTTGTCATGTTTAATGCAATGAATCTGAATATCTCTGTTCAGTATTGTAATAACTCGATTCTTGCACGTAATGCAAATCGCGCACAGTGCAAGGTTTGATATTGTGTAAGCACCGATTTGTTCATTTCCATATAATTTATAATAATTTTAGTTTAATATATTTAATATTTCTTTAATAATAGACTCATAATAAACTTGTGGAATAAGTTTCAAATGAGTATTTTTATTAAAAATTACAGACATTTTCGATTTTGAATTGTTTTATGCAAATTTGCTACTAAGTACACTGTTTCTTAGACTCTGGAGCGCCCTTATATCGTGTAACATTATTCAAGTTATCATATTAATAGTCGTGTGTTTCAATTCAATTCATTGCTTGATCCCAGAATGAATACTTGGTGCAATGTTTCTACTTCTTGAATCATAGTTGCAATGAATTGTGTTCAAATAAAAAATTCAATAAATTATGCCAAAATTATAAAATCAATGGTACTTCTTTGAACTTTATTCAATTGACCCCTAAAGAAGATAAGATAAGGTTGTAAAATTTCTCATACATAGTTTCAAATCCAATCATATTTGCACAATTTAAATTTTGAAAAAAAAGCATACTCTCATATACTATTTTTTCTTGAAAGTATCGAGTTTTATGAAAACCACATATCGGCAAACAATTAATATTGAACAGGAAGTAGACTTTCGTTATTCAGCAAATGCCCACAACTGCGCCATCTATCTATAATAATGGTCATGTAACAAGATTTTGCATATTAGAACGGAAATAAGTTAATGAAATTTGGAAGACACAAATGCGCCATCTACCTGTGATAATGGATGTGTGCCGGAAATTAAGTAAATGACCACAAAAGCGCCATCTGCTATAATAACGGTCATGCAACATGATTTAAACGTTAACACAATTTTACTGGTTTATACGAGTATAATTAAAGTTTTATTTTATTTTAAAATTAGTATTTTAGTTTTGGTTTCGGCATTCCCCATGTGCACCATGTCCTCTTCAAACTAAAGTCAGTACTCTCAGCAGCCCAGTATCTCCTACTTAGGCCGTAATTGCTTGGATGCAGTTTTTTAGATCGCATTGGAGCAGGTGTCCCTAAGAGCAGTGTCCTTGGGCCTGACCGCTGATTTCCAAACACCAGCTGCCAATAATACTTTGTTAGTCACATACAACGATGCCACTGCATTCATTGCCAACTCATCCAGTGTCAGCGAGGCATTATCTGAGCTCACTCAGGATTTCAAGGATGGCTTCAGCAGGTGGTCAGACCGCTATATAGTACATCGTTGTCAACAGTATAAAATCACAGCACTGTAGTTTTGCGCTTAGGAGAGACTGGTGTCTCGCTGCATAACTCGTTCATACCTCAGATAAGCTACCTGGGTATGATTTAGACAGGAACTTACCTGGTTCAAGCACATTGTAAAAAATGCTGCAATCTGTCTCCAAAAATGGCGGAAGCTGAGTCAACTTAGCGTAAGCAACAAAATAATGATTTAAAAGGCTATATGGTGCCTTCCTGAGCATGTGGTACCCCTATGGGGTACTGCTGCTGAGTCCAGAATATGAAGAACTCTACCCTTCATCAGATCGTTAAAGAACCTTGATGTGTTCAAATTCTCTCGGATCAACCGTCACACGAGCCGTTTGGGCCGAATCGCTAGAACTACTACCTACTCGTAAACTCTTTCAACTACTTAAAGGCTCTCAGCGCTGAGAACGGTATCGGGTTTTCTATTCATCTCGGATGATGCGGCATTGGTGCTAGCGGAGATGGCGCCATTGATTTATTGAGTAGACTATTCACATGAATCAGAAAGCTCGTTGCAGTTGATGCTAGCATCTTCAGCCAACTCGAACCTGATTTGTGAACGTGTGACAGCTATGCAGCTGACGTCTAAAGAAGGCTAGATGAAATTTGCAGACGTTGTAGATGAGAGCACAATTTGCTGACCCGCGAAGTAATATCTAGCAACAGTTCCACGGAGAGAGTGGTTGACGTAATGCAGGGTGCGGGCTTAGTACGTAGGCATTGACATTTTGACAATGAATCGTTCATGCGGCAACCGTATCTTAAGAAGATTCCCACCTCCAAGTCTTCCAGTTAAAGACTGATGTCATCAAGCTAATAAACATCTGCTTAGGATAAAAATATTAACAGAAGGCTACACAGAAATTTCTTTCTCTGTAAATTACCAAGACATTATATAGCTTTATCGTCAAATAAATTTTTTTAGTTTTGTTTTGTAAAATTTTCTTTATTACCATTTTAATATTATTTATTGTATTACATTATAAAAAAACACTCCTTCCTCTACTACACAATTTTACATTACATTTTACACTTACGAACTAATAATTTTTTTTTTTTTTTGAAAAAATCGATCACATTTTGATAAAGTTTTGTATTATATTTTACAATATGTATGGATTTGCTCTGTACCAGCGGCGCATATTTCATTTGTTTTGATATTTTATTTGTAAAAATGATATGATAGTTTTTGTTAAGAAATTTCTATAGATAACAACAATGGATAATCTGAATCTGAACATGGATGGCAAGCTTAATTACTGAATTACAAAATATATCCATTGAAACTTATGTATTGTAAGTAAGTATATCAATTCCATTGTATTTAGTAAACGCATAATTTTGTAACACACTGTAAAAGTTGTCTGTTGGTTTTTTTTGTTTGCTATTTTTTTGTTTTGTTTTTTGTGTTATGTTTTTGGTATAAAATCTTATAAGCTAAATGAAATTACAAACTAAAACATACATAAATGATAACGAACAAAAAACAAATAATGAATTATTGACGAAACTTAAATTTAAATGTGGCTAAAAAATTAAAACAAAAGTAAACCCTAGAGCCTTTTTTTCTTTGTATTTTTTCCTTTCATTTCCTTTACTTTCTTATTTTGTTTTTTTTTTTTTTTTGGTAAAAAGATTGAATTTGTTTTAATAATGTGTGTGTGTGCGTGTGTGTGAATAAATTATAATTTAAATGTATGAAATTTTGGAATGATTATCAGAAAAAACACCCACAAATATTTACAACTAAAATATAAAAAATAAAATATCACTTAGATAAAATGTGTTGTAGATGTGAAATTCGATAAAATATTATAGTTTAAGTAGCCCCAAATGTCTTAATGCACCCTATACTAGACTTCATATCACTCTTTGGCCCCCTTAACGTTTGTTTAACTTATGCCAAAGTGTGATGAGCGTCAGTAAATGCATTACACCAATAACAATTGACATGAGTGTTACACAATCAACCATGTGCACATCAGAGATCATCATGTAGCTGAGGAAAACTTTTGGACTTCGAAAATGACAATACATGACATTTTCGGGGCACTCTAACATTTCGCGATCCAAACCATAGATGGCATTTAGAGAGCCATGGAAACCAGCACGGAAATAACTTATGTGCCACATCCAACGAAAAACTGGTGTTATGTCAATGTAACGCGTACAGAAACCGAATACAGAGAACAACACTGCCAGAATTGGGCCAAGAAATACGGCCAACTAGAAGAAAATATAAAAAGAAAATTAACTTCAAGAAACTAAGGGTCACAGAGAGAGACAGCTTACCTTAGTTGGTAGTGTTGCACCAACAAAAAATCCCCATGCTTGAGCACTTAATGTAGATAAGACGGCAAGTATCATGAAATAGTAGATGCGGAATGGTTCATTGTCATTGCCCGTTAAGCAGACACTTATGGCAATATACAGCACTGCACAAAGACTCTGTAAATAAGAAAAGACAATAATTTTTAGAGAATAAATGACTAAACATGAGTTGTTGAGAGTTGAATTATGATGATGTCGATCAATGACCCATAATATAAGCAACAAGTTTTTTTTTTTAAGAAAAGAAACAAGTTTTCACAAATTTAAAGAGCGTTTCAAAAAATGCATCATACTACTTGGAATCTCTTTCCGCGCTTTCACTGAGGATGAAAGCACTGAACAAGAGGAGGAGATACGCATTGGAAAACGTGTCATTTAATGACAGCCACAAAATGCAAGCAAACAAAAAACTATATAATTGATTGATGATGATGATAGTAATGACTGAATGACTGAGCTTTGATCAGTCACAAGATGAATATGGGATAAGTCGGAGTAGGGTGTGGGTATTGGAAACGCGTGCAAAACTCAACTGAAGGCTTGACTAAAATTTCAAAGTTTCAAGCACGTGATTTCTCTTATCATTTCAATTGAATTTAAATAATTTATGTCAATGAAAAATCTTTATTGTTATTGTAGATAAACTTACCTGAAATGGTATTTCAAACGAGATCATTGAGAGAAAGTATGGTCCCAATTTATACCAGCGATTGAAATGTTCTCGTGTTAACATTCCCAACTCCAGTGGAACTGCAATTTGATGAGGAAACAAAAAGAAAAAATTATTTATAAGTTTGTTAATCTTGTAAGATGAGTTGAAGTCATGCAATTTAAATGGGTCAATAAACTGAGCACGCGCAGTCTTAATTTAATTTTTTTTATTTTTTCATTTTATTTTGTATTTCCCTTTGTTTTGTTTTTTGGATACGATTGGATTGGATTGGATTCTGTGTCGATTGTAGTAGTAGGAGTTAAGTCATGGAACTGGTTATGTTTATGTTTTGTTGTTTTATTATTTTTTTTTATTTTTATTTTTTGGGTTCTGGTTAGTTAGCTTCTGTGTGTGTTTGTATTTGTGTGAGAGAGATCTTAATTAATATCAATGTGTAATTTAAATTTGTGTTAATATTCTGAAATTAAATAAAAACTGGTCCCGGTTTCAATATTTGATAGTCGAAAAGTTCACAAATTCCATAAACTTTAAATCAATTTCAATGAAATGGAAAATTTTCTAAATTTTCTACTACTTATAAGTATAAATTAGTATTTTTTCTCATCAATTTTGCAAAAAAAATCAGAAGGAATTCATTCCATTTATTAATTACATATTATTAAGTTAGGTAAGCTAGTTATAACTTTGAACTTTAACTGGCGAATTATTAAATAAATACAAAAATTTAGGTAAGTACTTGGAAACGCCTATTAAACCTAAAATACTAGGTACCTAATTAACGCGTCTTAGAAGACCCCAAAAACTCCAAGGCAATAAACATATAAAAAATAATAAATGTCAATGAATACAAACAAAAAACAATTACAAGCAAACAAACAAAAATAACTTAAAAGATAAATTATACGAAAAAATAGAAAAAAATAGAAAAATCAGTTAGAGGCAGCTGCAGCAACTTATTGTATTTCAACCAACTCACTGACTCAACTCAACTAAACTCAGGTTTGCTCAACTCAACTCAATTCAAGTCAAGTGACACACATTCTTGTTTTGGCCATTGACAAGATTTATGCATATTGCCAATAATTGACAATGGCGCCAAAGCTTTGCCAACACAATAGAAAGACATCTGCATAGAATCTATCAATGGATGTCTTAAAAGCCAAAATATTCAATACAAACAATGACAATAAAAAATCACAAAGCAAACAGTCCACCACCATAAGAAACTTATTTCAACTTGGTCAATGAACATTTCAATATTATTATTTAAGTTAATGTTTAAAAATTGGATAGGAGAAGGAAGGTGACTTTCAATAGATTATTTTAATGGCGTACATATACTTACAAGTTAATACCACAGCCATTTTGCCTGTATAGACAAGTAGCAATGTTGTACCATATAAATAGACATAATTGCCCAGTACCGAAGTTGCATTGTTGCCCACATTCATATAAAGATATCCAAAGATGATTCCAATGAAAACATGTGAAAAGATTCGTGCTAATAGTAGAAACTGTAAAGAAAAGTTAAAAAGAGAGAAAATTAGTATGTGAAATGTTAATTTAAAAGAATATGTAACTCAGTTTTTAGCTTAAGAAAACTTAAAAACCACATAAGGGAAAAATTGTAAATAGTATATTCAAGAAAACCACTTTGTAAATTTGCAAATTTTTAATCTAACAAGACAACCAAAATCTATGTGAAGGTTATTTGATCAAAGTTGCTATTGCTTAAGTCAATGGTAAGATACTGGTTATTAAATATTTCGGTTAATTAAATTTTTGCTTAAAAAATAATATTCTTTTTTTATTAAAACAAAAAATGCAATGCAAATTGTAGTCTGACCAAGGCTAAGATACAATTCAAAAAAGTTATTCTTTAATTTATAAAACACTTTACTTTAGTTTGAGTACAGAATCGTGTGCGTCAGACACACCACAAAATATATGTATAAGAATTTATTGACATCTCAAGGAGAATTATATTGGTATATCTGTCGGTCAGTCTCTGTGCAATAAACTTTTGCACATGCTCTTCTTATATATACATAAATTTATTTGTTGTATAATTTAGAGAATATTTTATCATTAGATCGATGCCTCTCTCATTGCAATGTATTATTTGAATCATATAAATATTACTTTGCACTGAAGGTGCATTTAAACCAAATGACAAGTTGTCATTATTGTAGGTAAAATTGATTGACATTCAAGTGATTTGTCGACATGATTTACATCATTTTCATACGATTGGAATGGCATGAAAAAAAAGTTGTCGTTGGTTGAAATGAAGAATTACTTTATGAACTGAAGCATAACGTGCTTTGCATCCCTCTCTAATTTCAGTATTTTGTTATATGCCAGGAACCAAATGCAAACTGTTGGAAAATCTGCTGGAATGTTTAGATTCCACTAGTCTGAAGGGAGTTAAATGTATTTAGTGCAGCTCTTTATTGCTATAAATTCAGATTTTCTTAGTTAATTAGTTACTTCATTCTAATTCTAATTTTCCCCAATACTTTTTAAAAAAATCCTGGAAATAATAACAAAAAAGGAACTAAACATATGTCACAGACTGTGTCGATCTTAATTTATTTTTAAATTATTATTTAAGAAGCCAATTAAGTTTTGATATTTTTTGTTTTCTTAAATATCATATCAACATTTAATTTACATATTAAATAAAATAGCCAGCAGCACAATAACAACAACAACAACAAAACAACATTTTGTTAACAAAATCATTATAAATTTTATTAACCATTGTTGTATACAATATATATTGTAGTGAAATAGTAATAGTAATAGTTGTTAACTATTTGTTGTTATTATTCCAATTGAGTTGCACTGCCATAATGTCTCACTTCATATGCCATTAATTCTATAAATTAACTAATTAATGACATTTTTTGTCACAAACAAAATTATTATTATTACTACTACAATATTTTCTTATTATTGTCATTTATTAAATTAATTGTTTATAATCATTTTGTGTATATATAAATATTTTATTTTTTATTATAGTTATAAATTTGTTAGACAAGAAATCTAATCTGTTTTCCTTGACGTAACTCTAAGGTGTTTTAATCTTACGAAATGTAATGATATAAAAGAAAATAATTAGAATCTTGGCACCAATATAATATAATAGAATGGTAGAGTAGTTTAAAATTAAATAATACTTTCTCTTTCATGAAAATCATCCACATAAATCAAATAAAATTGAAATTCGTATGATCCAAATAATAATAATTAATATTTTATGTGTGAAATTAATATACTTATAGTGCCTAATTATGGCAAAAAATTTAAGGCTATTTGTCAAACAGTTTTTTAAAAACAACTCATAAAATCAGTCACCTCATTAATAGAATTTGGATCGGGTAGCTTTTGTTCCCTTGATCCCTTGAAGTCAACAAATTTGTTTGAATGTCAAACTCATTTAGAAAGGGTCCATGTCTCATCTCCAATTATGAAGCGTTTCATGGACTTAATAGAATCAGAATTGATACAAGTTTTATTGATATCTTAATACTTGTTTTCTTAGAATTTTATAAATTTTGAAAATAATTAACACAAAGTGATTAATAACATAATGTTTCACTTTTTTTTTTTTTGTTTGAATGGCGTTTTACTCATTTAACTATGAAGGTCAAAGAGGATTTTAGGGACTATTAACGATTATGACTAAGAATATACTAAATTGTTACTTTGAACAGGCAGCTTTTTTATTTTTGAAATGCGTTTGAAATTACTTTAACAAAGTAATAATTATATAAAAAAAAAATATATATATAAGGTAAAATGGACTTTGGATATCATGGTAATTTAAACACTGACTTACATACAATTTAGCCGACTTTAGCTAAGACAAAAAAAAAAAATCTATTTTTTACGATCACATTAAGTAATTTCAATTACTTTTGTAATAAGATAGACAAGTTAATCTGGTTATGGTTTCATAACCCAAAAATATAAAACTTATTATTTCCCAAATGTGAAAATTTATAATTTAGGCAATAAATTAGAAAAATACGTAGCACTTGACTTTGACGAAACGAGACGAGACTAATATACCGTTGTTTAAATAAAATTATTATACACGTGGCAAGACATTTAAAATTATAATGCCACTATTAATAATTTGAGTAAAACTAAGAAATAATTATAAGAGGCTATGAAAAATTAATTATGATATGTAAGTATAACAAACAGTGTGAGTCACTGGACTTAAGGATGGAACAAACAACAAACAAATCAAGTTTCAATTACATATTTATTTACATGGTGGCCATGTCTTTTAGTGATGTGATCATGACATCTACGATACATGATCTATCTGTTTATACTCAAAATAAGGCAATGTCCAAATTTAAAGATACCATATGACACTGATGGACACACAGGGTCATAAGCGATATATTTTGCGTAGCTAATTATGGGGTCTCTGATGCACGGTTCATTGCATAACAAACATCTGACTAAAGTGATAATAACTAAAAATAATTTCTAAGTGGAGCGGTCGTTTCTAGAAAAATTGGAAAATATTATGAAAAATAAATAAGGTTTGGTTTCATCGAAGTTTTAATACTCTTTAGACAATCGGCAACATTTTAAATATTGTAGCATATTTTAAATAGTTCAACAAGCAACCCAGCTCAACCTTAAGCTCAAGCGACTATACTGGTTACTCAGACCTAGTTCGAAGCTCTCATTACGTAATAAGTTGGTGTTCTATAAGCGATTCTAAGGCCAATCTGGACGTATGGCAATCAGTTATGGCGCTGTACTGCCTCTTGCAATATTACCATCATTCCAGTCCAAAGTGCTTTGTACTTTAGTAGGTGCCCGCTTCAACCAGTGACCTAATCCCTATCCAACCTAATAAAACCTCTAGATAACTGAATGCCTCATAAAATCTAAATGAAATGAAATGTTTATATTTTCTAGTAATTTAAGTACCCTGAATGAAATAAACAAAGGAACTTCTTACTAAAAAACTAAGATGATCAATGACCCTATATGTAACATAAGGGTCTCCGATGTCATTACAAAAATATTAGTTAAGTCACGATGTTAAGGTCTTTCGCATTACAAAATGGGTAAAGTTTATTCAGAATGTGAACTCATGATGTGAGTAGTAAGCAGGTAAATGACTAAAGGAATAATCGAGTGAATGACTGAATTATTGTGAGCAGTCAAGCAAGAAATAATAAAAAGATGTTGCGGCACGTCGTCGCAAATCAACGTCAAGTTGAAGTATAAAATTAGCGAATGTACTTCATTATAAGATGAAATTTGAAAATTAAAAATCATAAATAAATAGGAAAATTATGATGAAAAACAATAAAAATATACAACATACATATAATTTGAAATTAGTTAGTTAAAAATTTAAGCACATTAAACAAGTCATAATGCAAAGCAGTAATTCAAGTCAAGTCAAGTCAAGTTTAAGTTAATTTATGAAATTTAGATATTATAGTAGTAGTATTTGGCCAAATTGAAAACCGGCTGACATTGTGCTAAACCGTTTTTTTGGCTTAGATATTTTATTTTGGTTTTGCTTGGTTTTATTTGGTTTTTTTTTGGTTTCATTTAAAGTGTGGTTTATCAAGTGTTTTTTCAAGCAATATTAAATAAATAAACTTGAAGTAAACAGCTTTCAAAATTTAAACTATGAGTATCTTGAGCTACTACTTACATAGTTGCGTCGTGCGCAGACCAAAATACGTTGCATCAAGAGTAGATATTGCATGAGGAACGATGCCGGTCGAATGTCGGCTTCATTAAGAAAACCGATATTTGTGGATTTTTTTTGTTGTTGTTGCAACTGTTGCTTTTGACCATTGAGCGCCTTGATTTCCTCCAAAGCCAAATCATCCGGAGCAGGTTTCACATAATCGAAGGCTGAAAATTGAGCAAGCGCAACAGTGGGCAAGTTTTCATCGTCACCAGCTTCACCACCAACAGATTTAATTTGTTGTTGTTGTAGCTGCTGCTGCTGCTGATGGTGATGTTGTTGTATGGCTTTATGTTGCATGTTGCATGATTTTTTCGATACAATATTTTCTGCAAGGTAAACAATATGTTAATGCATACATACATTAATTGAACAATTAGCACATAAAATAATTGCTAGTCAGCAGGATTAACATTATGGGTAGGCAAACAGGCAGACAGGCAGTCAAATAAATCTCACTCACCTTGTATCGTTGAGATGAGGCGGCTCATATCGTCGTTGGCATGTATGTATTGATAACGATCGGCATCTTCATAATACTTTTTGTTTGCGGCATATATCAATTTATTAAGATCACGTTCATGTTCGCCAACAGCCACTTCAAGCACTATATTTAATAAGGAAGGAAGGATGAAAAAGGAAGTTGAATTTATAAAAACGTATTCATATTTTATGAATCCCATTAAGATTACTTACGATAATCTGCTGGATTATGATAACTTGGACAAACGAGCTGTTGATCTGCTAAGAAAGGTACCAGTTCACGAATTGGTCCCTGGTACATGCAGTTGCCATCAACAACTGTGTAAAGCTTATCGAACATCTCAAAGATCAATGCACTCGGTTGGTGAATTGTGCAGACAATTGTGTGTCCTTGTGAGGCAAGCTTCTTGAGCAGGCCAACACATTGACTGCATGATGAGCTATCAAGGCCACTGAAAACAACAAAACAAAATTTCATTAAATCAAATAGTGATAGTTTCTAATGATTCAAATATATATAAATATATAAACTTATTATTTTATATTTCCCATTGCATTGTTATTTCCTTAGTTTTTTACCTAACACAATTCCTTATGCAATTTTTGACTTGTTAACTACCTACTGTTACCTAATGTTTATACATTTTATGAGATAAATAAATAAAAACCGCGAACGTCATTAATTTTTCACACAAATCTTTATGTTAATTGCTTAATAGTTTCACACATTTTACCGGTTTTTTTTCTAAACACAATACATACTATGTAGATTGAAGCTTATAGTTTTTCATGCGACTATCAATTGATGACGTAGTTAAGTTAAGCTTAGAAAAATTGTCGTCTTTTATTGCAATAAATTGATGACGTCTTGGATTTTATAAAGTGAATCATGCGTAGGAACAAAAGTGAATGTTTTACTATGTTAATTACATGCATAGAAATTTGGAAATTTGCTTGGAAACTCTCTTTGTTCAGTTCAGATTTTTTTTCATAAAAAAAACCTATCAGATAATATGGATACATTTCTATAAATCAATAAGATGAATAAGAATTAATAATATTAATTTACCCAATAATATTATTTACACGGCTTTCATGTGGATAATTTTATAAACTTTTCTCATAATGTTGAAATAAATATCTATATATATAATTGTAGAAATATATACAAAGGTCTTAAGATGACATAGAATCGAAATTTGATACTTCTGAAATATCCAAACATGAGAATAATGGTAAAATTATAAAATAATTTATAAGAAGTCGTTCGAAAATGTACTGTGTTTAGGGTATGAAATGCATACAAAAAAGGAGTTCTAAAATCAGTTATATTTAAGCTAAATATAAGACTGTTTAATCCATAAAGATTAAAATATAAAAATAAAATATGTACATATATTATTGTAAAAGAAATTTCTTTGAATTTTTGTTGCAATAGAAGTAGCGTTTGTATTTAGTAGAGGGACGGTTTAGTTTAGCATTTATTATAAGCAAAGTTCCAGGTCTAAGAACAAAAGAGTCCGATCGTGTCAACAGTTGGAAAACAACTCCACAGGATATATTGTATGTGTATTAATAATATGAACAAAATCAATCGAAACAATAATTAGGGCCAATGGTGGATTTATACATTTGCCGCCAGTAGGCTATTCAAATTTTGCCACCATTACCGACCTCTACAACTCGATAGCCTGGTTCACAATCTTATTAATAACAATTATATTATGTTTGCGCAGGAACGAAGATAGACGTATCAATGATCCAGAACCTAGTTTTACTAAAACTATTTCAGAAGAAATGTGGCATTGAAAATGTATGGATGCTTGAACTAAGTCAGTCTGTAAATCATTAGGATACATTTCTACTAAGAAAAGGACTTTTTCCGTAAGGGTTGATGATGACAATTCACTAATTTTATGGAGACTACATTGTACCTGTTGTTTTTCTAATTCGGCTACGAGTCTATCAATGAGGACGAGAAATGTGTCAACCCTGAAAATGTTAGTCATTCACATTTGTTCATCTTCATGTACTGCTATGACACGCTTAACAGAATCGCCTTTGCTTTGAAATATTTACAATTTTCTCATTCAGCACTTCAAAAATGTTTGGCCAAAATTTGCCGCCCCTCAAAACTGCCGCCCTAGGCTCCAGCCTACTCAGCCTTCTGGTAAATCTACCAATGATTAATGCTTTATGTGGATGGATTTCTAAACTTGTTCTCATTGTAAGTGCTGTGCATATCTTTAGAATTCTTGTATATATCTATCACTAAATCATCTGCAAACTTATGTATGGTATGTATACCCTAAATTTGTATTCTTCTTTGGGCCAAAGCCTCAACAAAATATTGACTAAAAATAGAAACAAATCTTCTTATTAATATACCACATGCCGAAATCTTAACACTTTCAGTCAATTTTAATTAATTCTACTTTCATATTTTACCAGCCACAAATAGAAGAAGAAGAAGAAGAAAAAAAGAAACGATAAAGAAAATAAATTTCCAGTTTTTCATAAATTAAAAATTTTCAATGCTTTAAATTCAGTTCAACGAACTCTTCATTCATTTACCATACTAAGTAGCTTCATTTCATCTCATGTTGTCTGTCAATTGTCTACACAACAGTTATCTGGTTTTTCTTCTTCGTTTTTTGTGTGAAATGTACATTTGTATTTGAGTATTAACATAATAAACATATATTAAATTTAATGTAATTTGTATCTGAACTTTGAACACTTCAAGTAAAAAATGGAGAAATATCTGTGCGTCACTTCAAAAGCAAAAAGTAAGTAAACAAAGCATTGGATTGTGTGGATTGTTTTTAATATTGCACAGAAAAAATTAGCATTACTAATTTGTAAATGTTTTTAGATTCATGAAATACAATACAAAAAATAAAAACAACTTCTTATGAACAAGAAATAACACCTGATAACAGACAACTGACAACTGACAACTTTTCATTGTGATTTTCTTTTTTAAAACATCTTCATCATCATTTTACTTTATATACTTATATTTATTATACGATTACGAGTATATGTAAATATATAGTATGTATAGTTGTATATAAGTTATTGTATAATATGTAATGATGTTGCAATTTAGACAGACAACTTCCTGATTTCATTTTGATCAAATGAAAATAATAACAATAATAATAATATTCCTATAGATTTTGATTTCGTTGACCTACTACTTAGCCTATAAACAAACAAACAAAAAATTATTTAATTCAATGTAGATTATTATTGCGAAATATTATGAAAATATATTATAAGTAAGTACATAATATATACATATACTATAGATGTGCACTACTTACGTCGTTGGCTCATCCAAATACAATACAGGAGGGTTGCTTATCAGTTCAAGTGCAATTGCTAGACGTTTCTTTTGTCCGCCTGATAGTTTTGCCGTAAATACATTGTAACGATGATCAAGGCCAAGCAGCATTAAAATATGTTTGATCTGCAAAAGTTTATAATAATTTTCATTTCCTTAAAGCTGGAGAATTTCCAAACTTACCAAGTTCAATTTGCTTTCTTTGGTTACTTTAAAGCCAAGCTTCAAGTGGGCAGCAAGTAACATAGTTTCACCCACAGTCAATTGTGGACGCAATAGATCATTTTGATGTATATAACATGAAAGTTTGCGAAAACGTTCTGAATTTGTTGAAGTGTCCTTGCCATTTACGCGTATCTTGCCACTAACGCCGGTCGCTCTGGAAATGTACGAGAATAAAAATAGGGAAATGAATTATAAGCACTTATGCATGAATTATTTTATTTAAGAAATTGTAAAATAAAGTTGAAAAACAGTTTTCAAGTTCATAGTTAAGTGACCGATAAGAGACTCACTCGCCCGTCGCTCGACTCAATCGCAATTTATTAACAAAACATTATAATATATTATTATTATTATTATTTTTTGGTTGATGATGATGATGATGAAATAATAAAATGGAAATAAACAACTACGACAACACAACAACACAAGATTTATTTATTTGGTCCATTTTGGATGAACACGTTTCCCGGCATGGTGTGTACATTGTCATCTTATCGACAACATTCCGTCGACAAAACAGACATCATGACTAGGTTTTTATTTTCAAAAGATTTGCAAGCAAAAGAGTTTTTAGCAAACTCTAATTAACAAATACTCAAGGTAAATGCACTTGATGATGCTGTAATAATGCATCTCATTCGTTGATGATTATGGCTACGATTATGATTATGATTACAAATCATTATTATTAAATATAATTTCATTGGACTTTTGTTATTACAAATTTTGTGTTCAATTGATTTCCTAGTTGGAGCAAAAAAATTAAAGATTTTCATAGTATAAGAAACCATTATGTGTGTAATAAAAACAATGTCAAGAGGCAGTTGATGATGTCTATAGACTATAGCGCATGTTAAGTACTTGACACTGACCTCAATTGGTTGCGTCTGTTTTAGACAAGTAGAATCAGTATTTTTTGTTATTGCTGTTTCTGTATATGATTTGCAATCTTAGTATTTGCAGTTTGTTTTGTTAGTACTCGTACGTACATATATACATATATTGTTGAAATATAATTCTTGAGCTTGTTGTTCGCGGCATTACGTATCATGTAGAAATTGTGGGTGGTTTTTGTTTATTTTTTTTTACATAAAACTTAGTGCTTTGTTGCGTGTTTAAATTTCATTTTATATTTCACAATAAAAATGCACAATCAACTAAGTCAAGTCAAGGCAAGCCATGCCAATCCCATCGAATCGATTGCCGACGCTAAGTCATCATCATCCAAAGTCAATGCGGCGTAACAAAAACAATGTTTTCTTTTTATCGGAACAAATGAAAAACAAAAAAAACCGCAACGCCACATTTTTTCTAAATGAGATGGCTGATGATGACTCATACTCATTTGATAAATAAAATCAATAGAAGGCCACATGATTAACGAACGATTAATGTGGAACATTTGCATTGGCAATGGAACAAGCAAGTGCAATGTGTAGGCGTTTGGATTTATTTTGAATTTTTTTTCTAATTACATATCACTTTTTCAAATGGAAATCTCATTAGGAATTGAATCTAAAGGGTTTCATAGAACTAAACTTCATGCAAATACATGATAATCTTTTCACTATTAAGTACCATCATCACTGCTATCATAATTCAAATTGTGTATTATCTACATTGGGTTGTATGATAAACAATTTAATTTAGTTCTACAAAATGGATCTAAACATCCTCGGCACTAACAAGGAAAGTAACTGAACTATCTATAAATGGTCCTGAATAAATGCACTCGAGTGCAGAGAAGCAAATATTGGAGATATAGTCACAATATACTTTATATATGTCATCATGATAAGAATAATCTAATTTAGTTATTGGGGGTGATTCTCCAGTCTAGTCGTATGTAGCTCACTGTACCGTAGTATATCTTCTTTGACCTGTGCAGCACAGAATTTCGTTCTTAGATAGACTATGCTCCTCAGAAACTTCGATTGAAAGCGTTGAATGATTTTTATGTTAGAACTAGCTGCTGTACCCTATAATTCTGTAATTACATGCCATCTGTCCATATTTGTTTAATTATTGTCTTGTAAAATAGGAGTTTATTGCGCGAACTATGACTTAACAGCCAGTTCATTTTCCAGCTTTTCACGACGATTTGTTTCTTCTCTTAATATGCTTCTGCCAGTTGAGCCGTTTGTCCAGGGTTAGACCGAGAAACTTAGCAATGGGCTTAATGGAGACATATTCACCGTATTCGACAAGTGGCACGCTTAAGCCTAAAGATCGTGTATACCGATTTATCAGAATATACTACGATGCTCCACATAACTAGTCAAAAACCAATTATATCAAGATGTCGATGCAGCAAATATGAGTCATGGTGGGAATCCGATGCGGATGCTTGAAAATCTCTATCGTCTGCATATTTTGCAACCAGCAAGTGTTCATCACCGTGAACCGGAAGAGCTGCAGTACATATTGTGTACAGGATAGGACCCAATACACCACCCCGTGGAAATCCTGCTGCGATGCACATTATGCCGAAACTAGCATCATTGTGTCGTACCTAGAAGGTTCTATCTTTTAGGTAAAATGATAAAATTTTCCAAAAGTACCCTCCTATATTATCTTTAAGTCTTTTGAGTTCTCGAGTTCAAGTTGAAAGTCTTCACAAAAAGCATTTGATTTTTATAAGCGACAATTGCGAATGCATTTCAAACAAAGCTAATTTAAAATTGTATAAAATTATACACAAAAGCCAAATAAATTTACTAAGGTCTCAATTTTAGTTCTAATTGTAGTATGAAGGAATATTATTTATTTTAAGATCATAAGTTTTTCAAAATTATGTCTGTTAATTCCGCTTAAACAACCCTAAACATTCAACGATTTACGTGCAAGGTTAATGACAAAAAAAATTTCCTGGGATTTATTTATCTCTATATCAATTACATACTATAAAATAAACTTAAGGGGATTGAAACAAAGGAAATAAACATTTTATTATGTAGTGCACATCGGAAACTTTACTCTTTTTTTTTGTTTTAAGTTTTTGCAAATGTCAAGTCCAATGTTTATTAACCTAGTAAATTGGGTTGAATGACTGAAAAATTTGCAGTAGTTGCAACAAAAAGAAAAAAAAAAATGTAATAATTAACCAGTACATATCGTAGTCGTAAAACAATGAAATTAAATGAGTTAAGCGTTTCTTTGGCATATATTCAAATAAATTATACTAAATAGTATAATAATAATAATAAAAATATAAAAAATTACAGCGGGACGTCAAGTTCAAGTGCACCATCACCAAATACAAAATAGTTAAGCACGTGGCACGGCACATGTATTCAATCTCACCGAGAGGGATTAATTGATTTCGCGCTTTAATTTTTGCAAATGAATCAATTATAATGTGCAATGTTTGTTTGATCGATTAGTCGATAGTTGTATGTAGTAATATCGTGCTGTTACTATAGGATTAAGTTTCTATAATTGTTTTAAAGTTGACTTTTGTTGATATAATTAAGATAAATAAATACAATACAGCGACGATAACTTATCCGGTTTTTAAAATCTATCCTATTCTCTTATTGATTATTATTGAATTTATAAATACACGTATAATAATTTATTTAAATCTCTTAACAACGTCATCTTAGTATTGAACTTACCGAAAACCAGACATGACATTTAAAAGAGTGCTTTTGCCTGAACCCGATGGACCCATTATTGCTGTCAATTCACCGGAACGAAAAGAACCATTTATGCCATGTAGAATCTCCTTTGTGACTATGCAAAATAAAAGACAAAAATATATCGTTATTGTCATAATAAAACTCATTATTATTTGTATCTTTTGACTTACCAAATTTTCGTTCTGGAAATGAAAATTTGCGTACTGTGTATTTAACATTCTCAAATTCAATATCGATTTCTTTACATCGTGGAAAATTTGTTTCGACGGATGCATAATGGAGTGCATTAAGATTATTATTCAGTTTCGTAGCATTCATTGCTGCTGAAGCCGATGATGTTGATGAAGTCTCATCAATTGACATCTCTGAACTGGCTGTTGTCGATGAACAACAGTTCATGGCCACACAAGAACCACAACCTCCTATGATGCCTCCTCCACTACCAACAGATCCACTGATACAACAACCTGGGCCTTTCTTACTATTACTGCTACAGCAGGCTTCAGTAGATTTTATGTCTGGCAAGAGTGTCATTCTGTTGTCTGGTTGTCTTTTTCTTTAGTAGTCTCAGTGGGAAGAAGTCTGTTCTTTAGTTTTATTTTTCTGTCTAGTGTTTATATAGTTTTTATTTATAAATCTGTAAAAGATAATAACAAACAAAGTTATATTACATTTTATACTACTACAATGTACAATAAATATGAATTTATTAAATGCCTAAGGCAGATGAGATGACTGATGATGATTTTCATCAGTTTTTCACTTGATCAATCATATATCACGCGAACATATAGACATCCACAACCACACACACTCATAATGATAATCAGAACAATTAAACACTCAACACTTGCCAATTAGAATCGCCATAAAAATTACAATCTAAAAAACAAGAAAAACTCTTGCTCGGTAATTATATTTAATTATTTATTTTTTTTATACATAGAAATTGTGTGAAATTACATATTTTTTTAATTATACTCAATGGAGACATCAAAATAATTGACTTTAATTGGATTTACTTAAAAAAAAATACATTTTTGCGTGAGGAAAAAGTTTAGCATTTTCACAACTATTGTATGAAATTAAAAAAAATTAATAATTTCTTAAGTTTAAAATGTTAAGATGTATATTAAATATGTCAACGCCTCTTATTCTTTGGCTGTTAGACATAGACCCTTTATTGAAATAGACATTCATAAGTATTTGCATTGGAAAAGTCTTGATTATATTTCATCTTAAATTGCGTATTGTATTAGAGTTCAGTATCATACCAGAAAAAATAGTTTTCTGTAGATAAATTAAATATATATTAGTATTAGTAATTTGGGAACTTAAGGGACAACATATTTATTATTATTGATTCCCCGAAGATTTCTATAAAATATTTCCATTTAATTCATTATCAGCATTAGAGTAACGTGGTAGAAACATTAACCATAATTAGAACAAAGTGAATAAAAATGTTTAATTCGGTAATAAATAATAATTTTGAATATTTTTTTAAAAAAATTAAATAATTATATATACAATATATGTATTATTAGTATAATCCATAATATAAGTACATTGAACTCTCTGTACATACATGCGAGTATAGTATTCTGTGATATGAATGATTGTGGTTATTTTTTTAAAATTTTTTGTGATTGGTAACCGAATACATAATGTAAATAATAATAATTACATGATTAAATTAATCTGATAATATGAAAAACCACAATCGCACATGAGCACGTAATTTAAGCGGAATTTTTAAAACATTTTACAATAGTTTGTATGGCTTGTAGATATAAAAAAATGATCACGTAATTTCATATCAAAATGTTGTAAGAACATAAAATCAAAAATGACAAAATTTGAAGCTGATAATTGAGAATCAGTGCTGGCAAATATGGTTTACTTTAACTATTAAATGTGATAATAGTATTATTTCGGAAGTTGATATACTTAGGAGGGTTGTATGATAAGTGTGTATCAAAGATATTATTGCCAAAGCCACGTGTCTATAAAACAACTATCGTATTTACTAAATTGGCTAGCAACAGAATATGATTTAAAGACTTTTTTTATGTAATATTTATAATTCTCCGAATTTCTTGAAACTAAGACACGTAAAACACAATACAATAAAAGTACTGAAAGTTATAATCAAGTTAGTAACAATAGAAATTAAATATTATAGTAGGCAAAATAAGTTTTTTCTTATATTTATACGTATAAAATTATATCTCACGTCGCAAACACACGCTTCAAATTGTACGCGTTCAACGACATTGCAGATTTGACTATAAAATTCTATTGTACTACATTAGTTAATAGATGCATTTTGTAACAATATCTTATATTTGTATATACCATATATGTATACTTAGATTTTTCAAATCGACATCTATAAATTTGTGAAAAAAATGGAGAAACTAAAACACCTTGATTAGTAAAACAGGGGTAAGTTATTAATTGTTAATTGAAATTGTATTGATGTAGGTCAGTTTTCATTATATGGTAATAAAATTATTTTCATACTATACCATATACTATTATTAATTGAATTCTTGGTTATGATTAATGAATTTTTAATAAAATATGATTTTTAAAAAGGAAAGCAAAATTATTGAATTATATTTTTTATTATTATTAATGCATTCCAAGTCAAGTCAAGATGATTGTCTAGCAATTGTACTACATTGTCACATTGTCAGTTTTCATTCTGACCTTTATCTTTATATGAAGGCTTCGCCACTTACAACTGCAAGTATAAGTCTAGTAAAATTCTCAACTAGAAGAATATTGATAGAGTGACCAATTAATTATAATATTTTAGTCGTAGATTTATTGACATGAAAATTTTAGATCAAATGAGAAAATAGACTTGTTCATAACTATATGGGCTATGGATACCATGCACCCTTTTTTCATAACTTTTCTATAAGAGATCATGTATTTTGGAGATTGGTTGGGATCATATGATGAAAAAATGTCAAGCATATATTTTTAAAACTTAAGAGGTGGCTTTCTATTATGGGAAGATGTTGGACGAACTTTTATCTACTCATATATGGTAAAATGAAAACAAATCTGACAGCAGCCTCATCTTATGTGGACTGTGAGTATATTAATTTCTATACTATATACTACCGCTGCTGTCAGCAACTTCCAAAGAGTCCAAGCTTGTCAAAACAAGGCACTGCGTTGCATAGCTGAGGCTCCATGGTTTGTGCGCAACACCATTCTGCACAGAGATCTCAATATGCCCACTGTGAGAGATGAAATCATGCAATGCTGTAACCATTATCAGCAGAGACTACAAAACCACCCAAATAGCCTTGCGGCGGCATCAACCCATGGGATAGGCGACGTCGTTAAAAGAGGCTTCATCCTAATGACCCCACATCACTATTCTAAATAACCACAGCAACATTTTATGCTATTTTTGCGATAATATTATAACAAATAATTAAAAATAAAATATATATATACTATAATTAATAATAATATTAAAAAGTGGTAATGTTTGTTTGGATGTTAGAGGTAATCTTCGAAACTACACATCCGATTTTAAAAATTCTTTCACCAGTACGTGTCATAACCTATATCCATTGAAATAAAACTAATTCCACTCATTTTTAGGATTAACTGAAATATCTATGCCAGGTGCCAAAAAATACTAAACTGTATCAAACTGTGTTATTTGTTGATATTCTGTAACTGTAACAGAGAGAATATAGTGATTGTCGGCGTTCGATTGGATTCAACTCGTGAGAGCCCGGGTCGAGTACACTAGTATTATATACAAGTGTACATGCATGGTGTAAAGTTTAGAAGACTATGTTGAGACTGATTTACTTCAAAAAATAATCCCCATCATTCTATGTACATATTGTATTTGAATCACTAGAATAAACAAACTCTTACACAAATATTTGTACTTATGAAAAACGTCAAAGTTTCTATTTTCGGTAATTCTAATGAACTTGGTAACAAAAAATTCACAGGTAAACAACAAAATCTAACCATATTTCCATGAAAGTCTTATATCTTATGGTTGATATCTTAAATTTAATAAAGACAAGATTTCTTACTAAAAAGAGAAAAAGATATTAAGAAATTTCATTAAAAAAATAAATGTTTTGTTGAGCGGTTTTTGACTGCATATACTAGTATGTTAGTCAAAAAGTCTGAAGTTGTTGTTATTAAGCAGCCTCAAGATGTTGTTTATTAAGCAGTCTTAATTACACACGTGTCGCGATTTCTTGTTCTTGTTCTGGTTTTTGTTTGTATATTCAGTAATCATTGATTCATTCATTCAAATTTAAATATATGATACTTGTTTTTGTTTATTTTCGATTGCCGGTTGACTGCATGTAACACATTTTCAAGTTGGCGATATTGACCGCAACCAACAGATATACATACATATGTAGATATAGACACAGATACATTCATCTACTATCTTAAGTTGTATAATCGAATTTAAGTCCAAAAACCGGTTTAAAACAAAATCTTAAAAATGGTAAAAAAATAAAAAAGAAAATAAATGCAAAAATTAAATAAAAACAAAATTTGCAAAAAAAAAAACAAAGACGTCTTTGACGTAGTAAATTGTATCATTAGCATTTTGAACACGACTAGATTTTTGGTTCCCATAAATCCTTGATGACAACAAGAAAAAGAACAAATTAAAGTTGCTCTGCGCGTGTCATGATTGACATAATATAAAAAAAAAAAAAAATGAAGTTTATATAGAATGCGCGTGTTTCGAATTATGTATATTTATTTATTTAACAAAAAATGTAAAATATACTTTTCCTTTATAATGAAAACATTTTATTGTCGTAGGTTAGTGTATTATATATTTTTTTCTTGGATTTATTAAACGAGTTTCATTTCATGTCACAAATTATTATACAATAATTAATTAATTAAAAATTATCAAAACATGAAATGCACATCTTGTTGTCAATTGACAAATGATTTCTAAAGAATAAATTTTGCAATATTATCTTCATATAAATTTAAGAGGTTTCGAGATAAGACAGAGAGAGATAGAGTAACAATACTGACATACAATATTCTATTTTTAAGTATATTCATATATTTTTTTTCAATATGGCAAATACAGTCAGTCATTGACAAAAATATGCAAATATATTATAAGTAGTATCTACCTTTCAATTATTAAAGTCACGAAACTATAAAAATAAAATAAAAAATAAGTATAGACGACAAAAAATAAAAAACGTGAAACAACACAAAAAAAAAAAAAAAATCTAACAATTGTTACGAAAATAATGGTATGTTTGAGTACCTATTATAGTTTACAATGTATGGGGATTGTATTTTGTATTTGACGTCGTATAATATTTAATTTTTTTTTTAGTTTTCTGTTCTCTTTTCATTATTTGGTGGGAATTTAACTCGAACTTAGATACAATACGATACATACAAATAGATCGCATTGTTCTTACTACTTATATAATTTATACATAGCATATACATGGTATATAAACAATTACGTACAAGGTCATTTGACATGTATAATTTGCTGTGGAATTAATAAAAATAAGAATCTGGAACACCTAAATATAATTTCTTTATTATTGTACTATGTAGGACCTTTTTTATATCAATCACTCAATAGTCTTCTATATTACTCCAGAGATTCCAATCAAAGCTTCTCCGCAGAATACTAAATGAACCTTAATATGTCAGAAATCCAACTAATCATAGAGATCTTCATGTCTCATGGATCAAAGACAAAATTAGAAGATTCATCAGAAATTATGTTTCCTGTCTTGAAGTACACCCTAATGATCTAGCCTCAGGCCTCAAGAGGAGTCAGCCCCTAGACCTACCTTTTAGATTTCCTGAATCAACAAATCATTTCAGACAAATATGTATACCATATGAATGTAATAAAAACTGATCTAAGTATAATAGGTTTACTATGGACAATAAGGAGGAAATATAATATAAAACTCCCATGCAAACTGATCAATTGAATTTATAAGAGAATTTTACATTTAATTTAAACCGACTAGAACAATATACCCCATGGTTTTTTAACCCACCAATATGGAAATTCAGGGATTAATTCCATGAAAGCATGAAAAATTGTTTGTAATATAAGCGGATCAATTCAATTTAAGTGCGTATATTGTTTTATATTTTTGAATAGATGTGAAATTTTTATACAAATTTTAAAAACAATATTTTTTTTTTTTTTTAAATTACCAAAATTCTTAAACCAGAGCAGACATTTCCAAAGATTAGGTAGTTCAATAAGATTAGATTTTATTTCATTATTCATTATTTCATCAAACACATAAGACAAAAACATAATTTCTTTTCAAATCGAATTGATAACAATTTTATTAACATTTAGATTTAGACTAGACTCACGCGACATCTAAAGATAATTCAAGTTTCAACAATTCCTTGTCGCATCTAATATAAAAATAGCCAACACTCAGATATCGACAATAGCAGACACTACTGACCTACATTACGCCATACATGATCCACCCATGCATACAGTTGATAATCATATTCTTGCACAGACAGACAAGTAACATAATATGGCGGCGACAATGAAATTGTAGTGAAGAAGAACAAAACAAATGGGAAATCGATCGGAATAAGGTTCTATGCTACTACAATATGTGCTCACAATAGAAAGCTTCTACTCGCTTGCGATCATTACTAAAGCCGCCAGCTCCCCACCATCCTAAACAATAAAAATATTCAACACATAGGTCAGCTGTGCCAAGAAACAAACAAGCAAGCAACTGAGCGAGCGAACGAAACTCTTTATTTCTCTCATGCTGCTCTCACTATCCAATTTTTTAATGGTTTTCTATGGCCTGTGATATTATTACCCATAAGTTTTATGCTCTCTTTGATACATACAATACTTTCGGTGATATGAGTGAGTGTGAGCTCGTCTTCATCTTTCATATACATATGTGTTCATATAAGTAAATGGAAATGGAAGATTTTCTATGACGATGAAAGTGTTTTGCTGTTGTTGGTTGCTGTTTTGTTTTTATTATTTTTCTTGTGTTATTGATTTTCTTTCTTTATAATTCACCGTTAGATTTTTTAACTTTTACGTTATGTGTTACACACTCTATTATGAATGAATTTATGAAATGGAAAATGAATATTAATATATTTTAAGTACCATATATTCAGTATTTGTTGGGATGCATGCCTTTCGCCTTCTATTTTTTTTATTTTTAAGTGCACTTTTTATAATACAATATTTTACGTAAATTATAATTTTTTGATTCTTAATTTTTGTGTTTTCTGTTTCTAATATTGTATTTTCATATATCACGCGATACTAACATTCACACAATTTTAATATCACACAAAGTATCTGTGCATTAACATATTGCAGTAAAACCAGACGTCAAACGAATTTCTTTGGATTTCTGTATAATTTTGTTTCCTTTTTGTATTTTATATTTTTTTTGTTTTTTTTTTTTTAATTTGTATAATTTTTTGCATAAATGAATTTCACTTATTTGTACATGCACTTTCTTCTCTTCTCTTATGCATATGCATTAAAAAATTGTTAAAGAAATTAGTTATCTTGTACTTTGTTTTGCTGAATTTTAAATTTTTCCTTTGCAAATGTTTGTTGTTTATTTTTTTTTTTATTTATTTAAATCATTGAACTTTAATTTATTATATTGCTACTACGCTGCTTCTTCTAAAATTGTTCACAGTTTATTTTTTTTTTGTTTGTATTTTTCCTTTATTTATTTACTTTTTATCGTCAGCAGCGGTCTGACAAAAAATACGTCTTTACGCGCCGCTCGATTCCGTTAAATTAAAATTGGAATTGTACTCTCAGGTTCTCTTATAGGGAAACAGAAATGAGCGAACGATCGTTGCGGCGCACAGTGTGCGCAATCGGAAATTGAAGAGGCGAATATTAAGTTAGTTAAACTAGTGTGGATTATCACTTTGTGGTGATATATGTATGTAATGGAAATAAATAATCAACATAGCGTCGAAACCAGATTACTGGAAAACCTTATCCAATTCTATTTTCAATCATATTACAAAAGAAACACCTTCTTTCTTGCACTTTAAATAATCTATAATGTCCATATTTTTATGTATAATCATCAAAACTTTCAAAGTTATTTAAAATCAGCCACTAAGTGGTCTTATCAGACAAGTACGTGATATATCTTCCCTATTAATAGCCATAAGCATTGATGGCTTATTGTTAATTAGGAACACATAGTTTTACAATCAACACAAAACACATGACATCACTAAAAAAGGTCACCGATTTGGAATTCTGTATATGTGGAGCTTTTGTAGATTTTTCATGATCGAAAATAGGCAAGAAGCAGAATTATTCTATTGAACTTGATATGGCGATCTAGTTTGAACGACTACAACTTGTATATATTGGAAATCTTTGTACAATAACCTGAAAACGGAAAAAGCAAATATAATTAAACACTTTTTACAATTTAAATTCATCTTTTGCGGTGAGAAAGGTATAGATCAGAGCTGTCGAACCCATTGGCTGCATGCAATCAAAGGAAATTATCAATGCGACCAGTAAATACAAAGTTACTGAAGCTGCCAAACAACGGAGAACAAAAGAGAACAGAAATCTCCTTCGTTTTGTGTAGTAAATTTGCTTTCTGTTTGCGTTGCTTGCCCGAAAACCTGTTTTTTTTTATACTGTCGTCCAGGCAAATATACCTTTTTTGTCCGTTACCTATGCTAATTTATTTGGGGAACAAATCACCATTTCTTCTTTCATTAGACACACTTACTAAGTATAGATTGAATCGACATCATTGTTAAATATGGTAAACTTGGCAATTTCATTTTATTTGTTTACTTAGTTAATAAATTTGATCCAACGTTTCAACCTTCAAGACCACTGTACTTTGTGTTTTTTATCGCAATCTCTCGTCTCATCGTTTACACTTTATACGTACAACGACGTTATTCCATACGTTATTTGCAGCTTTTTTTTTCCCATTTAATGTTCAACTTTACTTTTACAATTATTAGAATACTTTGGGATTTTTAATAGCAGTTCAAGTTTTTTCATTCTATATTTAGTAGAACTTACTAGGTTAATTTTGTTCTTTCGTGAATTGTCTGGGTTAATACTTTTCGCGGTTTTTCGCTGCTTAGAATAAAAAGAAGTTTTATTATTGTACATATTACTAATCAAAGGTCTAATCAGATTTTCGTATTATTCAAATTGGCAAATCAATGACGTTATTTGAATTACAATTTATAAATCAATGAATCATTATTGTAAACTAAATTAAATGTATTGGAAATACAAACATACATAATCTTTTTTGCATTATCTATAGAAAAACGTAATACAGTCTTATTCTATTCCGGAGAATAGGATGAAAGGTGGTATGAATAACAAAACAGATCGAGGTTATTACTGATGAAGCATCAGATTGTTTAATCAAAATAATTATAATAATACTTACTATTGATATACATATATATATTTAAAGAAAATTATTATGTGAAAGACTTATATAGAGGGTTTCATATTTATTTTGTTTCTTCAAGAAAGAAAGTGGTTTTATATACTAAAAATTGAGCTTGGAATCTTATGATACAAAAAAAAAACCCTAAGATGTTTATCTTTTCCAATATACTTATGCATATAGTTTTCTTTAAAATTGTAATAAAATAATAATATCGAATTATTATTATTAAACTATTAGATAGAATAATGAAGATTAAAACTTTGCGGTTGGATGAAAATTTCCATTAACACCAAACCGTTAAAAATTCTCTTTAAATTAGAATGTACGTGTTGTGCACATGTATAATTTGGATTTAATAAAAAATACTTAATAATTTTTCGCAAAACACTTTCAACGTGGGTTACTAACTTTGATTTCAATGCATCGGGGAAATTAATTGATGCGGCTTTAATAGATGTTCACTGTCAGTTATTACCAAAACGATTAGTCACGCGAATCGAAAAGATAATATACATATACTTATGTTATAAAAAAAGATAGAACATTCAATTAGATTCACCGAAACTTACATACCTTTCACACTCCAGACTATTAATAGAAATATAAAGCATTATTTGAGGATTTTTAATATTCTATATCAAAAAATATAAGAGCTATGGAGAAATCGAACATTTTTTATACAGAGAGGAACATATGGAATGAGTACGGTTTTTGGTTTTTGGTTTCTCCTCATCACATTGGTTTTATGCGTTTCAAACATCACGACAAAGTGTTAATATCTATTTACACTAGTGTGAAAGGCATAAAAATTATTGATTAAATCGGATTTTAATTAATGTCAAAGCATTTCCCCACCTAGAAAGGTGAGTAAGCCTGAGAAGCGTGTCACGTTTGACTAATTGGTAATTGACGTTCAATTAAGTAAAACTACAAAAGTTAAATGAGGGGGTTGGGCATAGATTGGGACTACTAATACAACATGTTCTTAACTAAGTACTGAAGTTATTAGCTTCGGCATGAGATTTGTCTTTTCTCATACCGAAATTATTATGATTTGAAAATTATTACGCAAAGGCGGAACTTGGAACTTTATAATTCGCGCCGCAGTAAAACCAAACGAACGTAAATACTTATAAAAGTTAATGGTTATCTCATTATGAAACGTTGTATAAACAAAGCGATTATCTATTTTTTTTTTATTATTATTATTATTGTTATTAAAATTCAAGATTATAAACATGTGCATTGGAAACTACGTTATCTTAAAGAGCAACAAGGAAGAATTTACTTATATTATTTTAAACAGCTAATCTAATTAATTATTATGTATAGCATATGTTACAATATATTGATTATTGGAAACGAAATAAGTGCATAATGAATTCATATCTTCCAAAATCGAAGCAAGAAAATATTTCAATCGTATACATAAATCAATTTTGATCACAATAGTAAATTCCTTTAATTTAACTTTGTCTTATCATGTAAGTAAGGTAATCTCGGTAATCCATTTTTTTTAGTCCAATTAACTACATGTACTACATTGACTATCAATAGTTTTTGAATTGTTATTTGTAAATGATAAGTACACCATACTTTACAACTTTATATGATCGAAAAGATAATTTATTAATGATAACTGGAGGGCACTAGATAACAATTGTATGTACAATACAATAGATAAAGTTACGAAGTAAATTTATTAAAAATTCTCACAATATCAGGTGAGCTTAATTCGCGTATTAAGTTAATAAGATTTTTGTATTGATAACAAAGTTCGAATAATCATATAAAAACTGAATGTCAAATCAACAACTTAGAATCAAATCAATATGAATCACTTGTAAGTGCGAAGTATAAAGGTTTTAAGCATTTTCCCCTAATAAATCCTATAATTAATTTATTCAAAACGGACAAAATACGCGCGCATCAATCGGGCTCAAATGAAGCTTACCTAAGCTAATCACGATGTAACATACTAGTACATATAGCGATTTAAGATCGAGATTAAGTTGACAGCCAACCAATTGAGACAAGACAAGGAATATATACATACATATACCTATATGCATAGAGATGGTGACGAATGCCAGAGATCACACTGCATTCTGATTAAATATTAGTTTACAACAACAACAAAATTACATATAAAAAATATGCATATAAATATTGTCAACTTTAAATACATTATTTTATCGTTGACTTATAAAAAGGGTTGGCTGGCTGCCTGTCATTGTCCCTCATTTGAATTTATTACAATTATTACTTAATATTTAATCTAAACAGTAGTTGAATGAGCAAATAAACGATTAAAACGAGCGTAAAACATTTAATCTTGTATAATAATCACATATACATTTGAGTTAGTTACAATACTTAGCAATATACTACTTAGTATTCTTGGTAGAACATGCAATATTTTTATTTTCTTTATTGAATTTGACCTCATCATTTTGACCCTTTTTTGCGCACGGGATCTGAAAGTTTTTAATTTACACGGACAAATACAAAATATAATATTGGAAATTTTGAAAAGATTTATTTTTATTTCAATGTTTATAAATCTTTATAGATGTAGATACAAAGTGCTAAGGCCATGCACTTACAAGTTTCTTATAGAAGTAAAGATGAGGGTATACTTCTCAGCTCTAATTTGTTTTTTAAAAAAACTTATAAATGTGTAATAAGATTTTAAAAAGCGAATCCAATTAGAAAAGCAAACTAAATTATAAATTGTTGAATATTATGATTTAATTTATTTTTGGATCATCTTAAAGTAATATCTATCTTAATCTTACATACCACATTTTAGGAAGAAAATCTCTGTATATGTTATATTTAATATATAATAATTATTAGTATGTGATTAACTGCATATTACGATCAATTAAACATATATTATGACTTTGACAACATATTAACCTAAACTTTGGATAAAAATCAGATCAAATACTTTTCCAATTCTTATAACAATAACCAATACTAGTAAATATATAAATTATGAATCTCGGAAACGGCTTTACAGATTTGGCTGATTTTTTGGCTTAAGAGGAAAGAAAATTCAGAACACCTGAAACGAACAGCCGAAAAATAGGAAAAAACAAATCAAGGCATGCAAGTGAGATGTCACATGAAATGGTTGCCTTATGCATAAAAAATAGTGTGACTTACTTGATTTTTAAAAACGATAAAAAACACGAATCACGAATAAAGCTCGGTTCACTGGTTCTTTTGATATGTATATGATTGTTAGTTTTCCCATATTAAAGATTTACTCTACCAAGAACTGGTTTTTAATCATATACTTAAGATATTATATCACTCATAAACCCTAAAATTATGTAAATAGTTTTGAGATAGTATGTATGCTAAAATTTTCTCATTATAGATAATTTAACCGAAATACGCTTCGCTGATTTCAACTATAATTGGCTTACTAATTAAAAAACTGGACATCATCAATATGAAAATTTTGGGCAATGAAAAATCTAAAAAACATACATAGGGGAAGCTCAATATTTTATTTCAATCATATTGATTGTAAAATTAAATAATTTTAAATAACAACGCAAATGAATATTGAAATCTTTAATTAGAAATCAATTACATTTTTTTTACAGTCAATTTGGTGGAGAAACCTTTCCCAGATGAAAAATCACAAAATAAGGTAATGTACCAAAGAACTTTGAAGACGTCAATTGTTGCTAAGGCAAACAATTTGCAATGAAGCTGCATTGGGTGTGGGGAATAATCATTTGAGTGAGTATGTTACAGCGGATAAATTTATTTAGTATGCAAAGCACATAATGGTCAAAGTATAGCCAGATAAGAGTCCGATCAATCGATCAATTGATTGCCCTAAGCTAACTAAGACAGCCAGCCAAGCCCAATTGGTAGAAAATTATTTCCATAGAATTTTAAACAGGAATGAATGAATATTCGTCATCTGGCATTTCAGTCTGGTTTGTCTGGATGGGTTAGTTTCAGATTCAGTGGCTACGTATGGCGTACATGACAATGATCGCGTAGCGATTTGCACTTTATTGTTGCGAACAAACTTCGCAAATCAAGAACTTATTTACTTCGCTTTATAAATACGCACATACTCGTGTGTAACTTTCTTTTTCAACGGATATGACAAATAAATAACTGACGTAGATTTACGTTGTTATGGAAGATAAGTTGTTCGTATGCTGAACAGATGCGCATTAAACATAACGATTGAGAGAATGAATAGAAGAAGGTATGTACATATATGCGATTAGTTAACAAGATTTGAATAAATCGTATCGTAGGCATAATTTTTAAAAAGTTGCTCTTAAAATTTTAGATTTCATTAATGAAAAATTCGTAATTGAGAGGTTTCATTCTTTAGCTTTTGATTGTTCCTTGAGTAAATGAATTTGAATTGATATTTATGTATGTCTAAGAACCCTAATAGAATAATGCTAGCCTCTATTGCCTGAATCAAACTGGGTCTTTCTTTCTTCATTTTGATTCCACAGGTGTTACTATATGAAATTACAATTATATATTATATAAAAATAAAGAATTTACTGAATAGATATGCTTCACGGTTAACTGAGGAAATGAGCGGATAAAAAGAAAATCATGGTTAGTAGTTAGTAGAGCTATGAAATCAACCACTCAGCATCTCGGTTAACAAATGCAACCGGTCAATTGTAAATAATTTGTAATGTCAATGAACTTTGGTAGTTAACACACAGCTGTGCGTAAAATATACGAGTTAATAGTTCAGATAGGGAAAGAATTTGTCTTGAATAGAGTCGCAATTACAAAGCAAAGCCTTCCCTTATGGAACTAGTTGCATCCATCAGCGGCAATGCACAACCAAAAAGCCTTGAGTCGTAGGCATACACTTGACCAAAATACATATAATAATTTTAATTAGAACCCAGTTAAATTAAATAAAGACAAAGGCTTTGAATAAATTACTATACATTGAGACAGAAAAGTATTTAGATGGTTTCACAGACTTAGAATTGGAGAAGCAAATAATAAAACCAAAAGCTGATAAGGCAATTGAAAATGAATCCAAATCAATTGAATGCCAATTGAGCGAATTAAGCGAACTTATGGACGCTTTGCATAGCGTTGCGTTGTGTAAATAATCTGGGGTTTCTATAGAAAAGAGGGAACAAATACATAAAGTAAATGAAGAGAGCAAGAATGAATGCACAATACATAAACAATATGGTACAATGACAATGCATTTGCTATATACACAAACAAACACACAAAAGTTCACAGTAAAAAATGGAAAATGTATCTGAGAATAATAGAACCACATACTATTGTACTATTGTATGTTAATGAAAAATGTGTAACAAGTTTCTCTAAGTGTAAACGACTTTGCACCACGCACTGAACCACAACAAGAAAAATGCTTCCGCGTTGGAAATATTGTATTGAATGTATTATACAAATAATTAAAGTTAATATACGCACAACCACTATATATACTATATATATTTAACCACTTACAAGAAATCGAAGAAAACTTTAATGTGCATGCAACAACTGTAAAATGTTTACTAAAAACCGAAAACAAATCTAAGAAGCCCGAGAGCAAGAAACAGTACATCGTGAGAGAGAGAGAATTACAATAAGAGAGCAGACCACCCTTAGAAATCACCCACTTCTCATATACACATGTATGTAACCGCCATGTCATGCGCATTAGATACTTTCGCCGAAAATTCATTTTCAGTGTTAACAGTCTGAAAAATAACATAAAGCACACTAACATTAAAAAATAAAGAGTCGCCAAAATCCATACACATATTGAAATCTCCTAAGTATTGTTCATGCTGTGGTGATATCAGGTATTATGATTCTAAGAAAGCTGTTTTCCATTTCCGTTGCGGCACACTATGAAAACCTCTTATATAGTTCTCATAGTAGTACAAGAACATAAAGCAAAATATTATTAAATAAAGGTCGTCATACCTATCTGAAACTAGTAGTACAGTATTGTCAATTATATTTATCATAACACATTTTTAATAGAACCATTTACATATATTGGAAGGCATTACATTTATTATTTCTTTGATTGGAAAGAAAAATTAAATGATCTTATATAATTTTCGTGGAAGACTCTTTAACTTCATATAAGGAGAAGTACGACAAATCTATCAATTATCGATTTACCCGTTTGTTACCTGGCTTCATGTACAGTAAAAGTACCATATCTCTTTACTGAACAACAAGAGAAAATTCTTTAATTAACATAATTCATAATAATTAAAATATGTTTTTGCTTCGAAGAAAAATATATGTATAACTTTCACAACTAAGCACATGACACAAATGTTGTGAATTCTTTAAGAAGTCATGATCAAAAAAATATTATAGATGGCGTTTGGTGCTATTTGATCAATGATGGTCATGACTGTCACTTTCACCTTTATATTTTACTTTCAGAAACTACATCTGTATATGTGTAGTAAAGATTTTCGAGTTATTGCAAAGAATTTTATTATTTGTTTCAAATTTTTTCAATTGCTTTAGGTAACTATGTCTTATGTTATAATAGGCCCAATCCACTGCCCCTGCCCCAGCCTATTTTAAAACCATGTTTTTAGTAGAACATTTTAAGTTACACTTATATATTGTTTCTTCTGATACGTATAATCTGTTCACTTGACCTATCATTCATTTTGTTAACTTCACGAAGCATTAAAGCATTCCTAATCTTGTGTAGTTATTTAAGTAATGTTATAAAATACATAGTAATGCCTTAGCCATAATATTATATTATTATTATATTATAAGAATGTTAGTCTAAGTTTCCTTTTTTATTACACTCGCACGATTGATCTTCTAACGATCGGTATCGGTGGGCTGAAGATAGTGAACATTCATTGCCTTAGACTTAATACAATTCATAGGTTGTGGATGCAATAAATGTGAATCAGAACTTGCTGGATCAACATACACATACCTTCAACCAATTAGAATATATCCTCATATCAAGTCAGATTTTCAACTCACCAAAAACTTAATCACGATACACAATTCTCATACTCTTCACGTGAGTGAATATTATAAGTTTATTTTAATAAAAATTATCATGAGTTTACCCAGCATTTTGCCTTGAGGAGAACAAATCATAATGATGTCCCCACTTATCCTCTTCAGAGTTTTTACACATGTGCAATAACAAGAATAAAATATTAACAGAAGTTATACGAGTATTATTTTAAAAATTGTATTTTATATTACATTATTTAACTTGTTGTAGTTTGTTTTTCGTTTTATTTATTATTAGTATTTCACTTTTGATTTTATTATTGCTTAAACTTAAAAATTACTTTAAGATTTACAAAAAAATTCGTTAAAAAAATGGCAGATTTGCAAAATGGCGGCATTTTTTACTACTTGGAACAAGTACATTTCTTTTTTGGCATTTGGTTACGTTGACATTTGACATTGACATGGTATCTTCTTGCTGCAGTTGTTGTTGCTATTGATGATGATCTTGTCTAGATTTACATTAAGGAAATAGTAGCAGTTTTGGTGTTGTGGGTGCATGTTCGTATGTGTGTGTGTGTGTGTGTGTGGAAGTGTATGTGTATGTGTGTTTATGTGTATGTGTATTTAGGATTTGTTTTTTTTTTTTTGGCTTTACAAAATATTTATATAAATTTAAACATACAATTAGATTAATTAGATTTATTGCAGTTTTGTGTTGTTTATAGTTGTTGTTGTTATTATTGACTTTTTCCTTATGAGGAGTTCTTTACACAAACTTGACATCTGGAGACTCGTGTTAGCAAATTGCCAGCCTTGATGGTTTGTGGTACTGGCCTGTGGAATTGTTCGGCCGCTTCGATGGTAACCATCCAGAAACTGGTCATTGTCTCATAGAAATGACAATGGCCCTTCGCACCGTTGCACTCAATGAAGGGCGTAGCACGGAAATCCTCTAAACATGAGCCAGGCGATTGCAGCGCCTGACCACCTCCAGAGTTACCGACGCCAGTGTGCTATTAAATAAATAAAAATCAGTCATATTTAAGTTTATTAAAAATAATTAATATCATTACCATTAAGAAACTATAACCGATCCATAGTCCCTCCCAACCATTCGGACAGGTCGGTATTTCGAGCGATTGACTGTGTACCGCAATCACATTAGCTGGAGCCTCACAAACAACACATCGTGATATGTACTGACTGATTTCGAATTCATTTACTGGCATCATTGGCATTGAAGCCGATGTAGCGAGCCAGAAACTTCTGTCGTTACGTGATGCATAGTTGCAGACATTGTTTTGTCCACAAGCCATCATTGGCAGTGTTGAGAAGCGTGGCACGCATGACCCAGGAGAGCCGAGATCAACGCTGTTTGAATAATCGTTGCCATCTACATTCAAAAGTGAATATCCGGTCCATAGTTGTACGTGTCCGGGTGCGCATTCGGGCAGTTGTTCTGACTGGCTGTGACGTGCGATCAATATGCCAGTAAGATAGTCTTGGGCCGCAGAGCACGAAGCACCAGTTTCACCCTTGTAACCAATGGGACCAATACTACCCTGAAGACCTTGGAGACCTTGTTCACCTTTCTCACCCTTTTGACCTTGACGACCGACAGCACCAGGCAATCCGGTGAAACCACGTTCACCCTTTTCACCGCGTTCTCCTTGAATTCCGATAAGACCACGTTCACCAGGTGGCCCACGTTCACCCTTTTGTCCATCACGGCCAGGATGTCCTGGTTCGCCCTTAGGTCCGGGTGGTGGCACCAAACCAGGTTCACCCTTTTCACCACGTAGTCCAGGTAAACCATCACGTCCATCGCGACCCTTAGGCCCGGTGGCACCTTTCTCACCAGGTGCTCCAATATGACCAGGCAAACCATCAAAGCCAGGTGCACCAGTATCACCCTTTTCTCCAAGGGGTCCAGGCACGCCAGGAGCACCGGTTAAACCGATAGATCCCTTATCACCTTTCTGTCCTTCGAATCCAGCTAAACCTCGTTCACCTTTGGGTCCAGGGAAGCCCATATCACCTTTAATACCGGTGGCACCAGGTAATCCATCCATTCCATCACGACCAGGTGCTCCACTGAGACCACGTTCACCCTTGGTTCCAGCAGGTCCGATTGGTCCAGGCAAACCAATTAAACCTGGAGTTCCTGGCAAACCAGGCAATCCCTTATCACCTTTAAGACCAGGTACACCAGGGGCACCTTTAAAATACAAAAAAATAGTATTTCTCCCGCCAACAGAAAAAGCTAGTCTACCACTTACCTTCACGTCCACTCTTTCCAGAACGGCCAGGTAAACCCTTCTCACCCTTTATAGCAATACCAGGCAATCCAGTGTCACCAGGTAAACCTTGGTCACCCTTTTGTCCAGGAGCTCCATTGAGGCCAGGAATTCCAACTGGTCCAGGTAAGCCACGTTCTCCCTTAGGACCAGAGAAACCAGGTACACCTTGGTTACCCTTGGGACCAATTATACCAGGCAAACCTATGATACCAAACTCTCCCACTTCTCCCTTTTCACCCTTGATTGATATGGGCTGTGCATTAAGTCCAGGTGTACCAGGTAAACCGCGATCACCCTTAATACCAGGTGCTCCATTAAATCCAGGGAAACCAGTTGCTCCCTTATCACCTTTGCTACCAGCAATACCTTGTAAACCAAATTCACCCTTATCACCTTTTTGGCCAGTGTAGCCAACGGGACCAGGAGCACCAACTTCACCAGGTAAGCCATCCAAGCCAGGAGCACCAGGGGCACCAGGTAAACCATGAGCACCTTTGTCTCCTTTAGGACCACTGGGTCCAGGGTAGCCAGGAAGACCTTTCTCGCCAGGGATACCATCACGTCCATCAATACCGTCACGTCCCCGATCACCTTTTTCACCAGTTGCACCAGTAGCTCCATGTACAGCCAAACCGGGGAAACCTTTCTCGCCAGGTTGTCCTGGAACTCCAGGAAGCCCATCTTGTCCTCGTACACCAGGTACACCTGGCTCACCCTTTTGACCCTTTTCGGAAGCATCACCAGGTTGACCTTGAGGTCCATCGAAACCAGGCAAACCTTGGTTACCCTTTTCTCCATCAAGGCCATTAATTCCATCTTCACCGGGTCGACCAACTGGACCAGTATCACCCTTGACACCCATGAAACCAGGTGGACCCACGGGTCCTCTTGGACCAGGCAAACCATCATTACCAGTTAAACCACGTTCACCTTTGTCGCCCTTGGAGCCTTAAAAATTAAAAAAAAAGGATGGATAAAACATGATGATAAAACATATTTTAATTTTATTACCAGCAATGCCAGCTGGACCAGGTGAACCACGCTTTCCAGGAGGTCCATTGATACCAGCATAGCCTTTAGGACCATCGTTACCAGGTGCACCACGTTCACCTTTGTTGCCAGGCATTCCTACTAAGCCATGTGCACCAGGTTCACCTTTAGCGCCATCAACACCTCTAACGCCATCAATTCCAGGTCTTCCAGGAGGACCGGGAGGTCCAAAGGGTCCGATCGGACCTGGTTCTCCTTTTTGTCCAACAACACCATTTAATCCAGGTGGTCCTGGGTAACCAGCATCACCCTTTTCTCCAGGATATCCAACTTCACCATCTGGGCCAGGTGGGCCATATGCACCAGAAGGACCACGATCACCCTTGACACCAGGAAAACCGTCACGACCAGGTGGTCCGGGTGGACCCGCAGCAGGTATACCTTGCTCACCCTTTAAACCTCTTTCACCAGTGCGACCAGGGGCACCGCGCAAACCATCTTTTCCAGGATTTCCAGGAGCACCGAGTGGGCCAGACTGTCCTTTTTCACCACGTTCACCAGTTATACCACGAGGACCGACTGGTCCAGCAGGGCCTTGAGCTCCTGTGTTTCCTTTTTGCCCTGGATAACCAATATCTCCTTTTACACCCATCAAACCTTCAGGTCCAGGCATGCCAGTGGCGCCTTGATCACCTTTGTTGCCCTTTGCGGGAACGACCAGTTTTCCGATTTCGCATGTACCGGCATCACCCTTCTGTCCAGGATAACCAGATTGACCTTTATCACCTTTATAGCCATCAATACCGGGACGACCAGGGGCACCCTTAACATCCAAACCAGGACGTCCTGGAATACCATCACGACCAGAGCTACCAGGAGTACCATCAGATCCTGATTGACCAGCAAATCCTTTGTCACCTTTGGCACCAACTTCTCCTTTCAATCCAGGCATTCCAGGATAGCCAGCTTCACCACGTTCTCCTTTAAGACCGGCTGCACCAGGGTAGCCACGATCACCCTTATCTCCCTTGTCGACTTGAATTTGACTTAGATCGATCAGAGCATCTTTACCAGGTGGACCTTCCATTCCAGGCAGACCAGGTTGTCCATCCAAACCTTTATCACCTGGGAGACCAATTGGTCCAGCGGAGCCGTCATCACCACGATCGCCAGGATAGCCACGTTCACCAACAGGACCTCTAGCACCAGGATTGCCAGGAATGCCGTCGATACCATGATCACCTTTATCTCCTTTAGGACCTTGTGGACATAATGAGCATTTGCCACCGATGTCGCCCTTCGGGCCCATGTCACCTTTGTCGCCAGGAATACCATCGCGACCGGCGTCACCTTTTTGACCGGGTGCACCAACTGGACCGGGATTTCCAGGGCGACCCAACTTCGAATCACCAGGAACACCTGCATTACCCTTAAAACCACGTTCACCTTTCGTACCCTTTGAACCAGGGTAGCTACATTGAAACGAAATCATTTGCAAACTAAAACCACTTTGATGTGGATTAAACTTACCCAGGAATACCATCGTCACCCTTAGGACCTTGTTCACCGATTCCGGGGGTACCATGTTCTCCCTTCTGTCCTTCAGGACCTGGTGGACCAGTATGCCCAATAGGACCGATTGGTCCCATGGGTCCAGTTCTTCCAGCAATACCTTTTTCTCCTTTCTCACCAGGGGGTCCTTCCAAACCAGGACGCCCAGATAAACCAGGACCACCTTTTTGACCAGGGTAACCTTGGGGACCAGGTGGACCGTCAACACCATCCAAACCTAATATTGTAAAAAAGTTTAAAAACATATCAATTCGATGGAGTACAGCAATGGACGGCACTTTTATAATGTCGGAGACCTATCAAAATTTTGATAAATATCTTTAAAATATCTACCTATATATTATTAAAATACATTAAAGTACACTAACAATTTTGAAACCCAATTTTATCTTGGCTTATGAGACTATAAATACCTCATTGGAGTTGTTAACATTACGCTTCTAAATTACTCATAGGCATTGTAGGTATTGTATGCACGTACTTGGTAATAAAATCAGTTCCAATGGTTTAAACTAAAATCAAGTAAAGCAAATAAATATTGCCTTCCTACCCTACTTTCCAATTTTCTTCTAAATACTAAAATTAAAATCTATTTAATGACATTTATAAGTGTGTAATATTAACCTTTTGGACCAGGAGGGCCAGTATAACCACGAGGACCTTTGGGACCTGGAGCACCAGGGGATCCAGTACCACCACCTGGTGGACCAGCAGGACCTATCAAACCACGTTCACCAGCATTTCCAGGGCGACCAGGTTCACCCTTTTGTCCAGGCTTTCCAGATAAACCGTTCAAACCAGTTTCACCACGATCTCCCTTTTGACCAGTTGGTCCAGGTGGACCATAAGGACCTTGGCGACCCTTAAGAAGAATTTGATAATTTTTAAATATGCTAACATTTTATCGACTTACTCTATCACCAGGACGCCCGGGTAGACCTTTTTCACCTTTCATACCATCCAATCCAGAATCACCAAGTAAACCAACTGCACCCTTTTCTCCAGGTGGTCCAATGTCACCCTTTTCTCCGGTGGCTCCTTTCTCTCCGCTAATTGTTTGCGTGCCAGTCGATTGTCTTTGCGTTGCGGGTTCACCTTTATCACCTTTGTCACCCTTTTTACCAGGTTGTGGGTGTGCAAAACATGGAGCACCTTTGTCACCTTTTAAACCACGTTCACCACGAGGTCCAGGTGGTCCATAAACACCTGTGTCACCACGATCTCCTTTTGGTCCAGGAGCGCCTTCAGGCCCAGGCAGACCGGATCGTCCTAAGAAGCCGGGTTCTCCCTTTTCACCCTTTGCGTAGTCACCGTTCTCTTTAGCAGGTTCACCTTTGTCACCTTTCACTCCGGGTTGACCAGGAATACCTCGAGGGCCAGCCATACCAGCGAGACCTTGAACACCGGGCATACCATCGGTACCATCACAGCCATCTTTTCCGGGGGCACCAGGAGTACCAGGATTTCCAGATGGACCCTGTGTACCAGCTACACCTGGTAGACCAGGAATACCACGCAATCCACGTTCACCTTTGAAACCACGTGGTCCCAGTGGACCTGGATCACCTTTTTGGCCTTTATCTCCGGGGGGACCTTCTTGGCCTTGGAATCCTTGAACACCTTGGGGTCCGATGGCACCTTCGGGTCCAGGCAGACCACGATTACCCTTTTCGGCAATACATTTTGGTATACAGCCCGCATAGCCGGCTGTGCAGTTCTTTGGTGGCTGTCCAGTTCGTTGCGTTTGTGCAGAGTCGACTATCTCGTAGCTGGGATCGATCGGGGGTCTTTGATAAACATCATCTCTGTAATGTTTTGCTGAGTCCGAAATAGCACTAGTACCGGCTGTTTTCCAAAATTGCTAACAAAAATAAAAACCAAAAATTCAAATGTTATGTTTTAACAAGTGCGTAGGTTTATTAAAGAAATCATTTCATATTTACAGCGTTCGCGCCAATTAACGCTCCAGCAATCACAGCGGCGAAAAGCAGCCTGTAATAGAACATAGAATGGATAGATAGGTGCTGTTAATCGAAACCATTCATTCTTCTTATCATTTTAAAATATGTACACTTATACGAGTGTATAACAACTACATATACCAGAAGTGTATCTACACGTACTTATATCTGTACGTGTGAGTAAATGAGCAAGTTCCCTGATAAGAGAGTAATACATTTTTAAGAGCGGATTTGAAGTTAAGAGTAATTTATAGATATGTATGTGCTCTTTGCATAAAGTACTCTTTTCGGTGATCGCATATAAAGAGAGGCAGGTTGTCTGTCAATTTCTGTAGACCAAAAACTCTGCAAAAGTCTTTTCAGTCCTTCGTTAATATTTGAGCTTTTAACTATTTAGTTCTATAATTCTAATTTAAAAAAGTTTAGTTTGTTAAGTTAAGTTTGCTTGCAAGACCCATATTTACTTGAACTTAAGATTTGTAGTACTTAATTTACCATTTTCTTAATGTGAAAGAAACTAAATAAAACAAAAAAAAAAAAAGAAAAAAAACAAAATTACAAATTAAATAATTGAAAATATTGTCTAGTTAGATCCGGGCTTCAATCAACTTCTTGATTTTTCTAAAATTATTGAAGTCAGAATTTCTGCACCATTTTCATTTAAAATTAAACTATTCAGCTCTATTTATATAAAGAAGAAAATTAAAACTTTTATAGTTAACTTTACTTTTTCGGATTATACAATATAATATAATCTTTAAGGTTTTTGGTTTAATAAATTGAACAAAAAATTATAGACTTACCGCTTCCAAATGGGTACCATTATACCCAATCACACTATGCTAATAAATGTTTATTGTTTCCTTTTCGAGAAAACGGTTCTTTATAGTTAACCTCCTTAAAGTAGACAAGAAAAAGACATTTGTTTTCTTTAATGGAGTTTTTCTTCTTATTTTTATTTAAATTATAATTTGCTTTTTTAATTTATTTATTTCTTAATATTTTCACTGCACAAAATTTAAATATTTTTATTACTTTTTTTTGCTGTTAACTGTAATTTTATTTTTTACTATTTTAAAATTTGCATTTCGCGAATTAAAAATTTATATTTTAGTTCGGAATGAAAATTATATTAAATTCAACGACGGCAGCGACAGAATTGTACACGTTTTCTTTTATATCTTTTCTTTTTATTTAATTTTTTTTTAGTAAGAAAACCCGATCAGCGATGGGTTTTGTAAAATTTCGTTAATTTCGTATGATGAATGTCGTCAAATAATTAGTTTCCTTTAAATTTTTGCTTTAGAACGTTCCGATGTAACACAACGGATCGTCCGAGAAGTACTGAGACTGGCATACACATACACACAAAATGATTGAGTTTCAGTTACTGCGGCTGCCGTCGCGATATTACCGCACAAGAAGGCACAATTTCCCCAAAACCCAAAAGAAGAGACACTGCCAATCAAGCAGTCCACTTACTCGAGAAGGCAGAATTCAACTAATTATACTATAAGTTCCAGCGAACAATAAGCATCCAGATCATACGAAACCATAAACGAAGTCGAATCACGAAAGCTGAAACCGAAGCGATCGTTTCGTGTGATCACATGTACACTATAAAGTAATGCGTGTGAGGCGATCATTATTATTCACAAGTGTCTGTCTGTATGTGTGTGATGTGTGATTATGTGATGGAACTAGAACTATATGTACATCTAACATAATATTGTATTATGCTTATGTGTAATGAAATAACTAAACTTAGTGAGTGAGTGAGTATGAAACAAGTGACGATAAGTTTGGATGATATGGTCACGTTTACTACGTCGCGTTGCTCTGAGATGTCTCGATTCATTAGCTGGATACGGATACTGTATATGTTTTTTTACTGATAATTCCGACCAGAATCGGGCACATGAGTTCCGTTGCGATTTGAGCTTGTTCTGGTTTTGTGTACAAAATTTATTTATGCTTCAAAAAGACCTACAAGTTTGTACCGTCTTCATTAAAATTCCATGTTAGAAGTCAAGGCGCTTATGATGCTTCGGAAATCTATTTAGCACAGCAGCGAATATTTCGACATTCAGGGACGAAATATTTAACTGATAATAGTCGCGTAAATGAAACTTAAGTCTTTACTTTAAGGTATAGTATAGTTTAAATTTTATATGCGTATATTTTTGAGGTGGGGCCTTGAGATGCAGAGAATATATTAGTTTAAAATTTCGAGCAAAAATTTTGGAGAAAAGTGTATTGATTTTGGAAAAATATAATGATTTATTACAGTTGGTGATCAATATTGAATGTATTGGAGGCTGGGATAATGTTGCTCTAAAAAGTTATTCTAGGTTTTTACGGTGTCCACCGATGAGAATGTATTTGGTTTCTAAAAACATAACTTGAGACTAAGAAATTTGTTCAGCCAATAGAGATGTCCGCCTGGGGGAGATGTCCGCAACTAGAAATTATACGAGTATGTATTTATATATTTTTTATAGCCTTCTATGAGATACTGTTTTGAGCTTAACAAAGACTTCAATCGTCGACACTGCAATTGAGTCTTTTGTCGCAAGGGTTATACAAATGTAGTTCAATAAATTAGGTTAGTTTCTAATTGGAATCTAATTGTTGCACCATTAATATCAAGAAAAGGCACTTATTTGATAATATTTGAACAAAAGTTTGACCCATTTGACATACCAACCATCCGATTTCATAAGAGAACAAATCTTCATTATTTACAAAAAGGTCTAAAACAAACTCTAAAACTAGCGGAAATAAACAGCGAGCAATATCCGTCTTATCAGTTACTCAAACCTTCAACTAATCTTCAGCTTCACTTTGTCGATCATAGAAAAAAGAAAATTATAGAAATATTTCGAAAATAAATCTAATTAAAAACATGAAATAATAATAATCAGCAGCTTGTTTCCGAACTGAACTGAACTTCCGAGCAAATGAATTCGAGTTAAGTATAAGTTCTAATACAAGAGTATGTCGTCGTCGAGACCCAGAAACATAAAATATAGAAACAAACAAATAAAAAGAAAAAAAAAAGCAATTTCCTCAATTCAAGGCAAAATGCTAAATACTGAAAAAATGACATATGCAGAGTCCAATTGAACTAAAGATCCGTACAAGCAATCCTCATTCAAATGTAGTACTAATACTACTACAAAGCTAACATGCAATTGTGTTAGTTCTCCGATGTGTTTGTGTTAGTGTCTGCAATAGCCGAACGATAATGTCGAAACGAAACGAAGCTGGATCGGATTGTTGGGGATAGCCGAGTAAACAACATCATCAACGGCAGCACTACGAAATGTTTTCATTGGCGTCGTGTTTAGTAACACTGCGAACGTTTGTCGATCTCCATGTGGAGAGTGTGCTCGACGATCGTGGATTCTAATTAGCATTTGCACTCCGCTTCAAGACAAAGTGGATGTGCTATCGTTGCCTACACGAAAACTATAAGAAAAGTACGAAAGCGAGTCGTGTTCTTATGTCAATTTGTGAATTTTTCATTGTGAAAATAATTACTAATTAATTTAAAAAATTACAAGAACACAAACGAATTTATAATTGTTTATTCCCAGTTCTTTTTTAATTAAAGTGTGCTAAAAAGCGTTGAAGAACAAGATCAAGATCGAGAGAGTGTGTGTTGTGTACGCATCCTAATCCTGTCGAAGACGACGACGACGACACGACGATAATGAATTTGCCCAGAGACCGACGTGCGAGTCTCTTGGGAAGCCAGGCCCATTGGTGGGCAGTGATTTTTGCATTTTATATTATTGCAGCAGACTATGGAAATTATGTACAAGCAAAGGTAAGTAAAAAGGAATTTTCCCAAATTTTCAAAGAAAGATATTGTATAAAATTTTGAATTGAAAATTGTCAAAGTTCCAAAGAATTAAAATAATGATTCCCTTTAAGCAAGTCTTATAAGAATTTAAAACAAAAACAAAAAAAAAAAAAATAATAATTTTAATCTTTTAAATATAAAAAAAAAAAATAATACATTTATACCAGTTGTCAGAATAACAACAAAAATTAGGTCATAACAACAATACTTGCAGATGTTATGAGCAAAGAAAAGAATCATAAAAAGAAACATGCATTTTTAATCACAAAAGAGCAAAGAATCCACACGCAAGTTTCATTCATCAGAAAGATTTTCCACTTAGTTCTTAGTTACTTGCTACTTACAAATGCATCTTATATTTCCGGAACACTTCACACGCGTTACATTCATTCACTCACTCACTTACTCAGTGCAGACGATGCACAGAGACTCAAAGATTACAGCAATGGTCTCACTTGTAGCACTCTTCCTTTTCTCTGATAAGATCCAAATCCAATATACTTGTACGTACTGTATCACAATGTACAAAAGGAAGAGAAAAAACATAGTGATTACTATGTAAAACTATTGGATCAATTTGTTCATGGAAATGTATTAAACATTTGATCAATATTTACTTTTGAAAACCTGAGCAATCAACTTTATAACGTGACTGACGCCTGTTGCTATGCAACGTTTTTTTCTCGTATAAAAATTTTTTGCTTATAATAAAGAAATCATATTTTTTGACTTATCACTAAAGCACAATTTAAACTAAGTTTTGTTATACAACAAATAGATTTTATGTTTTGAAATAATGTAAAAAAAAAAACCGAGAAAAAGAAATCTACTAACCCCAACACTACTAACGACAACAACAACTGCTTACTTCCTCTTTAAAATTGATAAAGTTTTATGCGCATTTTGTATTTTATAATAATTTTTAGTTAGTCGATTTCGTATGCTTACTTATTGAAAAAAAAAACTAAGAGAACAATATAATAATAAGTATAATATAATAAATTTTAACTTATAATAGTTCAGATTCATTCATTTTTTTTGCTCGACATACTCGTAAATATATACATACTTACTTGGACATGTGTATGAGAACCTTATCATTTATAGACATTTATTAGCATTTGTATGGATCTGAATATTGTATAAAAATAGGTTTTTTCGTTTCGAATACTTGTGTATTATTGCTATGCTATGTTGGCATTGAAGTTCTTGATAATGGCAATTTTTTTTTTACTGATTAGGTGACACTTTAAAGACAAGAAATCATTTTGAAATTCTCCTCATACATATATTGTTATATAATTTAAAAATTCAATTTTATATCAAAGTTCAAAGCCATTTTTCATTTCCAATTTTTTGAAATATGATTTTACCAATGTCATTTTTCAACTTTCGATAAAAATTAATACTCCTTAGACAGAAAAAGAATGATTTTGTTCAATCAATTTATGCAGACAGCCACGTGTTTGATATCATTTCTAGTTTCTTTATTCAAAGATTCATTATCATCATCTTCATCCTCATTATTATTAACTCTCTGTGCCTGTTCATAAGTACGTTTGTAAAATTTCAAACCAGTTGATCTTAGCAGAAAGCGCCGTTTTCAACACCCATGATAGTAGCACAAGCATCGTAGTCAATGATAAATCAGCCTGTAGGTTGAGCCAGTTAGGCTAAAAGGCAGTAAACTTGGTAGGTAATTTGATCGCTATTTCGCACTCGGTTACGTGGTCAATGCCAAGCGTGTTGAGTGTTACTTATTTACTTTCATACTTTGTAACTTTTCTTTTGCTTTTATGCCTTTGTGCCTTCCTCTCTTTTTTCACATCAGTCACAAGCAGAAATCACAAAACATAGTACATTGATTGTCATCATTGTACACATCTTTTGAATTAATACTTACATTCAAAACATATAGAAGACAATAAGAGATTTACACATAGAGCTGAGATTTTTTTGCTATGTTCGGTTTGTCAGCTTATGTGGTCTTTTCTTTCTAGTGGGTCTGGTGTGCTCTCATGTGATTACAAATTTGTAACCGCAAAAAGAAATTGATAAGAAAATGGTAATAAAATAGAAATGGTAGAAACCGGATTGAATGTGTACATCTTCTAATAGTTTGATTTTGTGTAATTTATTCAGATATACATACCATATCATATAATATAATTTTTATTTGTGAAATCAATATTTTTCAACACCTAATTTAATAAACAGTAAAAATGAAATTCATTTTCTGTTGGCTTCATTCATATAATTTTTATTAAAGATACTTAAGATTTAAGAGCGAGTTATACTCATAGCATTTAAGAGAGCATGAGAAGAGAGTCTATGGTAAGCGTACAAGTAAAGAAAGTCAATGAAAGCAACAATAAATGCAACAAGTGTTGCACACTCACTCGCTCAATCAAAGAGTTATGCGAATGTACGTACACTTACACATACATAAATACAATCGAATGAGTCTATGAATGAATTTACAATAATAAATGAACTTCGACGACATCTCAGTTGCCGTTTGCGTTGACGCTGACGCATTCCCATGCTCATTATCAGTTCTTTAAGTGCATCTCTATGCATTTGTCTGTCGATATGTCTGTCTTTGTCTTTATATTGCATATTGTATCTTCAATGCATATACATATGTATGTCTGTACATACAAACATATTGTATAAGGAGGAGATGACTACATCATTTCAAATTAGTTATTCATAAATTTCTATTTCTTCTTGTTCGATGTGTATTTGTGATTGTGTGATTGGGAGTCGTATGTTGGACTCTTTGGCTTACGCCGACAATTAGCAAGCAACATTGCACCCGGAATTTTCAATGGATCAGAACAGAATAGAACACAACACAACAGAACAGAACAGTATAAAATAACATTGTTTACCCTTTAACTCTCCCTTGGTATCTATCTCTTGCTCTGGAACTCTTTACTTTGCCGCCTCTTAAGAATATAATTTTTCGGTATTTTCGCTTTGACGTTCTGCATCATTTCAATTTGAAATTGGTTGAAGTTTCTTCTGTGTATGAAACTTCATTTGTTTGGATTGAAGAGATCTGTTGTTTATATTAACAATTTGTTTTCTTTTTTTTTTTTGCTTTCGTGTTAATCTTCTTGTCCTTTTTGATGGTTTTTTTTTTCGATCAGAACAAAGCTATTATATGCTGTGATTTTTTAAAATTTCATAAAATGTCTTAGTTGATTTCGAGTTCGATTAAACAAAATTTATAGTTTCAATTAAAAGTTGAACACGCGCCATCAATCAAAGTGATGAACAATCATAACCATTACCATAACAAGCATAACTAGCACAACAAATGCATTTGTTTGATGCATTTTCTAAATTGTATTGAAATAAATACATAATTTTTTTTATTTCTTGAAATTTTTAACAAAATATGAGCACATAAAACATGAAGTGATTGACATAAAAAAGAGGAAAAGGAAAATAATAAACATTTTGCACATGTGTGATTGTATTGCATTTTATGGTATACTAAAGATACACGTATGAAACTATGCACATCTGGACTTCTTTTTATTATATGTACAAATGCATGTATGTATTGTTGCTGTTGCTGTTGTTGCGATCTTGCAGCATGACATCATTTCTTTTCATCACTATACAAAAAATTGTATTCAGAAACAGAAGAATGAAAAAAAAATAAAAACGAAAAATTGCAACGGATTCAGTAACATTTACAGATACATAAAGAAGAACAACACCCACACAACATAAACACCACCAACAATAAAGACTCAACAATTAATTGGCATAAAATTTTGCATACACCGACAAATACATAGATACTTCGATAGATTGCAGGAGGGATCCAGAGAAAGGGGCAGAGAGTTCATCATAAACAAACTTTATAATTGTTTAGACAACTTCATGACAGATTATTATGAATTGCTAATTGGAATCTGACACATTGTGACCAGTGACCAGTGTGTCAAGTACACACTAAGTACTATATAGAGTGCACTCCTATCAAACCGTTAGTTAGTTAATCTAAGTAGTGTTAGTCCAGTGTAAGTGTTAATAGGGTTTGTGATAAGTAAAATGATGATGTGTACTGATGATGATGATGATAATTAAATGTTGCTATAATATTGTATTTCTAAATGCCTTTTAGTTTGATTTGTTTCTAAGATTTCATTAGATTTAATAAAACAAACAACAACAAAAATATTTATGCTCGCTCATCTAAGTTCAACTATTATATGTACATACATATATATGTATGTACAATAGTATCTACAACGACGACGAGTACAGAAATGGGAATGGGAATGAGGAGGAGAATACAAAATGCATTTGAAGAATTGAAGTATTTTTAGCACTGACGTTATTTGTACTATGTTTGCTCAGGCATTCACATATGCATAAATGTATTGTAGTTGTATATGTAGTGATAATAACAACAACTATAGCTTTAAATTTAAACAACTCAACAACAACAATAACACGAAAATAAGCTCAGTGGCGCGTCGGATCACTGATAACCTAAATTTCATATGGCATGAATATATGAAATACAAAAAAAAAAAACAAAAGAAAAGGAATTGAAAAACAAAAAGATCTGTGAATAAATCATACAAGTATTGTATATAAGAAATATTATAGTTAAGATGAAAATGATAGGAAGAAGATCATGTGACTGACTTATATAGGTATCTAAGAAATGTCCTTGAATTATAAGAAAATTTAATAGGGTTAGAAGTTGCCTAAATTTCATATGGCATGAATAAAGGAAATAAAAAAGGAATTAGAGATAACAAAAATATATGAATAAACTATTCAGTATAAGAAATGAAATTGGTTGAAAAAGATTGGAAGACGATCGTAGACATGTCCTTAAATATTAAGTAAATTTTAACTTTATTAAGTTGACTAAATTTTGTATGGTATAAAAACATGAAATAAAAATGGCGTATAACTTTTGTTATACGGTATGGCTCCTTATATTTAGGCATTAATTTTTTTGATGCGCCAGGTTGTGAGTCAAAATTTTCAATTTTTCGTCACCGTATTTGTGTGGTTCTTGTCTTTTGCTGTCTGTATATCTTTTGTTGTAAGATTGGTCTTTTATTTGCCATTTTTCTGGCTCCTTTCTAATTTCTACTAAATTTCTTTTTGTTTCTTATTTGATTAATTAATTTAAGTATTTTCTTAACTCATCTAACGTTGTGCATTTTTGTGACGTTCCGAAGAGTTTAGGTTGTTTAATTAGAAGTTACCTAAATATCATACAGTATCAAATTCATGTAAAATAAATAGGAAATGATAAATAGAAATATTCATAGAATAATATATAATATGTATAATACTTATAATAAATGAAATACATGGAGAGGAAATGTCCATGAATAGTAAGACAATTTTAATGTTTGAAAAAACAGAAAGATCTATGAATAAAGAATATACATTTAAAAGTTAAATAGTTAAGTTGAATAACATTAAAAAAATATCATAACATCGGAAAAAGATTATATGACCGACAAATCATACAAATATTCTTGTATATTAGGTAAATTTAATTAGAAAATACTTCATTTTCATATGGCTTCAAATACATGAAATAAAAATGGAATTGAAACTTAGAAAGATTTTTGAATAAATTATATTACATAAGAAATGAAATAGTTAAAGTAAAAATGTTTGAATGAAGATCATACGACCGACTGATCGTAGAAATGTCCTTGAATAATGTAAATAAATTTAATTTGTTTAATAAGAAATTACATAGAACGTAAATTTGCATATGTACTTAAAATGAAGCAAATCTATATAAATAACTCATACAACATGTTGTACTCAGATAAAATTCTACTTAGTATCAACAATGTGAAAACATCTTAAGCTTAATTCATTTGCCTCTGCAAATGGTTTATATTGTATAATTTCCGCATTCAATTTAATGTTCATAATAACCATTCATACAAGTGTATATAAGTGAGTACGAGTATATGAAAATTTATATCTTAGCACATTCACTCCATAGATAAATAAATAATTGAGTCAAATTGAAATGCAGCGCGCCAAACAATTTCAATTTTATTGCAGACTCCATACCAAATGAAAACCAAAGAAAAGCAAATAAATTAAAGTAGTGAGAAAATGATGATGATGATCATGCTGATGATCAGAACTAAAGAAATATTCAAAGAGTGAGAGTAGAGTATCTTAGGGAATATATGTTATTGTAAATTCTTGTGAGGTCCATTCAATTTTCTCAACTGACTAACTGACCGTCAGAGCAAATGAGACTATGTTAAAGATTGCCGTATCAGATACTTATGCTAAATAGTTTAATATGAAAGGACTTTATCGGCATGTCGCATTAAACACGCGAAAATTAAATCAAGACGTAACTTAAGTTCATTGAACAACATTAATGTTATGTAGAGCATGATCTCGATGTTCATGTTGTTTTACGCACAAAGAAGAACATTTATTTCCTGTGTTTGAGTTCAGCTTCTTCATCATCATCATTATCATCATTAACATTATGATCCAAAGCAACATTCCCACTCGAGGCCGATTTTGTGTAACACAGATAACCCCTTTGTCACCCAAAAAAAGAAAAAAATAAAAGAAATAACTTTGGCGGTACAATTCTTGGTAATCAATCTTTTTTCTTTTCAATTCCATTCCATTAATCTCATTCATTCATTCATTAATCCATTCTGATATTTGATTTTATATTTTAAATTTAAAATTTGAATTTTGTTTTAAAAATAAATTAATTTAATGCCAAATTGTGAAAAATCTTAGGTTCTCTTGGGTTCATTTAATTATTTTTGATTTTTGTTTATAAAGAATGAGCCGCTCATTCTTATCAGTATGATTTATTACTCTTCATAAGTGTATGTTCATACATAAGTATATAATATACTTGTATATATACAACATTTAACCACATCCGGCATTGACAGCATCTTTACGGCGTGATTATCAGGCATTGGCAACTTGGCGCATGTCGAAATTTTTCTCTTTCTATAAGTTTTTATATGTTAAGGCCAAATTTTTTTGAAAAGAAATAATTATGAATTTCAAATTAAATTTTAGCTTACAACTTCAAAAAGAAAAGTTTACAAAATGTTGATTTGGCATATTTCAGATGGAAAGAAACCCAACGTGTTTGGACTCCTTCATATGAGTATATTTCAAATAGTATTATATACCCGAGCATTATACAATGTGGTATTTTTAAGTAGTCTTCTGTTCTTTTGTTTCTGAATTTGTAATTTTATCTTTTTATATTGCAAAAAAAAAAAAATATCTCACACAAGAAAATGGAGACACATTCTAAAAGTTATTAGATCTTTATACTACTGGGTACAGACTGGGGCCAATGCCCAGACACGTGCACTCAGTCCACAACAACTGGTAACTATTGATACTCGTTGTTTGTTGAGTCTTTAAAAAATGTTAACAAATGATTTTGGTAATCATTAGAATAATGAGGAATGTGATATTGAGCACAGAGTACTAAGTGTTTATAATAGATTCTTATGTAGAAATTTATCATTTTAGATACAGTAAATCCATGCTATTCGAGAAGGATTATTTTTTTATCAAATCTAATATTTTGCTGATATAAAATATCACAATTTTAATGCAGATTGATAGAGATTCTTGTGGAGAGTTCACACATTTTAGATACAATAAATTGAAGATTCATAAACATTGTTTCAAAAAATTAAAAAGAGAAATCCCATAATAATATAATATTAATTTATTTGACTACCGACAACACTTTTTGATGTGATTTTGTATTCTCAAAAAGATTTTCTTTCTAAGCAATAATGATCCATAATATTTGTTTGTAGCGTTCATTAGGTTTTTTTTTTATTTCTTTAGCTTTATTGATTTAAAAAAGAGATACTTTCTAAGATACTATATAAGTATTGCTTATAATGATAGTATCTATCACACATTCAATTATCATTTAGTGTGTTTTCCCTGTAGTCGATGAATCAAATGACTTGTACTTTTGCTATGTAGAATCTATGTTAATATAAATGCTGATGATCGTGTGGGTGGGTGTGCCAAATTGTGCGCACAGTGATATATCACACGAACAGACTTAGCTACTGCTATATAATCTCTAGTCGCTTCTCATAAAACAAATAAAAAATGCATTTTGTTTGATTTTAAGCAGGAAAACCACTTTGACCTTAAACTATGTGAACATTGCATACTCGCACTAGACCATATATACATAAGTATACTATTGTATATATTATATACTACTTGTGCCTGTGATTGTATCATGCAATCAGACAATTGTGTGCATTATGGCACTTAAATGTGTCAGTGACATAGTTCCATCTATCCATCCATCAATCCATTCGTCACTATACTACAACAATATGTACATATAACTTTCTATCTCATCTACTTAGTACATTCTAACCTATTATGTTGCGCTATATCAAATACTTGGACTATACACTACATTTCTTTTCTGTGGAATGTGCTAAGCACTAATGGTCTCTAAAAGTATCTGGGTAGTGTGTCAAAGTCACAACTTTGTTGTCTGCTTTTATGTCTGCCTGATGTAGCGACATTTGCTGTGTTGGCAAAATTACAATTGCATAAAAAATAAAATAAAATATTGTACATACATAAAATAAAAAAAAAAAATAAAAAGGTATGGCACACAAAATGTTCTTTTGTATTTGACATGATATTCTTTCTTTATTTAATACATACATATACCATACATATATTTTTCCATATTTTTTGTGTTGTTATTTTGCCATTTATTTTTGTAATTCTTATTTTTGCGCCATTTTTGCATTTTATTCTGTGTCTTTTTTGCTCCATTTCGTTTCGTTGTTACAAGTGTCAAGTTCAAGGAAACTGCAGCGCCAACATTTTTTTACTTTTCCTTTGGGACTTTCGAAATGGGCTTGATAAGCAAAATATTTCGAGTATTTGATTGACACAATGTAGAATTGCAATTGACTGTTGTTGCTTTGATTTAATTAAAATGAATAATTTTTCATTGATAAATTCAATAACGAATCAATGAATTCAAAATGGGAACTTTCTTTACCAATATTATTGAGTATAATAGAAGCCTTTGTTTTTGTATAGAAATATGTTAATCTGTCGTCATACTAGAATTACATATTTTTATAGAAGAAGCAATGAACTCACAACCTTAATATACTAAACACTGCAGAATAATAAAATTATCGAATGTCAATAAATGGTAGAATAGAATAGGATACACTGCTCACCCCATAGTGGTGAGTTCACCCAGAGAGAGACCTTACCGATAATCTAGGCTACCATCGGTATCGCTCTTAGGGTTCTTTCACCTACTGTGCCACTTTACCTTATCATGGTCGATAATCAGCCAAGGTATTTCCTCAATCTTCGATAATAATACAAAACATTCGAATAAGGCGACAAGAATACAGTTAAAAATCATACATTTAACTGTGATTTTTCTCTATCATCAGTTGTTTACTTAGTACATTTTTCGTGAAGCACATGTACTTATGAGCATGAATGATTTTTCCCGTATAATATACATAGGAAAAATCGGGGATTCCCAAATTTAATTTATTTTAACAAGTTTCTTATCAAATTTCATCTTTGTATATTTTTGGTTCGTATAAATGTTAATAATGTAGATGCAAATTCACATGATCTTTTTAAGAAATAAATAAAAATAGAAAAATATATCAATATATAACCTTTGGTCCCGAGCAAACCGGGTAATCGTTGTTCAACTGTGCATTTAAATCTTCAATCCTTAGAAAAATCTGGAACAAATTCGAATTTCAATTACATATGAATATGGTAGGAATATCTGATGGGATTCCAAAGTATGCACAAAAAGATTTTTATGTAAATTTAACAATTATTTAAAAATTAAGATTCATTTTTTTGCACAAATTTATTCTATCAATAAACCAATTCTGTAGAAATACATATAAATGCATATACATACTACAAATTTCTTTTTTTAATTTGAATATTTAATTTTTCTTAATTTATGATGATTGGATGAGTAAATGCGTCCGTCGTACACTCATTTGCAATTTATAGTTTTTCTTCAACAACAATTCACCTTTCATTGCACTTTTGTTCACTCATTCTTTCCGGTGTTGTATGCGCATTTTTCTTTTAATACTCACTCATCTTTTTTTTAACCAAAAATTCTTTTTGTTTTTATTTTCTGTTCTGTTCTGTTCTGTTGGTATTCAATTCTCGACTCATTTAACCTGATTTTTTGTGTTTGTTTCTTTTTATGTTGGTTTTATTTTTTATAAAGTTCTTTGTTTATATGATGTGGCCACAAGATGCTGGACCGTGTGCATGTGTTTAGATCTAGAATTTTGTTTAATTTTTTTCTCATGATTTTTCTTCTAACAGCAGATGAATAGATGGATTTAGATTTAAGAAAGAAATTGTTATTTTGTAGACAATCCAAATCCAAAGTTATTTTCTCTTTAATGGAAGAGATGATGATGATGATGATGATATGATGCTACCAACTCCTTTAGAAATATCAATGAAAAGTGTGAAATTGTTTGTAAAAGAAAAATAAATCCATATCATCAGTTTTGTTTATACATAATTGTTCTTTTATATTAATTTTTTTATTTTCTATTTTTAATAATTTGAAAGCCTAAACATTTCTTAAGAAGAATACCAAAAAAAAAAAAAATAAAAAACAAGTATATCAACTATTTTTCCGGCTCATCAGAAAATCAAACTAAAATGAATCGTTTAACATGCGTGCAACATATGTCTCGATTTTGAATTTAAGTTCTATAAGATTGTTTGTATCTTTTACTTTTCTGGTTTTCTTTTTGCAAAATGCTCAAAGTCAATTAAATGAACAAAGCAATAAATTTTTAAAGCAAATTTTGAATTTTTATATCTTTTCTTATGAGCGGAATTATGTCAATTCTATTAATATTGTATGCAAAACTGGAAGAAATGGAAACTTAGACTGAATTAATGGGAGGGTAACTGAACAATTTAAGGAAGTTTGTTTGTTTGTTGTTTAACTTGGTTGGTTTTTTAAGTGCTATACATTTTTTGAAGTCAACCAGTTTTGATAGTTTTTGTTGTAAATGGTAATTTATTTTTAATTCTAAAATGACTGGTCTTTTAATTATCTTGAAATGGGTGGCTTATTAACTTTAGACTATAGTAATGTAATATTCTGAAGTTACTTCTCATGCTTCAAATGAACAGCTTGATAAATAATTCCCAATTACTAAATAATTTCATTGCAAAAAAGTTTTCTTCCCAAAATAGGTGTTGAACTACCATCGGAGAAATATATATTTTTAGATATTTTAAAACAATTTTCCATAGCATGTTAGTAACACCTACTTATTGTGCAAAATTTTCTTTAAGATGAATGATTTCTGGATGATTTTGATGCTTACAATTCCCGGCTAAGTTTTTTTTATATCATTTTCATTGTATAAAAAAAAAACATAATCTCAATTATCGTGACTCTCACACATTCCATAACTATGTTATAGTATATAAAATAGTATCATTTACAATATATGTATTTATGTGTATATAAATATTTATAAAAGATTATCTCATTGCAACGGAAATTGTGCAATTAAAGCAGAAATTTTATATGTTTACATAGTTCTCCAGCTCCAGATGTTCTAGTCCTTATTGTTGTTGTGCATTTATTCGCAAATTTCTATTTCAAAATAAAATTCACTTATTATATGTTTTTCTAAGCCAGCGTTTCTTAAGCATTGCGCAGACCCACTCTTGACTGATTTTTGCACAGACTCCTTCCAAACACTAGATATTTTGTGCTGTTCTTAAAATTTAATTTCTGACTCAATAATCTCATAAACCAATGCGGACCAATGTGGATCTAAGAACTTCATTTTTACAAAAATGTATGTAATGAATAATTTAGTAAAATGTTAAAAGGTTGTAAAGTCAATATCAAAATTGCATCCAATCTTGACAGTTTTTTTTTTTCACAGACTCCCTTCAAACACTAGGTATTTTATGCTGTTCTCAAAATTTAGTTCCCGACTTAATAATCACATGAAGGAGGGCATACCAATGTGAGATCGAAGATCTTCATTTTCTCAACAAAAGTGAATGATTCTTTATATGAAATAAATAATTTAGTAAAATGTTGAAAAGTTGGCAATGTAAAAACTAGTATACCTAAATTCTTGTATTTCCATAGGTTCGTGAGCTTACGAACCGCTGCTCTTAGCATTTTTGAACACAATTTAATGAACCGCAAAGAAAAACATATACAATCCATAATATGAAAGTAATAATGTTGCACTTGTGTTGTTATGATCATTTTGGAATGAGTTTCGATGCCTTCTCAAGTGTGTGGTAATTGCATAAAAACTATTTAAAGATGCTTGGAAGATGGTGGCTAAAAAAAAGAAACAGAAATAAAAAGTATTCAATAGATTTAGTGGCATAGATTTTGATTGTTCGCGTCTGTGGCGCTAATTAATAGTAACTCGCCTTCCAGTTGAATTCGCTGCTTCTTTGGAAATCAATAACAATTGTGACTCGTTGACTACTGTCGGCAATTAGTAATACAACGTCAGCTAAAGCAGACTAGATTTAATTAAATCAATTTTAGTTGATAGATGTATCTCTAGGCCATTCTCATTGGAATTTTATTCAATCGTTTTAGGAGTGCAACAATACCATATGTGATTGTAAGGGTATTAAGGGACGCATTGGTACCATTGGTTTGAAGGGTGTGCCTGGACGTGAAGGCCCTCAAGGTGAACTTGGTCCCTTAGGAAACCCTGGTCGTTATGGTGAGAAAGGTGATGGCGGAGAGTATGGTGAGGCAGGCGAAAAAGGACATCGTGTAAGTAAAAAATATCATTTAAGTCGAAGAAATTGATTGAAATTTATATGCTCATTTCACTTGTAGGGTGATCCCGGTGAGAGTGGCTCACCAGGTTATGCCGGCCAACGTGTAAGTATTCTCTTGCTTTGTTTTGTTTTTTAATAGATTCCATAATATCTGTTCTGTAGGGTATTGCTGGTGAAGATGGCACTCACGGACCACATGGTATAGACGGTTGTGATGGTCGACCCGGTCAACAAGGATCGGCTGGTTACCCCGGTGAACCCGGTCCTCGTGGACCTCCCGGTAAATCAGGACCATCCGGTCCTACTGGTGATGCCGGCGAGGGTGGTATAAATTCAAAGGGAACAAAAGGTAGCCGCGGTGATCTTGGTCCTGCTGGTTATGACGGACAAAAAGGTTTTCCCGGCGCTAAAGGTTATAAAGGTGATTTTGGTTTCCCTGGAATACGGGGTCCTATTGGTGAAGAGGGACCCAAGGGTTTCAAAGGAGACATGGCAATGCCCGAAGATGTTCGTTTGACTGTGCAAGGCATACCTGGTGATAAAGGTGAACCTGGCGATGCAGAGGAGGGTCCTTGGATTCGTGTGCCTACGGTAAAAGGACAGCCAGGTGATCGCGGTCTATATGGTGATATGGGAATCCCAGGCCGTCAAGGTGAAAAAGGTGATATTGGCCGCATGGGGTTGCCTGGTGCTCGTGGTGACTTCGGAGAGCCAGGCGAACGTGGCAAGCCGGGCAAACCTGGAGATCATGGTCCTGTTGGTGATAAAGGTGGGAAAGGTGCACCTGGCTACAACGGTGTTGATGGTTTTGATGGTGAGAAGGGTGCCGTTGGAGAAGACGGTTTTGATGGAATTCCCGGTGTGCAAGGTCCTCCTGGACCACGTGGTATTTACGATCCCAGTTTGGATAAATCGTACCCAGGTGCTGTTGGCCCTCAAGGTGATATTGGTCTTCAAGGACCACCTGGTGTAACTGGTATACCTGGAAAACAAGGTCGAAGAGGACTTCAGGGTCATCCTGGTGCACCCGGAGATGATGGTTTAGCTGGACAACCTGGTCGACGTGGTATTAGCGTAAAAGGTGACGATGGAGACTACGGTTTCATGGGGCTTCCTGGTCCAATGGGAGCACCTGGAAACCCTGGACCTCCAGGTCGCGATGGTGAACGTGGTAATCCTGGGTTAAATTTGTGGGGTCCCAAAGGTTTCGCTGGGCAATCAGGTGTAAATGGTGTTGATGGATATCGGGGCGATCGCGGTGAAGTGGGTTTGCCTGGTGACAAAGGTGAACCTGGCTTAGGTGTAAATATTGTTGGTCCACCAGGTCACTATGGTCCACCAGGTAGACGTGGATTCCCCGGAACTGACGGTAGACCTGGATTCAGAGGATATCCCGGAGATAAAGGTGTGTTGGATATAAGTATTATGCAGATCCAAAACGATTTTCTTATTTTTTTTGTTTCTGATTATTCTGCAAAGGTATACGAGGTGACGATTGTGGCATTTGTCATGCTGGCCCCACTGGTATGAAAGGTATTCAGGGTGATGCTGGATTTCCTGGAATACATGGTCAAAGAGGTTTGGCTGGAATTACTGGACCACGTGGACCCAAAGGCGCTGCTGGAAATCGTGGTTTCCCTGGTTTCAAAGGGCTTCAGGGTATGCCTGGTATTCCAGGTGAGGTTGGTCGCCCTGGTTTACCTGGACGGCAAGGTATCATACAGCGAATTGGAGCGATACACGAAGCACCTAAAGGTGATCTCGGCGATGCTGGTGCCCGTGGTGACCTAGGTGCGCAAGGCGATCGTGGTCGCAATGGTACCAATGGAGCACCGGGACCCAGGGGTGAGACAGGTCCTCGTGGTGATTATGGCGATGCTGGTATCCCTGGTCGTGATGGAGCTCCGGGACGTGCTGGTCGCGATGGTCTTCCTGGAAGGCCAGCACAAACACCTAAGGTTTACTTAACCGGAAGTCCTGGTATAGATGGACGCAAGTAGGTTATGACACTTTGTTAAAAGAATTATTATACCGAATAATTAAATTTCTATAATCTTAAAGAGGTGAAGCTGGTGAAATTGGCAGCAGAGGTGTTAAGGGTGACAAAGGCGAACCGCACCCAGGAGAGATTTACGACAACAGAGGAGACCCTGGCGATGATGGTTTCCCCGGACCTGAAGGCCCACCTGGTCAAAAGGGTGAACGAGGTGAAACTGGTGTGGATGGTGCACCTGGTGATACCGGATTACCTGGACCTGTAATACAAGGACCTCCTGGTGCTAAAGGTTGGCCAGGAGTTATTGGTGATTATGGCCTACATGGAGCTCCTGGTTTACCTGGTCTTAACGGACAACCAGGCTCCGATGGATATCCTGGAGTCAAGGGTCAACGTGGTGATGCTGGTCAATCTATAATCCCTGGTGAAATTGGTGTTGACGGGCGGCCAGGTATCAAGGGTATTATTGGTGACATTGGTTTCATTGGTTTCCATGGTCCCGCTGGTCGTCCTGGACCAAAGGGAGTTAAAGGATTGGGTGGTGATGAAGGTGCCAGAGGAATGCAAGGACTATCCGGAAACAAAGGTCAACGTGGTGACTACATTGTAGGACCTACTGGTCCTGAAGGTGCACCAGGTCGTGCTGGAAGTGTTGCACCTCACGGAATTAAGGGTCAAAAAGGTGAAGTTGGTGCTCCTGGGCCATTTGGTATGACTGGAGCAAAGGGCGCCATTGGTTACAGTGGAAGACGAGGCCCCATTGGTGATCAGGGCTTGTCCGGTTTGCCGGGTCCTCTTGGTGTTCCTGGCTGGGTTGGAATTCCTGGCGAACAAGGTGATCGCGGTGATATTGGAGTTGATGGCCGAAACGGTGACATGGGTCCACGTGGTGAAGTGGGTGTTATCGGTGCCAAAGGTATGCACACTTGATTATAAACACACTTATATGCTAACACACGTCATTCATAGGTCAAACTGGTGATATTGGTCCATTTGGATATCCAGGCTTACCTGGCAGTCCTGGCCGTAAGGGCGAGCAAGGAGACCGTGGTTATCCTGGAAGAGTGGGTCTCAAAGGTGTAGGTGCTTACAGTGGAATAAAGGGTGAATCAGGAGTACAAGGTTTCACTGGGCCGCGTGGCTTTAACGGGTTAGATGGTTTGAAAGGAGAGCGTGGTCCGACTGGTGATTCTCCAGTACCTAGAGATGGTCTACCTGGATATAAGGGTCAACAAGGCGATGCTGGTCGCAATGGATTACATGGTTTACCTGGACTTAAAGGTGCCGTAGGAGACTATGGTTTGGCTGGACTTGCGGGAGAAGATGGTGATATTGGGGACTATGGCATTATTGGATATCCTGGTCGTAACGGCGTACCCGGTATTAAGGGTGCCCGTGGCTCAATTGGTTTGATTGGTGCTTCTGGAGAGCGCGGAGAAGCCGGTGAAGATGGATATGTTGGAATAAATGGTTTAGTAGGTGATCAAGGTGATACTGGGATCCCTGGAGCACCTGGTTTAAAGGGAGAGCAAGGTGATGAAGGGTTGCCTGGTCGCCCTGGTGTTTTGTTACGAGGATATGCACAACGTGGTGATAAGGGTGAGCAAGGTTACCGTGGAGAACAAGGTCCTACCGGTGAGCATGGTCCTGACGGATCACCTGGTTATCCTGGCCGTCAAGGCGAACGTGGTGATCATGGTTTTGCCGGAGCACCTGGCACTGATGGTTATCCAGGAGTTAAGGGAGAACATGGTGACCTTGGTTACAGAGGTGCACCAGGTCCCGTTGCATCGTACGTAGAACGTGGTGAAGAAGGTGAAGCCGGTTACGATGGTTGGCCAGGTCGTCCAGGTCGCCCTGGTTTTAAAGGAGCGCCTGGAGAGCAAGGAGACTATGGCTACAACGGTGCAATTGGTATGACTGGCCCTGTACTAGAAGGTCCACCAGGACCCATTGGTGATAAAGGTTACCCTGGACCACCCGGAAGAAATGGTTTGCATGGTCATCTTGGGCACAAGGGTGAACGCGGTGATTTGGGTCTACAAGGTGAACGTGGTGAACCTGGCTATGCCATTTATGGTCGGCAGGGAGATACTGGTGATGTTGGATACCAAGGTGCACCCGGATTACCGGGTTACAAAGGTGAACCTGGTATGCCGGGTAGACCTGGACGTACTGGTGGCGTAGGCTTACGTGGCTTACGCGGTCAAACTGGTGACGCTGGCTGGAGTGGTATAGACGGTCTTGATGGTTTGGATGGTGAGAAGGGTGAACCTGGTGTTACATTCCCATTCACATATGCTCGTGCTGGGGACCGTGGTGAACCTGGTTTGGATGGGTTCAAAGGTGAAACAGGAGATGCTGGAGAACATGGTTTTAGTGGTGCCGTTGGTTTACGTGGATTCAAGGGTTATCAAGGAGATGCTGGTGAAATCGGTTACATTGGAAACGATGGAGCGCAGGGAGAACGTGGTGAAATTGGTGCAGTGGGTTATACTGGATCTATTGGCTTCAGAGGACCACCTGGACCCCCAGGTGATCCAGCACCACGACCACCCCCACCAAAGAGCCGTGGTTTCATATTTACCAGACACTCTCAAAAAGTGGAAATACCCGAGTGCCCGGCCAATACACAGAAACTTTGGGATGGTTACTCACTTGCAGGTACCATTGGCAGTGCACTTGCCGTAGGCCAAGACCTTGGTCAATCTGGTTCTTGTTTATTGCGTTTTACTACAATGCCATACATGTTCTGCGATGTGAACAACGTATGCAATTATGCTCAGAACAATGACGACAGCATGTGGCTGTCCACCGAAGAACCGATGCCCATGTCCATGACACCCATTGATTCACGCAACCTTTTGAAATACATCTCACGGTAAGTGGTGTCCTGTAATCCTTTACAATTCTCTCTAATTTTAAAGCTTTCCTACAGCTGCGTCGTCTGCGAGACTACAACACGCGTTATTGCGATGCACACGCAAAGTATGTCAATACCCGATTGCCCCAATGGCTGGGAGGAATTATGGACTGGATACAGTTACATCATGGTAAGATGATAATCAAATAGTATGTGTAAAGCATTTGTTCAACTCTAGTTTTTTGTATGCAGACCACAATGGATAACACAGGTGGCATTGGTCAAAATCTTGTATCGCCTGGTTCCTGCCTGGAGCAATTCCGAAGCAACCCTGTCATCGAATGTCATGGCCATGGTCGTTGTAACTATTATGATGCTCTTGCATCTTTCTGGCTTGCAGTTATTGAAGAAGCTGAGCAGTTCATACAGCCACGTCAGCAAACATTGAAGGCTGATCAGACAAGCAAGATTAGCAGGTGTGTATAACTATCTGACCATGAGGTCATTCTCATCCCATTTACAATAATCTTTACAAATATACTTTTGATGTTAATGCAGGTGTACTGTCTGTCGTCGTCGTGCTGATTCCTTCTTGAGGCGCACTAGCACCACATCGTATACTACAGCGACTGAATTCCGTCGTGGACAGGAATTTGTACGTCCTGCACCACAACCACCACAGCCACCGAGAGCAACTCCGCCACCATCGAATTATTACTATAATCGTGGACGCGCCTACAATAACAGACGCCCAAATCCTGTTTACAATCAGAATGGCGGCTCTCAATATCCGCGCATTCGACGCCCGAGAGAGGATACCTACAAACCTTAGATTGTTAGCGAGAAGTAGCAGTTAATAAATAAAGAAACACACACACAAGCACACACTCACACACACACACACAAACACACATGTAGCATAAGTTTAGCATCTTGACGCTAGATGATATCAACTATAACAGATATAACTAAAACGAACCTGAAATCAGTGCCCATGATTCTTGTCCAGCTGTCGGAAAAAGTGGGACGTAGGAATTTTCTTCAAAATAAACTACAATACTATAACAGAATGTAAATGTATGTAAATCTAATCGAAGCCAAACCAAATATGTACATGTATAAATAATTTACTACTTTTAAAAGCCAAAATTTTTTTAATAAAAAACAAAAAAAGATTAATGTTTACAAAAAAAAAAAAAAAAAATCCACTGCCCTAAGTTTTTTAAACAAAAATCAAAGAGATTTTATAAAGATTTTCAAATAAAATAGAGAAAAAACACGTCTGCCGAGAAAGCGGTTTTATTTTTACACAAGGATTTATGATTACACATATTCCATTTGTACTTAAATGGGTGTGACATGATTTTAACATAAGATACTACCTATAAAAAAAAAATATGAAATTCAAAATAAAAGCTTTTTTTTTTAAGTTTTAATAGTTTTCTCTTGTAATAGAGATAATATTGGCGGATATAATGGGATGTTTACTATGAAAAAAATAAGCCTTCTTACCCTTTCCTCACTTAAACTTTTCGATTCTCAATTATGAAAAGATTATCCAGCAAGATGGTGACCCAAAGCATGCTAAACGTAAAAACCAGAGTTGGCTGTGAGAGTCACTATTTCAGTGGGGTCCAAGGCCCAGAATTCAAACTGAGTGAAAATATTTGGTCAGTGGGCATGGAGAAGCTTCTAAAATTAGATAGAGCTTCCACCAGGGCTGCATTTACGGCAAGGCAACATATTGAGGCCTCTAAAAAGTAAAATATCTTACTTAAAGCTAGCTGATCACTCGTCAGCAAAGTAATTAGTACAGTATTTTTTAAAAAATTACAAAAAATAGCACGTACATATGGGCATATCACCGCTCGGAATAATGTCGTAAAAAAATGACATACCTCCGCCGTTCTGCAAACGACACACTAGCTTCGCCGCTTTACAAATGACACTTCTCCGCGCGGAATTATGTCGTTTTCAAACCCACAATATAAATTTATAGGTAAGATTGTAAATCAGTCTTCCGCTTCCTAAAATAAACTTTGGGTTACAGTGTAGCACAAATAGAATAAGACTTCCAGTGACCATCCACTACATTAAAAAAAAATATGTCTAGAATTAAAAATTCATAACCAAAATATTAAAGAAAATAATTTCAATAAAACGTACATACATAATTGAATTTGGATCCTATAATTCAAGTCATGAGTTTTAATAGTCAACGAATTTGGTTCTCTTATTGTTTTATTTATTGACTATACCAAACATATCTTCAAATGATTAGAGTGTGTATCTATTTAAAGTATAAAATTTTTTAAAGGAATGGTTCTTAAATTTATGTAAACAAATTTGATATACAAAGCACAATTTTTGATCCAAAATGCTTATTGAGACCAAAAAGATTGTAGAGGTTTAATTTTTCTTCGTTAAAAATTCTAAAATGTTCCAGGCTTATCGATATGCTAATTATGCCAATATGAACATATTGTAAAGAGTTTTCGACCACGGTTCTATGTGTTCTATATTTTACATAGTGTGCATTACTTAGTTAAGCAAGTATAACAAAGATTAGTATTTCATAGAACAAAGAAGTGTTATATTTACACAATTACCCTGGTGCATACTTAATGAGAATATTCACAAAGATCTCCTTATAATAAGTAGACACTGCATAAGGAACAACGAAAGATTCAATGGCTTCCTTTTTGGGGCTTGATACGTACATAGGGTTAGAACTATACCACATATATTTTTAATCTATAACACTTTAACTTAATTTATTTAATTCTGTATTTTATTTTTTATCTTTTTTATACCTCCTGCTCCACATAAATCTCCGTTTCCTGTTACCTTTTTAATCCATTTTTGAATGCGTACCTGTATTTGCAGGCCCTTGCTGTTAAAACAACAACGAAAGGTTCAATTAGCATACCAACTTGGCCATAAGTGTTTTCGACAACTCTCGAACAACGAGGCTGCTCAAGAGATTGCACCTGTCATAGCTTAGGAATAAGATTATGTTAGTAATAATACTAATATAAGAAACTAAAATCAATGAGTATATCGCACACTTACAACAAAAGGTTTATAACTTAAAATTTTCAATTTATCAGTAAAACCAAAAAACTGTTTTTGTAAAGAGTACTCAACTTATACTCCATTCCTTAAGCTTAAATTCTGACTCAATCTCGGAGACTAGAAAGTCGTATGCACATGGATCTATGATCCACATCTGCACAGTTCAAATGGTTTCGTTCTAATTGGATTTGCATTTTACAATGAATCTTAAAAAGAACTCTATGGCAGTAGGTTGTCTCATCTTTAACATGCAACAAGAACGCACCTTTTTCTATGTCTTATATTTTACTTATGTTCATTTGTAACAAAGATTAGAATTTAGTTTTAAATATTTTTACTTTTATTGCATTCTGAGCATTTTTGCTAATAACAAAATACGTATTCATAAATACACATGTGTCAATATGGAATTATAATTTTATATGAGAGTTAACAAATTGCCTTGCCTACATACATACATACATACATACACACACATATACATACTACATACTTTTTAAATTGGTACTTCGATACTACTAGTTGATTGGGATGACTCAGTTTTTTCTTCTTTGATTAAGCGATTTCAATTTGTTTGTTCGAGATACATGCATCATACTTTAACAATATAAATATAAAAATGTTTTGATTAAATGGTTTTAGAAATAGTAGGATTTATATTGCTTTTGTTAGATTTTTGTTATTCGTTTTGTTTTATCTAAATGACTAATATGACACACACGCACGCACACACACACAGAGTATGTATGCATGTATGTAGATAGTATATGCATTTATATAAAAATGTTTTGAAAATTGTTTCGTTGAAAATTAACAATTAAACTAAAAAATCTTTTTAAATTTATTTTATTTAGTGTATAAAGTCTAAGAGGTCTTTATCGTATGTTGTTGATGTTGTTGTTGTTTTCCTTCCCTTCCCCGTCGCTTTCCCCTAGTTATTGTTTGCTGATAAAAGGCTTTCAAACTCATGCATATACTATTATTATTTTACAAAGTCTGGATTCTCTTGTATTTTTTCGCCAAATTGCAATTGGTTGTCAATTATTTGAAATAGTTCCTGCGGTGCAGGTATGCGACCCGTTTGCAATTTTGACCACACAGGCACATCGTTTAATGTGATTTCAAAAGCACCCGAAGAAATAAGCTGTGTCGAATAAGAATTTTGTTTGTTATCTTATCATCTCTGTGTTTTATAACATAACACTACTAGTATTTCTTACCTGTCCCTCGAGCATATTACCAACAAAGAAAATCATCATGCAAGCGTACAGTTTATTCGTTAACAGGTGGCCCCACCATCCCGGCGTAGGCATACCTAACATGCCAAAGAAATCATATGACGAGACAATGACAACAATAAACAATATCTTAACGGCGAATATAATTTTTGACATATAGAAATTAAAGCCGGGTGGATCGTAATTTGCTCCAGTGACCATTATCTGTGGATATCTCTCACCCAATATGTTGACGTAGTCTTCAAAAGCTTTACGATAACCACATGAGTAACTAAATGTTTGTCAATACATTAGATTAAGTATTTTGCATAAATATTTGCACCGTAATTGCTTGCTTCGCTTACCAATATAAGAAGGTCATTGTTGGTCCGCCAACACTTTGTCCAAATTTTGTTGCTGGTATTTCCTTTTCAGCATCGGCGCCATTGCTTATCAAAATAAATGCGGCAAATATGCACACGCATAGAAGCGTTAAATTTTTAACACTCAGAAATGACATTTTCTATATTTTATTTATTCTTGTAGTCCGTTTTGTTTGCTAAATTGTTTTCCAATGCGAGTGTAAAAAGATGAGTAAATTATTATGAGCTTCGATTAGAAAGACATCGAAATTGTGACAGCTGTCAAGAATCAATAGTACAATTTCGATAAAGTCATTGGTTGCTTTTTTTATCAGAAATGTTGATTGTGCCCGGTAGGGAAATTTGTAACACGTTACCACTGTTGCCAATTAACTCAATTTTTCAAGGGTAAAACCTAGTTTTCAATGTAAAGAACAAAATATTCGTTTACAAACTACCCAAAGATTGCCCGGTGAATTTGCTTGCAATGGATACAAAAAACAAAAAAAACAATGAAGTTACTAATTCCAAATTCTCAACGGAGCGTATGGATGTCTACATCAATGATATACTGAAAGGTGAACTTAGAGAACTTGAGAACTACATAAACAAATACAATGATGAAATCATGGAGTTTGTCCAACTCAAAAATACTGTGCAAACAATGCGTGATAATTTGGCCGATGGATTCAAGACACAAATGAATATTGGGGGCAATATGTTTCTTGAAGCACATGTTAAACATCCGGAAAAGATATTGGTGGACATTGGAGCACATTGCTTTCTTGAGTTAGATTTGGAAGAAGCAATACGCTTTGCGGAGTTGCGCATTAAGGTGCTGACCAAGGAATGTGATGTTGTGCGTGAAGAAAGCATAATTAAAAGAACAGAAATTAAGTTGGCTCTGCTGGCGGTCAATGAAACTGAACGTGTAGCGGATTTGGCTGAAAGAGACTAAAGGCAGCACCAGGCTGCACCTTGCCACAGTAAGAGGGTTGCATTAAATGCGCAAATGGTGATTTGTTTGCTGCACAAGGGGGGAGAATAAAGATAAAAAAAAAAAAAAATAAAATAAATGAATCAATTAAATTAAAGAACACTACTACTTTATATTCTGGTGCACTACAAGCCCTCAACGCATTCGAAATCAAGTCGAAACTTGTTTGGGACTGCTTAACATTTCTAAAACGACTAGCAACAATCTGTTCATCTTATTTGAATACATGGGCACCACATTGGGTATATCTTGAGAACGAATAGGTATGTGAACTCGCTATATAGCGAGGAGCTGCAAACATCCTTATTGAACCAGAAACATTCTGGAGTTCCAAAAAAAAAAAATCAAACAAAATTTGCTTAAAAGTAAATCCCACCATTATTGGATGAAAACAAAAAATATAAGAGTAGCCAAAATGTCCATGTCTTCTATCTTTCGTAAAATAACTCATGACTATCTCGGAAAGTCTAACAAGTCTCAAAGATCAATGCAGATTACGTAATGAAGAAGAGGAAATAGTAGAGCATTTACTATGCCAATGTGTTGCTCTAATTTTGACCAGGCTCCGATATCCTACAGAAGTCGTTGGTTCATCTCGTAAGAATATTGAATGAGCTAACTCAAGAACTAAGGTGGTTCGAGTGCTACGAGGAAGTCGCAAGATATTTCGCTGACATCCACAGTTGGAGGTTGGAGAGCCGTAACAAAACACAACACAATCGTGGATGCATTGTCAAATTCCTATTTCTTCATGACTCGACGACTTCTAGTGATGAAGAGTTCGATGTCACGACAGATATTTCTTTTTCTTTTCTATCACCAGAAGTGGCATATTTTTCACAGCCTCAATGACGTCACGAAATAATAATTATGTATATGTTTTTGATATTAAACGAAACAAAACTAATTAGAATTTTACAACATGAATTTTTATATACTTATGTATGTTATTATGTTTACAGGAAAATATAATAGTAGTCGTAAGATGTAAGATGGCCGAGATTTGTGATTGATATCAGAAAGTACCAAAAAAGTAAACAAACAGGAATGATGATTTTTAAATCTAAAAGTTGAGAATCGAAAATGTCAAATATAATATCAAATATATAGTATGGATATAAAGCGAAGTGGATTTATGGAGTTTTTGCACCCGAGAATTTAAGACGAAAGGCCACTGCTAATTTTAGTTAATCAATGTCATCGTTTCGACATTTCCATTCTTCTTGTATTTGATGTTTAATTGAAAGAGATCAACGAACCGATTTATTGGCTTGTGCCATCATCGCCATCATCTGTGGCACTATTGTCAGAAGGTACCGAGCTCGAGGTTCTTAGGGAGCGACGTTGTTCAGCTGCACGTTGTGTAGTATTTTGAAGGTAATCCAGACGTATTGCAGCCTGTTAGGGTTTAACAATATGAGTTCACATGAAGTGATATATAAATATTTCATACTTACAGCATCATTATTAGCTGCATTGTTTCCACGAATGCCACCGCCAGCTTGACGTACGCTAGTCATTCTATTTTTAAAATACATAAAAACCACAACATGATAAAATAATTATGAAATAGATGATGATGATGATGGTGATTGTTCTCAAAACATACCCGCAACTCTTTAAACGATTTATCTCGTGTGTATGTATTTCAACGAGACGCGACATTTCCCTATTTTCCTCAATGTAATGACGATTATCCTCCATAAGCATTTGTATATGTTCCTCGGTTTTTTGTATCGTTACACGCGTTATTTCATCGGATTGACGTTGATCCTCTTGCCATTTTCGAAAACAATCTAGGATTTTCTCCTTTTGCACATTGATTGTAAGTTGATGTCTGTGAATGCAATGAAATCAAATTTATAATAAAACTGAAGACATTGCACAAAAATTAAGGATTTAACATACTCTAAATCCTTTTGCAATTGGCAGATATCATTTTTAAGTTGGCACAGCTGTAGAGTGTTCTCACTTTCCGCTTGTTGTAGTTTCTGTTTAATATTAGAATGCTCCTGATCGTTTTGCTTAATCGCCTGTTGCATGGTGCAAATTAGTTTGTGCGCCTTGTCCAATTCAGTCCCTGTATGTTTCAACTGGTCACATAAACTACGCTCACGACCTATCAGAACTGCTTCCTTTTCTTTAAGACAAAAAAGTTCGTCACGTAACAGATTGCGCTACAAATAGTAAATAAACGATACGAACAACATAAGATTGCAAAATAATAAACATATATATTTATAAAGGAAAGCAGTGCCCCTGCTATATGTTCATAAATATATAATAAAAATATATAAACTACTAGATGTTGATACTATATATATGCAGACGGAAAAGCAAACCACTGTTAAAACTCTTAAGAATGCAGGAGAGGGAGTTTAATGGTGTGGGGATGCATGTCGGCTGTCTGATATCAGTTAAAAAATTAAAAAACTGGATTTTTACTTAGATATTCTGCAAAATATTATGAAGCATAGAGCGGTTATGACAATGACCCTAAGCAGTACAATGCTCGTATGTTTTCCACCCCACCTCAATGCAAAGACTTGAACTTTAATGCAACTTTGACGGGAGGAGTTTGAGACAAGAATTAGAAAAAGAGAGATTTCAAGACATATGCAGCTAAAGGATATTATGTTTGAGCAACATCAGCAGTGAGCTTACCAACAATTTGGTGACTGAAATCATTAATTCAAATGAAATATCATCTAATAAAATATTGAAAAAAGTACAGTTTGGGAAGCTAAGATTTTATATTTGTCTATATATATGTATCATGAATTCTGTGGACCGATACGAACATACCTATACCAATTACTTATTACCCATTGTAATTTGAATTTTACAAGGATTTTTCACTGTTAAAAATACAATAAGAAACGTTATTTAACACGATTTTCCTAATCTTACTTGCCACATGTCATTAATCGTGTATAAGTCAGGATACTAAATGCCAACCACACAAACTGTTAAATGTCCAGCTGTGTGAATTGAGACAATAAGGTAAGAGGTGGCCAAACGACATGCATTCTGATCGATATAAAGCAGATCTGAGACTTTCCTGCACACCTAAAAAATCAGCCCAAATCAAACGATTCACCACCATGATTAATTTTTAATTGGGTCGGACGTGGATGCCCTAAAATATGCCAATACTTCTAAGCTGGGTATGTCCAAACATTTTGGTTCCCTGGGCCGCATTGGAAGAATCCTTAATGAGTTAGGCCGCAATATATTGGGTGTGATAATTGCTGTGAAAAGTGCGTGCAGAGAAAACATTTGTATGGGGACCCCTTGCCAATTGAATTACACACTCTGTTAAAATTGTAACTGTCTACCTTTACGGTTTATGAGATTGACGGATGGACAGAGGTACAGCATAGGCTTAGTAATAGGGCCCCGCTCTAAACCATTCAATTTTTTAGTTCATGTCTCTAAATTTTATATTTTTCGGTAAATGGCAAACAAGATTATATGTGTTGATATAACAAGCATAAGTTGAATTAGAACCAACCTGCATGCTTTCTACTAAGATTTGCCGAACTCGTCTTCTAGATACATTAAAGGCTGGAACAGAATGGTGAAGCCGAAGCTGAGTCTGAAGCCGGTAAAAAAATCAAATGCAGTTGAAGCTGAGTCTGGAGCTGAAAACAAATCATCTGTCTCTCTCTGCCTGCCTCTCAAATGGCAAGCACAGCATATTGATATTCAACACAAAATCGATAATGGATGAACCTTTTTTTCGAGCTTCAGCTTCAACATCCTGTACCATCCTTAAGACATAAATGAGTCCTTATTTTATTGAAACTCATATAATGCTTTGAACAGAAGGTGCCGAATTACCCATTTTCAGCGTTTGTCAATAATTAAGTGTCTTGCAGTACACTTAATCTCTCAATAATTGGTAAGGTTGTTAAAAAATTCAGGATCCTGTATTCTAAGGAGAGTGGCTGCAATATCCACAATTTACTCATATGTACACTTCATGTCTAAGGAAACCTTGACTATGTTTACTAACTTATAGTAATGATACTTATATGTATACTACTTTCTTCCCTGAGATAAATAGTGATACATAGTATGTATGTATAACAAGGGCACTGCTTACCTCTGTTTTAGATTCTTCAAATTGTTTCTGCATGCAGAGGAAGTTATCATGTAACATTTTAGCGCGGCTATTAGCCGTGTATAACTTTCTATTCACTTCATTGCAACAATTATCTAATTCATCGAATTTCGTGCACAGCTCTTGACGGTTTTGTTTTTCCGAATTGAGCATCGATGTCAATTTATGTAAGCAACGTGCCTGTTCGCCTGATTGTTTGTTTGATTGTTTATGAAAGGTCAAAAGATAGTTATTAGATATTAATTAGTTAATGGAAAGATAAAAAAAAAAAGGAAAAAATTAGAAATAATTTCTACTAACAGTTGTCCTCTTTTAGCTTTGTTATTTCATCCAATTTGGATTTCTCAAAACAGGCAGTTTGTTCAGCTATTTCGCAGTTTAGATGATCAATTTTAGTTTCACGAGCCCTTAGTTCTTCTTGCAGGAACTGTATTTTTGCACAGAGTTTATTACTCTACAAATATATCGAAAAAAAAAAATCACAATAAATGAGAGAGAGAGAGAGAGAGAGAGAGAGAGAGAGAGAGTAATTAGTTTAAAAATTGTTTAAATTAACTAATGTGTATCAAAATTCACACAAACACACACACACATGTTTCTCTAGCTCATGAATTCGCGCATCTGTTGTTTGTTGTGTAGATTCAACAATACTACATTTATCAAGCAAAGCCTGTTGAAGACGCTCATTGTGTTCTGCTAAAGCATACATAGCTGCTTCTAGACCATTTGTTGCTATTGTCACTGCTCTTGATGATGCTGCTGCTGCTGCTTTTGTCTCGTGTTGTTGTTGGTTTGCCTGCTCCCCACCATCGTTATCATAAATATCATAATCTTTGATCTGGCATTGATCCACTCCTGCTGTTAACTCATCCAAATCATGTTTAAGTTCATCAATGATATTCAAACAATTATCACGCGTTGAGGCTATTAGTTGAGTATGATCATGACAGGCGCGTACTTTGGATTCGAACTGCTTCAGATGCGGGCAATTGTTAGCCTGTGATTCAATCATATAGTAGAGTATAGTAAGTATATTCATTCATAATTTGCATGTTACTTGACTAACCATTTTGGAGAAATTCAGTAAGCGAGGGCTGGCGGTATAAGGATTTATATTGTCACACAATAATATTTATTTTGTTGGCGCCAAAAAAAACATATTAAATACTTTCAGTTTATTAAACGACGAGCACAGGAAAAACAAACCACTTCACTTGTTTGATTTTGAATTTAAACTGAATCTTTTTTCATAAATATTCCATTTTTCTTTTCATTTTTTCCAAAGGCCACTATGCCATTAATTTATTGATTTCTATTTCAATTGAAATTTAAATTGTTTTTGGTGTCAAATTTGTTTTTATGGAGCTTAGAATTTCGCGTGTTTTTTCGCTTCATTACTGTTTCATTTTATATCAATAAATTCGCTATTAAAAGTTTGTCACGAAAAATAAAACAAAAGTTTTGGGTTTCAAAGTTTTTGGCACTTGGCCTACACACCTTGTGTGTATCTATGAACGAGTGTAGGTGTATTTGTTGATAGATTGGAACAAAAACAAAAATCAAAGGAAAATAATAAAATTGTTAGTAAGAAATTGTCATGGGTTGCTCGTATTCTTTATAAGTTCATTATAAATAAATTTGGAAAATGCATTCTTCAATAGTAGTAGTACAGAAGAATTTCTAAAACTTTTTCAAAACAAATTGTTGCCTTCTCACAGGTTTACAGGTGTTGTACATTTTTTTCCAGATACCAATACACCAACACCAAGACCTCCAACTTCACTTCATCAACTTTTCCAAATATATTGTACTTTTGTGTAAATACACAAAACAATTTACACTTCTTCAAACTTTGTTGCCTTTTTTCATGCTCCAAGAAACTTTACTAATTGTTGTACATACTATACTTTTGTTGGCGTGTAAAACTTTCTAGAATAATTCCTGTTTTCCATTCTTGTATGTAATCCTAATTAGGTGCCTTCATTGTTGTCGCCTTTGTTAAATATAGTAGACACATTTTTTGGTTTCACCAAGTACTATACATTAAAAAGTTTATCCGTTGAAATGTTTCCGTTTAATGTTTAAATGCTTTCAATCTAACATCTCAGTCGTTTGATTTGTTTCACGCGAATAAACAGCAACGCCGTCACCGCAGCCGACAAATGAATGGATACATATACCATACTAGTATAAGTATATCAGACCTCAATATTCATGTTGTAGGGGTTCCTTGAATGCAGCTCATTCTACAATACCATATTCGTTGTTGTTTTCCTCATCAACATCATCATCATCATCATCATAATATCTTCGATATGTAAGTAAGTTTATAGGTCCTATCTTTGTTTGCGTGTCGATTGTGGGCAAATAAATAACATGAACATTACCATCTAACCAAACTAAAGCTTCAAGCTATACCATCCATACTTCAAGTATTTGTTGTGTTTGTGTGTGGAGAGTCTTTGACTTCCCAGACCCACTTGCATTTCAGCTTTATTTTAACAGATACATACAGAACATAAGTTTTGCAGTTCAAATTGCACTTGCATACAAAATGAATGCGCTGCCATTTGTATATGTCGAACAAATACATATACCAAATACTGCACAATCCAATGGCGGAGCTTATATATCATACATTGGTAAAAATATTTAAGTGGGTAAAGAAAAGTAGATGATCCAACTTCTTAGTTTATTATTATTGTAATAGTTGTTGAATGGAAAAAGCGAGTTACAACTCTTTAGTTTAGGGAGATTGCTGTTATTTGACTGAACTCATATCGAGTAGTTGTGGAATATATTAACATATATATATATATATATATATATATATTGTATATAACATTATTATCTATATTTATTTATTACTTCTTTTATAAATAACTTATTGTTAGTAAGTTTTTGGGTTTTGAAAATTTATCGGCAAATTAAAACCGAAAAAGGAAATTTACACATTTCAACTTATTGTTGTTTCTAAATCTTAAACAATCATAGATAGTAAGTACTATGTAAGTGGTAAATTACTATTGGTGTTGTTGTTGTTGTTGTTTTTATGTTGTTATAAGATCCACGCCTGCGTAGTCTACAAATCCTTGAAGTTGAAGTCATCAAGTGTGTTTGTTATATGTAAGGAAATCTATATCGTACTCTTATGTTCTTTTGATGATGTTGATGTCTTTCTAATCAAATGTTGTTTCGATGAGTTTGTTGTTTTGTGTAGATCAATTTTCTATATACAATATAATAATAAAAACTTAAGAAAAAACCAAGAAAGAAAAGTAGACCGTGTTGTGATTTATACTTATAATAGAAAAGCTTACCTCTTTTTTCAAATCTTCAAATGATTCTCTGCTCACACTTTTGTGATACAACTCAAGATAAGCATCACAAAACGGATTTGAATCATCTCCATTATAAATAGAATCGTAAGCAAAATCCACTCCATTCTATAAATAATTATAAATAAATATATATACATATATTTGTATTAAATGTATCTAGAGGAATTGTAAATGAAACTTACCAGTTTAGAAATGACTTCAGCAATTTCTTTAAGGATTTTGTCATTTCTATCAAACATTTGAATGTTTGAGTCGTGCTCATTCTGAAGTCCTATAAAATTATATTCTCCTATTAGTCTACCCCATAATAAAATATGTATTCACAACTTACCTCTCATTTGCATTTCGAGTTCTTGGCATCTCATATCTGCACACCTATTTGACTCACTCAAACAACTCAAACGTTTTTTCAAATGATTCAACACTCTGCTGTCCTGATCCAAATCCTCATCGGAGCATTCACTCTGTTGCGGATAGTCATCCAAAGCTAAAAGATTATCGCGTAAGAAGTTCAATTTCGATACTGCTGCATCTCGCTCATTTAACTGTAAAAAAATTAAAAGACATCTTAATATGAAAATATTTTGATCGAATTTATATTGTTAGGGCTGGTAAACACTCTGCGTTGCATATATGAAAAGAGTTAAGAGGCGATTTTGCAACGGAGAACTATACAGAAGATTATATTAAAATATTTTAATATTCTTAGGTTAAGAATTATATGGTATAATATTCTTATTTCGACCAATGCCCACTTTGAGCTTTAGTAAAATTGTAGTGCCCCCCATAATTTACTAGTAGTAGTACTTCTTTTTATTAATTTTTCGTAACATATACATAGGTACAGATTAAAATTAACTTAATTTATATATTTTTGGAAAAAAAAAAAAGAACGAGGAGTGTTTTTTCAGCATGGGTGTTAGCCGTTAGCTGAATTCCGATATTAAAAAGTTTCAATAATTTAATTTTGTAGATATATAGCTTGCTAGAGTCTTCCAACTGATTTCATGGTCACCGTTTAATATGTTTACCAGCTCATTTTGCTCAATTTTTCTTAAAATGTGATACCCTAAATTCATCTAAAACAGGGCATTTTGCTACTTTTTCCAGCATTGTACTCCAAGAAGCCGCTTTTAATGCCTCGATGAGCTGATTGCAACGATTACACCAGTATTCTTCTATCCCAGCATTCCATTGAAAACTTATATTGTGTTCTGCTCCCAGCTGATTAAATTTATTTGCCCACACAACGTTTCTTCTTAGAATAGCTTTGGACAACTTATGAGGCAATCTATCTGCGTTATATGACAGTAAAGTCTTTGTGATGTATTGCATATGCAGATCTAATGTATAGAAGTGACTGCCTTCAGTACCAGTTTCCAATGACAATGCATCGTTCGGGATTGTGCCCGGTAGCCTCAGCACTCTTTTCCCCTATAATTTACTATATAATGTGTGCTGTTTGTCAGTAGGTCTTGACTACACGTCAACAAACTATGAATCAGTGCGTGATGCCGCATGCTAAACGCTCACTTTGCTGACGCCATCGTTCAGCGGCTCCGTCGCGTTCCAGTGTGCGGAGAATACTTATAATGGCAAACATTGCGGTCTTTACTGCTTGCCACTTCTCTGGAGATTGGCACGTGTTGCATCAGCTTTCCGATTGTTGGTGGTTCTCTTAAACACTCTTCTATCTGCGCTCTCTCCACGGTAAATCGGGAGCAACAGAAAAGAACTTGCTGGGCATCTTCGGCAATACCAACGCAGACAGGACAGAAGGGATCCCTACGTCACATAGAAATCTACTTCACCGTGGTTCCGTGTTATCCACACATCCAGTCTGAGAATCAGGGAGAAAGTTGGGGCGCGATTCGGTACCTTTGTTTTCCAGAAACTCTATAACGGAGTCAAAAAGATTGTAAAATCGAGTCATACATAAATCCTCATCATTTGCAACGCAAAACTATATAAATGATCTGTCATTTAGTGAGCATTTTGTGAGTGACTTTATTAACTATTGCAATAACGTGTTGAAACGTTCACTCAGATTTCTCGCAACCAAATGCTGGTAATAAATGACGCAATATACTGCAAGTACGTTTGGAACTTTATTTTTTTAGTACGCTTTGAAGCCTTTGTAACGTCCAGTTATAGCCGGAACATGGTGTACGTGTATTATTTAATTTAAGTTTTTAATATGTACTGTGAACTCACTACGGTCTACGGTTTATCTGCCATTGCCCCTCCAGAAGCCTCCAGCGCCCACAAGGAATCTTTATCTCCCATTTTGAAAACCTATGCTTTAAATGAATATTTTTATATACTGAGTTTATGTGAAGAACAATATGTGCGAAACATAGAACAAATGGATTATTGTTTCTTAATCAGTTCCCATATATAAGCTGTCGCATGAGATATGTTGTGTAGGGTTTGTCCGATTTGTCGCATGGGTCTGTAGGCAGGTGGTAGGGATTTTATTTCGGTGGAATTATGATGAGGGTTTTTTTGTTTTTTGTTTACTGGTGTGGTGATTTTGCGAAGATACAATAAATGATGAATTGACCACCCCTGTCCCCACAGAGTGGTTAAGAACTTTGCCCTGGGCCGTTGCTACCGCAGCAAAACTCTGTTTTGACCTAGGGTCCGGCACAACGGTACAAATCCCGCGGTCTGGCCCGCCCGGCTACAGTGTACAGAGCTTGTTTATATTGTACAATGGGAATATTGTTCTATACCATACATACCAACACACTTATTTTGTTTTTGATAAATTCGCGATTTTCTTTAAAATAGATGTTAGTTTTGTGTTCACACGTTTTACAGAATTCAAATTCAATACACCTCTGGAGTTCAGGATCCATCTCAACCAATTATTAATCTTTGAGTATAGACAAATAGAGTGGGAGAGAGAGAGAGAGAGAGAGAGAGAGAGAGAGAGAGAGAGAGAGAGAAGAAAGCAAGAGTGATGAGCCAACCATAACAATAATAATCTGAAACTATAACAGTATTTCAGTTGCCTGAGCTTACCTCCTGCTTCTGACAACAACAGAATTCACAGCCAGATTTTTGACGATTTGTGACTTCTTCCTCCAACTATGGTACGTGTATGTTAAAATATGTATAAAAATATATTATAAATATAAATTTAATATTTTCAGGAGCTGTGTATTTTTAGTATAACTTGATTTGACTACATAAGTATAAATCTATATTAAACTGAAATAAATTTCAATCTTGACGTAGACATTATTTGAATTCTCAAAATAATAACCGATCTGGAAAAAATTTAATGGTGACTAAGTTACAAACCTTTTCTCGCAGACAGGCTATGGTTTCGTCCTTAAGTATAATCTTTTGATGTGCCGTTTGGATTTCCTTTTCAAGACACATGGTTTGTGAGCGTAGTGAACAGATGTCATCATATTTTTCAGCGATTTCAGCGGCAAGCGCTTTAACATGCTTAAAAATGAAGAAACAGAAAGAAAGATAAGAACTAATTACTACATATAGTATACGTGTATGAAATAATATTTTTTATCAGACAAGAATATATGGTATATTCAATATTTTCCTAGAATATGCAAGCAACACTGCGTAGGTGCATAAGATAAGATTGAGACAAACATATTCAATATATGTAATTACTTAATATGTGTATATAAACAATTTATTAAAAAAATAAAAATTACATACAAATATTGTATAACAATTAATACTGAACACATTTAAAAAAGATAAAATATTTGATCCAATATCTTCATATCAAATTCATAATAAAATAGAACAAAATTTTTTTTTTTCTGCACCTACGCAGTGTTGAAGGATATTACTATGGTAGTATATCGATCCTAGAATCTTTCTCGTTTTGGTTTACACAATATTGATTTCTTCACCTGGTCTGTATCATTTTCAATGTGACTAACTGGACACTGATTGCTAGGTATGCCAAGAACGTAATGAAGATCAGTTGTCTCAAAATGAACATCTTTGAAATTCCATCCGTTTCTATTATTACTATTATAAGCGGTTTGTATTATCCTAATCAATGTGCACATATCATTCCGTAATTTACGATTCTCATCTTGTGTATCCTGTCTTTCATTGTTAACACTCATCATACAGTCTCGTATGCGTTGATTGGTTTCCTTCTCCATGGCATTGATATTTTCCAGAATGGTAGCATTAATGTGCAAAAGTAGCTCAACCCATTCTTGATAGGTGACCAAACGTAGCTATTACATAATAATTATATGAAAATAAAATTAAAACGGGACTATGAGCATAGATTAGTGGGATTTATTACTTACATTTATATCTGGATTAGGGAGTTTATCGACATCTTCCAAACGTTTAAGAAATATATCATTTAGTTTGCAATTCAGTTGTGCTGCATCGCCTCCACTTGTAAGCATTTCATTTTTGTACTTTTCTAGTTGGGCACGATAATGAGATGTTGCTATAGCATCCGTTGAAATGACACACTGTTTCGATGGTGCTGGTGGTGTTGGTGGTCTTGGTGTTGGAGGTCTTGGTGCAACTACGCTGGCATCCTGTTGTGTACGCGGTGTACATCCCAGTATTGGAAATTTTATGGAGGGTATCCAGCGGCTGCTGTGCACTTTAGTTTCTTCTGTAACTGTTTGACATGTCTCGACACATTCGGCGCTATCATCAAGAGGACATGTACATTTCTTATCTTGTTCCTTTGGATGAGGACATGGCTGCTGCTGTTGTTGTTGTTGTTGTTGCATCTGTGGCTTTCTCGAGTGCATGGCTCGCTCTTCGCCGCCATCGCCATTAAGGCCCATTGTAGAGCGCGAAAGGCAAAATTTGCGTGATCTTGATGGACTCGTATCTCTATTCATTCTAAAGTGTGTATGTATGTCCGTTTACCAGATTGGTCTTTGTTTTCAATCGACACTTGTAGTTTTATTTAGAAAAATATAGAGAAATTTAAGGCGAGCTTTAGCGTACTGAAAGCGTTTACAAATCTGTTTCAGATCACTACTATTTTATCTTATAGAAGACATAAAAGTGAATGGAAAAATGATTGAAATGATTTTTTTTCAAGTTTTTTTTATAATTTTTTTTTTGACAGAACAAAGTTGCGTAAGGTCATTTAACGTTCTCATTCGCATGCACAAACACAAATAAAAACAAACAGAACAAAAATGCAGTTGTATTTTTATATTTAATTTTATTTTATTTTTTTTTTTTTTTTAATAAATATGAGTAATGTACATAATTTTAAGTTCGATTCGCTTTAGTTATTTTTGTTAATAAAGTCGCCGCCGCCAACGTCGCTAATGACGACGATGATGCTGATGATGATGCTGATGTTTTCCAATTCAATTCTCGAAACCGACACCGAATAACGAGCGAACCTACAATCTTTTCTTCGCACCGACAACTTCTCTGACGTAGGGGGCCTCGATCAACTATTATTATTTTTCTTGTTGTTGCTGTTGTTGTTATTGTTATAGTGGTTGTTGCCTTTGCTTTTGTATTTTGTTTGGTTTTTATTGTTGTTCTTTTTTGTTTTTGTTTTTCTTTCTTTTTTTAATTTTGTTTATTTAATATTTGTTATTTATTTTTCATTGATGGCCTTTTGTTTTTGTTGTTTTTGGTTTTTTTTATTTATATTATACTTAAGTATTTAATTTTATTTTTGTCGTCGAACTCCCGTCGAAATTTATTCGTTTTCTCGTTTCGTTCACAGCGATTCGGCAACTGATTTTAAAAACCCAAATCAATCGAATATGCTTCCGAACAGAACATTAAGCTCACAGAGACACAAGCGTCGTCCAAGCTCTCCCAGTGTCAACAAATGCGTGCACGCTTCTGTAAATGCGAATGCGAACGCGAATGCTACTTATAAGCCAAAACAACACGAGTATCATACCTTACATTTACCAACATTTGAGCTCAGCCAAGTGAGTAGCAATAAGAGCATTCATTATTATTATCAACTGTCTTTGCTGTAGATTGGATAAGATTTTCAATATAATGTTTGTTTAAGATTTCTCTTTTTATTATTATTTTATGTGTATCTATTGTAGATAATGAATGAATAAACTTGAATTTTTATATTAAAAATACAATAAGATCTTCTTCATAGTCTGATAACGAATGGTGTCTATATGTTTTGTTTTATTATAAGGAAATTGAAATATGCAAATGGTTCCAGAGAATCTTACAATGACATTAATCGATTTTTCAGTTTATAGAAAAAGAATGCAGGATTCCTTTCCAAATATTTCGTGATTGCCATTCTATTTAAGACCAAAACTCAATCTGTCTTTGTAACCCTTACCGCCTGCTTGATTAATCAATAATGGGACATGAATTGTGAAAGAATTGTCCATTGTGTTTGATTTAAAGTACTATCCATCTCTTCCCTGTCTTTCATGCAGCATATGGATTCCGCGTTAGTAAAATTCCAATCCAAGTTTTGGTTTCTTCGTAAGAAGTGAAGTTCTGCTGCCCTAGACCATGAATTAAAGTTCCGAAGAAGTGGTAATCGGAAGAAGTAATGTCTAGTGAATACGGCGAGTGGGGTAGGACATCCCATTGAAGCCTCTCCAAAATTTCTTAGACGATTTTTGCAACATGTTTTTTTTAGATCTTCAAAGATACTAATAGACCGACCTATTAGAATGCACGTTTCACCGAACAAACAGTCCCATGTGGTGCCTACGTACTAAAACCACCACCGAACTACACTGGCTCTTTTTTCAACAGTGGCGGGATCAACAATTGAGGTAATACTTCGCCAGGGAAAGCAGGTTAGACCACACTTGTATTTGGTAATTCATCTCTGCGGACCTGTTGCATCATTATGACGATAGTGCTGTAAGCAATGTTTCAGGCATTTTCGTCTCTTGGCATGTACTTAACAACGCCATTTAGTATAAGGACCTCATCCATTTCTTACGTTATTGTTGTTTGTTGCACGAACCGGGTGCATTCCATGAGAACAACATGCAACATGTGGTCGAGCGATGTCGTGCTCAAAGATCACTTTGTCATGTCCTTTGGCATATTGGGGTCTTTTGAGCTTCAATGCTCGATGTAGATCACTCCTATCTGAACCCTAAAGATGCACAGCATTAGCTTTTTGCCATGGATATTCGGTTAGGCCTTTGAAGTTGCATATCCAAGTTTAACGCATGATTTTCTGTGATTTGTGTTGTCGTAGTGGATCCAGTCACGAGTCATTTATTGCCTAAAACCCACCGATTTTTTGCCTTTGGATCTGTAATTAGCACGTGGAAAATCAGCTTCTGACTTGACTCTATACGGAACCGAATTTCCTTATTTGTGCACCATATCCATGTCCATGAGACGGTTTGAAATCATTTGTTGAGTAACTCCCAAGGAATCAGCGAGTTCCTTTTGAGGTTAGCGTCTTCAAATGTAACTGGCTTCCCTTTGCGTTGGTGTCAAAAACGCCGGAACCAGTACTAACATGTTTTTATGCATAGATCGTGTTCTCCATATGTTTTACACAGCAATCGATGTTCATCATATGCAGATTTCTTGAAAACTCGCACGAAATAATTTATGTAATGTTGATACAAAAACTCTAATACTTCAAAGCTATGGTGTCCAATCTTATTTTTAACCATGATTCTTTTGTCAAACGGAAACTTAAAACTTTATCGATTGTATTTAAATGATTATTTTTCTATGACGTAGATGGAAAGTATGTGATGGGATTTCCAGAAGTTATTTTAAGAAAGTACAATATGTATATACATAATCAATATTTGTTCTCTTACTTATTATGTTATACACTTAAGTTTTCATCTCCAGCCTTAATTAGTTAATTAAATAAAGATGTTGAATATAAGTTTATACATATGGTAAATTTTTTTATTATTATTAAGAGGATCATAAATAAGAATGCATGAATCAAACGAAAACTATATACATTTTGTTTATTTTTTTCTTATGAAATTTAACATCATCTTTTTTTAAAGTTGTTCATCATTCTTCTTCTATTTTTCTTGTCTTGTTCATATAGTTTTTTTTATTTTGTTTGTTTGTTTTCTTTTTTCAAATAAATTTTGTAGTTTTTAATAAAAAAAATTGATAAACTATTAAATACAATCTCAATCAATTGAGTGATTAAACATTAAACAAATTAAAAAAAAGTTTACCAAATATTCAATCAATACTATTTTTGTTTTTGTTTTTATAATAATTTATGTTTTGTTTTGCTTTTAATAAATGTTATATATATTTATTTTAAAACATTTTAAATTGGGAGGAATTTGTTGGTTGGTTTGTTTGACATAACTTTTCTTTGTTTTGTTTCTTTTTTTTTAAATTTCTTTTTTTATACAAAATAAGCACTAAATATTGTTATCTGTTTTATTTTAAAAATATATGGTTTTTTTTATATTTAAGTTTAACATTTAATTTTTAAAAAGTATCTGATTTTTTTTTTTATTTATTTATAATTTTTTTTAAATTGTTATTGTGTTTAATTATTTTTTATAAAAAACCTATAAAAGTAACAACAATTGATGCGTTGCTCTTTTCCTATTTTTTATATATTCTGTATTTAAACATTTTTGTGTTGTTTTTGGGTGTGTGTTGGTTTGCAAAGCCATTTTATTCAAAGTATCTGTTAAGTGAACAAGAGAAACACAAATATCAAATAGAAACAGAAGCATAGAAAACTCACATTTGTTTTTCTTTCTTTTCTTTTTTTTTGTTTTGATTTTTCGTTTGTTTTATTGTATTTCGTACATTATTTATAATTTTAGATTTTAGCTTTGTTATATTATTTATGTTTTGTATTATTTAATTGTTTAATATTAGGTTTTTTTATGATTTTTCAATTTAAAAATTGTTGTTTTTTGATTTTGAAAATTTTGTTTGATTTCTTCCAATTCTTCTAACAATTAACAATAGTGAAAAAAAATAACATTCAAAATTTTATAAAAATTAACAAAAGGAATTTTTACCAAAAAATCAATTTATTATTTATTATTTTCTTAGACTGCGACAACTGTGTGAGTGTATGTGTGTATGTTAGAGACATGTTTTGATTGTTTGGAAGAATGTTACTTGAAATTTGTATTCATATATTATGGAAAAGATCGAAATTTTTTGTTGGTTTATCTACTGTAGGTTTTGATTTCTTGCTTGTTGTATGTTCAATTGTGTGTATCCAATTTAAATTTTGAAGTTCCAAATCTATTTTACATTTTTTGTTTCTATCTATCAAAAATTTATAAATTTTTAAACATATATTAAAGCGTGCGCGGGTTGGGTTTGTTGATATCTTTAAATGTTACATGAGTTATTATAAGTGTATTTTGTTTATGTGTTGCTGTTTTTATAAAAATAATCCTGTTTTGTATGTTTGTAGAAACCAAGAAGAAACGATGCAGGGTTGGCAGGGACATATAGAGACAGTGAGGAGTATGTTTATCTCATTCTTATACTGCTGACGAATTCAATTCATTGGCTGTTTGGGTTGGGTCTGGTTTGCGTAGTTTATATGACGGTTCCATAATTAAATGTTATTATTTTGAAATCTTGGTGTTGTAGCACATGTTGCATGGATGAAGAATATCTGAGTCACAACACCGTTAAGATGAATGATTTTACGAAAAAAAAAAATGTTATTTAAGCCAAATAGATATAGACTTTACGATCCTCTGGTGTTCGTGCTAAATATTCACGTTCAATAAGGCTTTCTATACGTTTCTTAATGAAGACAGGCGAAGGTAAGAATCTGGATTTAAGCATTGAAGTCACATCCGAAACCAGCAAATTGTGCTAAAATTGAAGAGAAAATATTTGTAATTAACATCTTTACATTTAAGTTTAAAAATAAATATTTATTATATATACCGCCATTCGCTTCCTTGACTTCATAATTCGTACAATGGCTGCTTCAATCTCATGCTTACGATCCTCATCGACTTTGCCTCGTGTTTCCTTACGTTCAGGTTCGGATTCACCCTTAGCAGCAACAGTTTGGATTTTAACTCTGAAAAAGAATGTGTATGTTTAAACCAGTTTTTCTCTCCATTATTCAGCAGTATATTTATTTACCTATGAAATTTGGAAACGAATGCATCGTTAACATAGAACTCATCAGTTGGATCGATATCTTTTGTTTTCGTCTTAGAGTTACGCACAAGTAACCGCTGCGCCGGCTTTCCCATTGAAAGAGATTGTAATGCCCGCACCAATTCCCTTTCGGGTATATCTGTCTCTTGTTGGATGTCTTCATAAGTCTGTTGATCACGATTATTATACAACAATAAAACACACATCTAAAGAGGGAAATATGAAATATATTAGTTTTGTCATTTATTGAGATCTTAGAGTTCTATCTTACTTGATAGGTTGACACTTGTAGTATGTGTTTTCGCGTATTTGTAGGGATGGTACACCCATTGGAACTTGAACTGGGGCCATCCTTGTCTTTATCGCTTTCGACCGTTTTACGACCATAGAAGACGGCATTAATATAGGCAGTGCCTATATAATGTTCAATATAAGTCAAATATTATTTTAAATTAAATCAGTCGAATTTCTCTATAACGAAAGAACTTATATACAACGAAGATTGGATGGATTTCACGTGCACAGCTCCTTTCTTCTAATTACTAGTGTATTTTGATTTCCCTATAACGAATTCCCATATACCAACAAAAATTTTACAGCTTAAAATTAAAACCTCATGAACTGTGCTTTCGCAGATTCCCAACAAACGACAATAAAACATAATTAGGGGATACCCAACAAATGACAATAAAACATAATTGGGGGATTCCCAAAAAAAATGGCAGAAATTAAAGTAATTTGATACTACTTTTTTAAGATGAAGGGTAAAGAGTAACGCCCTCAAAGTTCAGTAAAAGCTCTCATAACAGACCGCTTTAATAACCTGATAAATTTCATAGATGAAAGCTTGAAATATTTAATAATCGGGACATCTTCAATAAGCGAACAAATAACCTTTTACTCTATAAAAAAAATTATGCTTAATGTTGACGGAGAAAAAAAATTGAATAACATAATTCAAAACAAAACCAGAAAAAAGGTTATCTTTGGCTATGTCTAAGATATAATACTCTTCACGCTCCTCCGGGTTGCATCCAACCTAATGGCGACAAATGCCAGATATCGGATATCCTTTCTTAGCATCACTATATTCTCTCTGAACAAAGAACACAGTTTGAGTATCAAAAGTGAGCAGAGTTTGAGGGGAACAATACAATTTTGTATGTGCATACTTTTTTTAAATTTGGGTTTGTATGGAAGGTACCCATCCTGATCACCCTAGAAGCTTGAAATATACATGGTTGATGAATATGGATCAGCAACTTATAGTGTCCTAATTTCAGTTCGATAAGTCAAAAAACTAAAATTTTTTGTAATAAGAACTAGTTGCATAGATACAGACGAACATGATTAAATCAACTCGTCTCATTAAGATATATACTTTATGTGGTCTGTGATGTCTCCTACTGAGTGTTACAAACTTCATGAGAAACCTATAATACTATTCACTCCCGTGAAGAATATCATTATAGATTACATATTTTAAATAAAAACGATATCAACATTTATCATTTCTATAACAGAATTATGTTTGCGATACTGTGCGCATTCGTTATAGAAAAGTAGTTCGACTTTAGTAGTACCATAGGAGTTTATGAAGTGTCTGTACTTACCCATTTGTGGCTGCAATGTTAATTGTCTGCCAGAGTGTTTGTCTAAATAGAATTTCTTGAAAACTTCGAATGCTTCACGCGGCGCTGCTGGTATATTGCAATTAGGCGTTGCAGTCTTTGAAAATTAATTTGAAAAAATATCATATATTAATAGAGAGTATAATAAAGTTAAACTAACAGTGGAAAGGTTGTGTACCTGTGTTGGCCAAAAGCCAGTGGTAAGTATGCGTACAGTCAATTCAACGCCAGATAGCGATAGATTACGTGTATTTACAAATCCCTTGAATTCTTCCATAATTGTATTTGACACAGACATATCCTTGAACATACCCTCCAGCTTTGAGGTGAATTGACAGCCACATTCAGTCTACAATTGTCAAAATGTTAAGTTGAGTTCATAATTTTGATTGATTGATTGATTTTGCCTACCTTTAGTTTAGATATCATATTTTTTTCGAAATCATCTGAGACTGATTTATTTAATAATAATCGCTTAGCCAAATGAGTTTTATAATAACGCTCAAAGACATCTTTCTCCAGCAGAAAACGAAAGAGCACCATTGTTTTATCTAATATCGTCTCGATCTCCTGTTCACTCATCTATATATATAAAAATAAAACAATATTAGGATAAGTAAAATTGAATATATGTACATTTTAGATTTTTTGACTTACCCCCTTTCCGCCCTTCTTCAGTTTATCATCAATAAATAACGATAAGTATTCCGGTGATTTGTTATTTAAATTAAGAAAATGCTCAAAATCTGATGATATCACATTCTTAAAGATGCGATCATTATTAAATGAATGATGTAAAAATTGATCAAAACGATCCTTTAGATCCAATAAATTCTGCACAAACGTAATTGGATTTGTACTGCCGTTTTCTTCCTCTTTGACCAACATACGCCCTTGTTCACGCAAATATGCAGACATTGTGTCGGCAATCACCTTCAGACCTTCTTCCTTGAGTCTTGAGAATAACTTATATGTACACGCCAAGTCTTCGGTTTTGGAATTCTTAATCATGTACACTACACCAGAATTTTCCATTTCGACAATTGTACGCATGTGTTTTTTAATTAGTTCCTCCTCAACGACACGTACAATACGTGGTTCTGTGTCCTTATCAAGGTACAGCGCTGCACGAGCCGACTCTTCCGTTATCCGTGCTTCGACTTTCTTTATATAAACCCCGGCATTATTTTCGGCTAGAAATTTTTGCGATTCAAATTTATAAAAGGCAGCGGATTGTGCAAGGAACGGCTTTTCAAAGTCATCCTCGTAGACGCAACGTGTATTTATACCAAGCGACATGAGCATTTGGCAGGCATTCTTGATAGCCAAATGATTAATGGCTTCACCACTGCGTTCATCCATTACCATGCCCAGTAAGCGTTCGCGTAGTGCCTTTTGTATTTCTGAGTAGCGCACAATCTGAAATTATAATATATAGCAATTAAAATAGGCATCATCTTTGAATGCATATGATAATTACCTGATCTCGGAATAGTATGAGACCCAAATTATAGACATTATCCACTTCGCGCTGTTGTACATAAACGCGATCCATATACATGAGAATATCACGGATCATGACCATCGACGTCTGATGATCATTCCAAGCTTGATTTAAACGTGGCAAAAAGTTATTGTGCAGACTTTCCAGAACATCTTGTCGCACTTTATGCTCCAGATGATCGGAAACGACTTCACGCAAACCATGATAAAGACGATTACCATGCTTGTGTAGCACCATATTGTAAGCATTGCGATAGAGCTGCTCAAACGATAGGCCAGAATTGTTCTTCTTCTGTATTTCCTGAATAGCGTTTTTTAAACTGGCCCAAATTGTTTCAACATATTTTTCGTCCATAGAGGCCTGTTGTTCGAAGTCATCAATTGGCATTGTGAGAACAAAAAAAAAAATAAAAGAAAAATATTTTAGAGATTAGTTGACTTATATATCAATACGAAAGATTTAAAAAAATCTACATTAAATGCACGTCGTTTATACTCGGGTAGCCAAAGTGGATATTTGCGGGAGATTTCGCGTAGTATGCTCATTACACTAGCTGGGCCACTGAGGATAGCAGTACTATTTGAGTTCGGAGGGAATGAAATGGTTAGCATGTTGTTATTGCTGTTGTTACTGCTACTGGGGTTAGATGTTTTTCGTGACTGAGCATTGGCATTTGAGCGTCGTGTACTTCCAGCAGACCCACTTCCATTGGTTGTGGTTGTCGTTGAGTTATTAGTCGCAACAGTAGCAGAGTTCCCAATGCTATTTGATCCACCACTTGAAGTGCCAGCATTGATGTTGATGCTGTTGTTATTGTTGGTGGCATTGGTTGCGTTGGCTGGATTAGGATGGGAGATGGCGCGTGACCCATTTGCGGCGGGGGTGGCGCCACCCCTTGACTGTTGTTGACCCAATGTGTTGCGTGTACGTGCCAACGATCGGTTGTTGTTGCTACAACTAGGACCACTATTAAAAATCGGTGAAGTACCACTAACGCCGAGGTTGTTTGTTCCGTTGATAAAAGCGCCACCAGAGCCAGAAACTCCACCAAAACGGTTACCACTGTTGTTATGGTTGGCATGTAAGTGATGGCTGTTGTTGTTGCTGTATTGACGCTCTACTAATGGACTCGCACGGTTATCTCTGTGCATTTGGTGTTGAAGTTCCTGTTCGTTGTTGTTGCTATTGTTACTATTCCTGCTGTTTCTTCCGTTTGCCGTAAACCCACCACTACTATCAGTGTTGTTGTTTACCAGCTGCTGATTGGCTGCCACCGAGCGGTTGTTGGCGTTATTAGTATTATCCGCCGCTATACGCCGTGCGCCACTTCCGCTTATTGGTGCTGTACGCGACCTAGTTGTCGACCTAATGTTGCCGGCTTTTAATAAGACGATAACGTCTTGCGTGGATTATTCCAAATTTTATATTCAAATACACTATACTGGCCAGCACACCACCACTATTATGGAATGCAGATGCTGCACTTTATGCTCGGACAGCGGACAGTATTTCGATATCGATATTGTTGTGGTGGTGGTTGTCGTCAACTTGGCGAATATTCGCGCAGTAACTTCGGTTTCGACAGCCTATGTTCATCAAAGTAATACACCTGATGTGCCGTTTACCAGGTAAAAATGTAACGCACTGTAATTTTTTTTTGTTTTAACTAAATTCGAAAAATGTGTGTTTTTGTTATGAACTATTTTTTTTTTATGACAGAAGCCGGTAAGAAAATAAATTATATTCGAAAATCATAGTTCAAAAAGCTACTTTGGTTTAATTTAATTTAATTTGAGTATAGAGTATGCAAGTATTCGAACAAACAGCATCATCAATAAGTTCAACAAAAATATCCTTCCATTTTGTCTTTTTTTTTTTTTTGTTTGTTTGCTGTTTTGATATGTTTATGTATGAGCGCGTGTGTGTGATTGTGTGTGTGTGTGCGTGGTAAATTGATTTTAAAATTACTTACGGGAAAAGCGCGTATCCGCATCTTGCCCTCCTTTTTGGGAGCTGTGCCCCGAAGATTCATGGTTTGCAGGCGCCGGCAATTCTCCTCCACTTTTATATTTTGTTCTTCCCCTGGACTACTACACGGAAATGTGCAGCAGTTCAGCTCTTTTCACTCTACAAGTGCTGAAGATATTGTTTTTGTTATGGCGGCGGCGGCAGCGGCAGCACACCCAACAAAAAAAAAATTAAATTAATTTTAATTTTTTTGCGATAATTCAAAACAAACGTAGGAGTTGCTTGCTCTTCTGCTTTTGTGTCGGTAAACGCGTCGTCTTTCTTTGCCTTTTTTTTTTGTTTGCAGCTTCCTTTATGTTGTTTAATCGTTGCTTTGACTATTTTTTTTTATAGGCACTAAAAATAATGAAATAAATAAGAAGAAATAAAAATGAATATGATTTAGGTTTTTTCCCTATACGAATATCTTATGTGTGTGTATACAAGGTATATGTATATTTATTACACTGCACTTTTATTAGTTTTTTTTCAACTTCAACATAACACGAATCAGTATCTGAGGAATTAACTTTTTAAGGGCAATCAATTCTTTGAGGAAAATTAAATTTTTGCTTGCGTTTATTGCGTTAACGAAACCGGACCGTGGACCGTATATATGTTTTGTGTTTTGTTTTTACCTATGTACGCTGTAAGTTGTACTTTTTATCTGGCTGTGAGTCACATACGATTTTGTCGTTGAATTTGGTTGGTAACTCAAAGACTCAAAATAAAAATACACGCGATTTCTTGAGCGTTAACTTAGTTTCTTTTTTTATTTATAAAAAGAAGAATACGAAATGCTCGACGAAAAGAAAGAATAAAGATTAGAAGAAGAAGAGAAGAAGAGTTAAAACTCGTTTGTTTAAAAGTAACGTGTGTACTTTGACTTTATTAAATTTGAAAAGTCAAAGTACACACGTTACTTTTTCTAGAGTAATAAGGACCTTGAGTGAAAATTGTTTCTTTTCCAAAATAAATCAGAATTTATAATGAACTAAACATTCACTCATTCAACGCAAATGTGTTGGTATGAATAATTTGCTTTACTTCACTTTTGCTAGTGCTGTAAAATTTAAGAAAAAATTGTCTCACTAGGTGATTGCACCAATGACTATGAAATTATTTTAGTTCAATAGTCTTTGATTGCACAGCTGTCGCTGACATAGGTCCACAAATTGCTGTCAGATGGCGCAACAAAGCGGATGAAAAGCATGGAGCAACTGCGATTGACTATGAGAATTGAATAGCCTTATATTATGCTAATGCTAATAAGGAAAACTTTGTTAACTTATCAGAAAACAATATTAACAAAATATTCCATAAACTTGTGAAAGGGCATTAAATGATATTTATTTAGAAGTTATAATGACGTTACTATTGCTATGATCTAGTTAAATCACTTACAGTTGAATGCATTTAATGTCGCAATACTAATCATTTGAGCTTACAGTAACATTTTGTTAGTAATTGCCGCAGGAACTGATGTGACAACAAAAACAAAGTCATAAATGCTTTGTTTGCATGGAAACGGAAGTGCATAAGAAGAAAAGTTTTTTGGTTTTACCCTTTTACTTTTTGTTTTATACAAATGCTCCTGCCATTCATTGCATTTGTATTTGTTGCAACAGCAAAGCAATTTAAGTTAAACAAGCACACAATGCCAACTTACTTCCGAAATTCCACCACTACCTTTCTTCTACTCCTCTTTAGTCCATATGCCACTTTTTTTATACATAATCCTTACAGACACTTTATAATTTTCTTCCGCTTCGATATAAGTTTGTTCCCTTTCGCTTGTAGCGCGCTTAAACTTTTCTTTTGCTGAACACACATACTACATACTTTCTTTCATCTTTTACCATTTATTTTTTTCCAGTCTTTTGCTTGTTACATTGCAAAATGTCAAATATTTTAACAATCTTCTTTTTGGCAGTCAACTAAAGTCAGAATTTTCACTAGTAGGTTAAAACTTTTCTATTCTTATTGCTTATTTTTTTTTATAAAAAAAGTGTGCATCAAATGACTTGAGGTTAATTTTAAGGACATTTCGAGAGTTTAATGGCAATTTGGTTTTAGAGTTTAATTTAATAAACCGGTAGTTTTTATTATGTTAATGAAATTTCAAATTCTTCTTCTCATACCCACAACAATATTAGCAAAATAATGAAATCTTCATAGTAGTATGGTAGATTTTCTTTTTATTTCTGCTCAACATATTTTTCGGGTTTTTACCTTAAGGTTCTTTTTTTGCAGTGAAGCCACATAAAAAACGTTTACCTTAATGAAAATACCAAAGTTTATGCAGTTACTGATTGTTAACTGTCTTCATGCCCTTCTATGATCCTCAATCGTCTTGTGTTATTCATGGCCAAGTCTCCTTTCGATAATTATTATGTAAATTGCTTTAAAAACTCTCTGCAGTTAGAGTATTTTTCTTTTTTGCTTTCTTTCACTGCTGATTCTGGTGCTTCTGTTTCTTCATTTGTTTGCTTCTGGGCACAATTTCTGTTCCCTTTTTGCCACTTTTCGGCTTCTGCCTCAATGTTCGGAAAAAGTTTTCTTAACGTTGCTTTACATTAAAGTTTGTTGCATTTCGTTTACTTTAGTTTTCTCACTGGCATGCATCCTTCCCCATTCCATTATTTCCAAATTCATCTGTATTCATTTGTATTCATATTCTTCATGCATTCCTTGTAATGGTGGTTTTGTTTTGGGTTGGTTTGGGTTGTTGCTCTCTCGATAGGTTATTGATGAGCGTCAAGCTGTGGCCAAAAGATACTTTTCAAGCAGAACTGACTAAAATAACTCATGAACACAACTCATCATTCAACTTGACTCACTTGAGTTGAGCTTGTTCAATTCTTGTCGAACTTTTCGTGTTTATATTTTACGATTTAATGTACCATAGTATTCTTGGCCTTTTTGTTATTATTATTCTCAAATTTTGGAGTAGTGTCCTGTGCTGAACTCCCCCAACATAAAGACAAATATGTAATTAATTTTCCCCATAAACTTTGTCTCTTTATCTTTTATTAAGGTTGATCGAATTTTATGCTACTTGCTAAGATTTTCAATCTTTACTAGTGTGTTGGTTGGTTGGTTGTATCTTTCTCCTTGGTAATTCTCTGGAGCTATTACGACGCCATTCTTCATATCACTACTTTATCTTTATCCTTGTGAAATGCTCTGTTCAATTAGTTTTCGATAAATTTGTGTAAATTTCGACCGTTGATATGCTGTAAATATAATGCATCCTTAATGCATGCTCATGCTTATGTTGATGGTGATTTTAATACAAAACATATCCTTGAGTTTGGTTGCTTACTTCCTTCCATACTTCATATCCTTGGCTGTTTCCTTGCCTACATCCTGTCCTATCCTGTTCGATGCTGTTACATGTAGTATGTTCGTTAAACACATTTCCATTTTGCATAAATGCACATGAGATTAATATTATTTTGATTTGTGCTCAATTATTGTGTATGCAAATCATTGGCCCAAAAGGGATATTCATGCCAACGATGATGATGATGATGCTATGATGCTTGAATGCTCTTCCCAACAACAACAACAACAATAAAATCATTAATAGAAAGTTAGTCAAGTTTCTGGATTGTTGCCTTCGTTCATTATTGACGATTTATGCAAATTTCAATGTTGTGCATCGCTCTCCTCTACTTCTCCTCACTAGGTATCTCTCTATCTATTGCTTACCATATTATGATTATGGTGATTCTTAATCATGGTTTCGCCTAACACTCTGAATTGGCAATTTAAATGCAATTAGTATCGTTTGAGGTTAAGATGATGGTGCCTCATATCTATGGTATTGTATTTATGGCCAACTGATGGGTGCATACGATATATGAACAATTTAATGTCCATCAAAGTTAATCCACCAAATACTTATAAGTGTTGCAAGAAGCTGAACTTTTAATATCCTTATTAAATGACCATTTGCTTAGTTCAGGATTAACAAAGTACTTTTCGGTTACTTTTTGAGCACTCAAACAAGGGATTAGTGTGACAAGCATGTCGGCATCAGCATAAATGGACAAACAAATATCCATGGCCATTAGCTTGTAACACATTTCAAAGTAAGTAGCACGAGCAAGCGACAAAAATGTCACAAGGAGCTTAACGCATCATCATGTCAACCTTGTCCTCTTATCGTCAGTCACTCTTCTTTCTGCTCCTAAGTAATATGCGAGCATAATATTTACGAGGTGCCATTGTCGAATAAAATCGCTGAGAACATGTGAGTGCACTTCAGTGAATAAATCCCGAAAAGATTTAAATGACCAAAAATTAACTGAAGTTGTAACCAACACCAAACCACAACAACCCTACAAGTATTTACTCGTACATATTACAAAACATAAATACTTGGGATGGACAACTGATGTAGGTGAACACAAAAGTGGAAGTAAATCCAAGCCAAGCATAACACTTGAGGCGAATTCCAGGAATTGAGAACGAAGGATTGGTGGCTTATCTAAGCCAGAAAAATGTAAACATGTGGAGGACAAATGGATGAGAAGAGCGAGAAATGTTAACAAAAGTCAAAAATCAGAAAATAAAATGAAAGGAAAGGAAACAAACAACGAATCTATTGTAGTATAGTGACGAAAAAAATACTGGACTTGGGCGTCTGAGCGCTTAATGTACTTTAAATGGCAAATGGTGAAGAGCAAAGGACACACGACAAAAACCAGTGACAACAACACAAGAACTGCAAGGACATGGAGAACAACAAAAATCAAGTGCAACATTCAATGAAAAGAACCAGGTCCATCATTATGTCATCATCATTATCATTATCTTCATTATCAACATCATCAACAAGAAGAACACACCTAGGAAACTATCACAAAGAGGACGATGTCATCATTGAAGGTTTTAACTGGATAAACATCAGTAAGAAGACGTAACAGAGCTGAAGGAGTATAGTAGTATAATAGTTAGATAGATAGATAGACTCTGGAGCTGAACTAAAGTACCGCATATTCTAAAGCATAATGAGCTTGAATGAATGAATGAGGGAAGAAACGAACAAAAATGAAATGAAAGGATGGAATGATTGCATGAAAGACTGTGCACGTTTCAATTGGAATGAAGCATACTTAAATCGTTGCATTCAACAACAAAAAACAACAAGTCACGACATAAGTCTCATTGAAATACAAAAAAAATACTAAATATATAGAATATAAAGAGAGGAAAATTCTAAAACAGCAAAAGTTTTCTTTATTGAAGAGATAAACATAAGTTTTGAGTACATTTTCGGAACAATTTTTTCATATTTAGATATGAATAGATGAATACGAGTATAGAATGTTCTCAGTATTTCTATGTAAGAAATTATGGATATGAAGAGGTTGGTTGGATTTTCTGTTCTTGATTATGCAGCGAAAGTCAACAGTTTAGTTGCATCTCATTCAATTGAATAGTGATTTGTACTAAGTATATGTATTTATATGTGCATCAACTTTCATTTAAATATAATATGAATGTTAATTCTATGGATGCATATATCTACTGGAAACTGCAAGAACTAAACATGACTAGTATTTCTTTAATTTTCAAACAAATAAAGTCTTTAAAATAGTCATTACACATTTATTAATATAATTTTGTTTAAATAACAATTTTTTGTCTCACTGAAAGGTATTGCTGATCATTCAAACTCAAGTATCTTTCGCAGTCTATCAATAATTGTATAAAAAATGGACATACTCCAAATTACGTTTATTCCGAGAAGTTGTTATTTCTAAGAGACATCAATGGAAACATATGAATTATCGTACAATGAACAAGCGATTCTAATTGAAAATAATACAAATAAGAAGTGCTAATTTTGACCAGACATAATTCAAATAAGACATTATGTACATGTATTATAATCGAGGCATATACCTTATGAGACTGGCTCGTTGGCGAGGAGGTTAGTGCGCATGAACATTTGTCTATGAGAAAGCTGTTTTCGAAGTGTTAACAGTTGACCAAAATCAACAACGAGTTGATGATTCTGAGTGCTGTTTGGAGCTGTTTCGGTGAATTAGTAATATGCCAGAGAACGGTGAACATCCCCCAAAGCGGCCAAAAGTGCAATAGATTGCTGGCAAGGTTATGGCGTCCGTATTTTGCGATGCGAATAGAATTTTCCTTATCAACTACCTTTAAAAAGGCGAGACAATCAATAGCGATTGCTACATGGCCAAACTGGCTCGTTTGTCGGGTAAAATTTCGAAAAAACGGCCCAATATGCAAATAAAGAAAGAGCACTTTCACCAAGACAATGCACCGTGTTACAAGTCTTTGGCAACGATGGCAAAATTGCACGAATTACACTTTGCATTGCTTCCGCAACCACTCTATTCTCTAGATTTGGCCACCAGTGACTTTTATTATCTGTTCGCAGATCGCTGAAACAATCTCCTATTTTGAGGACTTTAAGAAAACCTATTATGTATTTGGAATAGATAAAATACTTAGAAATACGCTGGACTAAATGTATCGAACTAAGTTGATGAATAAAATTGAATGTGAGCGAAGAAGATCTGTTTTCTTTATTGGGCCGGGAACTTACCAGTCGAAGTGTTATTTCTTATGAATTGATTATTTCTTTATATCGTCCTGTTCTTTAGTCGAAAAAAGTGTTTTGAAGCGGTTAATATTGAGCGTGTTTATAATTAATTTTTGACTTATTGGCACAGATATATAAAACAAATTAGTGTTAAGGGGCCAATGCACGATACAACGTTTACGTATGTGTGTGCACATGCAATGAAGTTGTAAAACTTCTATTTCGTGTTATCTTTTGAAGGGTGCAGACGAAAATGCAAATGACGGATGATACAATCGTTAAATCGTGTCTTGGCCCCTTTAGTTACACCGTTTATATGTAAGTCAAGAACGGCTGTTCTGATTTTTATGATTTTTATTGTATTTCTCTCCGCCCCGAATAGCAGAATAACTAGTGTTAAAACATCGGATTGGACCCGCTATGGTCGACAAATTGGTGGATACAATTTTGCACATAAATCTTAGAGACATATTTTAAAATCAATCAAATCGACTTTGTCAAATATATCAGATAATTAAGTATGTCAATATTAATAATTGATTTGTTTGATTTTTCAAAAGTACATATTTCAATTGCTTGCTTGATGTCGGCCCCATAACATTGCCCAGCAACAATCGCATGTAAAAGCATTCATCATTCTTCAGATGAACTGTTTTTATTTTTTTTTTTTAAGCCCACACTGAAGTTAGCGATTAATTGGAACGTCCACCGCCCCTTTGTTGAGCTTTGCCGACGCTGCTGCCAGGAGTCAATTGGGGTGATTTCCTGGCCATGTGTAGCGGGCTCCACCCATCTCGCTGCATATATTGCTGTAAGCTCGTTGACGTCAATATCCACCGGCTTGCAGTTAGCAATGACATTTATTGCGTCATCCGAGACCGTTCGGAACGCACAACATATTCTGATCGAGTTAACGCGATACACAGAAGCGGCTCCTTTAACGTACGACCTGAACTTGGTTGCACTGGACCACACTGGTGCAGCGTACCGAATGATTGATTTGCTGACCGCCTCCAGCAGCTCACGCACTGGTTGTCTGGACCCTCCAATATTTGGCATCAGCCTTGCCAGGGCTGCGTACGACTTGGATGCTTTCTTACTTGAGAACTTTAGGTGGTCCCTAAAGTTGAGACGGCAATCCAAAATAACCCCCAAGTACTTGATGGAGGGTGCAGAATCTATATCTTGCGTCCCGACTCGTATATTAAGGGATTCTATCTTCTTCCTGCTACTGATTAGGACCAACTCAATTTTTTGGGCCGCTAGTTACAGACCAGTCTGCCATAGCCAGATTTTGATGTCTGGAAGCGTTTTTGCAACTGCTACTACTGCTACATCATCCACATAGCAAATTATTTCCAGATGAACTGTGTAAATTCGACCAAGAGCATCAGTAAACGCACATTTCAACACTTGAGCCGAAGAGGCGGTACAAAGCTTGCTGGGTCAGCTAGTTCTTAATATTAAATAAATTTACTTTAAAAAAAAGTAGGTTACCTAGTTAAGAAGTCTAGGGTCTGAAACATTATTATATACAGTAGCATTGCTATCAAAATGGTTGGTATCTTATGAATTTTCTTGGGTGCTTTGTGATTTAAAGTAAATCTTCTTCACTTTTACTATTTCTTCCCTGACAAAGGGAATGTTGAGGTCTATATGTATGCAGTTGTTTCTTTTGATAACGTCACAGAACTTCAATATTAAAGTTACTTGAAGTGCCAGCCCACAATGTAATGGTTTTAAAAAGTTGATTTTCGTTTTCCATGACACTTAGAACTGTTTGGGTTCGATATTCTGGCTTTCCATAAGGAAATTTGTATAATTACATACTCAGATGGGAGAGTGAGTAAAGTACTAATAGTAATGAAATTTTGTATGGAAAACATTTGCATTTTTAATGGTATTCATATAAAAATTTACAAATAGTAAAATGTATCTAAGCTTTGCAGAATTAATGCTAACGTTTTTACTTATTTTATAAGATTTCTTAGAATTTAGCAAACTTTGGTCCATCCCATTAAATTGATTGAATTATAGTAAACCAATTCAATTTCAATGTTTTATTATATAATATATTGTATACATTCATATGTATATAGTAAATAGTTTGTTTTTTGCTTTTCTTTTTATTATTTAAGAGAAATTAAAGAACATTCTGAATTGGTAAATAACAAAGAAATTCCTTAAATTGATTTGAAAATAAGAAAGAGTAGAGCAAAAATAAGAAAAAATATCTGATAAACAATAAAAAAACTACAATAAATAAATAAAAATAGTAAAATAAATTAAAAGGCAAACATGTTACGCATTGCGCACATACTGCATCATAAATAAACATGTATGTATGTATGTGTATACATAAGTAAATACAATACACACACATAATACAATACAATCTACAGAGAGATGCGTAACTTGCCTTTAGCTGTTGCATTGTTCATTTCTAATTTAAATATTTGAGTTTAAGAATGTGCACAACAACTCTCTCTCTCTGTTTATCTTTGTTCAGTACAATGTTATGTTGCGTAGCGCAATATACTAAAATCGGACTAGTAAAAAGTATCTATGTTACATACATACTTGTACTAACTTTTTATATTAAAAATTTTGTATTGTATTGTATATCGTATGCTGTGGTCCATGTAGAGTATAACATATAACTTTTAACGAACCAAGCAGAATTTTTGTACTTTCACACATGCGAATTAGATTGTTAGAGGGAATATTTGGTCGTTTTATTTGTCTAAGTTCTAATTTTGATTTAGATTTATGTAATTTCTGTTAAAGTTTGATTCGTTTGGGACAAGTGATTTGCATTCATTGCTTAAGGATTTTCAGACATAACATACTTGGATAATTACCCAGCGGTTTCCAAATTTCTTCAGGGCAATCAAAATTGTGTCCAAAAAAGTAAGTAATGAGTCCAAAATAAGTTTCAATATTTTTTGAATGTTTAAATTCTGGAGATCTCAATTGTCTAATTTCAACGGTTTGCCTATACTATAAAGAGACTTTTAAATCTGTTGTATTAATGAAAGGTCCAACTAAGAGGAAAGTGTTTCATTAATTTTTTATTTGTTTAAAGCGTACCCGACCCGGCACGGGTTGCTTTCAACTGACCTTTTTGTAGTATACTTTTAGGGGTTGTTTGTTATCCTGGATCTCGGGAATGAGGACACATATCGTGACGGAAACTATCCTATGTTTAAGCCGTGAACCCCCCATACACATTCACAAAATGCAATCAGATGCACGGTATGACAGCGCATAACATACGAACTAACATACACTAATTTTTATAAATCACAATATTTTTTTTAATTACAACATTTTATTCTACATTATTATCATTTTCTTGATTTACCTTACAATTGTTACGTTTGATATCATTTCAAAATAAATACTGACAAATCCAGGGCAGCACTCTTGCAATGCAAGTCCTTCAAACTAAACGTCAGTCTGTTAAAAGATCCTTTGTGCAAGAATGAAGACTTTAGTGATGTCTTCAACAATGTTAATCAACAATGCAAATGAACAAATTACTAACGCAGGAATTAAACAATGCCACAGGACAGAATGAAACCAAACGAAATGAAACATGATGGAGAGAGAATAGTTTCTTCGATGGTCGTCGGCCAGCTGAAGGATGGTGTGGTCCAAAGTAGGTGTCGAGCGACAAATAGCGAAGGCAACTCACAAAGTCGACAAGCGGAAAATTGACAACAAACGTTTTCCACACAGACGGGCCGGGCCAGGCCAGGCCGAAGGATAGACGAATAACAATGCGAATGAAGAAACAACATAGAACAGGAGAACAAAAACGACATCGTTTAGCGCTGTTAGTGAGACATTGACAGAGAGTCTGTCTGACTGACTCATTCACCAAACTGAACTGAACTAAACTGGACTTTATTGCAATAAAATGGAGTGGTCTGACAGAAACGTAGTGACGACGACTGTACGATTTAATGACATTCAAAGTGTTGAGTGAGTTCGCACTGAGAGTTGAGCTATTGTGTCCGTTGGTGGTAGCTAAGTCAAAGGACGAAGGAATATTATCGGAATACACATGTGTCAAGCAGTGTTACAGGACACACAACGTTGACACTTGCTTTGTTGATTTGTGTTAGCCATATTTGAACTTAACAATGGTGAACAAAAGAGACCAAATTGTCCAATATACATAGTACTATTCCAAGTAAGATACAGACAAACGGAAATTGGCAATAAGTGAGGTCCTCAATCTTGCTTGGACATGCCTTTTTGACTGCATTTGAATTTTTCCATACAATTTTTCTAAATACAATGGTATGCATTTGACATAAAGGCTTAAGGTTTTAACATTTCTTGCCTTTTTACAATAGATTGGGTGAAACTTGAGCCTAAGGGGATCATACGGAGGACACCCGTATAAAAATGCAATGCAATTTGCTTACATTTGATTCTGGAAATGTTTATAAACCACAATTTAAAATTGAAAAACAAACAATGTCTACAGCAACATCATGGGAACTTAGGGCAGTCAGTTTGTTCAAAACCAGAATGACAGGAAACGCATGTATGAATGATATGGTTATCCTGTAATTGCATTTTGTCTACAACAGGATTCCAGCAGGATGCAAATTGTCAGACTCATAATCATAATCATCTTCAGCAAGGACATTTTCATATTTGCCAAAATTATTTCATATAAACATACTTAGTACTCGAAAGTCAAAAGAACGAAGACATTTTGATTTGGATGATGACAATTGATAAATGAATTTTGTCAAAAAAAAAAAAAAATAAACAACAAGAAATCAGGATAAAAAAATACTTATAAAGAAAGCAATGTACATAAATGTAGTAGACATGTCAAGTAGTAAGTTGCAGCAGGATAATACAGCAAGGATACTACTACTAATGTTTATGGTAGTGTTCCTTGTTGTTATCTTTTGTTGTCGTTGTTATCCTTGATACAATTGTATGCACATAATTAAATTGTCATGCAAAAATTTACAATGCACAAAAGTTGGCAAAATGATGAAAATGAGTACAATTGAAATTTTGTAGATTGAGAGAAGTGGTGGAAGGCGCCTTGCCATAGTGGGTGTGGGTGTTCTTGGTAAGTGAATTGTGTCTGGTTGTTCAAGGCTGTTATGAATGCCGAGTCCTTTTCTTTCTATTGCAGTTGTTGATACAATAAGCTGTCATAGAAATAAATTAATTCATTTTTGTTGACAGAATTTATTGTTGTTGTTTACTAGATTTAAAAATAACAACTGTTAGCTTTATTTGTGATTCACTTAAGCAATTCCTTGTAACTACTTATTCTGTTTCCTTTGATTACGACATTACAAAAGTGATTTGATTTGTATTGAAATATTATCTGCATATTGAGATAATGTAATCTTTTTGAATGCAAAATAAAAATTTATTTTATGAGGACTTTGGAAAATGTTCTAGTACTACAATATAATAGAAGAGCAGAACTTTAAATTTGCATTGAAATTGGCTTACAAGTTTTAAGCAGTTTTCTCAAATTTCAGATTATACAAGTACATACATACAGTATATGTTAAGTATCGGACTATAAATTTTATATAAAGCTTATAGTCATAACTTAGTTGAACTTAAGTAGAAACTTATTCGAGTACATAGCTTTAAATTTTATATCACACTTGATGTTTCCCAAATTTAATAGAGTTTATTTTATAAAACAACTTGCTAATACCTGGCTTGCGTTTCCGAAGCATACATATCTTTTACAACCCAACTTTTTATTTATTATAAAGGAAAAATATGTATTTTTTTTATTATTTTTAAAAATTTTATTTCGTTCCGTCTAGCGTAGAAAACTGCATAACATATTTTTATAATTAAAAGAATGATGTGTATAGTGTGTGTACAACGCTATACTTTGGTTCCTTTCCCTTCTTAAAGGGAGATCGTGTGGTTGTAGTAGCTTTTTCAGTATACGCCTTGTTGATCAGCGTGTGTGAGTGGTTGCGTCAGAAGCTTTGTTTAATGGCGTCTATTGTCTTATAATTATTATTTTTATTATTATTTATTTGTTTCCAAAAATAATTACTACTCTTACTCGGCGCAAGAACGCGATCTAGACGCATCACATAGCAGGATTTCTTGCAAAGATTTCAGGCCTGGGCCAAGCGATGGACATATTGCACATAAACTCCAGGTGCGAACTGCGTTTGCTGTACCTTAAGACGTGGCACTTGTCCAGTTGTCTACTATGACTCCAGAATCATTCCGCAGGTGGACCAAGTTCATTACCGGATTTATTCTGGACAAGCGGCTTACATGGCGCAGCAGCACATTAGAACCACTACCGCATGCTGTTATGCAAAACTGCGCAGGCTTGACTGGTTGCTGCGTCCATCCAGCAAGTTGTCGCTCAACAATAAAAGGACAATATACAGACAAGTAGTGGCTCCCGTTTGGCGCTACGCGTTACAAATCTGGGGTACCGCTGCTGCCAGCAGCATCATAAGAGTCCAGGCCTGTCAAAACAAGGCACTGCGTTGCATAGCTGGGGCTCCATGGTTTGTGCGCAAGCACCATTCTGCACAGAGATCTCAATATGCCCACTGTGAGAGATGAAATCATGCAATGCTGAAACCGTTATCAGCCACGACGGCTACAAAACTCACCCATCAACAGCCTATTGCGGCGGCATTAACCCATGGGATCAGGCGACGTTGTTTACAATGAGGCTTGCAATCCCGGAATGACCTGCTCTCAGAACGGAATGCAGTATGCCACCTACGAGTCCAAATTTATAATTAGCGATGATAAACGCTCCTGGGCACGCCAATTATTAGCTAACATAAACTCGACATACAATTATTTTATGCTATTAATTTCGATAAATATTATAATAAATAATTTCAAAAAAAAAAAAAAACTAAAATTACTAAATAACTAAAACAAATGAAAGAACATACGTAGCTTAGATGCTCTTAGTCATTAAGTCGGTATAAGAATAGTCCTTTATTCTACTTCTTAATAATAATAATAATAATAATAATTACTAAATTCGGTTAAAATTAATTTTCTATAACTTAAAGCTCCAGTGATTAACAGCCACCATTTAATATAGCTAATATTTCTTCCTTAATTATTTCTTAAAATATCTATAAATAAAGTCGCTTCTAGCTTTAAAAATCCAATTTATTTCAGTTATTTTATAATTGAATTCACATAGTTTCTTCCAATATAATGGTCCACATCTTTACTGTGTACTTTGACAAGCCCTTTCCCATATTTTTTCTCTATTTTTAAATCATCCATTTTCTAATAATAGCACACTATTACTACTCCATGTCTTCCAATTTAAATTTGCACTTTCTAAACAAATATTCACATTGCTGCAAAGCTCCTGCATTTTCTTAAACCAGAATACCTGTTTTTCCAACACTTTTCTAGTTCATTTATACAGTAGCCTATCGACAGTGTATTCAAATAAAGTTTTATGAATGTATCTATTATTTTTCTTGCGCACATCACCAGCTTCTCATTTACTATGCCATCGCTATACAATTCATAAACGAGATGCCCCTATATTTTAACGCTACCCTTTTAACTCATTCTTAAACAAAGGGAAAATAATATTTGTGACTACTGTGCTATTTGATCACCTTCATTATCGTCAGGATCTTAAAGTCTCTGTGCAGCGTGGTATATCAGACGAACCAAGGGCCACCTTTGATCCTGCGGAGCGCATTGTTCTGGCACGCCAGCAGTTTGAAAACTTTTAGGATGCAGTGGGCAAGCTGGAACCAACTTTTTTTTGGCTAACGATAGTTTGTTTGAAGGGTGGAGGAGCCAGTTCAGTTTCTAATCGCGCCGTAACCACTTTTGAGTGGGCACGCCATGTTATGCGTTTCTCCAGAATAAGTCCAAGATAACGAATTTGAGATGATGATTCTTGAGTTATAAGTTACAACTGGACAAAAGACTCTTCATAGAGTGAACGTGCAGTAGGTGTATTTTGTGGCGCTGATGGTTATGCTCAACAATTGAAGCTTTAATATGAATTTTGTATGGAGATTAGCTCCTCCAGTGATCTGAGAATTTTGATTTTAACATACAAGCTGTGTTCAATAATATGACTGTATCAAAGACTAGTATGCATGCTACATAGCAGCTTTATTGAATCGCTTTGTTCCCTTATTCATTTACATATACTTACTTATATGCTTTATTAGGTTTCAGATGCACGGCTCAATGTGTTACAACTCTCACACAGAATCACTTCTATGCTTAACGATAGTATAGTTAGGGTAGTCACTTCCAATTATTTCAACACATAAAGAGAGAAAAAGTGATCAAACAATCAATTTGAAATGTTCAGTAAATATTAACCTTTTGACTTTCCTTCAATACTTTGAATATCAAATAAAAATAATCCTAGAAAGACAGAACCAACCAACCATCTCTATTGCCACTATCCATAAAATATGAATATGAAATTTTATAAAACAATATGATATCCAATATTGGAGACCATAAATAAAAAATGAATAAAATATATAAATAAAATAAAATAAAAATATCAGCTTCAACCGAATCCAATCAAGTGACATTGCTTGTTGAAAACAACTTCAACTTTCAATTATATTTATTGTATTGTAGTTCGCTTTTCACATTCGAGTATCATTCAACACTCTACAAAAGTGACAGATACGCAACTACTATAGAAAACTTCAAAATAAATATGTGTACACGTATGTAGTAGTATAAAAGTGACAACTAAACAATAAAAACAACTAAGAACTTTCAACAAATATGAAAACTATACTTATATTGTGAAACATATAATATGGTACACTATGATATAAAGTCAAATTTTACAAGAAGTTAAAGTAAGTCGAAAAGGAAGTTGAGTTGAGTTGAGTTGAGAGAAGTCGAGAGAAGAAAAAAGACAAAAGAAATATTGGCGTAAGAATTAAACGAAGCACACTTCGTACTCCTTTTGTCAACAATAAGGACAATAACAATAGCAAGCAAAAAAGGATAATAGCAAAACTAAAACTTAGCATTGTGTAAAAGTCTAGTTTACTTTTACTCAACACTGACACAACTCAACTCAACTCAACGCAACCTATCACAGTACATCGCATCGCAATTCTGTTCAGTTTAGTTTAGTTTATTTCTGTCTTAAAGGACTCACTTGCCTGATTGTTGTTTTTGTTTTCGTATCTATTCTTATTGTTGACTAGTAAAAGTTTTTCTAAAAGAAATTCCAGTATACAATGCATAAGAGATGACAAGAATTTATCTGTCTGTCTATTCGTGCGTAACCATTATACCAAAACGAGATGCTCCACCATTCCGTTCCTTCTTAAATTGTATTGTACATTTCCCAGCCCGTAGATCATTCTTCTATTCTGACTTAGAATAGTGACATTTTTTACACATTGAGTTTAGTGGGGAAATAGAGAACAGAAACTACTCCGCACTTTTAGGAAGTGTGTTTCTTCTTTACATTCAAGTTGTCGGTCTAATTCGCATCCTCATCTTTATTCTCATACCCATTTCAGTGAAACTAAACTACACTAGTAGTCATGAACGTTTTGTGTGATGCGTCTACCACAGAGATAAAGGATGAGAATGTCCTTTATTCAATGGAAATTTTTTCTGTTCATGATATTTAAGTATTGTTGGCTGTGATGGTGTGATAAAGTTGCTTCTATCTTCTTCAATCATTGGCAATTTTTCACTTATGTGCCATTTGAATAGGCTCAGCTCAATATGGAAAATTGAAGTTGATATCCTTTTTTTTATCGCACGCACGCAAATTATTATCAAATTTCTATAAGTGAAGAGAATTTTCAATAAGCCCCAAGCAAACACATATGTACAAACATATATGATGTAGATACATGTGTATAGACTGTATGCTTGTAGATACAAATTGAAAATGATGTGTTTAAATGTTACTCAATTCAACTACATTTAACCGCAGAGCGTAGCAAATGAGTTGTTCGCGTGAAAGGATACTAAAGGCAATAAAAAGGACATAAAGCTGACGAGGACAGGGTATACACAATTGAATCAATTGAATAGAATCGATTCAAATCGAATTGAACTAAACCGAAATGAAAGTGTTATAGTATAGTTTAAAGGAATATTTAGAGAAAGAGAAAGAGAGGGAGAGAGAGTATAAAGAATGAAAATGTGCAGACAAAAATCGCTTTTAACGCTTCTAGTTTAAAATGTATCTAAAGGATGCCATATATGTACATAGTAGCTAGGTAAAGAGAGGAGCCACAAGTACAGTGTATGTGTGTTTGTGGTCGATTGTGAATAGACTTAGCTCCTTGGGAAATAAAAGTGAATTGATGTCTCAAATGTCAATGAAGCATTGACGCAATGAAAAGAAAACCCATAGAACCATAGAAGACAACATTCAAAGGAAGGCAAAGAGAAGAATAACCCTGTTAAAGTAAATAAATAAAAGACAAATATCTAAAACAGGCAACACATTTTGTTCTCTTGTATCGATAGTTTTAAGGCACTAAATGCATGTAAGTACTAATAAATTACGTGTACTCTAAGATACTTTTTGTCTCAATTTATACGAGTATTAATAACATAAAATCATTTAATATTTCCCCAAGCGCGATTACTAAAACTTTGGCTGTCTGACTGTCTTTGCTGTCATGATGCCACAATAAAGTCACCAGCAGCCATATACGTATGTGAATATTGTTTATCTGTCACAAACACAAAATGGAGATACAATAATAGAAGGAGGAAAAATGCTTTCAGCGTTTAGGCTCATTTTCAATAAGATGCGTGTCTGATGGCATCAACATGTAATGAAAATTATTAGCGCAAAACATGAAAAAACACTCAAACCGGTAAATTAGGTAAAATAGTGGCACACTGACAGTACTTACATAGGCGTATGTAACATATATCGTAACCAAAACGGAAGCGGATATTGTCTTCATCATCATCATCATCGTTGACGTCATTGGCGTTGTCCTTGAGAGACATTCAAATATAAATGTCGTCTTAATATAAACAAAGTAACATGTTTAATCTCAAATAATGATTATTATAATACCCTGCATATAAACAGAGTATATTACATTTATGTAGATACATGTAATTGTATTGTAAATTTGCTAATCCGGTGTGTTTGCTACGCCACCGACTTGATGTTTGTGCATGAAGCTGTTGTCTTTTTAGTTTAGTAGCTTAAGCTTAATGTGCAAAATTTTATCAACCAATTTCTCGATTTGGTTCAGTAGATTTGGAATATGTAAGTGTATCACCCAGAAGAATGAGTATGAGAATGTACAAAGTCCATATTGATGTGTTTAGTATAACAAGATAATTTGAATCACGTTTTTTTATCGGTTGATCATACACACATATATTCCCGGTGCGCCTTGCTCCGCTCTCCGCCTTGATGGTAGTGCATGATTTTTGTAGCTATGGTTTTTTATTAATAATTCATGGTAATTAACATTATATTTTAATAATCCATTCGCCGTAACACAATTTTGTGAGCGATTTTCGCAGTTACACATTTAATAACACAGGCTTGCAAAATTTTGTTTATTTTTTCCCTTTGAATATGTTTCTAGTCTTATCACAAAAATTAAGCAAAGTCAGTTGCAGGTAGTAATTAGATGGGGGACCGCTTCGCTCAGTGACGAAAGTTCACCCTCTCCATTTATCTAAGCACCAATTCTTCTAAAGCTTGCATTCAATAAAGTGAACAGAGATCAGTTTTGTCCAAGTTTTCGTGGTGTTTAGTTGGTCGGTTCGCGTCGCGACGACTTTGGCGATAAGACGAATCAATTGGTATTTCAAAGGTCGCTTCTAACCACGAATGATTGTTTTTCAGGAATACTTCTTTGTTTTTTTACTGCTCCTGACCATCTTTGTTTAATTTGTGATTTAAAATAGGAATATTTATGTTTCAAAGTTCTTTTTACTATTTTCAGATCTAATTTTTTATCCAAGGTAGGTAAATTTTGACCTTGCATCAGGTCATATAAATATCTTCGCATCACTACTCTCACACCAGAGCACACTGGGCCAGAAGACCCGAGTGAGTGGCCAAAACTCTTTTTTCTTAGGAAAAGGCCATAAAACCGATTAAAACCACGTTTATTATAGTTTTTTAACTCTATGAATGCGAATCTGAAGTCAAAATTAAAAAATTCAAAATGGCGGATCTAAAATGGCGGACATGAATTTTAAAAAATCCGTATTTTTGCTTCAAACTCAGAATCTAGGGGTTTAGAACAAAGAAAATACGTCTAGAATTAGCTGTACTCATACACCCAGGATACACCGCGAGGAGGATTCTAGTACGATTTAGTATCCCAATTTTTTTTTTTGTAATTTTTGTAATTTTTAATTTTTTTTTGTAATTTTTGTAATTTTTAATTTTTTTTTGTAATTTTTGTAATTTTTAATTTTTGTTGTTGTAATTTTTGTAATTTTTAATTTTTTTTAATTTGACTTAATTTTTGAATCTGCATTTAAGCTCAATTTATTCAGAATCAGAAGTTTCTTCTTCTGATAGTTCAAGTTCATCTAGAAGTTTGTGAACGTCATTAGACGCAATCATTTCATTCTTTCATCGTCAAAATTGTCGACTTCTGAGCTATTTTCAAAAGATTGCTTGTATCTAGAGTGTCCTGTACTTCCGCCAAAGCCCCAAGAGCAAGTTAAGATTAATTCTATTTCTGTTAAAGAATTTGTATCCATGATTTTCAATAAAATTTGTTCTTGCATTTCCACTATTCGACTACCAGTATGGTTCAGTAAAGACTGCAGACAAACTTTTGCCTCGTGTTCATTGATTTCAATATCATCTTTTGTAGGTCTTAATATTTTTTTTGGCTCTCTAACTTCATTATAAGCAGGCCAAATATCAGCTCCGGATAATTTACATTCGTGTCGCATACTAATATAAATATCCTTAGATAAAGATTTATCCAGTAAATAATTTAAAGCCTGTAATGGAGTTTTCTTTATAATGATATTTTTTTCACTATTCGCAATTAATTGTCTTATATTTAAAGCACTAGCAGAGCTCTTTTTAAGTTCATCAAGTACAGCTCTAACATCATCATGCATGTTAGAGCAGAGCATTATTTGGGGTACTACTGCTGCTCTGAAGTAGTAAATGCAAACACTGAATTAAACTCGATTTTCCCTCGGTAGTTTTGGCTCAAACATTAATGGGTCAGAATTATTTGAGATTTCTCTCACACTAATATCGATATTTCAGACATGTTTATGAAAAGGCGCAAAAAGGCGCATATATACCTTATTTAATACTTCGTTACGAACAATTTGGCATAAAATTTAACTCATTTGATAGGGGAAATTCGGGGAACTTTGTTTTCAAAGTAAGTCATGTATGAATAAAAAACAGATTTTGTTGATTAAATGTTAAAAAAAAAAAACTTATTCAACATAAATACACATGGTTTCAATTATAAATTATTTTTTGATATCCATAAAGAAAAGTTATGGACGATAATAACATCTTGAGTTGTATTTTTCACAACAACTTATTGATAAACATTGTTTGAAAGTGTTAAAAATCGAACTAAAACTTTGACTTTGAACTGTTACATAAAAAAAACTAATTGATAAAAACTAATGAAACTTCATAATTTGGTGTAAAAAATTACTCAAAATAAGATGATGTTATAAATTTCCTGTTTAAATTAAGTCGAAAATTTTTACTTTTGGCCACTCACTCGGGTCTTCTGGCCCAGTGTGCAGAGGCGCTCGATGAGCCTACGACAAAGAAAAACTTACTTTAAAAATAATGTCTTAATAACGTAATTTTTGTTAGGTATTCCCTATAAGTCTTTGATTAACTAGTTTTCGTTAATAGGCGGGAGTTGGCGGCTAATTATAACTTTATATAATTGTTGAAACTATGCATAAATTATTAAATTAAGAAATATAACAGGGACAAACAGGGAAAATAGTTATAAACCCCTTTAAAATCTTTAATTTACAAAGATTTATCTTAAAATACGTGGTTTTTTATAAAAATTCTAATATATACAAAACAGTCTTAAAATTGGTGAGTACTACATAACAAATGAAGATACATACCTGGATTATTGATATCCATCACAATCACTTTGATAATAACTTTGCAAAAATAAATATTGACTTTGCAAAAATGTGAATGACAATCGAAATCCGACTACCTGTAATTCGGCGCGGGCGCTATTCAGAAAGGTGAAATTGGTGGGGTGGATTTCTCGGAAGTATCAGGTAACAATGTGCATCAATAGTTTGTTCTTAAGTTGATTTATTTTTTTAACTTTTGGCCGCCTAATTATGCAAAATATACCTACGAGCGTCGGTGGTAAACCGTGAGTTAATCGTGTTGCTTGTTGATGTTGCTTCCGACTTTAAGTAAAGACCTCTGTCGATTGCAAGAATTTCAGCAAAAGAGAAAAGAGTATGCCACAAGCACATAACCAAATGCAAGCAAGCATTCGTCTAACGTTATTTTGATTTTTTATTTATTTACATATTTGTAAATGAACTTTTCTGCCAAAATAAAATTCATATATAGGAGCAAGGAAAAGTTGTGAATGGACCTATAAGTTGCAGGAACTTTAATCCATTTTTAGTTTTCATTGATTCACTGGAGACTGTTTGGTGAAAAAAACTTCCATGCCGTCTTTAAAATACTTCTACTTATATTTGACGAAGGCGACTTGATTGATTTTAAAATATGTCTCTAAGCATTATATGCAAAATTTTATCTAACAATTTATGACCACAGCGGGTAAAAAAAAAAATTTAATAAGTATTCTCCATGAAAAAATGCATATATTTGCAAACTTTATTGGTGCTCGGTGTCGGAGTCCATATTTTTCTCGTACTATTTATATGGTACATATGTATATAGATTTAGTTGATTGCTTGGGTAAAGAGAAGTTAAGGTTTCCATTTTAAAGATTTTGAAGTCTAAAGACCAAGTAATTAGAAATCTATAAAAATAATCTTAAACAATAAGTACTATTTTGTAATACATACAAATGAACATACAATTGTAACTATTTACTGTACTACGAGTATTGTACATATTTATTTTAAAGATAAGCTCAATTCTATAAGAAGTTCAGATCAACCTTTTAAATATAAATATAAATTTATATTGTACATACGTGTATATTGTAAAGAAGTTCTAAACATTATTAAAGTATCACATTCAAATTTGAAAACAAGTTGAAGAGCTTTCATATTCCATCACACAAACCATACAAAAATTGCTATGATGATTTTATCTTAAATGCGAGTAATAAGCTTATGTGAAAGTATGTTTAACAAAATTTTACCTTGCTTCATTTAATTCTATAACAGTCTTTTTTTGTCATACTTACTTTTATTTTTTACTTTGACATAGCACATTTTTGCAAAATAGTTCCTTGCTTTATTTACACCACACACAGACACAGAGGGTTTTTTTTTGGCTTGCAGAAACCGAAATGCTTCAATCGCATCATGTTGCCAATGCATATGTTTCTTGGTTATATACTCACATACCACATTTTCCTTTCTCAACATGTTAGGAAACCATTAAAAACGCACTATCAAAAAACAAAAAAGGGGATCCAGAGAGCAACGAATATTGCATACCTTTCACAAGAGTGAAGATATTAAGAAAATGTCTCAAGATTGAAACAACTGACATAAGTATATGATCCAATCGTTTCAATATAAATTTGGGAAAAGTTAGGTTAAAATTTATGTGCACAGACTTTAAAGAAGTGGTTTAATGAACCAGACATATTGAATTGTATTCACTATATTCATTTTCTAGAGTTTCCTAGTGTTTTCACTAGTGTATTGTAGCAAGCTTTGTGTAACATATAGCGTTTATTTCATCGAAATCGACAGACTAAATCAAAAGATGTTCATATTTTTAATTTTGTTGCCTACTTTTTGGTTGATTTTCGATTGTTTTCCTCATTTGCAGCGCAGCAACATTAAACAGCTGATGATTATAAAAAAAGTTAACAAAATACATGTTTCGTATACCCCACTCTTACGAAGTCGTGGACACAGCTAGTAATAAACAAATAAATATTCATTTTTAGAAATTTGTACTTTATGGTATCACCAATCCCTTGTTCAATGTGTTACAAACAATTTAGGGAAATGATAATGTATACCAATTCATACTAGGGAAGAAAATGAAATATCCTTTCGCATACTTTCCAAAACTGGAACTATTTTTGGTTTTTATCCTTTATTTACTCACTTTGTGCCATCAAATGTGTTGAATGCTTTATATCGTGGCGTTTTTTTAGATTGTGGTAGAGTTATGCTTCCCCATACCCATCGAGCGACAAGAGCAGTCATCGTTAATTACAGAAACTTTGCTTCAGTGGTTTGGAAGAGTGTTTTTTGCAAAATGAAGCAGTAAGTGCTTAAGTTGCTGTTGCATTTATGTTTCGAAAGCATTTGATTATTGATGTTAGAAGATACTTAGTGCCTTTTGCTTCAGTTGATTTTCGTTGTACTGCAAACATTTTCCAAAAACCAAAAAAAAAAAAAAGAAGTAAAAATGAATCAAGCAACAATCTTTCAGATTGTAACAGAGTCTCCTTTGTTTTTTTAGAAACGATGTCCAAATTCAGGTTCATGCCATTTCAAACGAAATAATAATGCCAGAATTCATAACTGTTGTAGTTACGGTTTAGATATGACTTAAAAAACCCACACTCGCACACTCATTTACACAGACAGTAAGGCTTATCAAAGTACTTATTCATAATATGGCAACCAAAGTTGTCTAAAATCTAAAAGAACAAAACCCAAATGAGTCGAACTTTGGCAACAGTTATTTTTTTCTAACAGAACAAAAAACTCTTTGCTCTGAACAAGTTACGTCAGGCAATCAATGAAAAGTTTACCCTTTTGTTGGAACTTTTCAACTGCAAATCAAAAAAAAAAAAAAAACTTTAACCCCAGCAAACACAAAAAGAAAGAATTTTGACTTTTGTTATGCAAATTCATTGAAAATTTATTATTTAATTGTAGGAATATTCGTTACGGATCTGTTACAAAGTGATTGTAGAAACTTTTCCTTAATACCTTTTACTCTAGTGTGAAGAGGTTTCATAACTTTGCTTTAATATTTGTAAGAGTATATACTAGTATAATTGTAAGTCGGAGATCACATGAGCTACATATCAACGTGATGAGTAGGTCCGATTTAGTTGCTAAGTCCTTTCGAAATAAAAACTGAATTCTAAGAAATCGTTTTAGTAAAGTTTCTAAGTTATTAACATATATGTAGATATAAAGGGAGCGCATTTTTCATGTCGGTTTGGAAACATTTGTTCATTGAAAATAGTCATTCAGTTGTGTTAACTCAACGTGCATATCGTCGAAAATATCGTGACCCAACAGGCACCGTCTGACAAAACTATTCGCCGTGAAGAATTTTTTTGAGCACTAAGTTGGGATATCGGCAACATGCCGTTTATCGACGACTAAGACGTTCCAATGAACTGGTTGAAGAATCAGAGGAGCGTTGCACAGAACCCAAAAGTATCGTATCGTCACCGCGCTCATCATTTTGGCTTCAGTGGTACCATTTTCCACCGCATTTTGAAGGATGGTTTGTGTTTGTCTCCGTATGACACGTTGCTTGGAGTACGACAAAACAGTCGAATATTTTTATTATCTTTTAATTATTATAAAGAATTATATTCCAAGGTGAGAGAAACACCTTAGCGGCCCTCAGCTGCTACACTTCCTTAAGATATTTATATTAAATATTCATCGAACAATATTTTTGTTTTCTCACAATGGGTCTATCCTCCAGGACGGGGTCCACATAAACAATACTGTTTAACAAGGGATCAATGAACTAGAAAGGCTTAAAATTATTGATCTTTAGGAAAATTTGTGGTAATTTTCTGATTGTGTCTTTTCGAATAAGTTAATTGAAGAAGAAAGTTGCTTCTACTTATATGTGTATAGTATAATAGTTGGTGAACCAGCACAACCAAACTATTTCAATTAGCACTTGTGCCACTAAATCCACTTAATTGTGGTGAAGAATATAATTGAAGCAGAACGTATAGCAACTATCGTTGCAAAACCAATGCAACCATTGTTGATGTTTCACTTGTATTTAAATAGTCAATACGCGATGTGTGCACAATTGTCTCAACTTAATATCGATTGAGTCCGTAGTAGTATGTCTTGTGAAGATGATTAAAGATGAATAATTTGTTGCTTAGTTTGTTTTTTTTGCTTTTTGGCATTAACAGAAACGAGCAAAATTATAGTTTTTGGTTAAAGACCAAATTTCTTTTGGCAATAATTCTTTTATGCCCTCTTAGAAATTCCATTAAATGCTTACACTAAAAACGCATAAAATGAGCAACTAAAATTTGCTCTAAAGTTTGTACTAAGTATTATACTTACTTATGTTTATGCTGAGGCTTGTACTGTTGCTATAGAGCATAGTACTCGTACTGAGTACTGGTCAAACGTATTACGGGAGCGCTAAGTAAACCATAAATAACCGAACTCTGACAAAGAAACGGAATGCAGATGTTTATGGTATGAGCCTGACGAGTGCGTTAAACTGACTTGACCAGGTAGTTTGGCAATCAGGTAGTCCGGTAGCCATGGAAGCAGGCAGGCATAAAAATGTCGAAATGCGGTTGTAAAATTTTAATGAGCTCGTGACCTACAAAGGCAAAGCGCAACTGGCCAAAGTAGGAAAATGAAAATAAAAGCCCAAAAGAAGAAAACAAATAAAAAAAAAAATAAATACTAAACGAACCAAAAGGATCCATTTAATGTGCAACTGACCAATTAAGAGAAATAAAGTATAAAATAAATAAATGGCAGAAAAAAGAAACTCAAAATCTTTGCCAAAATGGGAAAAGCCCACTAATACAATAATTTTCAAAAGAATATAAATTTATTTGGAATATTTAGCTGTCGTTTAGTGTGAAGAATTTATACAAACTGCAAACTACATAAAACTTAAATATATAAATAAATAAATAAACATTGTAAATAAATATTCTATAAATATTTGAAATATTTGTTTATTTATGGCTTCGATAGGCAAATAAAGTGCCAAATCAACAAACTACAACTACTAATAGCCGCGATTAAAATAATGAAAAAACCATAAAATCCCATAAACAAATCAAGTGACATTTTTATTTTTTTCTACACATTATGTATTATTGACAAATGTTATTACGATGGAAAAAGAAAAAGAAAAAAAATGTATCCATTAAAGCTTTGAAGGAAATGAAAACGAAAATTTTCACAATTTGCACACATTTAAGAATTTATTGCATTTAATTTGCATATGAAAATAAACAAAGGATAATGAAACTTTTGTTCAAGATAGTTGGAAAGAGAATGGGAGAGAAAATGCAGAAGTGAACAATTGAGTAAATAAAACAGAGCAAACGAAGGGAGGAAGGAGAGTACATGAAGTATGAACTGAGAAAGTCAATATTTTTATGTGACATTTTCATTTTAATTTTTATTGTAATTTCTCTTGTAAACGAACACACATGAAAGCCACAATGCAGCGGTATTAATGCTTTCAATTAATTACACGCCGAAAGGACACAAATGTTCCTAGAATTGTTGATGTTGGATAGTATGTAAGTTTAAATGAAATGAAAACGACGGGATACATGATAGCAATACCATTTACATGATATAACAAACATACAAAAAGGAAAAGAAATGATAAAGGATGTAAGGTAAAAGTATTACCGACAGATACATAAAAATGAAATTAATGATGCAATCGACTTATTAATAATGACGATGATTTCTGCCATTGATTAAAAAGCCAGTTAACGTTGATTTCTTTGTCTACTTATACGCCTTTTTATACCTTGTGTGGTATTCACTATTATTTACAACTTCATAAGCTTCAAACCATATCCATAACATATCCATAACAGCTGTTAAATAGCAGAGAGAGATAGAGTTTTAACAGTTGATATCTGTTAATGACCGAGACACTGCTTTGCCGACACACTTCTATAACTTTGAAGAATCATACAATGGGCAAACTTTTGCCTTTGCTTTTGCCTTCATTACGGAAACTTTGATAAAGTGCTGAATTATTATTATTGTTATTATTATTTTTGCATTGATTTCAATTCATTCAATTGAATTGGATTTTCAAGTTGATTCATTTATCACTCTCACTCACTCACTCATTCACTTACTTACTTACTCATCTTCTCATCCATTTAATGAAAACTTTGGCGGCTTTACGACCAAAAGCGAAATAACAAACTGCACTTTTGGCCAACTTTTTCCTCGTCGACTGCATTAAGTAGTTTATTAAATGAAAAAAATGGAAAACATAAGCTTTTCTTCTTTGTTGTTGTTTGTGAAAGTGAAGTTTATATTTCATTTGAAACAAAAAAAAAATTGCAATACATGAGAGAAACCCCTAGCGGAGTAAAGTTGGTCGTTCTTCTTAGGGCATCGAGTAAAGGGGGCCTTCAAATATTGAGAATTATTTTAAAATGATATCCGAAACAATAGCGAATAAAAACAAAAAAAATTTGATTTTAAATTCTTTGAAATATTTAGTTCAGTCTTTAGTTCAAATTCAAAATCATAAATTTCAGAGACACCTAGTTAGTTTCTAACCGCCTTGGGTGACGAAATAATTAAGTCCGCCAGTGAGTGAAACTGCTATTTAAAAAAATATCCTCACCAATTTAATGGCAACAATGAAACAGGAAGGAAGTGCGCTCGTTGCTAAAATCTACCAGTAGCACTGCACTGATGACCATAGCTGCATTTGGCTTTCGTCGCTGTGTCGAGTGGCAAGCACAAAAATCGTAAAACTTAATGGTCTTAGTACATCGTACATAGTAGTAGTTAAAGGACCATGAGTTGGTGTAGCCACAACATAAAAATATTGTATTACTACACACTACACTCACTGCATTAAGCCAAAGTGAAGGCTTAAATACTAGGGTATATAAAATTGAGTTGAGTTCCATTTTACAATATACGAGTATAAAATATACACATAGAAGAGTAAGTAAAGTTGGGTGTTGAGCCAGCTTAGGTAAGTTTTCAAACTGTTAGATGCAACTTCATAACCCTCTATGCATGTACAATATTTTTCATATATTATTCATTTCCAAAAAAACCTGTTGCTTACCTGAGTATAAATTGGAAACTTTAAACTTTGTTATATAGTGTAAGCTAATATTGTATGATAATACCACAAAATACACCTACAGCACAATACATCTACTTCTCTCATATCTATTAGTTTAAACTGAATACAAAATATGCCAAAAATGTGTACTGCTGCTACCAATAACCAAACAACCTAATTCATCATTTTATCCTTTCTATAATTTTTCCCATTCATAGAATATTTCAATAACAAAAAACTTAATATATAAAAGCATATTTTGCCTTGAAGTTATAATGTATGCAGATCACAAGCACAACCTAAGCTACTTCTATTCATCTAAGTATATGTTACTACCTTGCAGCATCAGCCTACAATAGTATAGTACCTATCATTCACATCAAAGCATAACATTATGTAGATAACATTTTACTAAATGCCTTTCAGTTGAGTTCAGCATAGAATGATTTGACTGGCCTTTGCAATGAGTTTGAGTTAGATGATATTTTTCTTCCGTTTCCTTGTTGCTTGCTACTAAAAACTACATTAAAGAATTTTCTTTTAACTTTCTGAACTTCGTTTAAATATTTCAAATATTCAACATGCCACACAACAATGGCACAATCTGTAACAGAGACTAAGGAAGCAAAAAGAACCAAACCAAACCGAACTGAATCGAACGGAACGTTTCAGTAGAATTTTCAATGAATTTGAAGAATGAATTTCTTACTAAGACAAAAAAGGAAAATATTATGACTTGATAATGTAAGTTAAACAATAATTTCTTCTGTGAAACTGGGAGACTGCTAGTGTTAGGTAAAGGGAATAAGTACTACCTAACTAAAAAGCGAATTGAGCTGAAGCTGTATGTGACTGGCACTACAATCAAATTCATTCATGTGTAGGACCATTTAAATATGTGCGTCGATTCTAATGATGACATCATTAGAGCCATGCTAAAGGGTGCAATTATTGCCATTGATGACGAGTTGGTGCGCCACTCTAGGGTGCATTTCGCTTGGTTAGACCGCGAATTGCAATTAGCGCCCGAACACAACTCACATTTTGATTGATGATGTGTGCTAATTTTTGAAATCAAATTGGAAATGTTTCTGTTTTTCGCACCCGCTACAAAGTAGTATGCCAAAAAAGTCCGTGAAACCACAATGTGTCATAGAGGATCTGTTCCAGTTTAAATCACAATTTTTTACGAGCACATTTTTCAAATGTTATGAAATGTTCTACCACCCCCTGTCATGCGCTTGCAGCATAAAGCATTCAAATTCATTATCCTTTTGGGGTCGTCGGAGCCCATTGTCCTTCGTTCATCTAAAGACAATGTAGCCAAAAGCGAAATAAACGCCAAATGATTATTTCAACTTTATTATTCGCCCAGATCACCAGACTCAAGCACAAAACTCTGTCTGAACTACTATACTATTATAAGCCATAACAAAAGGATTTGCGTACAAAGGCCATACAAACACAAAGAACAAAAAATGAAGGAACTTCGCGCAACCCAAAAGGATGCCGCATTTCATTGTCACGCATATAATACAGTAGAGTGTACTACATAAAGAACAGAAGAGTAGAGTTGCGAAGTAAATAGCATGGAAGTAGTAGGGAAGAAAAAGCAATAAAAAGTGGTAAAGCATAAGAAAAGGATCTCAATGCTATTTTGCAGTGTACTAACATCAGGAGAGTCTAAAATTTTAGTTGAACTTAACATTTAACATTTCTTAAATCCTAATTGTAATAATTGACTTGTCAATCAGACGACAAAATGTTTATTTCTTAATTTTGTAAGCCCATAAAAAATCTATTGAAATAGTTTATCCTTTGTTTAGTACCAAAATCATATAACCAATGTTAACACATGTTGGGTGCCTTTTTATATCCGGCTGCCATAGCTGTTAGCTGGTGTCCAACGACAAACAAAGCTTAACCGACCACTACGAACCACAGAGCGCATCCTGTCATGTCCTATTCCGACTGACCACCAAGAAATTTATGAGCGTAGCTTTATTACTTTCGTTGTGCTCACTTGACAATGTGCCATGGCTTGGCTTTTCAGCTATTACTACTTACATCACTATATCCCCATGCTGTATTGTATGTGTTGTAGTATACACTTCAAGGCTTTACAGGAAATAATTTAAAGAAAATGCATATAAAAATTATTATACCAAAACGAAAAAAATTGAAAATCAAAATTTAATCATCATAATCAATTTAAAGAATGACAGATGGACAGACAGACATTGAGGATGACAATCTTTGACATATGAATAAATGAATAAATTGATTAATAAAAATTTCATAAACTCGATTTGCCAACAAACTAATTTTTAATGGCATTCAAAAGTATGCAATAAATAATTTATTATTTTCATGGTGCATATGGTCTATGATCATTTGGTATGTGGGATTGTCCATCTGTCCATCTGTCTGGCTGTCTGTCTCTCTGACCTGTCTAGTTTTTAGCATTCGCCAACATCTAATTGAATTATGAAACATTTTTGTGGCTGCCTCTCACCAACTACCCAACCAACACCTTCATTGAATCCTGCACTCTCTCAACCAACACATCAGGCCATACAAAAACGGAAACGTAATAGGTTTTTAACCGCTATAGGGCTTTACCAACACTGCCTACCAAAACCAAATTTTCTCAACCAACCAACATCATAACGTATAATAACGTAATTTAACATTTTTTGTATGTAAATGTGTTTGTGTGTTGTGTGCGTATCTGTGTGTGTGTTTATGTATATAAAACATTTTGCATTTATGAACTTTTTATGGCATCTGGCAACAACATTTTATTATAAAATTACTGCAAATTTGCATTCAATTTATTATATTTATTTGATTTTTTTCTTGTCTGTATCATTTGTCATGAATTTTGACAGCGATAAAATATGTTGTAGCCACAGTAGCTCAACATATCTCATAGATAGATACATATACTATACAATACTTTACTCTACTGTAATAAGAGATACTTTACATACATATGTTTGTGTCTATGTATGGTACAATAAAAAGATACTTGAATCATTTAATTATTGTAAATACATTTAAATAATATTCTCTCTAGTTTTTATATTACCACATAGGAGTATAAAAAATTTAATAAGCTTCTGGTCTCGTATCTCTGTTTTGAGTATCATTCTACCATTCTACAAACAAACAGCAACACACACATTCTAGTAAATTGTTTTTCTCATGGATGAACGAACATGTCCAATTATGTATACTGGCATCAACAGTCTCTCTCATCATCATAATCATCATAATAATAATAATGCAATAATAAAGATTATTGTGATTATTATTGTATTACAAAATGACTATAATATGTTGGTTCAATGGTTAAATGCAAAATGAAGCCGCATTAAACGCCATATTTGATCTGAAGTTGAAATGTATTGCTTTGAGTATATGAGGGATCATCATTTATGCATAAAACATCAAATAATGATTAATTAGTTTTGAAGTACTTTGTTTACCATATACTCATAAAGAACTAAAATAAAAGTTCATTAATATGAGAGAAAAAAAAATCAAAGGGATCATTGCAATAGAAATCAATCAAATAATGGAGAAATGAGTGAATTAATTCTATTTGCGAATAAGTAGTATTGTACAAAGGATATTATAAGTGGTGGAATTTCAAGTTGGATTAGTGAATGAATGGATGAATGATTTGAACTTATGTGCTTTGCCAATTGTAAAACTTAGAAATATTATCTCCATAATTTTCTATTTATTGATTAGTTTCTATCATTATTATCATTATTACGTAGTAAAAAGCAGAGTCGAAATACTTGTCTGTTCCGATACGCAGAACTTCTAAATTACGCAACGAATTTTGATACGTCTTTCACCATCATTTGTAGAATCTTTTCCGGCAAGTTTATATACAATACATTCTACTAATTAATTCTACTTAAGTCCTTGTACATTGGTTTTATGGTAGATAAGAGATATTTTTTAAAATCAATCAATTCGTCTTTATTAAACATATCCTTTTGTATTCTTTGTGTGTCAATACGAAATCAAGTTCATTATGTCAATGTTTAAATCAATTATAACAAGAATGAACGACTTATTATATATGTAGGTCGCTTCAGAATGATGAAATCGATGAGGAAATTCAAATGGGAAATGTGCAAAGCAAGGACTGGTTTCTAGTTGAAAACAAAACTTATTTATTTTATTTTATCACATTAAATATAATATTCAATACTAGACTTAATATACAAGTTTAACGGGCACTAGCTACTGGGGCTTTCGGAATATGGAATTTGGGAACCAAAAAGGGAGGTGCATCAAGTTCTGATAGAAGTTCAAGAGAGGTCATGGTAGACGGACTGTTCTATTGAAAAGATGTTTGCGGGTGTCCGGTGAGTGTCCAATGTGCAGGCGAATAAATGTACCAAATACCCGTCACGTTAAGTTGGCAGGTAGGGGATTTTTAGAATATGCCGGGTTGATGGCAGAGCACCGATGGTTGAATTGTGCCCATTCAGACAGCTTCTTCGATTGAAGGTGACGAATTTCTTTAAATTCATGGAGTTGGCCTGTGTAAAGTTGTGAGACGGGACGTTGCTGATATGCCGTGAAGCCATATCAGCACATTCGTTACCATGTATTCCTTGATAATGGTCTTGGGTGTAGATTTTGTGGTTTTCACGAATCGTGGAGTCATTGTAATCATAATTTGTAAGGCTAACAGTGCTGTCAGAGCAGCTTATAAAGTTTATCTTAATCAGAATTTTTTATACCGCATTGAATTTAATAAATTTGGATGCATTGTATATCGTTACCGAGAAAACTTAAGGAACTCTGATTTAAATTAAGTGTCAAGTCATAAAATTTACATAATTGGAATTGGAATATAACTTTGACACTTTACGTGTTTAATTTAAATTGTGTTTAAATGAAAAATATGCAATGATACAATATAAAATTCGATAACTTTAATATGGGCCAATATCATATTTGGGACTGACTTTGGCGCATTCATCTCTAACACTTCTTGAAATGAATCAATTTTTCTAAGTAATTTTTCTCAGTGCAAGTTTAATACATAAATAGTAAATTATCCAATCGGTCACTTAAGAGAACATAAGCTAACAAACACTCAAAAACACACACTCAAATGTATTAAGTGTTGGTAAACAGTTTAAAGAAAATTAAGTGCATCAGTTACAAAGTACTTTACTTTGTCCACGACACTGCAGAAAATAAAGAAAAGAAGCATGAAATTGAAGGAAGAGAAACAAAAACCAGAAAGAAGGTTATCTTTGGCTATGCCAAAGTTGAAATACTCTTCACGCCTCTGTGAATGATCATACAGAAATATTAAATTATTGATTTGACTTACTGATTCATACTGTTTTTTGGGAGCTATACGATCCAATAACCTTGGGATCGTGAAATTTACATGGTTGGTGAATAAGGATCAGGCACTCATAGTTTCCAGTTGGATAAGACAAAAAACAAAAAGTTTATCTAATAAATTAATTGATTTTGAGTTTTTATGGGAGGTACTCCTCTTAATAGTCCGATTCGGGTGATTCTGACATATTTGCAGCGTCTGGTAAAAGGAAAACTCGTGTAAAATTTTAGTTCTCTAAATGAACTTAGGGATTAGTTTGCATACTTACAGACTCCCAGACTGACATGGCTTAATCGACACGTATAATCGAGCTGATCAAGAATATACTTTATAGGGTCTCCAAAATCTCATTCTATGTGTTACAAACTTCTTGACTCTGCGTGAAGAGTATAAAAAATAAAATAAATAAACATAACCAAGACAGCAATGAAATATGGCAGTGATTCTTAAATTGTGGTGCCATTGCTTGGGCTTTGCATAAGAATTTTCTAAATATTATATACAATTAAACATCCTAACAAATATAAGATGCTGTTCCTCATCAAATGAAGTCAATATAATGATCTCCATGTTATTTAAAAAATTTATTGTAAACAATAACAGCAAATAAGAAGAACTTTATAAGTTAAAGAAACGCTGCACTATGGGAACTTACCATACAATGAAATGAAAACAAACATCCTTATATTTATTATATATATAAATCTACATAGGAGTGATGATATGAACAAGTGACAGCCCATGTTTTGCAGTCAAGAGCCCCCCGCTTGCTATTATGTTCAAGCAAAAACAGAGTAATGCAGAACACGGAACTCAGGCCGGAACTGTCACATTAAAATGGATGATTTATTTGTGTTCCTAATTTATTGTGTTACGCACCCAAAGAGAAAAACACAGCCGGAGTATGTGAGAGGAAGAAAATGAAAATGAAAGCATGAGATAGTCAAACAAATAAAGTACAACATCAGCAGGATATCGAGTACTATACTCCAGGATTGAGCACCACACAGCACCATAGCAAGCGCTGTGCGCTGAGCATTGAACCAGGACAGTGGCTGAGCCAAAAAACAATTGACGCCACCACCATCACCATCACCATAACAATGCCATTTTTTCTTCACTTTATTGTACATTTATAATGAAATTTACGCGTTAAGTGCGACTACACATTTCTTTCACTGACTGTGGCTGAGGCTCACTATTCAATCCGATTGTCTCTGGTTGTTGCTTGTCTCCGATTCTCAGTCTCCTTGGTGCTGGTATCGCTTGGGTATCTGGTTCAGTGGCACTTAATAATCGTATTAGCTGAAAGCAGCATGACATGCGACTCTCCCTCCATACTCCATATTTCAGTTGGTGCCTGTTTCTGTGTCTGTCCAGGATATCAAAGTGGGATATATATTGCATGTTTTATTGTTTGTTTATTGCCACAAATTGTGTTGGATGCGAGTCGTCGAAGCGTAAGGAGGCAATTCGTTTCACTTACAATGAAGCAATGGAAAATTTTGCCAATTCAGGTTTATCTTTATTATTGTTTAATGAATGATTCAGAATGATGGCGCTTCATATAAAAGGACCTTTGATTCGGTGCCACCGCTTTGTGGAATAATTTCAATGCGGTTGCCACGTGTCAATCAATCTCTGGAATAAGCATACCTTAGACAATGGCCATAAGAGCAATGACAGCAGCATCAATATCAATGGTAATAACAGCTGGTTAAGCTTTATAAATGCAATAAAGAAAGGATGTGATTATCCTTATTATTTTTGTTTCATGTTTACATAACTCAACTGAATTCTTGTTAAGGATTCTCCAGAGTTCTCCTGAAAAAAAGATATTGTACAATGAAAACAAAAAGGAATTTATGTTTGTTGTAATAATTTTCTTTCTTGTAAATAAATATAATTTTCGGCACAAGAATAGTAAATGTTTGTTTGTATACTCGTATACATACAAAGAAGTGAGCATAATTTAAGCTACAAGCATACATAGTCAGTCAGTCAGGCAGGCAGGCAGACAGACATAGGTATAGATAGACAGACAGACATACAGACAGATGTAGAGATAGTTCTATAGACAGTTGCACAAATGAATGTAATGAACATTTATGAGGCAATTTCCTTGGGAAACTAAGAGTCCTTGTGTTAGTTCTTGCATTGCCTCGAGTCATTTTTAATAGTGAAGTTACAGCTTCTGTTGCTGCAATTCTAGTATGAACACAAAACTTTTTTCTGCTCCACTTATGCCCAAACTAATTAAGTGCAGGAAAAAAGATTCACATCCTTCCTTTCTTCTTGACGCCTTCCTCCTACCTTTCTGCACATATTTTTGTATTGCCACTTCTATGCGTTGTTAGTACTGTCTGCTCATGCTGTTTCTGCGTATGACGAGAATAATTTTTTGACACACCGTCCACTCAACCGAAAATTGTTTAGAGACGTTCATTACCCTGGCTAGTCTGGTTGGCTTGGCTTGGCTTCGCTTGCCTCTATTCTCTTAGTTTATGGTCCTTCTAGTACCAAACCAAGACCCGCATTAGCCGCATATATTCTGATTATGTCTTGTCCTAACCTAATACTATTCGTTCGTTCGTTCCTTCATTCATTTGTTTGTGGGTCTCCTGCTCTGTCGCTTATTTACTGTGCTGATAGTCCATTCGAGCATCATAATAACGAAGATAAATGTTCGGAAAAGTTTTGGCGACCGCTCAACAACAGCAACGTTACTCAGTTGGTTTTCCAACTTCTCCAGTTGGAATTGCACTTCTAGAGTATGGTCCTGTCCTGCGTAAATTACATACATTCATCCTGTGAGACGCATCTTTCGCTGATTTAAACTTTTAGCTTTCGTTGCACGCTCTAGAAATAAAAGTTTCCTCCAAATCCTCCTTTAAGCATTCCTTAGTCGCCCTTAGTTCTTTTATTTAGGAGATGATATTTTGTTCTTCTTTCTTTTGGATTGCAAGTTTAATGAGTTTGCTTTCCATTCCGAGGCATAAGGCATGCCAGTAGCAACTAAAGAAAAAGGCAAAAAGATAGATTCATAGTAAGAAGGATAATAAGAACACAAGCATCACGAAATAGTTTGACGTTTAAAGTGTCGCTCGTTATTATATTTTTTGTATTATTTGTTAATATCTTTTGCTCCTTTGCTTAGAGCATTTGTAATTCATTTGAAGTGTTTTGGCGTCAACTAAAAACTTCTGGCATTTTGGCATTTGGGCGTAGCCAGAAGGCAACAAATTGCATACAATAAATGTAGTTAATGTTAGTAATGGGATGAACAAGAAGATATTTCCAGTACTAAAATATTACTGTAGGAGATAAGGTTAGGTTAGACTAGTTGGGCAAAGCCCAACATAAACATGAGATCCATTGTTATTCTAAATCTTGTATCTTAGGATTGAATTCAATCCAAATTTCACTATGCACCTAAGACTATTAATTTTGTAGTTTTAGAAGATACAAATGTAATAATGTAGAGTACTGCAGATCATTTCAAACCCCTGTGTAAAGTATAAATTTCTATTGAAACCCTGTTTCATTGAGAAAGCAAAAATATGTATGTTCTCATAAGTTCGTTTTAGTCATGAAAGAATTCTTCATGGCACATGAAATTTTGTAGTCACATGACAGTCATGACAGTTGCAAGAGCATAACAAGGATCTGGCACAGCTTGAGTTTGCATTTCTCATATTCTATGCTCGCTCTAAGTTGATTTATAACCTCAAATATAAGAAGAAGGAAAAATAGAAAACTGAAGCGAGAAAGTTAAAAACTTTTCATGATTTCTTTCCTTTTATTTTTTGTTTTTACTTTTTCAGTTGCTTGTATTTACTTACCATAGTTAGTTTGAGACAATGTTAATGTCGAAAATTCATTTATTGTTACAAGTGCAACCCGTCAAGTCCCTGCTATCGCCCAGGAGGACTCTCGTCCCAAAGCAACCTTTCACCCACAACTCTTAACACCAAATTCATTGTTGGTGTTGTTGTTACTTGGAATTGTTTATTTATTGCGCTTTTAATTAAAAAAGTGTTGCTGAAGCAATTTCTCACATACAAATCCCCTCTCTCCGTAGAATCATTGGACGAAAGCAAAGAGGAGAGACAAAGAATGAATAAAAATTGCAGTAATTGCATTTGCCAAAGAAAAAAAAACTAAAAAAAGAACGAGAAGCTCAAATAATAATAAATTAAGGCGAGAATATATTGCATCTTCTTTGGTTATCTGTTTATACATATGTGTGTATGAGAGTAACTGTGTAAAATGTGAGTGTGGGAATGCTTGTGTTGGAATGTGAACTGCTGCATTAAGTATTTCTTTTTCTTAAAATATTTTTACTGCACATAAAGTAGCTTCATAAAAATAACTTACAGATACTTTCAATCAAATAAAAAACAAAATCTAACAAGAGAGAGAACAAGATGTACCTTGAGCTACTGCCATCATGATGAAGATGGAGAAATACTCTCACAAATACCACAAATATTTGCCATGAATGCACACATATACCATATATACGTGCATAAACTTACGTGAAATCGACAAGTTGTCTTTGGCACGTAGAATGTCACTGCAACGCATACATACTTACTTACTCATCCCATCCAGGCCGAGGTCCTTGCCATATCTGCCTTGACTAGTAAGTCAGTGCTAAACTTAACTGAAACTCATTCCTAACTAAGACTGAACTTTGAGTGTTCCATTTTTGTATACATTTTTGTTATTATGTTGTTCCTAGGACCCTTCGTTTCGCTTCAACATATAACAAAACCTTATCATGCTCGTGCTTGCGCCTTGTCCTTCTTATTGTATCCTTAACTTTTGCTTTTGGCTTTTGTGTTGAATGTTGACATTATTAACAAATGACACTTGAAAATTGCGCGATCTCGCAATGCGCACGCTTTCCCATCCTCAATCTACCATAAAGCTTTGATGCCACTCTAATATCCTGCTAAACATCCTCACACTCTCACTTTCTTTTTATCCTCTTACTTGTTTTCTCCTATAAGCGTTTGGTTAGTTTTCACTTTGGACGCATAAATTTTGCTTGTTCTGCGCAAATTTTGTAGAGGAAAGCCACAAAAGACCGCAGAACCACGAACTGAGAATTGTGAAATACAATAGTACTTTATTCCTTAGAAATCTTTAGCTTAACAAATAAAGTGAAGTCGTTATTATTTTGGGCTTTACATAATCGAAAATGAACTCCAATAATATGGTTCCTTTTATATTTTTTTCAGACTAAACTGAATAGGGATTATCACTTTGTTGTGAAGTTTGTAACTTGAAAAATCGTAAATCAGTGTCAAACATAGGTCTTAGTTATTGAGCTATGATGCTGATATTTGGAACATAAGTATATGTTTTGTTTTCATTTACAATATTATGTTAGTTTTCTAATTACTGAAAGAGGTAGTCCATATAAAATAACTAAAACAATCTAAATTTTTCAATTGTTTTTTCTTTTTGTAAGTCTCAATGTCTTCCACATGTTTTAGAATAACGCGTCGAAACAAAACAATCTTCACAAAGTATTGAAAAATTCAGAAATAATTCATATAGTTGCCATAGGAATTGCTTTGGTTGCAAAAGGTATGTAAGCTTCGGTAAACCGAATCAAAATATTTTTTTCGTTATCATTTGAAATCGGGTCAGTTCTTCCCTCTTATGCTTTGAGATTTGCTTGTTTAGGGCACTTGTATTGTTGGTTATTATGTCGTTGAATGTTTTTAGAGGGAGTCCGTATGCAGAACGTGCTTGTTTGGGATTTAGTTTGACTTGTCATTGATATCATTTCAATGCAGCACTTCTAATGCTTTTTCTATTTAAATTAATGTAAATTTTATGTAATGAAATGCATTTTCTTGAAAAAAAATTGTTAGGACATATGTTTATGTTGATCCAATAAATAATTTAAGAAATTGGGATGAGGAAGTAAATAACGTTTTAGAATTTTTGTTAGAAAAAAGATAGCTAAATATAAATAATTGGCAAATTTTTTTTTGTAGGTATGAAAAATCGTGGAAAAAAGCTTTAATGAGACAGAAGAAAACATTCCTAAATTTTTGGTTTTACATGATTTCAGATTTCTATTCAATTTAAAGCTATGAGCAGTTGTTCAAATATATACGCTTTTTGTAACACTCTTTCTGTAGAAGTTCTGATCCTAACTCATTGAAAGCAACAGACAATATCAATTATTTACTTTTGATAAGCCAAGTAATGAAAGTTCACACCTCTTTTATCTCATAACAATAATTGAAGATTTATTATTTGTTTGTATTAAAAATAAACTTTTCTATAAATATTCTTCCAACGTATACCAAAAACGCTCAGGATGTATTGACTGTACCAAATCAGAGTTAAATATAGATAACAAAGTTCTATTCTATAAATTAATGCTAAAATCAATTTGGATATTTTGAGCCCTAACCGCGGAAAGAACGTATGCGACTTTTTACCGAAATTGGCTTTTCGATGCAAATTTGTTCTAGAGACACTAACTCATCACCTAGAAAATCACTACAGTTACGTAGATAATACAAGTTTCATTTTATCGTTTGTGTTGGCAACCGTAGTAAAGAGCGGTAGCAAAAACGCTCTCCTGTAAAATTAGTCAAAGTGATGAAGAAGAGCTTAAAAGAACTGAGTAGCCATGAAATTGATTTATTGTAGTTACAGTTAGTAGTTTAGTTAAGTATATAAGAATTGGACTTTTTAAATCAGCATATCACAAATGAAATGTTACTGCACAAGACCATACTGAAACCGATATTGGCTAAACTGTATACGAATTGGGGCACTGCAGGCAACTCAAACCTAGAAATCCTGCAGAGGTTTCAGTCTAAGCTACTGCGGAGGTGCGCAGTGGTTTGTCCGGAACTCAGTCTTCCACCGAGATTTGTAGATCCCAACGATAAACAAGGAGATTGAAAAACACAGCATCAGACACTTCAATAGGTTGGATGCCCATGTCAACCACTTGGCAATGAACCTGCTGGACAACAGCAGGCAAACGCGTCACCTCATCCCATTTCGCATTCCGGATGAGTGACTAACTCACGCTTAACTGACTTATAACTTAAGATAAAATGCGCTGGTTGTCGTCGGTCGACAGTAGCTAATAGAGAATATATAATGATAACAAAAATATTATTCTATGAGTTTACTTTGGGTGGGCACCCATAAACAAGGTGTTATTGGCAATGAAAACGCTGACAAAGCTGTCAACTACACACTATCCTATCACCTTATACATCAATCGATGGACGACAAACACTTGAAAATATATCTTACTAAAGTTATCCGCACAAAGACTTTGGTAAACTGGGAAAGATTCCAACATCAGTATACGAACTACAATGCTACGCGCACTACCTTAAAACACCGGTGTTATATGTTTATCCGTCTATAAATATGGTACATACTCAACTCACGCATCAAAATTCCTGTGGAGCCACAGCTTTCGTCGACCACTTTTTAGATATCTGTCCAAGCTTGAAGAGAGCTAGAGCCATTTTTTTAAAGTATTAAACCATCAGAATTTATAAAAGAAAGCTCTTCTTACATATAATAATATTGACTAATCTATATATATATATATAAAATCGTAAGCCTTTTCGTATCTCTTTACGCTAATCTCAGAAAAGGCTTAACCTATTTGAAAGCGGTTTTGACTGGTGTATTGTAGCCAGCTTGGTGTAGAATTTATTTTAACGAAATCGACATACTAAATCAAAAGATACTTAATTTTTTCATTCTGTTGCCTACTTTTTGGCTGATTTTCGAATGTTTTCCTCTTTAGCTGCGGGGCAACATTAAAGATCTGATAATTATGGAAAAAGATAACAAAATACACGCTATTCCACGCATACGAAATCGTGGGTACAGCTTGTTAGAAGTATAATTTTAATTTAACCCATCTCTTCTTATTAATTTGGTAGCTAGGACTCTAATTTAATTTTAGGTGTAGTATTTTACATGCATGTATATTATTTTTAAATGTTGTAAATAAATAATATTCTATGAGTAAGTCTAAAAGAGTGAGATTTTCAATGTATATAATTATTCAATTAGAATTTTCCACCAAAATAATTTATTGTTTAAAAAATAATGCATTAAATTTAAGTGAAAATTTACATAAATTCAAATGAAAGCAAATCTAGCGACTAATTATAAAACCATATAAATTTTCAAATATTTGAAATTGATTCTTTTCACAAATACACACACACACGCACAATTAAATAAATAAATACATAGTACATAGTATTGTAAAAAGATACATGTACAAATAGTATGTTACATATGTGTATTCAAGTTGTGTTTCGTTTATGAGCCAATTAGCTAATAACATTGCAACAACATAAAATAATAATCAACAACAATAGTATCGGATTTAGTGCAAATATATTAATTCCATGTTTTTTCATTATTAAAAAATTATGTTCTCCTATTTCCAAAGCAAATTAAAAAGAAAACACCAAAAATTACAAAATTTATTTCAAGTTGCTTAAATTTTTTTTATTCTGAAATTTTTGGTATGTTGAGCACGATGACTAAATTAATAAAATACCAACAACTAGAATATGCCACATAACCGCAACACAACTTGATATGTATGCGTGTGTGTTCAGATGTTTGTATGCATTTGAAACATTGCATTTGGCACTAATGAGTTTTACCATAATTTTTGTTGTTACTGATGTTGCTTTTGTTTTTGCTTGTTTTTTTGGTTGGGAAATATTGAAAACGCAAAAACCAATTTCTACACAAAACGCCTTTTTACCCTAATTATGCAGATTGGTAACTGACAGCAAGCAACGCAAAAATAGTATACTAGTATGAGTGTACCATAGTAGTATTATAAATGAGAACGGAAGCGGAAATGGGCGACGTCAGCAATGTCATGACAATAATGAAAATGGTTATTATGACGATGATGATGATGATGACGACGACTACGATTATAATGTTGATTATGATGTTATTTGTAGCTTGCGTTCACTGGGTATTTTCAGAGGCAATTTATTTAGCTACAGCATGACTTTATCTTTGGTTTAGTTCTGTTTCATGTGTGATATGATTTGGTTTTCACTGATATCTAATCAAACAAACAACTTTAATATTTTTAGGCTAAATTATGTGAAAATATAATAAAACATTTTTTATTTTTTTTTTTTAATTGAGTAATATAAAATAAAATGAAATTAAGTAGTTCATAGTTCAATTGTGAGGTTTTTTTTAAACATTTTAAGCCACTTTAGTTTGATGTATCTAACACTGACAGTGGCTCCACACACGTTCGAGACATGTTTATTTATTTGTATATCAGTTAGTCGGGTTATTTTATTAATTTTCAAATATTGTGTGCTTCACGTTTTTGAATCGATTTTCCTTTTGCTGATAAGTGACATTAAAATCTGACTATTCCTTGAAAAGCTACAGATGTTTTAGTAAAGCAACTTTTCTTATTTTCAAAACAAAGAATTACGTGTGTTGATTAAACATTGCTTTTTGATGAGACTCTGGACTCTGCATCAAGAAAATTGATTATTATTTACTGGTCTCTGTATTGATAGACGCGTCACCATCTATTGGGTACCAGGACATAAAGGAATTGAAGGGAACGAGGAAGCAGACGCACTCGCTAAAGCCGGCGCTAGCCAAGCTGAGGTAAGTGCGTCATACATACGTCCCTCTCTGCCCACGTTAAAAACAGAAATAGACGCAGCAATGATTCAGGAGGCGAAGAGAATGTGGGATGGAACACTCTCTTGCAGAACCGCAAAAATCATGCTTCGCTCTGTTAATAATAAGATTACCAATTACATCTTAGCTCTCCCAAGATAGGATTGCAAGTTATTAGTCGGAATACTCACGGGATACGCAGCCAAATTGGGCTTGGTACAGAGTGATGCATGTACAACATGCAACGTGGTAAATGTTAGGGGAACTTTAGAACACCTATTTTGCCAATGTCCAGCTCTCTACAGATCACGCCTTAGCTATCTCGGATCTGTATCTTTCCTCTCCTTGGAAAGTATCGCGGATCAAAAGAGAGTAGCAATCTATTAACGCTCGCAAGAAAGTGCATAAAAAACAGTATCTGAAGGGTCTCCATACTTCTTCTTGGCAACACTAAGGACCACTATTGGTCTATGTGAGAACTCTTGATAAGCCAAGCTAACCTAACCTAACCTACTGGTTTGCTAAATTTAAACGTGGTCGTACTAACACCGATGATGAGCTACGTTCTGTTCACCGAAAAGAGGTGGTTATTCCGGTATCGTTTTGAAAAACCGTAAAGTGAAGTTGCAGGAGATAGCTGACTCTGTAAAGATATCCAAGGAATGTGTGGGCTTTATTTTGCATGAACATTTGTCTATGGAAAAACCTGTTAGCGAAGTGGGTGCCGAATGTGTTAACATTTGATCAGAAAAAAAATGACTCTTTGGGCAGATACGTAACGATGTACGAAACATGGAACCAACATTACACGTCAGAGTCAAATCAGCAGTCAGCTGAGTGGAAGCGAAAAAAAGCGCAGCAGAGTATCGGATGAAATTTCAAAGAAACGGCCCCATATGCACCGTGTCACCGAGACTTTGGCAACGATGGCAAAATTGCACGAATTACACTTTGTATTGCTTCCGTAACCACCATATTCTCCAGATTTGACCAACAGTGAGTTTTATCTTTTCGCAGACCTAAAAAAATTCTCGCCGGAGATTTGGTTGAATGAGGATGTGATCGCCGAAACAAAGGCCTATTTTGAGGCCAAGTATTAATCGTTGTTTAAGAAAGGTATCGAAATGTTGGAGAACCGCTGGAATGATTGTAACGCTCTTAAAGGAGACTATGTTGATGAATAAAATTAAATTTCACCGAAAAAGTTGTGTTTTCCTCATTAGACCGGGAACTTATCAGCGGATGTGTTAATTTTCTTACGAGTGACGAGCAATGAGGATCATCTGTTAAGCTTACTAGAAAGACACATTACCTACATTTTTAGAGGCAAAAAATGACTTTTCCGTAGTACAATTCTCGAAGCAGAATGACAGATATGATAGACGGTTTTGAGTCATCGTCGTACGCAACATATTTTTAAAAAATTTCATTCTAGAAAATGAGCGTTCTTCGCTGAAGTTATTATCAGCCAGAATTCTGTAGAAGAACGGTTCTTTTGGTTCACTGTCGATATTATAGTCCTTCTTGAAGGCATCTATCAAACTACAAAGTGGATCAACTCATACCAAAAACTCAGTTTAAGATCGTCGTTGGAAATTTTGATTAACAGGTTGGCAGCCTTGTGCAGTTCCGATAAACTTAAATCATCTAAATGATTTAAGACTCAGAGATGCTGAAAACTTATCAATTCCTTGAATAACTCTTCCTACTCGACACAACTTCCCTTGTTTAAATATATTTTATTACTCGTAATTTTCTTAAAAAATGTGTGTGGAGGCACCGCCGTAAATACGGCCCAGCATACATATGTATATACTTGTATATTAGTAGACTAGTCTTATTTTGTTGCATTAAAAATTGGAACCATGGTCTTGTTGAGAAATTAATTGTTGTCTTGTAAAAAAATGGCAATAAAATACCTGATTTATTACACAGGTATTTTTTGGGTGTGATTCTGTAAAATTAATACAATAAATGTTTTTCAAAGTATTGTCCATCAAAAGAGACAACGTTTTCCCAACTATTCTGATCCAAGAGAACTGATCATTTTTCAAGTCCAGGAACATATCAAGCCAATTTTTATCTGTAGAACTTCAATCTATCAATATTCAAATAGTTTTTAGAATGTCGTTCAACATGACGATGACCACTTTAATGATGAAAAACTTATTTTTCATGCTAGGTGTGCAATTATCTTTGAAAAGCTCGGTTCAAACGCATCAATTGAGTTTGTTAAAATTTCCCAACAATGATTCTATCTAGCTCAGTATGGATTTTGCTATCTGGTCAGGGTTGTCATAATAAATTGTATTGTTGAAACAGCATTTTTAATGTCATGTAAAACAACTAATGCCATTTGTTAAAAATTTATCAACTCTTATTTTGGGTGCACAAGTAAGCAATCAACTAAATAATAAAATAACCAAAGTGTATGTACAATATGTGAAGTATATAGTATGCAAGCTTTGGTATAACCAAAGTTAGCCTTTTTTCTTGTTCAATCAGAACAAACAATAGGACAGGAGCAACAATGAAATTCGCGTAAATCAAATAATGCTAAAAGGCAAAACGATTTTTTTCTTTTTAATTTTCCCTTTTGTTACAGATATTTGCACACTTGAATTGATTCATTTGCTTTTGTTAGTCTTCGATTTTAGGCCGCGGCTATAGTTTCTTTTTTTTCCCAATGAAAGAGTTTTTCGAAGTTGATAGTTTTTGGGTTTTATAGAGCGGTGAGATGAAGTAAGAGGAGGTTACAAGGGCGCGTTAGAGGGCAACTATTGCAGTCGTTTTTCTATTATTTGCTTGATTTGATTTATTTCAATGCTTTACCTTTGCCACGTTGTTCACTAGCTCTCATGCGATATTTTGTTTTTTTTCTAAATAACGAACTTCACTTCATTTGCTTTTTGTATTTTTTGTGTAGTGGCACGTTTTTTAAGCTGATGCACTTCAATTCAATTGAAATGGAAAGGTGCAGCAGCATCAGAAACAGCAGCAACAACAACAGAAGCATCGATGCAACATGAATCAGGCATCAAGCGTGGCGGCCTCAGTATCTAAGGTAGTAGCTATCCTCGTTTCAATGGCATGCATGTACACGATTTCTGGATTTTTCATTTTTACAGGTACGAAACAACTAATGAAAATCATGATGTCTTTTTGCATTTCTGCTTCAATAAACTGTCATTCGTTTCAACCATGTTGCACAACAACAAAATAAAAATCGAAAAAAAAAATTTGGGAAAATGGATAGGAAGGAGAGGAAAGGAAAGGAAATAGCATGTATTAAAGTTATTGAATATGGCAATTTTCGTAATGGCAACGAAGATAAATAAACTTGTAACAAAGACAAAGGTCGTTGAGAAGAAATCAAGAGTGAAGGAAAAATGAAAAACGACAATAAAGAAAAAGAGTACACAACAGAAAAAGGCACAAGGCACACCTACTGCACCTTACTCGCACACTCAATACGACTACATCAACCTAATGAAAAGTGTGAAAATGTCAAGTTGGAATACAAAGAGAGAAAGCAAATTATTGAGATGACATTCTACAAATGAAGGACAAACAGAAAATAAATCAACAGGAGAAATGATGCAATATGAAGCAAAAAATTGAAACACTTGTTTTGGGGGCTTAAAATACAATAGTTGAATGTATGAAGCTATTTTGTTGTGTTTGTGTGTTATGAACAAGGATAAGGAATGTCAAAAGCATATGTGTTTTTTTTTTGGAAGCTTGAAAAATTGAACCTTGATTTTTGTCATAAAAAAATTACATGATTTTAGTTAGTTAACAATGTTTTTGAGAACTTAATATACTATAAATATCTATTGTATATTTTTGGCAAGTCATGTGTAGAGGACCTAGGCAATACAAGTAATGAAACCACTCTGCTGAATGTGCCAATATTAGTATATTCAATTAATTTTAAAATAATAGTAACTTTTGCTTACACATTGCCCCGACCTACAACAAAATACTAATGTACTTACAAGCAAATGTTCAAATCTTTTTAAACTTTTGAGAGTCAGGTATATGGTTGTTCGTATTACAGCAATATAATGTAGTTCCAAATGCTTTTGAATAAAGTGCCAAAATGCGCTGTGAATGCATCCTGTTAATTTTGTAGCTGTGACTTTTAACGCGATCTTGGCATCGAATCATTCACCTCTATAATACAGCCGAGTCTCTCCTTAGTTTTACAACATTTAAAACAAATACATCATGACTTAAATATTTTTAATCACTAAGGGTTGCTTTAAGCTATTTACCTTCTGGGACTCAAATTAAAGACATATATTTTTTAATAACGGATGATTTTTTTTTGGCAACACTGTTTTTAACAGCTGACGCGGTTTATGTGCCCTGTGTTACTGTCAAACACGTTCAGTTTGGTCTATAATTTAACCATGAATCGACTTATAAACGAACAGCGTTTACAAATTATTGAATTTTATTATTGTGCACTTCTTCCATTTTATGGTCAGTTTGGTCGATCTTCTGACACGGCTATTCGGAATGTTGTGACTAAATTTCGTACCTAATTTACATTATTGGACATTAAACCACCAACACGCATACGTAGAGTGCGGACAGAGGAAAAAATCGCAACTGTATCCGACAGTGTTACTGATGACCTTGAATTATCGATTCGGCGCCGTTCGCAGCAATTGGGCCTCTGTTACTCCACTACATGGAAAATTTTGCGAAAGGATTTGGGTGTAAAACCTTTTAAAATACAGCTTGTGCAAGAATTGAAGCCGCGCGACCTACCACAACGGCTTACTTTTGCTGAATGGGCGCTGGCACAGTTGAATGAAGATCGAATTTTTTATCGAAAAATTGTGTTCAGCGACGAAGATCATTTCTGGTTAAATGGATACGTGAATAAGCAAAATTGCCGAATTTGGACTGAAGTGCAACCAGAAGCATTGCAAGAACTACCAATGCATCCCGAAAAAGTCACTGGGCCGTACTTTTTCAAAGACGGCGATGGCCGGAACGTTATTGTGAATGGCGAGCGTTACCGTACGATGCTTACAAACATTTTTTTACCCAAAATGAAGAGCTTGACTTGGCTAACATGTGGTTTCAACAAGATGGTGCCACATGCCACACAGCACGCGAAACAATGGCCCAATTGAGAGCCAACTTCGGTAAGCAGTTTATTTCACGTTTGGGGCTGGTTAATTGGCCGCCTAGATCATGTGATTTAACGCTTCTAGACTATTTTTTGTGGGGCTATGTTAAGGCTCATGTCTATAGCGACAAGCCCGCAATTATGGACGCACTGGAAGCCAATATTGAACAATTTATTCGTGAGATATCGGCCGATATGTTGGAGAGAGTATACCAAAATTGGATCCAGTGTATGGACTATTTGCAGCCCAGCCGCGGCTAACATTTACATGAAATTATCTTTAAACATTAAATTATATCGATCGTTCTATCGACTCATATAAAGATTTTATACATTTTTCTGAATTTTATGTGTTTTTTTTTTGAGAATCAAATTAGCAAGCTCTTAAAAAATCACCCGTTATAAGGCTCTTATTAATAAGCGTTTTTATGGCGATTCGATGACCTCAATAGGAACTCCTAGGATGGCATGATCAACACCTATTAGTACCTCAGTCATCGCTTTATTATAATCGGATATTTGCGTTGCATGCGGGTGAGCAAAACTATAAATATTGTTACGATTTTGTGATTTTTGATATCTTTATTATCACAAGAGGTGAATTTTCTGTGGTTGTTGTTTGCAGCACTGCTGGCGTTTCACTTTAACATAATCAAAAACACAAGATCATTAAAAACAAAATAATACATCTGAAATAAAATAAAAAATACATGCTTATGAAAAACTGTGTCTTCCGATTTTTTTATAAATTCTTTTAAATTTTTTCCACCGACTAACTTTCGCAACAAAAATTGTTCGCAATTTGTTCGAAATTGAAAATATTTCCAGAGAGAGTTTTCTGGTCTTTAGTTTTTCTTCATCATGCTTGTGTGTTTGAAAATAATCCTTCATTTACAAATACTTTTAAAATTAATGTTATTTTGTATAAATTTTTTGTGAAAACATTTTAGAATTTCTTTCGTGAGCATATACGAGCAAGTGAGCAAAGTTAATTGCATTAATAAGATATACAACATGCTCTTCCTAGTTATATACCATACGTGCGTGCACATAAGTAGTACAACCCCAGTACTCTGTTGCCTGCTTTTGGGCGCTAATCAAGAGAATAACCATTTCCTCATCCTGAGAAACATAAGTTTTCTCTTCTTTTTTTTTTTTTTAAATCTTAAGCTTAATATTAAAACTTTGTTCCTTTATATAATTTGCTTAATTTTTTTTTTTTTTCATTTTTCTTAAGAAAATTGTGTATCATCATCAAGTTGGAGCACCAACTGACGTTATTAGAGACAGCAGTGTTGGATAACGAAACAAAAACAAAAAAAAAAATAAATATATCTTCGTAAACTAAAGATGAACTTTTGATGGAGATGGTGTTTTTTTATTTTTTCTTAAGATTTCCTTTAAAAGTTTTCTCAAACAAATACATCTATACATGCATATGTATAGTATATACATTAATACATATAAACACTTTGTAATGAAGAGGAAAAAAATAGAAAATTTCATTTAGTAGATTTTAGTAAATTTTTAATTGAATATTTATGATTTTTATGAAGCTTAAAAAACAAAACATTTTGCTTTCTATATATTCTCTAGTTGCCATTTTCAATTTTGTAATATTTATCGTTATAGCAAATCCAATAGTTCCACTTCCTCCACTTCATTCAAGCAATGGCAACAAAATTAGGTTATCTCAAGATTTAGCTTATAATATTTTCAAGAAGAACGAAATTTGCGATGTCGTGTCGTTGTCGCTATCTTTTCATTGCTGCTTTTTGGTTGTTGCAAATCGAATCTAGCGCATTATCCTGTAGTTGATGACGGCGCCTTTAAAAAACATCATCTTGACGTTGGACGTCATTCGTTCCATCCCCGTTCCTCTTATCCCTTTATCTTGTGTGCTCTCTTGTCTTTTGCACGGTTATCTTGAGTGGTCAGGAGGCGTTGTAAAAAAAAGAGCAATTGAAAGATTGAAAGATAAAAAAGCAGCAGCAGAAAAAGAGAAAAGAAATTGTAAAATGAACGGCAGTTGACAAGTCCTCTTGAGTTGCTGTTACTGTTTCTTATTCGTTTTTGCCGCTTGCTCTTGAGAAAAAAAATCATTAAAATTAGATTACGAAATCCTCGTTTGGTGTCACATTTCCGGCGGAAATTGCACTTTACTTGGAATGAAGGCAACAAGGAATAAACGAACGAACGAACGAACGAATGAATGAATGAATGAAAGACGGATGAACGACAAATGAAGATGACAACTCAAGGTCCACAAATGTATGCAATACCCTTAGATACATTTTGCCATCAAATTGAAAAGATTCTGAAAGCAAAAACGCAGCTTAAACAAGATTAGTTAATATAATTTCAAACTTCGGTTTTTTACTTTAAAATTGTAAACGGAAGTCGTTGATGAACATGAGAGTGATGATAATGATAATGATGTACAAGATAATGTTGAAAATAAGAATGATGATGATTATTAGGGATGTTCCAAGATAACTCATTGCTTGCATATTTTTCAATTGCAACTGACGCTCGTAATATGCGTTCTTTCATTCATCTATCCTCTGTTCGTTGATTTGTTCTTTTTGTAGGTTTTAAGTTTCAACAAAACCAGAAGTAAGGAAAAACTGAAAGCCGCGACATAAAAACATAACAAAATAAAATAAAACAACGCCAAACAATTTGTCATGAGCAGTGCAATAAAATATGTAAATTTGTTTTAGTCATGTCAAAAGCTTTGGATTCACTTCTTTTTCTTTTTGTTTTTTACTTCTGCTCTGAACAAAAGTTGAGCGGTAAAATATCCTACATATTTTGAAATGTTTTTGCATCCAAAAATAAGACAAACAAATGCAAAACTGACAAGTACAAAAAAAGAAAAATTCATAATAAAAACAAATAACACAAAAAACAAAAAAAAAAGAAGATGAAGCGAAGGAAGCGTTGAAAATTGTTGTCAGTAAACACAATACAAACAGCAAAGTGTAGACGCCAGAATAATGCATCCAGTCAGCCAGTCAGTCAGTGAGGTCCCCAAACCACCATCCTACTGTGACTAAAGTCAGCTTGAGTCGGTGAGCCTGAATCTGACAACCGTATGCTGTTGACTTGTTGCATTATTTTTCACATATTTTTTTCTCCTCATAACTTTTTATGCTATATGAATTTTTGGTTTTTTGTTGTTGGTGTACTATGTTGAGGCCTTAGAAAAATAACAAGTGATACTATTTGCAACAACATCAACAAATAACAACAATAGATGCATAAAATATGTTAACATTATGACAAAATATCATAGGATTTAGAGTGGCCCATGTAGAAATATTGTAGGCGCTAGTAAGTCAAACATTGGTAAATTGAAATAAAATACTCTTTCAAGATGATGAAGTTATTGGATTTCTTTCTTTATTTCCAACTGTTTCATTTTGTTATTGTGATTCATAAAGGAAAAAGAATATCTTCTTGTCATGGCCCGAAAGCACAGCTACCAATAAGACCTATTGTACATGGCCTTATTTTATTTAGAAACCCTATATGTTTAGACTTTTGATGAATTGGGGTTTGTTGTTCCACAATTTGTGTGGATTAACAACAGTGTCACCGAGGTGGTGAAGTCTATGTCTACCGAGTGCAGAACATTTGCAGAGTATATGCTCTGAACTTTCTTTATCAATTTCACAAAATCGGCATACGTCAGTGTCGGAAACACCTAACTTATTTTGATGATACCTTAGGTTGCAGTGACCCGTGAAGTATCCAGTCAAAATGCGTAAGTCTACTCTACTGAGAGAGAGAAGCTTATTCGAGATACCCTTTGAAAGAGTGAGGAATTGTTTTGCCTGGCGTTGTCCGGTGGAGTTCACCCAGTGTTTTAGAAATTTATTTTCCTCAAGTTTCCGGATTGCTCCGTTTTTTTTTTGGCTTTTCGAGAGACCACAGAAAGACTCAGGACCAAAAAAGGCATGATCGCCCCTTGTTTAGCCAAGTAGTCGGCCTTTTCATTGCCTTCATGACCTTCATGTCCTGGTAACCAACTTAATACAACAGTATTAAAGTTACCCAGTTAATTTAACAGGTTCAGGCAGTCATATGCCATCTATGAAGTGAAAGTGACCGACTGTAGGGCTTTTATGGCCGCTTGACTATCCGAGAGTATGTAAATATATACTCCTCTCATTTTCCTGCGAAGACATTCCCTCGCACAGATTTCAATGGCATACATTTCCGCTTGAAATATTGTTGGGTAGGTACCCATTGGGATAGATTTTTTGAATTTTGGGCCATAAATTTTCAACTTTAGACCCGTCTGTAAACCATATCTGGGAGCCGGGTTTGAATTTAATAGAATTAGTTCTCCAGTCTTCACGATCATTAATAATGATTTGAAAAAGTTTGAATAAGATAGTTCTAGACGATTGAGTATCATCTCTATTCGAAATGGAACTGTCTAGAAAATTTTCTAAAATTTGTAGGTGTCCCTTAATATTGCCCCCTTTTAATTTGCCAATACCTTCCAGTCTCAAGGCGCTAATAGTAGCTTCATTTTCTATTAGGATAGGTAATGGTGGGATGTATAAGAGCACCCCTAGTGCGTCAGTGGGACATGTTTTCATAGCCCCTGTGATACTGACACAAACAAGTCGATGCAGTTTCCTTAGTATATTTACTGCATTCCTTTGTTTGACTTTAGGCCACCATGCAATGAAAGCATACGTGACTATTGGTCTAATGACCGTTGTGAATATCCAGTAGGTCATTTTGGGATTTAGAACCCAGGTTTTACCAAAAATTCTAGTGCAAGCAAAGAATGCTCTTGTAGTCTTTTTTGTAACCTTATTTAGATGTGGGTTCCACGTTAGCTTTTTATCAAGGATAACCCCTAGATAGTTCGCTTCGTTGGAATATTGGATTGTGATGCACAGGACATTTGAGAGTAATGTTTCTCTTCCTGGTGAATGGCAGCAGCACAGTTTTTGATGGGTTAATGGAGAGCCCTTTCTCACTGCACCATTTATTTATTATTTTTAGGGCTTGTTGCATGCGGTCAGAGATAGTCTGCTCATGCCAGCCCATGTCTTTCGTACAATTTTAACTGCTTACAGATACAAAATTCTCACATTAATTTAAATTTTTCTGCACATGATAAAGATATTACATAATATAAGTATTGAAACTGATTCAAAAATCAGCTGTTCATGATCCAGAATCGCCGGTGTTGGCGTATCCTTCTTTTTAACCCACGTTATGTAATACACAAGTTTGTGTGCAATTGACAGGAAAATAAAAAAAAAACACATTTATTTTTATACCTAAAATAAATGAAATATTATATAAATATTATACAATAGTTTACTATATATATTCTACTTTATGTGATACCAATTTAAAGTGTTCCTTAAACAAAAGGAAATATAATTGAATTAAATTGAATTAGATACTTTAGTTGGTTTTCTTTTTACTCTCTAACCTTCATTTGGTATCGAAGACAAAAGCGGTGCGCTATTTGTAACATATATATATAGTGTAGTAAGAATATACACATAAACATAAGTGACAATCGAAATTGAATTTTTTGAAAAAGCAGAAAATCAAATAAAATAATATTGAACTCAAACACTTAAATCGTTACTACACACTTACTACTAGATAGACATACTGATGTACTGTAGTCAGTCTGTATGTGTATGTGTATGTGTATCTAGTTTAGTATTGTGCAGTATTGCACAAAGCAAAATCATTGACATTATTGAATTGCTGCTCCTTTTCCATTTTTCTATACTACGTACATACATATATACTATAGAATGCAATGTAAGATAGAAAGAGTTAAAAAATGGAGTGAAGAAGAAATAAACAGAATCAGAATGAAAACGTAAAGAAGCAGCATAGCACTTGTGCCCAAAAGGCAGGCAACATTCACTCACATATATATAGATACAAGGATACAAACAATCTAAAACTCATCTATGATAGTAAATCCAACTCAACGCGAGTCAACTCAAAGCAACGCAACTCAACTAAGCTGAACGAGTTGAACTGAACTCAACTGACTGAAATTGTTAGTGTGAACCAGACATGACGACTGACGCGACTTCAAATGTTGCTCATACGTCGCGTATGATGAAAGCGTAACCATGTGTGTATGAGTAGGTGTAAATGTATATATGCATTTTTATGTGTGCCTGTGTTTTTGTATCTAACTCTATCTATTTTTATGTCAATCTTACCATCTGTGTGTATGTCGGTGTCTGCATCTGTCTGTCCTCATGTCGTACAAATGCATCCGTATCCGCATCCGCTGTGCTGCCATTTCCGAAACATTTATTTTCTCTTCATATGGAGTCACACAGATGCCAACCAACAAAGTATCGTACATACAACAATATGAAATACTATAAGAAAATCCGTTCAAATCACAAATACATAAACACTAAATGATTTCTAAAAAAAAATTAAAAAAGAATATTCTTGCTTCCATTTTATTTTTATTTTTTTCCTGCTTTTAAACATTAAAAAGTAGTAAAAATTTGCTTTCGAATCAACGGAAACTGTTTGTAGTACAAATGATAAGTTAACTGTTTAGTTAACAGTGTCTTAGCATGGCTGTTGTTGCTTCTGTTAGATTTAAGTCTTTGATTTGTTATTGCTGCGGAACTGGTTTTTTTTATACATCTAATTTTGTCTTAAAATAAATAAACAAATAAATAAATGTCATTTTGGCTAGCAAAAAATTTTGTGTGTCATACCATGACTTTTTATGAACTTTAAACTTCTTGAACAAAAAATTACAATAAAACTAAACAAAAACAAAAATATTTATATAAAAATGCAAAGACATACAACAAAATAATTCAATGGAAAAAATTAAGATGAGTAAATATTTGGCTTAAACATTCCAAACGGCATTTAAGCTACTACTAGTATTTTGCTTCGTATAGGTAGGCAGAGAAGGTAATACCATATAGTAGAGCTAAAGAGAGGGGGAAATGAAGGAAAGAAAAATAAACAACATATAAAGTTGAAACATGTGTAAGGCTTATGTGTGTTAAGCCAAATACAGTTAGACAATGTGATGATGAACAATATGGTAATAATTGATATAAAAATATGTGATTTTTCTTATTTTTAATAGAAATTAATTTAATCTTTTACTATTATTACTCAGATGTTACCGCTTTTTGTAGCTACTGACTGTGATTCTGGGATAGCCTGAACTATTTTGCAGAAGCAGAAAATCCTCTAGGAACGTGGCTCAAAAGATGGAACATTGTCATCAACATCCAAGGAACTTTCACCATGAATCGCAAGAGCTGCTCTCCTTAATGGAGGCATGATTCCGGCAACCACAATAGCAAAAAACCTTCGGTTAACACTCGTTAGAAAGGTTACATATAATTGAAAAGGTAGCAGCTTGACATAAAACTTCTAAAAATGTTCTGGCTTTTTAAATCCAGCTCACAGTTAAGTCTGAATAACAAGTTGTTACTATATAAATCCATACTCAAAGCTAGTGTGGACTTATGGCATGCAGCTTTGGGTCACTGTCTCCATCTCAATCATTGATATTCTGCAAAGGCTTCAGTCAAAACTACAGCGTAGACTTGTTGCAGCACCCTGGTATGTGAGGAACTCAGTTTTATACAGAGATCTACAGACACCCACGATACGTTACATCTTTTTTTTTTGACTTTTTTAAATTAATAACAATATTGTCGCAAAAGAGCATACAATATTTATATGATTATAGAATAGCGAAGTGGGTATAGTGAATAGTTAATTAATCCATCTGTTTGGAAGATCGTTAGGATGGTGACTCTTTTATCGGCATCGACTCACGCCATGGCAGTCTCTGCAGATGACATTTACTGTTTTGAAAGACCTCGTCTCGCACCGTGGACATCTTTAAGTTTCTGTGGAAAATGGTGTTACGCACAAACCAAGGTGCTAAGATAAACTGCGAAATGCCTTGTTTTGACAGGCTTAAACTCGCTGAATGTTGCGGTTTGTAGCGGTACCCCTTGTCTGTAAATTGTCCTCTTGTTGTTGAGCGACAATTTATTGGACGGACGTAGCCAGTCAAGCCTATGTAATAACTGCATGCAGTGATAATTTTAATATGAGCTTGCCATGTAAAGCGTTTGTTCAGGATCAGTCCACCTGCGAGATGATAGTGAAAAGATCGCAAGAATAAGCACTAAAAACATCTCCGAGCTGGAAAGTTATGATATCCACCTTGCAATTAACTTGCTTGATTCTTAAATAAACAAATACAAACGTCATAAGATTGCACAGTCAAATTAGCATATTGTGGTTTACGAAGGATTGCAAACAAAATAAATATAAAAATTTTTTAATACTAAGTATTTCTCAGTGGTATTAATAATTTGCTTATACAGCGAGCAAATGTCATTTAAGATATGAGCAGTGTTAGAGTATCTTAGGATTGATTTCTCTCCCAATTTTGTTATCTCAAAGACCTTCCAAACATGGAACCCCTGAAGCTGCACAATTATTCTAAAGTCGGTTCATTACTTTGCTGTCCGTAAGTTTTAGTTTGAACGCATACGATGTTATCAAGCAGTGACCCGTCAGTAAGCATATCACTGTTTCACAACTCCCAAGATTGAGCTTTATCATAATATGCATTGTAATTAATTTTCGAGATTTGGCAGTTACTTAAGCTCAAAACTTTCTGTTTTTCATATGGGTTTTCTGGGTTCACAGATTGCTTATATTTAACAATTTAATACATTTATTTATTTTCAATTTTAAAGGCAACATAATATTATTCATCATAATTTTATTTAGTTTATTATATTTCTTGAAATAATATAGTTTCTGTCTTTAATAATATTTAAGTTATACATGGAAAACTTCACATCTTGTATTTCCTTTGAACTTGAAATTTTATAAGTAGATAGATAAAATCATGGTATTTATATAAGCGATACTACACTGTAGAGTGTTTGTGAGTTGTGATTTTTTTGTAATGTTATTTTGTGTACTTGTTATACTGTTGTTACTCTAAAAGGCAAATAAAAATGATTGATTATATTGAGCCAAAAATGAAACATGAAAATAAAAGTATCGGAAAAAACCCATCCATCCGCTTAACCCAGTAAATCAACGTAAGGCGTCATCATCATAGATGAAGGCGACTTCAATGTCGCTTGTCGGTGTTGTGATGTGTTGTAGCCTCTTTGCCATGTCACTTTACCATTTCACCATCTCACCATCACCATAACCATTACACTCTCACTATCATACTCTACTCTATCATAGTGACATTCAAGCAACCCCACCCACTCACACTCACTCCATTTACAACTTCAACTCATTCACTCGTTTTACTACTCGTATAAGGACGCAGCATTTTTTTTGTCGCCGGTTCATATCACAGACGATTTTCACGTCTCACAACATAAAAAGTCAATTTTCTTTGGCACATTAAATGCGTCGTTTTCATTTTTTTTCTTCTCATTCTTCATGTTTTTTCCTTTTTTTGCCCCAACAATTTCTCCCTTATAATTTTTGGTCCTTTCCATTTTTTTTGCTCCACATATTTTTAGCAAATTTTTTTGTTCCCTTTTTTTTTTTGGCTTTGTGACAAATCGTGCGCGTTTAGAAAATGGTTTAAACGGCAGCTGAAGCTAGTCACTAGTAGTAGCACTAACATTCTTATTGGACCGAAAACCATACAAACACCAGCACGTGATGATGAGCTGCCAGTTTTATCTCGATTTTTGGGTTACAGTATTTGTTTTTTTGTGAGACTTGGTTTCGACAAGTCGCCATGTCTTCTTGTCTATCTATTTGTCTGTCTGGCCAAATGTCCTTGCATCTGTCTATATTTTGGCTTTTTGGCTTTTTGGTATCTTTCCATCTTGAGCTTCCGTTTGACGAATTGTAATCAAATGTAGAAAATCACATCAAATAAATTTGTAACAAATCGAAAAATTAGAGTGTGGAGTAAGAGATAGAAATCTATATATAGAAATTGAGTTAGAATGAGAAAGAAAAAGTGCTACAAATATTAGATTTGTCACGAAAAATGAGCGGCCATCAATGGCAATAAGAATACTATGAGTAAAATAGGTTACTCTTCTTATATTGTGAATCTTAAGGGGCGGAGGGGATTAAGTGGAGCATGATGACGATGATGATGATGGTGATGGTGATGGTGGTGATGACAGAATTTGATTTAAGTCAGTTGGCCACAAAATTTCCTTTGATTACTTTATCCATAGAAGTTATTATTATTATTTTGATCAAGTTTAAAAGTTGATGTTTCCATTTTTTTTTTTTTTTTTGCCAATTGGTAAGCGATCCTTTTTGAGTGTCCAATTATGTTTTGAAAATAAATAAAATTTAATAAGCGTCAAGCAAGTGGCATTGATAAGTATAATTCTTGTTATATTCCCCCATTCTCTCTTTCTATTTATATTCACTGTTGTATCTTTTTCCTCTTTGTTGGTTTTGTTGTTGTTTACTGTCATTTCTGTTCTTAAATAATTGTAATTTAGTGTCTGAGTACGCGTTGAACTTAAGCGAACTTAACCACATTCATAGGCGCATCTTCATAAGGGAAATTTGGGTAAATAATTTCAAGCTAAGCAAAGGGGCCCTTAAAACAACCTTAAATCTGAGATCAAGATATATTACCCCATATAGGCAAAGAAGTCATATTAGTGAGATTTTTAAAAAGCATATGGTTAAGGGACTTCTAAAATTCGTCTTTGCCCATGGCCCCCACTGGACAAAACGCACCACTGACCACATTCTGAAACATAATAACATTCTGATTATTTTAAGCACACAACCAAGAAGATAAAAAATGAAGAAAAGAAGAAAAGATAATGGAAGAAAGTGAAAGTGAATCGAAATGAGACAAACTGAGGTAATTGTAATTGCTACGCACTGAAGCTTAACTCCAGCTCTTTTCATTACAATTGTTTGCTGGTATTTTCCATTATCCATTGGTTACTTCTTTTTCCTGTTTTTAATTTCTGCTTTTCCACAATTGTCCCGCTGTTGTGTCAAGTCTATTCTCCTCACCATTTACAGTTTTTGTTTATTCGTTTGTTTCACCAAAAAAGTGTCCATTTAAAATAGCATGATTTATGCGCTTACTTTTTAAGCTTTTTTGCTGTTATTATTTGTATCTGTGTTAACGTGTGACACTGTGTGCGTGTGTGTTTGTAACTATGTAAGTATGAGTGTGTTTATACTGACGTTGTTATTATTGTTGTTGTCTGAACCTCTGTTTCCTGTTAAATAACTCACTGCTTGTTCTCATGCCTCAACTCACCCACACTTTTTCCCCTTTCACTTGCTTTCCCTACACTTATTTACTCACTCTGTTTGTGCATCCTTGTGTCAGAGTAATTGTTGTTGTTTTTGTTGTTGGCATTCAGAGCTTTTTTTATTTGTTTTTATGTTGTTGTTTTAATTTTTTTTTTCATTCTTTCTTTCTTTCATTTTATGGTTTATAATTGGCGTTGAGTGCGCTCAAGCGAATCCTGATGGCTGCTTTATGAACCTGACGCAAGGATTTCTATATTCATACTTATGTATATTATCACTATACACTCTTATACCATAATAGTAGTATGTGAATGTCCTTACACATTTATATAATGCAAAAGATTTACACAAAAAAAAAAAAAATAAATGTTTATGATGTGTGAATGTGCATTCACTACTTAATAGTTGTACTGTGCTATCTAGAATACACTACTAATTAACTACTCATGAAAAACGCTTTTCAAAAATGCATTTCACATTTTCTGATGTACCTCAGAGTTACCTTATACTGAATACATCATAACAAATGTAAACTTGTATTAATAGATATGAAATTGTTATATCCTCATTAAGGATGAACTTACTTTTCTAAATTTAGTTCTGTTTGGCATTTGACCATGACAATGAGTCTATTATACTGTAACGTCAGAGAAAACAAGTTGCAAGGCTCAGTCAGAAGAATATGTACATTGTAGACTAGCTGTGCCTACGATTTAGTACGCTTGGTATCCGAAATACATACATATGTGTAACAGTTAGGAAGTTACAGTACTGCTTCTCTGTATACGATATTACATGTAAAGATATCAGTGATTAAAGCATAGAGTTTCCTGGAGTTTCTAATATGGAACAGAGCTTCAAAGCTTTAAGTAAGATCTACACAGGCTCAGCGTCTGGGTCTGAGCTTTGTTAATTGAAAAGCGTAACATAAGCTCACTGAAAACGACTTGTTATTAAAATTTGAATAAAAACTTTGCAATATTCAATTTACTTACTTTTCTTTTGTCTAATGCCTAATAATTAGCTGTTTAATGTTGGCGCTCTGCAAAAAAAGGTGAAGACAGTCGAAAATCAAACAAAAAGTTGGTGACAGTGTGCAAAAAGTTACCACCAGTACTCAAAATTTATTGTAATGAAAAATTATTAATTTTTGATTTTGTAGGTCGATTTTGATTAAATAAATACAGGAAGCTTGCTACAATGCATCAGTGAAACTGCATTCAAGTCGATTAATCCGTTTCTGAGACTAGCGTGCACAAACAAAAAAGGCGTTTACGATTTTATAAATATACACACAGATAGGGCACATGCAGGGGCGGACTAGGTATAGGAAAAAAAGAGGACATTACCTTTTTTTTTTTTCAATGTGACTTATACCCAATTTATGCGACAGCCGAAACTGTTTTCGCTGAAATTGGCTTGACTCAGATCGATTTTTTTAGATGTTTATGCTTGCTGCGTCATTGCGTTCTTATTGAGAATTTATAATGTATTGATCTTGATTTTTGTCTTGCAAATCCATACAGAATTTGAATTTCATGATATACTGGCAAAAATGAGTAAATGATCATAACTTGGTTATGGTTAACATTATGGTTCAACGGCTCAATTGAAAATTATGAAAAAAAAAAATACCAGGTATTCCTTAGATCGTAAGTAAAAGATACCTAAAGTCATTTCAGCAAAAACTGAAATGCAAGAAATAATAGAAAATTAAAACCAGGGCTACCTCCACTTAGTCAATTATGTACGTTTTGTTCAGTGTGAAATTGGGGTCTGGGCTTTGAGTCGGCCACTCCTTTACCTGATGTGGTGACTCTGACAGTTAAATTTAGGTTTCACGTCCAGTATTCTTTGTGCCGCCATCTGGCTGAATAAACTCTTCAAGCTTGCGTATCTGGGACCCTATATACTAAGCAGAGGAACAACTTTATGGCGGGTAAAGTATCCTCAAGCTAATGAATCCGCTATTACACCTGAACCTTGAGAGTCTAGGAGGAAAAAAGGCAAAATCTAGGTATAATGGCGGATTGTTTACAGGATGATACTTTATTCGGCAAATATTAGTTGCTCTAGTTATAGTATATAGGGTCCCATAACAAAGTAACTTAACTTTTTAGAATTCTCTTCGTATTCCTTTAGTTTCTGATCTCATTGGTGCCATATATAGGGTCCCATAACAAAATAACTTAACTTTTTAGAATTCTCTTCGTATTCCTTTAGTTTCTGATCTCATTGGTGCCATATGTTGCTCAGAAACTCTTTTAATGACTTTTTGTCTTCATAAATATCTAAGCCAGGGCTTTGCAATTTTTTGTATACTGAAATGAATCTCTCTTAAATTTCTTCCCAAAAAATAAATAAAATTGCAGCATCAATTTTCGCGAGTTTATTACATAAATTTTCTGCCTCTTTCAGAATATCAACTCTTTATTTTTAATAAATCTTGTGCAAATATTCAAAGTGTCATCAAAATTGTTTTTTAAAGCTTTAACAGCATCATAGAAAAGAACACATATTTTTTGTACTATCACAAAAAACTTTCGGTTGTGTTCAATGAGGGCTGGGGGCCCTTTATATCCACGGGGTCCTGGGCTGCAGTCCAAAAAGCCATTAGATATATACGAAACTGGGAACATGCGTAACATTTGGTCATGACAATATGTATGTTATATTGTAGTAAGGCTCAATGAGGGAGAAGAATATAGGAAGGACACAGATGTGTCTATTATAAAGTACATACATATTATTTAATTTTGTATGGGGAGCATAATTGGGATTAACATTACTTTTCTAAATTTAGTTCCATTTTTCATGACAATGTGTCCATTTTATAATTAGCGACTGTAAATATGCACAATAAAAAAACAAGTCTGCAGGCTCAGTCAGCACTATCTACTATTTGCTTTTCTTTTTTATTGTACTTCATATTTTATCATTTCACTCCTTCATCGATTTACAGCTTTTAACCATTTAAATAAGACTTATTTGGTCATATGATTGCTTGCATGCAATCAAATGGAAATTGTGTCAGTTTTTGCAATATTCTCATGTAAATATTATCGTATTCCATTGATTTTTTTGTTTTTTACCTTATAATTTCATGCAATATGTCGAATTTACTTTTTGATTCCAAAACTTTTTATTTTTTGTTTTATACAAACGGAAATCCTTAGCAAACTCAGATGAAATCAAGGCAATCCTATTTCAATGAATGCAATTTTTTTTATTGATATGTGAATATTGTTGTATTTATTGCTGAATAATTTTTCAGTTACCGTATTTATTTAAAACCACATACACTATTTAAAATACAAATGAATTTTATTCCAATTTTATTGGCTCGTTTGTTCTTTAGTTTATTTTAAGGAAAAGAATGAAAATGTATTCTCATTTATTTGAGTATGATGTTTGTAACCCATAGAATCGAATGAAAAGGGAACCGATCTAATTTTTATAGGAGAGCACTGACATTCATTAAAGTGTCTTTCTGATGTGTATTTAAGGACCTAGCTATTATAATAGTTTGATCAATCAATCATAGGTTTTTGTTTAATTTTTTTTTAATATTTCAGAAGGCCTTTAAACTTCGAGGAGTGCCCATCGAAACTGCTGCCCTATTCTAACCCTTGAAACACTTTGTCTGCTGTTATTTTAAAGTTACAATTGCACATTTCTAAGTTGACTGGAGACCTCATTTAGTATTACCATCCAGTCCTGCAAACGGATTAATCAGCCAATGAAAGCATGTTCATTGATCCATCGAAGTATATCATATGCTCTCAAAATTTTAATTATTGTTAAACCGTATGACACCAAAAGTATCTGTAATCCAATAATTAAAAGAATAGCCTTTATGAAGTGTATGGTATGCCACCTTTGGTGAAACTAAATTAATTATTTTTTTCCTTTGTTTTACATTTTTGTTGTTTTCGTTGCTGTTGTTTTTATTTAAGTGAAATGTACGTGAATTCCAACAGAGTGCGCTGCATGAAATAAAAAGATTAATTAAGGATTTTTTGCGTTGTTCCTTTTTGGTGTTATTGCAATTTTTAAAGGAAGCCATGCGTTCCTTATACTCGTAATTGGAGCAAGGCAAGCAAGCGACAATTGGAACGTTAGAAGTTTGTAGCGAAGCAAATGAAATTGGTGTATAAATCAACGAATATGAACATGCAACACCGGCAAGGACGTAAAGATACAATACAAAAACAACAATAATAATAAGGCGACACATTAGTAACATTCGCCAACTACATTTGTTGCCAACTGGGGAAAATAAAAACTAAAACCAAATCAGTTGAATAAATGGGAAGGACACAAAGACGACGACGATAAGAGTAGTATAGAATGGGAAATGAAAAGAGTTACGACCACCAAAAACAATAAAACATAAAAATTCATTCACTCATTTGCATGCAACACGTTGTTGAATGTTGTTGTTGGTTGGTGCTGTTGGTTGGTGTTGCTGGTTGCTGTTATTGTGGCACAAAAACAACGACGAAATTCATTGCGTTGCACGTTCACATTTTGCTTCCGGACAGCAAAAACAACAACAACAATATCAAGAGCAACATCCACTGAATTGAAATAAAAATTTTCCGAAACCTACAAATACACATGAAACTCGAGAATACAAGGTGAGTTACAAAAGTATCTCATCTGTTTTCATTTCTCTCCGAGGGAATGTTGAGGCTACCTCTGTGGTGTATGAGCATTACCAATAACTCTTTAAAATGAACAAAGTTGTGCGAAAACTATTGAAATGATACAGAATTCTATTGAGTACGAATGCATAGGCAAACGTATTGTAAACAAGCGGTTAAAAGAGGCATTTAATCACAATAAAACCAGCGATTTGTTAACGAGACAATTGTTGTCTGACTGTTCGCTAACTACAAAGTGACTGAAAACTTGTATTACGAGAAATTCCAATAGCTAATTTAGGAATAGTTTGTTCAATTGTTCATGCAATTCATTAAATTATTGCTCAAATTACCAAAAAATCTTCGATTTGAAGTTACACAAGACAACTTGGAAATAAACTTTATTGATGATATTGTATTCCCAGAATTGATGGGCACTAGTTCGACGATATAAAGATGATTGAAAAGATTCTGCTAACTGACTTCTACAATTGCTTAACGATGGTTATATTTTGTTCAATTAAATAAGGTTTACTTATGAATACAATCCCGATACATTTGGGTCACACCTCGTCTGTAGAACGAAAGTAACTAAAGGTGCAAACATGAAACCTGCTGTGGCACTATGACGATACGATGTGCCACAATGACGATGCGATGTGCCACATTAAATTGTATTCTAACGTCAAGCAGTGCACATGCATCGCAACTCCAATTCATGTTCTATACCTCATACATTTGTTATTATCATCATCCTCATCAGCAGCAGCAGCAGCAGCAGTGGCAACATCATCATTGTCTTTCGTTTGTTTCGTCGCACGATGCGTATGAGTAATGTGCGAAAATTTCCAACATTCAACTTTTCATGTTATTGTATGTAGTTATATTGTGGTTCTACTTTTTCCTTGTACTGTAATTCGCATTTGCATAAAATTTAAACAGTTTATTTAGCTCTAAAAATATATGGTAAACAATAACAACAGCAAGTAACAAAAAACATTGTGCTCAAATGGGCGTCAGCGTCCTCATCCTTCCGTCCGTCACCATCAGCATCATCACCATCATTTGGATCTATGGTGATGGTTTGCTTTTACAATAGTGTTCATTCAGGTTCTACTTATAGTGGTGGATATAGTGAATGTTGTTGGCAGCTAATTTGAAGGCTGCCAATTAGAATTTGCCACGACTTGGCGCGATTTGGTTTGGTTTGGTTTGGATTGACTGGGCTTGGCTGGGCTTTGTATGCTTTTACCGAACCGTTGGTAATATAGATTATGCTAACTTGGATTACACGACTATACAAAGTATGCCATGTAATAGTGTTGTTTAGATATAACAGGGCAATTGTACTAGCTTACAATAATATTTACTAAAGTTGACAATATGTTTGCTATCTTGATGATGATGATGATGATGCCACTATTGTTACGAGTATTATTGTTTGCCCTTATTGCTGTCGTTAGTGTTTTGGTGCGTAAAATAGTTTGTTTTTATCGTTTTATATTTTGTCGATCGATTCACTGGGGAAATTGTGTTTCATTGCATTCTTAAAAGTTGTATAGTAACTACATTTTTGTTGCAAATTTATGTATATTATTGCATTATTTTATCTATAAATAGAAACTATTTGTCGGAGGTCATAAAAATATTAAATTGAGTAGTCAGAAGAATAAATTTAAGAAAAGTGAACAGAAAACAGATAGGAATGAAAGCATATGTGCACATATTTGGAATTTACTAGCTCAGAAGATACATATGTATGTAGTAAAATATACAATAGTTATTCTGCACCCATTGTCGTGTTTTGACTTTTTGGCACTGTCATCCTTGTAAATGATAATGACTCGGTAGGTCTCAGGCAATCAGTTCTGTAGGATAAGCTCAACCTGAGCATTCACAACTCCATCACCGACACTGGCGTTGGAGCAGGTGTCTACAGTGAAAACCCTAAAAAACGCATAATCAGCAGCATGGACCAAGAGAACTCTGTTTTCCAGGCAGAAAGAGATATGCCTCACGAAAGAACCAAAGTGTGCCACAGCTAACAAAGACATATATATTCACAAGCACTAAATGCTTTCGAATACAGTTCAAAGTTGGTGTGAAGGTTGCTTGATGTTATTCAAAAGACTAGCATCAAATAATCATGTTAATCTAATCTGGGTTCCCGGACATAGTGGGTACTTAGGAACGAAGAGGCAAATGAATTCGCTAGAAAAGGATCTGCTAACGTTCTAATTAGACCAGAGCAATTCAGACCAACAATGGCTTGATGACAAATACAGTGGCTAAACTCTTCATGCCCATTAGATCTCGCAAAAGTACTTCGGAATTAGTGGGACTGACAGGGACAGGTATCCGGATTGTCTCAGGTTTCTTGACAAAACATTGCATAGTAATGAACTAACTAACATGCAGATCAGTCATAGCAATCTGTGTAAGCTGTGTAATGAAGACGAGGACCTAATATGGACCCCAGACTCTACCACCTTGGAAGTCAAAACTTCCAACCAGTTGAAATTGCAGCTTTGTCTAAGAAAAATTCTTGCAATTCCTGATGAATACCAGAATCTCGGAGGAGCTGTGATTACGGGGGTTGTCACAAAAGGCCCGCTGTGACGAGGTGTACTAAGTCTCGCCCTTCCCTTAATCTAATATAAATCGCATCAATTTTCGAGAGATGAAAGTGAATGAATTGTATCATTTTATAAATAGTAGTTTATTTTGAAATGATTTAATCAATTGTGTATTCTCTTTTGTTTAATTTCAATTTAAATTAAAGGTGTAGTGGAAATCATGCTCACCGGTGCACTATATTTAGAGCTACATCCATTTTTTTAAGACAACAACACACATAGGGAGTGACGCTTACTTAGTATGTCAACAGCGAAGCGATGAGCATACAATTTTTCCCCGATTTTTTTGTTCGAGTTATAGAAAATTTGAGTGCACGTACATATTTATAGAAAATAATTGCACATATGATATTATAAAGAGCATTATATTTAAATGTTGTGCATAAAATGATTGCAATATTTACTTTTATCTTATAGCCTAATTAATTTGTTAAAATCAATATCAATTATATGGTTAATTTTAATTTAAAACATTTAAATGTTTATCTTACTCCAAAGTACATTTTTAAAATTGAGTTTTCAATTCATTTGGGGGACATTGAAAGATGGTTTTGTTGATGCATTGGAAGCTGAAATTAGTAGCAATGTTAAAATACAACAATATTTGGTGATTTTGAGTGTGATCTAAGTAAATCCTCTAAAAATTGAATTTATATGTTAATTTCTTGTAAATTTAATGGATCCAAAGCTACATTTCGGCATTCATATTTCTCTTATCATCAAAAAAGCTATAAGCGTATTAGGTCTAAAGAGTTTAATGATAACTTATAACTTATAAGTTATAGTTCACTTTGGTTAGACCAATTCTTGAATACGCATCTTGTGTATGGAACCCACAGTTTAAAAAGATATAGTGATAGTACTGAATATGTTCAAAAACTGTTCTTGCTTTTTGCAATGAGTAGCTTAATCTGGAATCAACAACATCAACCTTTTATCCTTCCGTCCTTAGTTAGTCCACCTCCCTAACTTATCCAGTCGTAGAACGACTCTTAGTCTCACTTTTTTGCACAATCTAATTGTTAGCAGTATGTTATCTTTGCTTGGTAGCATACATTTTAATGCTTCTTCTTGGGTTACAAATTCCCTCAATTTATTGGGACCTGAAAAATCATTTATTTGTAGCATGAACCATTTTGAGTCTTATGTAAATCATACAACCTTAACTGCAACCTGGTATGTAATTCTATATCTTCTGAGTTTGAAGTTGAATTAATTTGTTGAAATATGGTTTATGGATTTTGTTTAATATTTGCGGTTTCTTTATTTGTGATTGATCATCTTTTTTTTTAAGCTTAAATTTTCCTTACTGCTTATACAATAAATACTTTTTATAACAAGAAAAGTATTCTTTTCAGTAAATGAATGATGACTGTTAACAAATCACTTCTTTTAAATAGTGTTGACTTTTGTTGCATACATGATAAGTGCACATTTCTGTCTCTATTTACCTTCCATTAGGATCCATTAAATGAATGAAATATTAAAAAAAAACTCAGTGTAAAATTGTAAAGAGGCTTAAAAATCGAAAATAAAAGAAAGAAAAAATGTACAGGCAGCCTTACAAATTAATAGTTTCAATTTCGAATTGGGTCAAGGATATTTATTGTGTAGTGTTTCTGAATATTGTTTCATTTTGTAGGAGGAAATAAACAAAAAACTATATGAAATGAAATTTTAATTACATTATTGTAGCTTCGATGTGTGTACTTAAAATGATTTCCATTGAATTTTATTCATCATTTTGATTTGATTTTCAGTTATAAAAATGACACAAAAAATATACTATTAAATTTACCTGTGAAACAACTTTAACATTTGTCAATCACTCTGTCAGTAAAGATTAATGCTATTAAGATTCATAAAATTTGTTCGTAGTTGTTGTCCATGTTACTTATATTTGGTTGGCATTGTCACATGCTGGTGCTGTTGCTGTTGATGATGCGGTACAATGTACAACTTATTAATGTTTGTAGCAGTTGCTCTTCTGGAAGTCAGTAAGTACTATAGGCTTGTTTCTTCCATGTTGCCCGCCCTCGCCACTTTCAATTGAAGATGCAAAACTTTTTGGTTGCAGACAACAACTTTTGGTATTTCCAAATTCGCTTTTGTGTTGGCCTTAATCTTTCTGACTTCTGCATTTTCTTTGTTTTCTTCTCATACTTATTACCCTCCTCCGTTTGTTCATTGTTCATTGTTTGTCTTCTTGTTTTTAGTTTGCGTTGCATAAGTTTTACTCGCACCAAATTCTGATTTAAGTCCTTTTGATGCTTTTAAATGACTTTTGTAAACATAACGAAGCATGTAGAGCAGGCACATGATGCATGCAACTTCAATTTATTTGTTGCAACACAATAAGCGCCACTTAAAGCGGATGAGCAATGAGGGAATGATGAACGATGGAATGAATGAATGAGTTTGTTAGTTTGAATTAGGAATTGCTTCTTGCATGTTGTGTGTTGCATTAAGATTCCGCGTATAAATGAAAAGCATAAAATGGACTCTAATTTAATTGGAATGCTTGCAAATAGAAGTAACATAGCATGATCGACAACTAAGAGCATAGAGATACGCAACTAAGATAGATAGATACATACATAGATACTCTTACGTGCAGTTATGATTGTGGTACTCACGTGGAATATTATACTATGATGCTCAATCTCTTGGTTATGCTTAAAACGTTATTAATAGATTTAGAAGTAGATTTGAAGTAGAGAAGAGTGTATATGAAAATGCATAATGATTCAAGCCAATTCTAAGGTTTTGAATAAGGAGAAAGAGCTACCAATTATACAAGTCACATTTGAATATGCACCGAATTAACATATGCATATATGTATGTGCAACAAATGAGCTTGTAACTTATGTCATCACTCAGATACATTCTATACATAGACAAAGCTCCTTTTGGTTCACATAAACTGGACACTTGTAATTAAAGGAAATTTCTGTCAATTCTGTGGATGGGTGGTAGAGTATTTAGCATGAATTGGAATTGCTACGCATGAGTGGAATTTATTAGAAAATAGAGAAATGCACGAATCTATTCATTTGATGTTTCGATTCCATTCATTGTAGGGAAATTTGACTGCATAATAGAATTAAATCTTTGGTTCACCAAAGCTTATGTATGCTTAGCTTATCCACTTTGAAAATGTCCTTATTTCTTATGATTGTTAGTTAAATTTTATATGGGGTAATCAGTAATCAGAGTACTTCAAACTATAGTTCAAATATTGAGTACATGGCATGCATATGAACCTTTATCCGTTCTGACGGATTAGGTTTAATAGATTCTTTTCATTACCCTAATCATTTATACATATTGGATAAGGAATCTCCGAAGCACAGTTCTATGTATTACAAAAACCAAGGTGAAGTGGTAATATCTATTTTCACTAGCACTCTCAGTTTTATCTCCACTCGACACTGTCTATCATTTCAACTGGAACTTATTACCACGAAAGCACCAACAGAATTCTTAAAGGAACACACTCACATTCTGTATCTGTCTGTATATGTTCTTGAATATGAAACTGATTTCTAGTGAAACTTTTCCTTATTTCATTTCTTGTTGTCCTCTATGTTATGTGTGATTTGCGCCAAGTCACTGTCATTTCTATCATCGTCATCGTCATCACCAGCATTGAGCATGCAGCACGCATCATGCATCATACAATATGAAGCTCAGCTAATGAGTAATGCACGTTCGCATCCATTGCATCTTATGGTTGTAACATTTTTCACCATTTGACTTGACTTGACTTGGTGCATTGCATTTATTTCGCTTTCGCTTTACAAATATATACTGACATCGAATCCTGGATGAATTCTTCCCTGTGGATGTGGATACACATTTAGATATACATACATATATTGCAATTCACTAGGCCAGATTAGAGTTGAGTAGAGTGAAATCGGGTAAAGCAAGAAATCTCAAAGCTCATTACAAAAATGACAAATCAGTTTTGTTTGTCAAAAGCATTGAAATCCAACAAACAGAGATTCTGGAAGATAAACGATAAAGCGGAAGAGAAACGTGGACGCATAACAGGATGAATTAACCCACGTACATAGATACACGAATACACTTCTAGTTATTTTGTTTGTAAAAGAAGTGTTGAAAGGATGACAGGTGTGCATGGCAAAGAAATAAAAATGGAATGAGAATGAAAACATCTCTTAACATGAAAATGAAAATTACATACCCATAAAAGGACAGACAGACTTTTCCAATTTAAAAGCTATCTCTATGCCATTAAGGTTATTTAAAATGTAATCTGCAAAGGAAATATGTATTGCAGTGACATACTAGTAATACTATAAAAAGGGGATTAACATTGCTCTTCATCAGTTCTACAAAGATTTCTGGAGAGTAACCTCTTTCATTATTTTATTGATCATTCAATCAATATACAATACCGAAATTCAATTTAGCTTCAAATTTATATGAAGATTAGGGGACCTGCAGACTTAGTCCTGCCCGAACAATGAAAATGAAAATCAAATAAATTCCATGTTAGTCATAATATTTTTTCTATTGAATTATTAATGTATTTGACAAAGACTACGTGATCAGTTAAGTGATTCGTATACAACGCGATCATTGAAAATGCCCATGCCTTACCTCATTTCTGCTTTACACGATGCTTGCTCATAATGTACTCGACGGTTCAGTGCCCCCCAGTATGAATCACTGGTCCAAAACTTGTTCGTGGCTTGTCCCTTTGGAACCAGTACTAGTTCCAATTATTTCCTGTTACATGTATTCAATTGGTGAATTGACACTGGAAGGAGTCAATTGCCAACGCCTACATTACCGTTCATCAATCATGTCACCGTTTACTGCAACTGCCCTTCTCCAGTCGTGTCATCAGTCAATAACACCACCTACATTTCCTACAACTATTGAATTCACTAGCCACCAGTATTGAGAAAGAGAGTTGCTGACTTATATGGATACCCGCATATACTGATTCGCTTCTGCATAGCCTGAAAAAGACCTAGCAGCTGCATCAAAGCGTTACTTACAAAGCCCACTTTTTGTTCTGTGAATGAAACAAACTCTAAATGTTACGTGAAGCTTGCACAAGCGGACAGACAAACAGACAAAAAGTCTAAAATCTCGGTAACATATGTGTCATGTTTACGATGTTATTATATCGGTATACACAATGGGGTCAATGGGTCTCTCAATTTTCCAATAAATCGCCTAAAAAAATAATTTTTTTGGGGTAACTAAGATAATTTCCTATAACTACGCCTGTGTTAACATTTTATGAGTTTAATTTACATTTGGAAATTACTGATTTTTAAGCACTTTGCCATAGTATACCATTAAAGGGGAAGAATGACACACCCTTATCATTGCCCCCTCACCGGTGAACACAAACACACATAATCCCATTTACCAAAGCATAAACACAGGTTATCACACATTTATTTTAAAAAATACCCCAAAGAAAAAACATCAAAATAAAAATACGAAAATAAAATAATAATAAAAGATTAAAAAGAAAAATGAAAAACCTTTTGCACCGCACAAAAAAAAGAAAAACTTGATTTGCTTTAATTTCTTCACAAAGTTTTCTTGTTACCCTAAAGCATTTTTTCCTTTTCAACGAATCTTCTTCATCAACACAGTAACAACAATAACAGGAAAAAACATTCATGCTAAAGAATAATGTATATGATGTGGGTGAGGGGGAAGAGTGTGTGGGTGGAATAGGAATGGATGAAGGAAAAAAGTTAACTCACACATTTAAATGATTTTAATGGCGGCAATTTGTGGGTTAAAACGTCGCGTCGCATTAAGCGATGCTAATCTGTAACTCAGACTCGCTCATCAACATCAACGAGGTGGCGGTGAAGTCTCTAAAGCTGCCATCGGTTGCTATCACCAAAACCAAAGCTATGTTTAAGTTAACCGCATTTCTACCTTACTCTAGTAGGTCCCTTATTCCTTCCTTTCTCTTTGCCTTAACAAGCTCTTGATGATGACTTTTAACTTTGCTTGAAATTAAGGTATTTGATGGATCTCTGGGTTATTGCTGTTGTTGTTGTTATTGTTGTTTAGTAAGTAGCAAGAGCGCGAAAAATGACAGGAAAACCCAAAACCGAGACCGAGACAAAACTCTAGGCCAAAATCAAATGCGGAAGTTTTCAGTTTTTGTCGGTTTTAAGCGATATCTTTCTTCATCTCCTTGCTGTTGTTGCTCTCCTTAGTGTCTTTTTGTTGGTAGTAAAACTGGTTACTGAAGCATCCCAACAAATTTCAGAAAATCTGATTGTTGTTAATGGCTTGTCTGGGACTGCTTAGTGAGATCGCGCAATATTGTAAGAAAAAAAAAAAATCAACTTATTTCCTTCGAAAATTTCTAACCTTCTTACATCAGGGGCTTTGATGGCAAGTGGCGAATGAGTTACGTCAACACGTTTACGACTTCATTTGACAAACCATGAAGAAAAACACTTTACTGGGCTAGAGAGTCTAAAACAATTTTCTTGCCTCACTCAGTTGCTTGCATAATTTGTCTTTTATTTTGTTCGAAAGATGATTTTCACAAAAAACAGAGAATAGCATATTTTTTCCATTCAATTCAGTGAAAACTCTTCTGTTGGTACAGTAAAATTAAAATGCTAACTAAATTCCCATGAACCAAACCAAAACAAAAATTAAAACAGAAAAATATCAAACAAAAGGAACATTTATAAAGCTTTAATATTGTAATAACTATTATGATTTAATATACATACATATACAGAAGTGAGCGTGCTGAATGATGATGATGATGATCTGTGAATCTTTTGTACTTAATTTTATATAGCATATGGCAAATGCAGTTTTATGCAATGCAACAAAAATTGCATTTTAGTTCGTTCAATGGTGAGTAAATGGAAAAAACTGACTGTAATGGCCATTTAGTATTGTACTCGTATGTAAGTATTTTGCAATGAAAAAAATGTAATAAACATATTTGATCAACTCATAGATACCCTATACATCAGTTCGAAATGACTCAGATTTTTAAAAAAAATCTTTATTATCTTTATCATTAAAGTCAAAAAACATTCAAGATCCCGATGATTTCAAAGGAAAGCGGTAGATGATCATGCTTTACTATTAGTATTATACATCTATGAATAAATCCACCGACTCAACAATGATCAACAATGACCAAAACCATGAATCGTGGGAAGATAACAAAGTATTTTATATTAATTTTTTGTCAATTTATAATTTTGAAGATCTTGTTTTGAGTGGGTGCAAAACTATCCGGATATTAACCCTTAACCAATGACGTACATTTTTCGTTCATAATTAAACTTTTCCCGGGAGTATGTACGCGAACATTCTAATGCTAAGAGAGCGGGCGTGTGCGACTCATCTAAATAGGTAAATATCACTACTTGACGTATGTGAATCGTATTGTCTGTGTTGCTGTGATTTTAATTGTATAACTGCAAAGTTCTTTCTACAATGTATGACTTCACAAAAAGACTTACTTTGCTGTCTTATGTTTTCCAAAAAAGAAAAGAATTTCAATCATAGTTGCATCATGAACAGACCACGACCTAGATAATGGACTTCGAGAAATAATATCATTCTACAACTTTAAGCAGATCTCGTTATACGATGCATGTAACATCAGTTTTGGCAAGCTATCTATCACACGTCGAAGAGAGGTTAGCCAATTGGCGCATCAAAGTGAATGAGTAAAAGATCAAACACAATACCTTCACACTCAACAGAAGCTAACTCTAAACAATACTTTGATTCCACAAGTAGATAACGTTGTGTACCTCAGAGTCCATCTTGACAGAAGACTTACTTGGCGAAAACACATTAAAGCCAAGATAACTCAAATGTAATTGAAAGCCAACAGCTTTCACTGGCTTATCAACTCACGATCTCCACTAAATATTGAGTATAAATTTCTCCTTTATAACAGCATCATAAAGCCAATCAGGATCTATGGTTCTCAGCTATGGGGTAATGCAAGCGCCTCTAATCTGGACGTTATTCAAAGAGCTCAATCAAAAATATTAAGAACCATAACTGGAGCCCCCTGGTTTTATAAAAACGAGCGATTACATATAGATCTTAATATACTAACAGAAAAAAAGAAATAGTCAAAATGATACTTACTTATGCTCAGAAACTAAACACGCCTTGGAATCCATTAGCAAAAGCACTCACTCGACTAAGGTCACAGACACGTCTTAGGAGAATTGATCTACCAGCCCGACTTCAATTCTAAGGGCACTTAGTACATAAGTACATTCCCTCCAACTGAAGGTGAAGTAAAAGTAATAAACATACAATAAATAAGAAGTTAAGATTCTATTTAGTCTCTAAAGAAAGAGAAGATCCAATAAATAAAAAATAAACTAAAAAAAAAAAAAAAAAATTTTACAACTTTCACACTAACTGAAGAACCTTAAGGAAAAGTTTTGATTACTGAAATGCAAGTCCCAAGGCCTGAAATTGACAAATTTGAGTATGTTTAAAACTGTTACTTGTGTTTCAAGCAGAAGCGACGCAGAACTCGTTACCCGTGTCAGGCATGCCGCCGTCCAGTCTGTTTGCAGTGCTCAAAACCCACATGCAGTAACTGCTGCTAAAAACTAATTAGATTTGAGTTTAAAAGAATAAAACATTTTGCTTTAATTGAAATTATAAAACCAGGAGAAAAGAAGTTTCATTTTTTTTGTTGAATTTTGAAGAAGATGTATATAAGTTTTTTGAATTATTAATAATGTTTCTATTGAAGTATATGCACAATATTTATTTGTTTTATAACTGAAATATTAAACACATTCATAAAAAACAAAATAATAATTTTCACAACACACTGTTTATAGCCGAATGGCATTTTACGTCAGTGTTAGCGTTACAAAATTACATATCAGTGGTAAATATAAACAAATAGAGCTTCTTTCGGATAATGGATTGTTCAATTATTTTGGTTTGTATACATACATCATAACATGTCCTTAGTAAAATGCTTTTCTTTTCAGTACGATTGTTAAAAGATCCTAATCGAAAGACTGAGCATTATTCTTAAAACTTCAATGTGGTAACCCGATTCGCCCTTGATATTTTTAGCATTATTCGAAAGAGTCAATCTTCTTCTGCTATTTATTTTCAGAGTCCAGATTTCCATGGCATAAAGTTGTCGTATTGACTTATTTTAGTCTTCATATTGAGATCATGACTATTGAATACTTTTTGTACTTGTGGAAAATATTTCGCACTGTTTGTTTTTGATACTCTTTGTTTAGCCTTGATAGATTTAAAATAAAGTACAAACAATTCTGTATTCAGTAAATCAGTTATTATAAGAAAAACAATAAAGTATAATGTAGAAAAAAGTATGATACTTTGTTTTAAAAAAAATATTATCACTCATTTGATTGAAATTCATTAATTTTAGCATTTATTTAATATGTAAGTCCATAGCTTTTAGCTCATCTGGCAAAAAAATTAAAGATACATAGTATAATTTCTTGTAACACCTGATAAAATATAATATGTAAATGACAAATTTAATAAATAAAAATAAAAATGACTCTTGTGGCATAATCCTGCAAAAACAACCACAAAAAATATGGAAATATAATAAATACTTAAACAACATCAACAATTTTCAACTATAAACAACAACATGAACTCAAAATATTGTAAAAAAGACAAGAAACAATAACACAATCGGGGTTTAACTAAACCTTAAATACCCTTCTAAAAATTTAAATATGTATGGGATATAATTTTATGTCAAAAATCAATTTAATTTAATTTAAATTAAAAATTTGATAAGTAAGTAAAAAAAATCCCATGTGTCTTACTTCCTGAATAGGAAATATTTATCATATGTAGATTGTATGGTCCACGTACATATTTGCCTACCTAAAAATTTAATGGATAAGATATCGATTACTAAGAAACTTCTTTCATTGTGTTAATTTTTATAAAATACTTACTTTTGTAGGTTAAGTGTCTCTAATATTTTATATAAAAAAAAAGCTCAATGACAAATGAAAGCAAATAAAAATATTATTAACTATGATAGAAATAATCAATTTATTTCAATAAATGAAGGGTATAAATTAAACGCAATACACTAAAAGTTGTTCTCCATTTTTAGGGTTTAATTTTACTCTATTTTTTATTTTTATATTTTTGGTTTTTCCACCATTATTGTGAGAATTCGTACTATGTGATGTGTTGTTTTCTTTTTACTCTTAGTTTGTGTTAAATTAACTGCAATATGTTGGAGTATATACATACATACATAGAGTATTAATGAACAAGATACTATTCTCATTGTAGTTTGGCTTTAGTGTGGTTAATTAAATATGAAATAAATACTACATTTTATATTTTGTACTATTCTATTACAATGATTTGATTTATATAACATGAGGAATTAAGTAGGATCAAGGGAAGAAATTTTGTCTTAAATATCATGAAAATGTATGAATGCATATCCTAACAATAAATATGTCCAGCTCTCATTACTAATTGTGGTTACAAATGGTATCTTAACAAAAACACCAAATCAAGTTAATGCCAAGACAGCGTTATAATTCATTTGAGATACTTGTTTCTACGTAATAATTTAAATGTTACCTCAAAGATAGTTAAACAGATGAAATGATATTCAAAACGAAATTATATTCAAGGCTATTTGCTATAATATTATACTAACAACGCCATTACCAATGCAGATGCAAGCGGGTAGAAGTATAAAATACTATAGGAGCAGCAATTGAATAATTAGTGTTAACAACAACAGCAACAACTGAAGCCAATATTAAGACGAAGTACTACAAAAACCAGTAAACAACCAAGCAAAGCCAAAACTAAAACCAAAATAAGAAGCATCTTCAGATATAAACATACTTGTAGACAGACAACTTGCAATGTCGGCAACTGGAAAAAGCTGAAAACGAAGAGAGAGGGAGGGAAAGCTGAAGGTGTTCAAAAATTACAAAATGCGTTGTGCAAATGCTGAAGGTAGTACGAGTAGTAAGTATGGTAGAATAAATGAATGAATGAATGGTAGAAGCCAAACCTCAAATGCAGAAAAATATGCGTTGGAAATTAATTTTAAGTGGGTTGCAATTGAAAGCTGACATGAATTTCACTATTATACTTATATACATATAATTCCACTCCTCCACTCCACTTTTTCAATTGCAACCATTTACAATATAGTATATCTAGTGCCATACTACCGTACTTATATCTACAATATCTGTCTTACACTCACTCATTCAGAGCAATGATGGCAATGGCACTGATTTAGTGGGGGATGCACAAATTTTGAATAAATGAATTGCAGATGATTATACTATACTATACTATACTATACTATACTATACTATTGTAGTATTTGGGCGTTTGTTATATGACAGTCATCATCATCATCATGATATTGATAAATGTAATGTTAACGTTGCTTTTAAAGCCGCAAACAAACGCACCCAAGATGATTACCATATATAAACAATTCCAATAAGAATTTATTAAACATATTATTATGTATAATATTTTTCATGTTAAATTAATTGCAGAATTTAAAAAATGTTGGCGTAAATCATTTATAGTCAGCTTAAGTGACCTTGTGTGTTTCCATAAGTATCTATACTCTTATGTATCATAAAGTAAACTTATGTGTACAATGAATTCCATACATATATGAATCTTCTTTGGGATTTGCAGTATACATATTTTAAAATGATTTTTCTTTTGAATAGATAAATAAATTTCACATAAAAACATATACAATTTCATTTAAAATGGAATACAATTTTTATTTTATTTTTGACCAAAATCCTGTAAACTTTTTTCACATAATTTGTTGCACGTTTGCTTTCAAAATAAAATAAAATAAAATTCTTTTACTCTTTCCTTTATACTTAAAGAAAAGTATTACTTGCATAGATACTTTTCACCAATAAGATAAAGTTAAAAACTCAAAATCAACATAAATAAAACTGACCAAAGTAATAAAATGAAATGAAACGGAAATGAAACTTAACACGACCAAACATGTTAAGATGGAGGAATGAGGTTTCTTCAAAAGAAAAAAAAAAAAAATATTTTTCTAAATAAAATAAAATAAAATAAAGTATCTAGATAGACATATACATGCATAGAAGTACTAAGTATATATTATGTAGAAGTTTAAAAAGAAAGCGAATGAAAAAGTAAATACAACTCAAATAAATACAAATAAAATGTGAAAAAGTTCAAATATGTTTATATCTTTCTTTGTGAGTAGTTGGCAGCACAGTACTATTGTATCTAGATACAAAAAAGTAATTGATAGGAAAAGAGAAAACAGGCAACCAAGGGAAAGGCACATAGAAAAACTCTAGTGAATTACACATCAAAAGTAATGCGAATAAAAACTTTCATTGAAGTTATAGTACTAAGTTCAAGTTAAAGTCCAGTTTTTTAGTTTTTACCAGGGATGTGCATCACATAAAAGTGGTTTCAGGATAAACACAAAAAAAAAGAAACAAAAAACTAAGAAATAAAAATAAAAAAGACTCTTATCAAAGCATATTTGAATTGAAATTTTTTTTTCAAAATTTTGTATTCAATTGTCAACAATCCCTGGTCTTAGCATGCATTCAACAATATTTTAATAAGAATTTATATACTACTGTGTTGTTCATCCTTCTTCACTAATTTCTTTATTGCATTTGTAGTACACTTTTGTGAACTTTTGTTGACTTTGTTGACTTTCCCAACAAAATGGTCACATTGATCTTTAAACTCACTCACTTTCTTTCAAACAGCTAAACAAGTGACATAGTCAATTTAAATAATTAAAAACAGAATTGTTTCAATTACAATTATACATTTGTGATTTATTAAATTGCCATTTATTTATTTATTATTCAAATGAATGAATAAATGTTGTACAAACAAACAAACAAATTGTTTAAATGATATTCAACAAAATAATATAACAATAACACAAGAATAATAATAATACATAATAAAAATAACAAAAGCAATTCAAACAACGCAACGACAGTACAATAAACAAACTTCCACTTCCGTTTCCGTTTATGTCGGGCATTCCCCGATTGATACTCATACACGTAGTATGAAATAGAAATCCACAGAGAGCGAACAATGAACTCAATGGGGATAAATACTTAGTAATGTAAGTAGTTAAACTAAAAATGCACATTCAACAATTATTGTATACCATGTAAATAGTAGTATAGTATACATATACTATGTATGTATGTGTGAGTATTTTAGAATTGAGCGGAAAATGCAAATTTCCAAACATTTAAATGGAAATTTCTCTTCTATAATATTATTGTGCATTGTATAAATGTAAAATTTTAGTTTTGTCAACATCGTCAACTAGCCAAATCACATGTGTATAGTACCTAGATACTTGTTATATTCATTTTATGTGTGTATCTGAGTGTGTTTATGTTTATGTGTTCTTGTAGTATAATGCATTTGTGTCACATGAAAATTGCATTAAGAACTTAAGAACATTTTATTTCCGAAAACAAAAACAAACACAAACACTAAATGCAACGGTATACTTATAGGCGCCCAAGCTGTCATCAACACCACTAGATTTATTGACCTTATTATGGGAATTATGACTACTTAAAAGCATTTGCTAGACTTTATTGACAATTAAATCGTTAAAAGAACATCCGCAAGGCGACCTTTTGAACCCATTAGCATTCAATCAACTGTCACTACAATCATCACAATTGACATGCTTTCCTCTTTTAATTCTTTTTATAATAAAAGTTCAAGAGACAGAGATAAAGATATAAATAGAGGTGGAAGTGAAACAACATCAATGTCAAATGTCAAATAGTGTTAGAATTACAATAGTATAGTATGTCCAAGAAGAAGAACATTTATAATGGCATTCAAACCAAAATATTCCCAGAGATGTCCACAAGACATCATACTCTTACTACTTAAGCAAACAACTCAATTTCTTGTCCTGGGGCAGTTAACTTAACTGAACTGAACTTAACTTGTTCGGAAGTCAAAAACAGAAATCATCATCATCATCATTATCACCATCATCATCATCATTGTTATGAACATCATTAGTTTGTTGTCTTTTTTTTCTATTAACTGATTCATATAGCAACTACTACTACACTAGAGTCCATTCACATTGTTCACATCAAATGTTTGTTTCTCCACGCATTTCTCATCTGGCACTCTTCACTTTCATAGTTTAAGGATATTTCCTTTCCCTTTTTTTTCTACTTAATAGTACAACAACATTAAGTTTAACAATACTTACTCTAGTTGTCTTTCAATCTACGAGTGTGCAACTTAAAAAAAAAAGCAGGAGCTTCAGTCTAACCAATGTTTTTATACACTTCACAAGAAATGATTTTGAAAACAAAAGATTATAATCAATAATACAAACTCATAATCAGGGGTGCCACAGAAAACTCTAGTGTTTTCGTCGTATGAAGTTTTGTATTCCACTCGGCCACTCGGTGATTTTATCGAATAACCAACCCGATTCAACTGAATGTTAATAGGGCTGTCAGCATATAAAAACACAAAAGGAGGAATGAAACACTCCCAAAAGACTTTTCTGTGGCACCTCTGAATATATGAGAATCGATAGTTCATAAAATAAAATTATAAATATAATCTAATATGTATATAAACATTAATGATTGTTTGTTTCTATGTTATGCGCTGTCATAGCGTTGATCTGATTGCATTGATATTCTGTAAATGTGTATAATTAGTTGCCGGCTTAAACATAGGATAGTTTTGATCCCGATATGTGTATCCGTTCCCAACATGCGTGATATTCAAATAACCCCCAAAAGTATACTACAAAAAATTAACCGAAATAACTATTGGATGCAACCCGTAGGAAGCCGGGTCGGATACGCTAGCTATCTTTATATATAAAATAGGAGTGTACTGATTCGTTTGAGTCTTCTTCTCCTAAACGGCTGAAAGGATTTTGATGAAATTAGTTTTGTTGCACTTATGGGATTACCTGGATGGGTCTTACCTACAGTTGAACCCGGTGGTTTTTCCAATCGCAAAAAGTTGCAAGTCGAATTTAATAATATTTTTATGTTATTTATTACACGATGGATCACGACAGCACAACTCTCCCTGTGTTAATTATACGAAAAACAGCATATAACATCACGTCACTGGCGTTGCAACGTGGGCCGGGCAACGCTTATAATATGTACAATACTAGGAATGCCCTACGAGCGTTGCTACGCCATCGATGTTATGTTAATTGCTGTATTTCAACACAACGCAAATTGAGAGAGAGAGAGAGAGAGAGAGAGAGAGAGAGAGAGAGAGAGAGTGTCTTGCTGTCGTTATCCAACGTGAAATAACCGACGCAATACGAAACACACTCTCTCAATGAACATCATATACAGAAACAAAAAAACAAAGAGCGCAATGCGTACTCAATAAATGAGAGGAAAAATACAACAATAACAACAACCGAAGCATTAACAACGAAAAAACGTACAAAACGTTTTGTGCTTGGTCTTGCAGTGATAAAAATAGTATATTTAAATTTCAAAGATGAAAAAAAATAAGTATGCAACTCGATTCATTAGCAGTGATTTGTTGTTTCGGGCCCAACTCTAGCTATCACCCATCTAGGTGACACCATAAGTACAACATTAAAAAAAAAAAATCATTAAAATCGGTCCAGTCATTTAGGAGAAAAGGTGTCACAAAATTTCGTACACTCGAATTTTATATATAAAGATAATAACATTGCGTTTATACCAACATATATTCAGAATGAAGAACAAAAACCATTCGATCCTACTAATCAGTGATGCCATTTTAGCCTTTTTTCCGGACAGATCTGTCCTTCGATCCAAAAGACAACAATAATGCTACTGCAGATTTTGTAAGTACCGCAGATGACCTGATGACCACTTGAGGCAATAAAACTAATCTAATTTATAAAAATAAATTTATAAGATAAAATTTACAAAATAATCTGTCCGGTTTTTGTGATAGATAGCTGGAATCACTGCTACTAATGACAATAATCCTACCAATATTAAGTATACGTAATGAATTCTGAAATTCCCTGTATTAAAATATGTATACTTAGTTACAATCATGAGTTTAAATAATTTTATCACATGGAGGCTATTTCTTCTAGTTGTCAATTAATATGTATAGATACAAACGAAGAAACTATGACCGTTCTACATATTTCATTTGAGATACCAATCATTGAAATATGCATTACGTATACGTTATGATACACAAACATTACACCAAAGTGATGAAACAATAGTTTACATCACATAGAAGTGTATGAGGAAGGAGCACAAAAAAAAAAGAGAAGGAAACTGAACAACAAAACGCTTACAAAATACCAATCAAATCAATTTACGACTTAAAAGCTGATAAGCATTTGTTCGAAAAGTATTCATCGTTTGTTGTTAGGATGGATGAGTTATATCAAGTTGAGTTGAGTTCAGTTGAATTAAGTTGAGTTGAGCACACAAGTGAGTTGAGTGTTTGAAATGTTGATTGATGTGGTTTTTCTTTTTTTTTTTTTAATTCGTCAACAATTCAATTGGAACTTAGTTTTTATTTTTCATTTATTCTGCGTACAAGAAAACCACAGTCAGAACTGGATACGAAAGATATATTCAATAAAGAAGAAATACTCATAGTGGAAGTAAAAGTTTCCCCTTCTTAAGTTCTTTGTTATCTACATACTAGACAGTTTTATAAAAAGAACTCATTGCAAACTATTGCATTATATTTAAAAATAAAATCATTTTATTTTTTATCTGTTCGATTATCTGCAGTAACTACTACCATCAATATTCTCGTATGCTCACAGTAGTTTCCTTTTGTTTCTCTTTCTTATATTGTATTTTGTCATTGCATAGTATGGATACTACATTTGGACATGCACACAATCCTTAGAAATCTCTTTGGCCCAAATGTGACAAACAGTGAAACTTTTGCACAAACCAAATCCTTTAATTGACTTTTTTACAAGCTTCTCTAACGTGATTCCTTTCATTTGCCGAAAGAAGTTTAGTGAAACACGCTCTAAGCTTAAATCTATTTGAATTTTAAGACTAAGCGTATTGCATAATTGAATGGCATCTCTATTCTAGTCTACTCTATGCTATTCTATACTGATCTGTTTTTTTTTTTTTAGTTCTGGTATGGTGTGGTCTGGCTTAAGTTTGGAAGCCTTGACTGGCTTACTTTGTGGTTAACCCAGTTAAACAATAAATGAGATGAGAACATGAGTGAAAAGTCAAAGAAAGCAAAAATAAGTAGATGACTATGACTACAAGAAAAACCATTATCTTTTTCCAAATGTTCTGCTAAAAGTTTTTGCTTTGTCAATGTTTCTCTTTTATGAAGAAATATTGTACTCTGACTAACAATAAAACTAAAATGAGTTGCCAAATTTATGCAAATACTTACAATAGTAGAGAAACTATATCTAAATTTAAATAGCATTGATGATATTTAGGTATATGTACATATATCGTATATATAGTTGGTAATAATTTAGTTATATTTGTATCTAGCATACATAACATAGTATTTGTATATTGTATATCTACATTGTCTAAGCAAAAGAATGAAATAAATGCTGTTATATTTTTGCTTGAGGAAATTTACAAAAGTTAACTATTGTATGCTACAAGGAAGTTGTTAAAAATAGCAAAGATAGGCAAAGATACAATATACGATAAATATGAGTATGGTAAATAAAGGACAGAGAGTTGAAGACTCATAACATTACATAAGAACAAAGGTGACCATTACACACATATGGTAAGAGGCAATTCTATTGAAATCTACATTTTTTGCTATTGTATTTATTATGTGTCATATTTGTGTATCTCAACATCTTGCATTCTATTTCTTTTTCTCTGGATCTAAGATTCATTGAGAAAAGCATATCTGAAGGGTAGAAAAATAATGGTAAGAAAATAAAACAAAAAACGTTTCTTTCAACTCGACAAAAAAAAAGAAGAGGGCATTCAACCTCCATTTTGACTAAGTCGTTCGTTGTTGCATTCTATTTGGGGGATCTGCTGATGCTTTAAAACACTATGCTACCCTAAATCTTGTAAAACATCACTTTTCTTATTGTTATTTGTTCGCTTTTGTTGGCTCAAAATGCATACAATATGCTTCAGTTACTACTGCTCTACACTATGGCAGTACTTTAGACGACACAAACTAACTGAGACTAGTCTCACTTTAGATTTATCTTAACTTTGTGTGTTTACATTCGTATGTGTCTGAGTGTGTGTGTGTGTGTGTGTGTCTTTGTTATATAATCATAATTGCGGTATGTTGGTAATTTAGTACTCTATACAATATCAACAACAACAATAGCAACAAACTACTAACTACAAACTACTTGAGATAATTTTAACTTAAACAACTTCAACAACATCAACAACAATAACTAAGAACAATGATAACCATAAATAGACAACTTTGTCTAAGTGCAGCAATTTGCAACACACTCTGAAGATGTACACACAGATACACCAACATTTCAATAGAGACAATACATGCATTTATGAATGCATTAAAATATGTGATTGAAATTGAATTTTTATGAGAGATACATAAAGCAAAAATACTTAAAATTGGTTTCATTTTCATAGACATATACGATGGTTGATTTGTAGGGTTCCGTATTCAAAGGATGCCAACGGGAACTTATTACTAAGCCTACGCCGTCCGTCCGTCCATCCGTCCGTCCATCCGTTCGTCAGTGAGCTCTATCTCATGAACCGTAATAGGTAGACACTGAAAATGTTCACTGAATGTGAAATTCATACCCATTTTAAAGATAGGATACCCGTTATTTGGAATGTCATGTGATGATAGTTACTAGTTTCCTATTGGTTAGTTTTTGATTCACGGACAATGGATACAATGTAACATTCTAGTGACTTTCAGAACATCGGACATAGTAGGATATGATAATTACCGCAAGGACAAAAGACAAAGTGAAATAACCTATTAACTCTAATCTTACATGTTACACCTTCCTTTTTATTTGAATGGATTTCTTAAATTCCATTCACCAAGTTTAATGAATAAATTGTTTTTTAATATTATGATATATTACCAATCAAATTCAGCAAATGAGATTAAGTTGATCGGTTAATAAAATGCTAAGTGATAAGATTTGAGCTAATCGTAAGAAATACAGACTCCTGTTCGTAGTACTCTATAAATTGTAAAACTCACATAAAACTTGAATGGATCATGTTGCAAATAAGTAGCCTTACAAGTGACAAAAAATAAAGTGGAAAAATTCTTTGTAACCATAGAAGGATCAATAAAATTTATGTTATTAAGCACAGATCAAGTAAGATACTCAGGGGTGTCGTGGAGTCCAATCGTTATCGGAATCGGATTTAAAACCAACACAAATTCGGTTTTGGTGTCGCGCATTCCGATTACGTCGTTTTCAACTTTAAATCGGATTTAGCTCGGTATTAGATGTCACAGATTCCGATTTTGTCAATTCGATTAGCTGATTGCGCGATGATTCACATTATTAAGCTTGAATATTTGATCTTGTAGTTTTGTTTTTTTTTATTTTTTAAGAGTAAGGTGACCAATGTGTCACCCAAATGCTGTAAATAATTCCCAGACTGACTCGAATCACATAGGATTTGCTTACATATGTTCGAAACAACACAAGCAGAAGCAGAAAAAATCATAATGTCGCAAGTCAACTTTATGGAGTTAAATGATTATGTATTGGAGGATATTGTGAATTGTATGCCTATTGAGGATCAATGCAATATTTCAAAGATAAGTGAACGCATTGAAGTACTGTGCATGGGAATTTGGCATAGAAATCAGCTACGAGAAAGACAGTCTCAGTTTTAAGGATTATCGTTATTACATCTGTTTGATGTGTGAGCACATAAACAGACTAGTACTATGGACTACCTTTTGTAAAGCTACTCAAAATATCGATTTGCCCAAACTTAAGTCGCTTCGAATCGATGAGATTAATATGCAATTTACACCAAAGTACATCACGTTGATGGGGTTTTCCGTTTACACCGGATATTTTGCATCACGAACAGCTGTTTTTTCTTTTGGTTATACACACCCGTGGAAATTGCGAGCACGTTGGTTAAATACAAACTAAAAGTTTGTGAAAAATACATGTTTTTGAACATTTTGCAACATATGCAAATAATTCTTGCAATTCCCTTTTTCATTCCTGATACTTATTTTATTAAATTCTACAACAACAACTCTTGAATAACGTCATTTTCCTTGTGGTTGTTGTCGAATCTGATACGTATCAGTAGGCACATCAATGTTGATGTTGATGTGCTTTGGTGTAAATTGCATATAAATCAATTAGTGCACTTCTATCAATATCCTTTGTAAAAAGAAATGCAAAAATTTGGAAGAAATATGTACTCTTAACACTACTTGACGGATATATATATTGACGATATTTTAAAAATACAAAGTCTCAAGCGACTTGAAGTCATACGTCACTTCAATAAATTATTACAGAGTGTACTGGATGCCAAGAAAACTTACTACTACTCGTTTTAGTTTAAAAAAAAAAAAAAATTAGCAAAATAAAAATTTATTTATTAGAAAAGAATCAGAACAAAAAAAGAAAATTTAAAACAAAAAAAAAGAAAAATATACAAATGAAAATAATTCAATGTAAAACAACTTGTAATAATCCGATAAGGAAGCGCAAGATGGACATATAACCCCCAAGTTCTTTAAAACAGCAATTTGAAAAGATAAGAAATGGAAGCAAAATAAAAAGTAACGATACACAATATAGATTTTAAAATAAGTTTCAAAATTTTACTTTCAGAAGTGAACGAAATAAAGAAAAATATTTGTTAAGAAAAGAATCAGTAACGAAAAAAAAAACACCAAATTTAAAAAAGAAACGGTTGATAACAATATTGAATTCGACCAATTTGGACATCATAATTAAAAACATAGAAATAATTATTTCAGTAACAGAAAATATTAACTACAAAATCAAATGTATAAATTGCAAAGTTCAACACTCAAAAATAAAAATAAAAACATATCGCCATTAACAAAACACCAACATTAAAACTATTGAGGTTTTACTTATCCTCGTTTTAAAATTAGAAAATAGAAAAACAAAATAAAAAATTTACTGCAAAAACGATTGCCTTATAACATCAATGAATGCCCAGATGGAGAGAATAATAATACCAATTTTATTTATAATAGAAAAGAAATAAAAATCAACCCAATTCTTCTAATATGATATACTAGTATACGAAGTACCTGGTTATGCCTATTATTGCTAGAGGAATTTTAATTTTTTTAGATGATTTCATTGAAGTTTAAATATCGATTCATAAATATACATATTAAGTAATTGGATTAACTGAACAAACACTTATAGCACAAAGCTACCAGTATTAATATAACTACTTTAAAAATAATAATTTTTATATCTTCATCTAGTGCCTACAAATGTTGTTAAAAGCAAAATAGAATCACAATATCTAAAATGACAAATTATTTTAGATTGTTTTAAATTATTTTAAATTCTATTTATTATTTGTAATTTTTTTATTTTGTTTTAAGTTTTGAAACTATTTTTTAATTTGTATCTTTACTCTTTATTTTGGTTCCATTTCTCGATTTTACAAAATGCTACTTTAAAGAAGATTGGAATTGGGAATATGCTACAACCTCTTCTGGATTTTGTCGAATTATTATAAAGTATTTTACATTGAATTATATTCATTTGTACATTTTTGGTTTTGTTTTAAATTGTCTTATTATTTATGTATCTTTTATTTTGTTTTGGTTCTATTTTTTGCTCATCTTGTAATATTTAGGATGGAAATTACATATTTGGTTTCTTGAAAGTAGCAAACTTGCAACCGGAATACAATACCGAGACCATTTTTGCATTGTCGCAATTTTTGGCGCTTTGAAAAAATTGTTATTAGATTTCTTCGCGCGTTCCCATCGATTATTGGAAATCATAGTTGATTAAAGTGTTTTTTTTTTTTTTCTTCATCTAGAGTTTGCAAATGTTATAAAAGCAAAAAGCAAAAAAAAAAAAATAAATTATTTAAGATTGTTTTAAATTATTTTAAATTCAATTGTATTTATTTGTAAATTTTTTTATTTTATTTTAAATTTTGAAACTTTTGAAAATTACTGTGTTGCAGATAATAGGTTTATGTGTTCCAGTCCTGATCATAATCATCAATTGGGTATAATTAAAAATTGCCAAATAATTATCAAAATATTTGTATTGATCTCATCATCATTTGCCACGGCACTGTGTAGTATAAAGAAGAAACAAGTATATTATATATAGGAATCTTATGTTGACCAAAAAGAAAATGTGCAAAAAAACGATTCTCCAAATTTAACATTTAAATAACTCAGTAAGTCTCCGTTTTAACTTAGAAAATCAATTTTCTACTTTTTTCATCAAGCATAGTATGTTGTACTCTCCTTATAAAATAGAATTTAAACGCTCCTTTAATTTCTCGATGACTTTTGCCGATGTTTCAAGAATTACTTCCTCATTTCAGTCAAAATTTCCTTTCTTGAATCATCTTTTTGAGATATGCAAAACGCCAATAGTCTCTGAAGGTCAATTCAAATTTAAAGTGTAATTCATTCAATTTAATCATCGATCATTTGATCTAAAAATGCCCACTGCTGTTGATAGTTTTACAGTTTTTAAGCTTGAGTTTGTGAACAAATTCCCATGAGTGTCCCAAAATACGGATGCCATAACCTTGCCAGCTGAGTTTTTGGTCTCTTTAGACGACTTCCACCAGCTACTGTACGCTCAACTGATCGTTTTGATTCAGGTGTGGATGTATGACACACATTCTTTTCATCTCTCTCCAATTAGTACAGGTCTGAATGAATGGTGTGAGCAAACGCGGGACTCACTTTGAAAGCAACTTACATGTTCGCATTTACAAGTAAAATTGTTAACACACTACCTTCCAATATCTATGTGTGGTGTCAGCTATCTCCCATTACTTCACTTCACGGTCTTTGAAAACTATTTGCTGGTCTATTTTTTATATTTTCGGAACAACTGCCAATTTTGGGCGACCAGATCGTACAGAATCGATTATGGTTGTACGACGAACGCATTTAAATTCAGCATACCAGTCAATAATAGTGGATTTTCCCACAACAATATCACTTTTCACCATCAAATCAAAAATTTATCCATTCTCTTAAAAATTACAAAACAGAGATCACTAAAATGCAGAATCTCATGAAATTTGGCACATTGGTAATATACAGATATTATATACGTTTGGGTTTGTAAAAGACTCCTAGAAACACTTTATGTAAACCTGGGTATTATCTTAGACAGAAGACATTGTCAAAACTGCTGCAACTTGTCGCCAAAAATTGAAGAAGCTGAATTGGCTCATTCGGGTCAGGAGTCAACTTAGCCTAAGCAACAAAAGTTACCATCAACAAGGCTATAGTGGTTCCGTCCTGAACTTATGCGATTCTCCTATGGGGCACCGCAGGGCTACCTGCATTTATTCAAAAATAACTCCATAAAGTCGTTTAAAATATGCGTATATGACCTTTGTTTTGTTATGGGACCCTTTATTCTTACTGGGGGGACAACTTTTTGACCGGTACGTAAAGGGTCCTCCGGTGAGTATCCGACATTACACCTGAAATTTGTGTATATAAGAGGAAAAAAGAAATCTAAACTATCGAACTATTTTTTTTTAATTATTAAGGAATCAAGTTGAAAGGCGACTTTGTCGAGAAATGAATATAATTTAATTTTTTCAAATTATTTTCGTTTTCTTTGTTAGGTTGGATACTTCTGGGTTTACCCACGTAAACTGAAAAGCATAAGCACCAGTGTCGAGTGATTTTTGCAAATTACCCGTTTGCACATTGTTCTTATTTCCGTACATTTTGTGTTCTTTATCTGAAAATGCTTTGCAAATTATGGCAATGCGCCTCCTTTTTTGTATCTGTCGAAATCCTGATGATGATAAATTATGAATGATGTGTGTATTCGAAAAGAGTTGCAACGAATAAGAAAAGGCACTCAATTTGTGGTCTTATGCTTTTATGTTGCCATATATTCACAAATTGCGCTTGATCAATTGATGAATTAGTTCCCAACTAACGAACTATAATACTGCAATACTGCTGCATTCACCATAATCATCTTAAAGCTTTAATTCCAAACATAAACTCAAAACTTCCGATAGAAATTAGTTTTTCGAGCCTTCAATTTCAAATACTCAACAATTGTTTGTACAATATTTGATTGATCCCTTGAATAACGAATAACGGTACATATGCAATATTGCCAATTGTAACAAAAAATAAAGAATTGAGTAGAGAATAATTGCATGTACTCAATGCACACACCTCCACTCGTAAGCAATTACAATAGAATCGTTCAAATTTAATAGGAATATGTACGTATTGTGCATTACAGAGATTCTTAATCTTATGCAGTTCGAGGACAACCAAAAACATTTGGGTCAATATTCTTTTAGGCCACAGATACAAGTCTTTCTTCCTTTTTCTTTATACAAATTTTTTTTTAAGCCAAGGATGACCCATTAAATACAATTGTTGTGGTCGAAATACTTCTTTGTTTGGGATATATACTATTTTACAATGAATGTTTTATAAAATTTTATGAATTTTAGTCATCCTGGCCTCATTACTTTCTCTTTCCTCTCTTTTTAGAAGGTCAGTTCATTTAGAATAGCAGTAAAAATGTTAGGATGTTGGATGTGAATAACAACATGGAATACTAGGGTTTCAAAGACCTTTGTTTAAAAACCGCTGGTGTATTGTAACGAGTTGAGTTAAGCAAGGCGATGATGATGACGAGGATGTGAAGCATGCTGCAGTTGAGTGGCCAACATCAATAGCCGGGAGCACTTCAAGCAAATGCTACTCCTTTCATGATTGTTATTATTGTTGTTGCAGCCCAATTGACCATTGGCATCTAAAAGCGGGTTGAAGGCATGCGTAGGCGTCTACCAGTCAGCGAGGTAGTCAATGATTTCTCTCTTCTCTTGTCTCCTCTTTTCTTTTTTAGTTTTCTTTTATTTTGCTGTTTTCATTGTTACAATTGCTACGGGACTCATTCAATAGGAAATCAAAGGAAACTAAAGCAAACTAAAGCAGAGTGAAGTGAAGTAAAGTAAAGTAAAGTCAACTAAGCGTCAGAGTCTGATTTTGACTCAAGTCAAGCCAAGTCGAGTCGAGTCGAACTTTCAGTTGAGAAATGAAAAAAGCCAGGAAGCTATGAAATGAACCAGGACGGGTGTCAGGAACTAAGTCTATACGATGCAAGACAAATGTATCTACTTGTGTGCATGTGTGTGTGTGTGTGTGTGACTCCAATGTGTATTTAGGTACTTACTACTATGGTTACCATTTGTTTGTACTATGAGCGAGTATATCTGTGGGACGAAGGTCTTAAAGGGGTCAAATTGACCGCAACATTATGCGAGTAAATGTTGCATGTCAAAAGCCACACGTGGCCCAAGCAAAGAGTTGCGAACAAAATGGCAATGGTCCATCAGCAGTGGGAGTCAGTAGTTTGGGGCGCGTTTAGGGAAAATCAGGTGTATATGTATAAGTAAAGATAGAAGTTGATGTGTATGGTATTTGTGTGTCATAGCAGTAGGAGTACTTGCCCCAGAACTACGTAAATAAACTGGCTGTACACACAGATACACATTGACTCACTCACTCACATACTCATTTAATTTCTGTTTCATTTTATATGTTTACATGTGTGTATATATCTATGTTTGTGTGTGTGTGTAGGGTGACCCTTTATAGTCGTTGGCTGTCATCGTTGGCAAATGTGGCACAAGTTAACATTTTAATTGTCATGAAATATTCATCGAAAGAGCTTACATGTAAATAGTTTTTACGATGTTGCAGATAACTACGATACATCTCTATACATGTATCTAGATACATTTACTACCTACTACCCAATCTTAGATATGCAAACATAGACATTCATACATACTCTATGCTTCTATGCTTCTTTCTATGTTGTATGCCTGATAGTAGAAATGTGTGTGTTTCAGTTGAAAAAGGTGCTGTCATCCATTAAATTTTCGTATAGGGACCAAATGAGATGGCATGGGATGGAATGGAATGAGAAGTGATGTGATGTGATGTGTTAGTACCCGAAGACTATTAACTATTTAGTTTAAGGTTTTTGTTTAAGGGAAACACTTTCATATGAATATATGTATGATTCTATATGAGTACATATGTATCTACATGTGTTTGGTATACAAAAGACTTAAACTACAATACAAAACGAGTTCACAATCAACTCAAATACAATACTATAAAATTAAACATTAACAATTTGGGAAAACACAGCTTTACTAGTTTTTAACTCCTACTGGGTTTTGCTGGGTGCTGATTTAAGTTGATTACTTTTACGAGTATTACGACTTTATTTGAGTTTAAATTGAGTATCACTGAATTTTTGGTCGACAAAGCAAAATTTTTTATTGGTTTTTTTTTTGGGTTGAATGATGATGACGTTTGGGTTTGCGGCTTTCAGTTGTGTTTGGATTTTGGGTCTCTTAATGATTTGAATTTTATTAGGTTTTTAACATTAACTAAACTGTAATTTGCAAAGACTTATCATTAATCTAAGATCTATAAAGTTGGTAATTTGTCTTTGGTTGCCATAGATAATATTGTAGTTATTCAAGAATGAATATAAGAAGAAGAGATGGCAAAATATATCATTGAACAGGAAATTGTAGTTTACTCTTCATTGTTGTATTTCATTGAACAATTATTATAATTATAAATACATGATTTTGGCCTCTAAATAAGTGGGTAGTCAATTAGAACATACAATTTTTATGCCCTTACAATATTTATTTATTGGTTTACATTTATCTGATACCAGTGTATGATGTTAGTGCATGATGCTGTTCCCTTTTTAATTGTAGTATATTGACATATTTATGCACAACTATCCATAAATTTCTCGACAACAATCCGATCCGCACCAAACTTCACAGGAACATTTTACAAACTATGTTATAGTTTCCTTGAAAATTACACCAAAATCGGATTAGCAGTTCCGGAATCCATAAGGAACATTTCCACATACCATATCCAATTTTATATATATATATGTAAGTAGATTTATCAGGAGCATGTTCTGCAAAATGAAGCTATCGTTGGCATTTATCCTATATCAATAGACCATCATTGATCATACGTGATCCAGATTTGATAAAATTGGTGATGGATAAAGATTTCCAGTAATTTTCGAATCGTTCTGGTAGCTGTGATCCACATGGCGATACAATTGCTAATAAAAAAATTTCTTTTTCGTGCTTAATCGTCAGTGGAAAGAGATCCGTACGAAGCTAACGCCAGTTTTTACTAGTGGTACTATAACAGATGTATCCATTATTGCTGGAGGTAATTATAAATATATCAGTATAATAAATGGAAATTAAAAATTATTATTATTACTAGTAGACCCGGCGCACTTCGCTATGCCCCTGACATAACTCCCTTGTAATTCTGGTCAAGGTTGTAGATGGTGCGAAACATAGGTTTTCAAAATTTATCCCGCAAAACCTTATAACTAACCCTGGGATGACATAGGACTCATTTGTTCTGTTGTGGCAAATAACCATCTACTTAATCCCATAACCACAACAAAAATTTCATCAAAATCGGTCCAGCCGTTCTCGAGTTTGGCGCTTAGCAACATTTTAAGAGATTACATATTTTTTTATATATAAATAGATAGATAGAAGAAAGAAGATAAATAGATTACCGATGATCTGGAATTACTTTTGTTGCGGGATGTTCAAGTTCAGTGGTGAATTTACAATAGAAAACAGAAATTTCTGCTCTAATCACTACAGACGTCTATGGCATTTGGTGTACAAGAGCCGAATGTCGAATTCCGTAGTCACGCGCATTCAATAAATTTGTGGCGTTCTTTATACCCAAATTTGTTACATTCGTCAAGGTTAAATTTTTTGCAAAAGAATTCTACCAATTTATGCATCAATCAATTTCATACAATGTCATGTAAGAACGTGAACGAAGTGGTAGCGAAAGCTGGTGTCTTCTTTACTGCTGGTTTCGAAACCTCTTCGGCAACCATGACTTTTGCGTTGTATGAACTTGCAAAGAAACCTGAACTACGGAAACGTATATGTGCTGAGATCAATGAGGATCTTAATGCTGAAAATGCCAAATTGTTATATGAGGCAATACATAATCATGTTTATATAGCAATGGTTGTGGAAGAAGTTCTGTGTGTGTATCCCGTTTTGGCATTCCTGTCCAATTTTTTCCTAAGCCGTGAAAATCATTAATTGAAGATATCTGATTCCACATCTGAGTAATGTGTGTTTTGTAGTGCGGTACTACGTTAATAGATAAGTCTTGAGCTTTTTAAAAAAGTCGCATCAGACTTAACTCTGGATATCAGTTTTTGTTTTTTTGCTAAAGTGTGAACAACATATTTTCTTTGTGCTCAACCTTTGTGCTAAAAGTGCAACTGATAGACATCGATTGCTGTGGATGCATACATATATGGGGAATATTCATCAATAAAAAGAGTATTGGTTCCGCTTTTTTAAAAGTGGTGATTTTAATACCAGCAACAAAGAACTTGCTGGGAGGCCAGTAAAGTTTGAAGACAGAAAGTTGGAGGCGTTATTGGTGCTAGACTCATTTCAAACTCAAATGTAGATCTCTGAAACCTTGGGAGTTGCTCAACAAGCAATTGCAACCGGTCTCATGGCCATGGCTATGTTGTAACGAAAATGGCTCCAACTTACTACCGCCTCAGACTTTTTATATTCCCAGTTCTCAACTTTGAGAATATATTACTTGACTTTAAAGATTCATTCGTTGTTTTTCTAGCAAATCTCTACAAATATTAAAGTTAAAAATTTAAAATTCTTAACATTGATCTCCTACTAACAATAAATACAAAATGTAATTAATCAATTAAAATATCAAAATACTAAATTTCTTAGGCAATATTTGTTATTTATAATCAAAATAAAAATTAAAAGTTTTTATTTTTACATATTTTCAACAATTGTGGTTGAACTCACTTAATAAACGTCTTTGCCTGCTATGTTGGTGGATACAATTGTATTCAATCAATTAACATTTTAAATAAATTTTAGTTATGAATTAAATTAATTTTTGTTGCTAAATTCCTTAGGCAACCTTGAATAATTAAAATTAAAATAGAAATTTAGAACTTTTTTACGTTTTCTCATCAATTTTGTGGAACTCACTCACATGTTTATAGATATTTATCTGTTATGACAATAGAAAATTCACTAACTCATACATGTAAACATATGTGTAGATTAATTTAAATAAGTAAATTGTATAGTAATGAGAACGCACTTCATTAAGCAAGTTTTGCATGAAGATGGCAAAGTTATGTCCTATTTAAGGAAGTTTTGCCTTCGACTACATCCATGAGGTGACGGCATCCTTGTAAGTTTAGCATGAAAGTTGAAGTGGCGACGAAAATGTATAACATACAATAAATTATGAGTTAATTTATAAAACATTCACACACCTTCCAAACGACAGCAGTCAATATTTGCTAACACAGATACACACACACACTCTTTCATACTAATATTTAAGATTCACTTGTTCATTGGTATTGCCATCAATCAAGGCAAACATATGAAACGAAACGATGCTTCTTGGCAGGTTATGCCCGCCACATGCAGAGAGTAAAGCATAAAACGAAGATTGATTCCGTTGATAGACATTTGCGACAAACAAACAAACTTATAGACAGACAGCTAGACAGACCGACACACAAATAGGTGGATGGATGGCTGGATGAAAGGACGGATAAAAGTACGGGGCCAACAGAGAGTGACATTTAAAAGAAAAATATGAACTCAACTGAACTGAGACAAGATGATTTCAGCTCAGCTCAACTCAACTCAACTCAACTGAACTGAACAAAGCTTGAGGCAAAATGTACTGCAACTGAAATTTCTGCTACTACTTCTGCTGCGGAGACTGCCATGACTGCCGTTGCTGATTTTGAAGCTGATGAAGCTACTCAAACAACGTCAAAACCTGCGTGTGTCAAAATTCCTTCCTGTTAGATACATATGGTGTATGCTTGAGTGTGTTAGTGGAATGAATCTTCTTCTCATCCTAAAAATGCCACAACGGATTTCTCTTTGTTGTTAACGTTGTTGACTTTTATCGATGCTAATATGCAGAAGCTTCAAACACGACGATAACAACAAGGTAAAACTCAAACTCAAATTTGCTACTTTTCACTTAGAGGTTGCGTTGATTGAAGCGTTTAAGTTGTGGCAAGCCCCCTCCATTTTTTTAAGTATCAAATGATTCTACCATATACTAGTGGCGGCCTAAAACCTAAAAATTAAAGTGTAAAACTTTAAATTCTTGTGATTTGCACATGAACTTCATTTTTTCATATTACAAAATATTTATTTGTAAAATTGCTTTAAAAAAAATTGAACCAACAATTTCATGTTACATTATCATAATCATCATCATTATTATTATCATTATCATCTCATTGCAAATGGTTAGAAATTAACGCAATTGAATATGAAGAAAGTATTTATTATTTGTTTATTTATTTAAACAAAATCACGTTTGACATGCAACTGCATCACAGTTTAATGAACGCTAGCAAAAAGTACCATACATGTATGTATTTTTCTACTTGCTGGCCATGTTGTTTAACAGAAAATAATTTCAAAAACAAGTTCAATAAAAACTGTTGAAATTAAAATCAAAATAAACATTTAAATGTTTTATTTTTTGGCAATTAAAAATGTTTAAAAATTGAATAGAAAATGACTTCTGTTAACTGCATAACAACACAAATGTTAATAACAGAAGAACAAAATTTCTATGTTAAATTTTAACAGAACCAGTTTGATGGTTCGATGCATATTTCCCCTTTCTCATGAAATTAAATTACATTAAATTTTTAATGTAACAAAATTATTAAGTTCTACAAAAATTCATCAAAAATTGAAAATGAAATATTTTATTATTTCTTTGGATTAATTTTCATTATTACATAATTTGGTAAAAATAAAACAAAATGTTAACAGCAAATGTTTGATGGTTTGAAGCAATATTTCCCCTCATAACAAGCATAAGTTTTTTCTATAGAAATACTATATTATTTTATTTAAAAATTTATTATATTAAATAAAAATAAGTTAATAATTAAAATTGTAATTTTTTTTAAGAGCAACACTTGTGATATTTTTTATATTTAAAAAATCGAAATAAACAACATCAAACATAATCGAACATAAAATGTTCGGAACAAATCTTTTAACCGAAACCGAAGTGGTAACAATTTTATGCTGCTACTGCTGTTGGTTATCAGACCTTAACTTGGCTTCGTGTCTTTTGCATCGTTTCAGTCACCTGCGAAGCTTTGAACGCGTTAGAACGTCGTATCGGAAACAAATTAGAGAAAAAGATACAAGAGAGATAAAAAGATACAAGATACAAGAAACGTTAAAAAGCAAATTCAAACGGTAAATCAAAGTTTTAACTCTTCGTAGTTGTAGAAGCAAAAATAGTAAAAGCATCAAAAACAAATTTTAGTATCTTTTTTTTGGACCACTCCGACCACTTCTGTTTTTGTTCTACTGTTGATGGTTATGGTGCTGGTTCTGCAGATGCAGATGCTGAAGCTGCTGCTTTGACTGCTTTTACTAACTTGGCTTAAGTGTTGTGTGTGACGCTTATTAGTTTTGTTGTTGTTCTTGTTGTTCTTCTTGTGTTGTTGTTGTTGTTGTTGTTATTCTTGTTTTGTTGCATGCATTTTTATGCATACGAGCACAAATAAAATGTAAAATGCAAATTTTTTTAAACTAAACAACCCAATTTGGTCAAACACAGATGTGTATGTATGAGAGTGTGTATATGTGAGTGAAAGAGTTTGAAAACCATTTCCTATAATAATTTATAGTTGACCGGTTAGCCAAGAATGCTTTTAGATAGACATACTTTTGAATGTATTCACATGTTAAACAGTTTGAGTTTGGCGCGCTTAGATTTTATAAACTAATATTACAGATACGCCACAAAATCAAAGCGGATACAAAATCATTTCTTTCATATTCCGTTACTTATATTTATCTAAGAGTCTATTGAAGTTTAATTCTTCATACAAAATTGTAAGTTTTTTCTTAGAACAATCATATTAAGGGCAAGTGATCCAAGTATATTAAAAAATATATCTTTTATAAGAAAAGTATAAGGATCTTTGACAAAACTATCGTTTAAATATATAACTTTTGTTTAAGCAAGATAAATACATACTTCCTTTTGCTATTTACTGTTCCTAAGAAACAAATCTTCGAACTTGGAACTTTCCACTCCCGAAAAAAAAAAAATCTTCCTTCTATTTTAAGCATAAAACACTCTATAATTAATTTGAAACTAAAGCCAATTAAATCAAGTTCACCACATGTATTTACTACATACATTCATATATCCCAAGTATCTGTGCACCTGATTGTTTGTCTGCCTGTCGAAATACATGTATCTTTTGCTACTTACTAATATTTCTAGTTTTTCTTCTTCATCCATTGTATATCTTTTACTGCTGCCGTTTCTGCTGACCAATATAATCAACATCTTGTGTTTGGTTGGTTTTTTCTTTTTTCTTTCTTTCTTCTTTATACACTTTTTCTTCTTCATATAGTACAATAGTTTTATAGTAGTAGTAGTAGATACTTTCATACCGTTAGCGGCTTTCAATTGTAACCAAGCATCGTGCCATAGAGAATGTTTTCTCCTATAGTATCTATAGTATCTTTGTTTCTATTTATCTGGTGTTGTCTAAAGCTTTGTTCCGTTTTCATGCTTAAATATGTTTACGAGTAAAGTTGCTTATACGAATCAATTTGGTTTTTAGTACGAAAAATCATTTAATTAAATTTCAAGTATAAAACAAGACAGATGATAGATAGATAGATAAATAGATACATGTAGAGAAAATAAGATACCAAGGGAGTGTAGGAAAAAACGTAGCACTTAAAATCTAAGTGAATTTTAGCTTTAGAATATGCTCATATAAATGAAAGCAACGAGTTGATTTTAGTTGAAAATTGGTCGAGTTTTCTTTCAAAGTCAAAATCACCAATATAAACCGTTAATTAAATTAATTGTTTTTCTACAATATACGAGGGTCATTTAGTATAATCTATGGAAAATTGTTATTTGAAATCAGCAAATGAATTTGATGTAATCCGTCGTTAACATCTTCATCGATACCCAAATTTGAGAGCAATTAACAAATGAAAAAACAGAACAATGCTAAGTTTTAGATAACTAAAACTAGGGGTTGTCTTATACACTCCCTTAATCAGCATTTCTATTGGCGGTTGCTGAATAATGTTTCAAATTTTTGACTACCGAAAATTATTCTACTTGTGTAAATTTCTTCGGTTTGTTTGAAGATCCATATGGGTTTCTTTCATGCTACCGTTCCTACTTCATTAGACTTTTAAAAAATCCAATCACTGCAGAATTGGGGGGATGAACTATTTAGATGATGAAATAAAAAAAGAAAACTGTGTCACACAGTCTGTTTTATTATAATTGTATATATTGTATTAGCATGGAAACACTATGTATTTTGATGGCTTTTAGATAGAGTAAGGCAAGTTCTTATTTCAATAATGACCATTTAGTTTAAACTATAAAAAGCCTTAAACAAATTCCCTTTTCTTTCTCTTACCCTATTGATACAAAATCAATTCAATAAATTAATAAAACTAGCCAACTGGAAATTAGAATTTCATCGTTGCTAACAGTTATGTACATTGCCTATTGAAGCGTGTATAAGGCAAATATTTCTAATTGGAATTTGGCAGCACGTATCTAAGCTCTTATGTGTACCATATATGCATATGACAGAGTATGAGCATTGGTGTTAGAGAGTATATACATATCTGTTGCAATTATAGGTGCATATTTAAAAGCGAACAGGTTGCCAGTTATTCTTGTTCAGATAAAAAATGATCCAAAAAAATAGTGTCAAGTGCAGCAGGTGACAGATCACAGGTCACACACAAAACAATAGAACCAATGGAAAGACCAAAACAATAGAATGCAATAATAAAACCAACACACAACCAACTTTGTACTACACAAGTCCATAAAAAAAACAAAAACAAAAATCACAAGCAACAAAAAAAAAATGAAATTCATTCAGTTTAATAGAAAATAGTGAAACACGTGAAAATTGTGCATTTTTCGGCTTTTGAAACAACGGGAAACCGGAAATAAAGGAAAACAGAAATACCGACGAAATCAAACAAAGCAAACGTGTTTTGGAACACAAAATCAAACAACAACATCAACAACAACCATAAATAATACTACAACAAACAAGTGTAATACTCGTACAACAATAACAATAGCAAAGATATGGTCAACTATTGTTGTAACAATAAAAACAACAACCACAAGAAAAATAATAAATAAATTCCACGACCTACGACCTTAAAAAAAAAAAAAAAATTAAAGATAAAAATAATAAAAAACACAAACGCTAGCGATTCATACTACACAGAGGAAACGAGGACCAGAACACATAACAGAGGAGACCCAGTGAAACCCAACGAATTTAAAAACGAGATAAGACCAGCAGGGAAGCTCAGAAGCGAACAACGAACAAGTGAGTGAGAGTGACAACCAAAAAACACTTGTTTCAACACTGTCAACTTGAGGCAGATATCCCACACTCATCCAAAAACCCTGCATCACACCTCCTCATCCACTTCCGTTTTACTGTGTTGCTGCCTGCCTGGCTATCCACCTTCATTGCTTGCGTTGCTAACTTGGTTGCCTTTGAGCAGTGACCCCAACATACTATATACTCTCATACACACACAGGTGAGTCGCGTCGGTATAAATGAATCTTTTACTTTATTAACACAGACAAAAGGATGAACAGACAAAAGACAAAAGAAAACTAACGGCAACACAATAACTGCAATGCATCGAGCACACAAAAGCCAATCAGTCAGAGGCGTGGATACCATACATATGGAAATCTCTTTCTTTTTGATACCCCATGGCGTTGGTAATAATACGATGCCCAATTCATCGAATATTGCAGATCATTTCCAGCCTAGAATACCAAAACCACTACTCTGGCTCTGTAAAACCCTGGTGGGATCAGATACTATATGCAGATAACTATGTATAGGAAACTAAGGAAAATATTGTAGTATAGTCTAGTATAGTATTCCTGTTATACGCAATTAATATGCACATGCGTTTGCCTTTCTTTGTCTCTCCGTTTATACTTATGATTCTTTGTTCCTGCATGTGCATGGGTGATTGCCTGAAAGTGTCGGAAAATTGAGAAAAATCTTTTTATGTTGGTTTCTTTTTTTCATTGCTTTTATTCAATTTTTTCAACAATCTTTTTTTTTTTTTTTGTTTACCTTGTATTTACCACCGACAATTTGAACACAATGAGAGAGAAAAACTAAAATACTAAGGGACAACAGACCAAGTCAATAAGTCAATTAAACTGCCAAACGATGGAATGGAAAACCAAGAGAGAGACGTAAAACTCTAAAAAACAAATATGATAGAATTTACACAATTTTAGTTAACTGAGAAAATAGAGAAAATGAATTGAACTGGAAATGGTTGTTCAACTTGAAATTTTGAGATTTAAGAACTGGCAAGGAAAAGAACAATTTGTTCTTTTTGTTTTCATAATTAACTTCCAGTTCTTAAACCATTTAAAGAACCTCAGTAGTCAAAAGTATGGTGATTTATTTATAAACAATACATAAGCACCTTATTTCTTCATACCTCATAAACAAAATTTCAGCAATTGACATACCCGGATCTACAATTTTTTCGAACCGGGGCAGAAACTTAATAATGGTGCCCCTCTCTTCAGCTTTTAAGATAAATTACTTAAAAAAACTCACAAATATATAATATACTCGTACAATGGTATTTTCTTACAAGTCGACGGTAAGCCAACCAAGCTAGGCGCTTTGTGGAGCAAGTTTTTTATTTTCAATCATATCATACTATGATTTTGGAGCACCGGAAACTGCAACCCATCAGTGGAGGTGGTTAAGCACCAGGTATACCATATGCGTCATACAGTCAGTGGTCATCATAGTGGGTAGTCTGTGGTGCATCAGATGAAACATTGTCTATCAACGCAGTGCATCGAGGTTCGACCCCAGCCAGAATTAAAATAATTATTTTCTCTATTTCTTATTATTTGATGACAAAATAAACGTTGGCGTTGGTGCTTTGTGTTAAACATCAGCCCACAATCGAAGCATCAAAGGTTCTAACCCCAGTCACAGCTTAGGTCTGAATTTTTAAAAAATAAAAATAAATCTAATATAAAATGGTGACGAAAAAACACAGTCTTTGATACAAAATTAATTTAGTGTAGTTACTATGTTGAGATGTTGAAGTTCAAAACTGTTCAAATGAATCTTAAACAATTTTTTTTTATATTCCTTTTAAACTCGTTGCATAGGAGCATCGCACACGATTCTGTGCTGTTCTTTTTGCGCCATCCCATGTGGTGTTAGCATCAGCTAGTTCCCGCAAGGTTGATTTTCTCCAAGTGTTCTTTGGACGGCCGCGGCATCTGCTCCCTTACGGGTTCCATTCGAGCGACATTCTCGTGATGCTTTCTGGCGGCTTTCTTAGCGTGTGGCCAATCTAGCGTCACTTCCTACGCTTAATCTGTTTCAGTATAGGCTCCTCATTTGTTAGACTCCATTGTGCCTCGTTGGAAATAGTGTTATGCCAGAATATTCTGCATATGATCCTTAAACACTTGTTAACGAAAGCTTGATGGAGTTCGAGACCAGCCATGTTTCGCTTCCGTATTGTCGAATTCACGCATGCGGAGAATATTCGCAATTTCGTGCGTCTGGAGATTTGGGTATTTGCCCATATCGACTTTAACCGGCGAAATGCTCCCTTGCTTAGCTCAGTTAGCAGTTGCACAGACGTCAATCATTATACGGGCTGTACTGGAGTGATTGACTCTTATGGCTTTAGTCTTAAACAATACATAATTGCAAATGTTCAATATATTTTTTGATTGATTTGATAAGTTAAGTACATGCGGAATACTGTTTAATATCTTTTATCATTCATTTAGAAACATTGTCCTCCTGTAAATATATTCAAAATATCTCAATATACTTATGATTATTTGAATTTAATGCAGATAATGCACTGAACTGTGTATACAGCAAATACAATATAATTGTTAGTAAATCTTGTATTGATAAGAAGTAATGTACTTACAATAACAAATGTAAGATTTTGGCAAATCTCATCAATAAAATTTCAAAGACCAAAGGAAACGGAAATGTAAAGAAACAGGCGTTCATAAATAATAATAAATTCTTTATTCCTCATATTCAGTATCTTTAGCGGTTGAGATCAAAAATTACATTTTGTGACCAATGAAAGGTGTAGCCATCGAAAAGCAAAATTTTATTATGTGTTCTGAATCATTAGTACTTTAAAATAGAAGGTCAAACTATACACTTTCATACAATCACAGAAAGAAATAGCCGCCATATACAATACATAATTGTTCAGAGCAAACTTACATCTTTTCCACCGGATAATGTTTTCACTTTTACTTAATAAAATAACAAATCTGTTGTACATACAACAAAATGAGAGAGAAAGAACAAAGGTAAAAGTTGATGATGGTGTGATGATGATGATGATGATGTTTGCAATTATGATGACAATAACATAATATAATAGCGTTGATGATGGCAAATCAAAGAAAACCAAACAAGTTATAAAATTCAAAAGACACGAGGCAAAATAAAGTTTAAAATAGAAATATAAAAAGAAAAAATAGCAAAATAAAGGGTAAACCAAAAGAAAAATAAATAAACTAAACAAAATAAAATGAAAAACAATATAATATTAAAGGTAAGAAACACAAAATGAAACATTTCAAGGAAAGCAAACATAGTAAATAAAATATCGAGAATACAAGCATCTCAGTATAAAATGAAAGTCAAATAATATTGTAATACAATAATATAAGTAAAAGAAAATAGAAGTTTTTGTATTAAAAAAGAAGAAGTAGAAGTAAAAAATTTATTAGAAAATAGTATAATAAAAAAAAGCCCTGCAGACAGTCGAAAGATGAGAGTAGTAAATACAATAAGATGAAAGAACTGAAAGAAGAAATTATGAAAGAGATGCTGTGATATAAAAGAAATAATGCCGATCGACCGACTAAGTAGAAAACCTTAAGATTGTCTGAAGACATCATTAGGCGACTGACTTTGTCTGAATTGTAAATGAACTAAATATAAGTAATATTAGGAAGAAAAGAGGAATTCAAAAGAAAGCTGAGCTGAGCTGAGCTGCGCATGCGCATTGTCTGTTGACTTAGATTGAATTATGCACACTTTAGCCTCAATCTCTGAAACTGCAATTTCAACACAATATACATAGATCTTCTTAGTATCTATTTTGACTATACATATATGTGAATGTATGTATGTATGCATTTAGAGCGCGGCAATGAACTGAAAACGTCAAGAAATAGACCAAAAGACCAAAGACAGAAGATCAACTTGAATGCAATATCTCAACAAGCAGACATAACCAGATAAAAGATACATACAGAAGAAGACTTCACTTCAACAGAAGTTTGACTATCATATTAGTAGCTTCAACAGACAGAAGACAAGAAATAAACAATGAGCCAGATTCTTTTTATATTTTCTCTCCTTTTGCTTATCTTCTTCGTTTCTGTTAAATAAGTAGTTTTTGTTTGCAAGTCTTCTTCTACGAATCTACAAGTTTGTATATGCATACATATACATTATCTTTTACTTCTATTTTATGTATGTTTGTGTATTTCTTAATGCAAACTCCATCCACATCTACATCCACATTTTCAACTTCATCTCTATCATTAACGGCTTGGGGTTTTTGGTACAATTGAAAACTTTAGTTTGTCCATCGTTTAAATGCCTTCACTCAGTCCACTCCAGTCATTCATTCAGTCAGTCAGTCCCAGTTGCCTATTAGCGCTAGCCAAGCGTATCTTTTGCTTAACTCGCTAGCTGCATTTTTCTACTGTGTGTGTATATTTGTGTATCTGTTTATGTTTCTTGCTTTCTTTCTATTTCATTCTTTCATTTTCTTGTTTGTATGTTTGTTTGTGTCTTTATTCATTTCTGATAAATGCAGTTTGAATATTTATTCATGCAACAACGTCTGATGGCGGCAGCGCATAACAATTTCAAGTGGTTATTTTTTCAAACATTGTTCCAAGTGAGTCTACAAGAATTTGTCTAAACTCATAGAAGCACAAGCCCCTCTATTTTATACAAATGCATAGGTTACTGTTTCGTTAGAAAAACAAGGCAGGTCATTCCTCCAAAGAACGTGTGTACATCACAGGCTGCGTTTATCAAATTCCTCAGCAGACAACAACATTTTATTAACATAGTACGAGTATAATTACATATATGCATATTTTCATGTGGTTTCCTTTTATTCACACTCTTCCATTTTGGCCTAAATTCATTTGCATGAAAGAGTGAGACACACACACCACAGATACAAAGATACTCTAGCCCACTAAAAGTTAGAATATCTCGTCACTTCACTTCAGTTCAGTTCTTTTTATTTTGGTTCAGTTCATTTGAGTTCGGTTCGCTCCACACTCTTTATCATTTCCTTCATTTCAATTTTTTGTTTTTTATTTTCATTCTTTTACTTTGATATGCATTTTAATAGTTATTCTTTTCCTTTTTGTTGTTTTCTATGTTTGTGTTTGTGTTTGTTTAGTTTTTCTTTTTTCTCTTTGAAAAAAAAAAAATAAAGATTTCCCTTTTGTTGTTGCGCTTTTCTTTAACATAACCAGCCATACGCATACCCAGACAATGTTTGATCTGTATGCAAACACTTTTCCTTTGTGTATAGTTTTTGTATCTTCTTTTCTATGTATCTTTTCACTGTCTTATTTTTTTTTTTTTTTTTTTTGATTCGATACGCTTTTCTATCCTTATGCCTCATTTGCATTATTTTAATTCTCGTTTCCTTTATTACACTACATTTTTTTTTTGTCTTCTAATCTTTATTGATAAAGCGGAAAAAAAACAAAATCAAGAAGAAGTGAAATGACAAAGAAATGTAAAAAGAATTACAATCAAAGAGTAATATAAAATAGTAGAATATAGTTAAAAAAAAAAGTAAAGAATGCAGAAATGCATAAATTAAAATGTCGGTCAAAGGAAAGCATTTGCTTTTATTTTTTAGAAATTCAGTTTAGAATATTTCCTTATCTTTTTTGTATCCTTTTGAAGCCTTTTCAAAACTAAAAGAGCAAAAGAGTTAAAAATGAGACTACTATCATCATCATTATCATTATGATGATCTTTCATAAGCATGATAAAAATAAGTAAGAAATTTTTAAAATACTTACCTCGTACTATAATGAGTCTTGGAGGCGGGGTGGGGGAGAGAGTAAATCCTTGTAATTAATTAAAAATAAAAGTAGTAAAAGTGTTTGAAGGAGCACATTCAAGGGCTTTGACTCAGAAGAGACAAACATGTTAATGATGGCAACAACACCAAAGAACTACTTCCCCCAAAAGAGATACTTTAGTCAAAGTAGTATAGTAAGTATAGTACTAGTACAAGACAACCAAGAGTCCAAAAGTTAAAGAAAGAAAGTGAGCCAAGGAAAGAAAAGAAGCAAGGAAAATTGTCTCATCTCAAAATAGAATATATAAACTTTTTCAATTCAATTTATTTTTGAAGCTTCGCTGGTCTTCATCGTCTTTATTTTTTGTCTTTATCTTCATCTTCATCTTCATCACCACTTATGAGGGCAACATTGGAGGACATTGAAAAAGTGGGCAATATAATTGGGCGTGGAGAGAGACAAATTGCACTTTTAAAAGAGCATCGAAAGTGTATGAAAGTGGAAAAAAAGGAAATAAAGGAGCATAACTGAAAAATAACTTCAAATTAGGACAGTTCCAAAAGACATTTTTAAACTTTAAGGAAATTCTATTAACCCAAAATTAATTATCCCAAACAAACAACAAAAATGACAATAGCAAAATTGTTTTTGCAAAAAAAATAAAAAAGGTTTAAGCGTATAAACACACAGTATTTTTTTTAATACACTTCTTAATAGTATTGTAGAAGGGTGTTATTCACTAATTTAGTTAAATGTTTATTTGTAAATGCTTTAAAAACATGGCATTGGAGACCAAAAGAAGGTTTTTGAAGTATTTTGAAAAAAGAAATAAAAAAAAAAAAAAACAAGATAACAGTAAAATAATAAGCTTGCAAGAAAACATGTCAGTTCAATTGAATATTATTGTTCTGAAATTAAAAATAATTTTTTTAAAAAGTATGGAGAAAATAAATGACGTAAAATTGTTGATCAAACAAGATGTAAAATATATGCATAACTTAATAGAAAATGAATTCTCCTTTGGCATTGGTAACCTTTTGCAATCGGCCTGGTATTGATTTCACCAAATTTGGGAGGATTTGCGGAGAAATGTTATTCCAAAGGCTTTCGACCTCAGCCTAGAGTTAATATGATTAATGATTTATGATTAAAATTTAATCAAAATTTTTGATATTGATTTTTAGTATGGATAAATAGAGCTCTTCAGACAGTAAGGTTTTGCAGACCCTTAAAAAATGAAAACGCAAAAGAGAGTACTACCAAAATCTTAACTGAAAGGTAAAATTTGGATTTGCAAGTAGCAAGCTTGGAAAAGTTCTTAAGTACATATTTCAAAATCGAAATATTTCAGTTAGTTATAAGACACATATTACATTAATTGATAAAAAGTTTTAAAATCAAAACAATCCTGCCCAATATGTGCTGTCAATCCAAAGAAGATTTTGGAACTTACATATTTTAATTCTAAAATTTTTAGATACCATCTTTAAAGTATGGTTTGAGTCCGCTGCATGCCTGGATTGATTTTTGGAATTTACCTTGAATATATCTTATCGAATTGAAATTAAAAAGTGGCACGTAAAACGTGATGATAAGATTAAAATGATATCGCGAAAAAAGAAAATTATGCAAAGGATATGGAAATAAATGGGTCACACTATGCCGAAACAGAATCGAAGCGGCAGCAGTAATGATGGAAACATGGCTAGAAGAGTCTTTGCAAACACTAGACTCTTTGCATCAATCACTACATTCGACGAATTTATTTTAAATAATTTTCATTTAATATTAATAGCAATATCGTGTGAATAATCCATCAACCCAGACAAGCTTCGAAGTCTTTGTGGTCAAACTTTTGGCTTATATATGTACATATGAACCCATATCCATGGTACCCAATGTCACCAACTGTCCTCAAGATTTTGGTTCACGGTTCAGAAATAATAAATTTGTGCTTAGTTCCTGTTTGATGCCTAGGTGAAAATGAATCAAAAGCACTCAATGTAATTGTAATGTTTATATTATGATAAGAGTTTTTGGTATATTAATAAGTTTGTTGAATTCAAATATTATAAAACAAAATATGTTTAATGATTTATGGAACTAGAATCATTTAATAAGATTATAATTTTCTCTATTTTGCATATAATATGTAGAACAACAATTAGTAAGTGATTGTAGAATCTGACGGAACATTTTCTTCGGTTCACTGAAGCATTTAAGCACCAATTATGCATATTTTAGGTGTCGAATTGTAAGGTTTTCCTTGAATATCGCAAAAGTATTCCATATAAAAACCTATAATTATTATTATTATTTTATTTGATTATAATCAATAGCTACCAAATTTGTCAACAAAAAGTTTATTTTTATGTTAACAAAGATTCTGTATCTGCTTCTTTATTTACCAATTTGATTGCAAGTTTTGGCAATCATATATAATTAAACTATAACACTGTGTCACAGCGAAAAAAAACTTCTTATCAGACCTAGTGGAGGTTATAGGTCATAAAAAACTAAAAAGAATGGCATATAAAAAATTTTTGATACACCCTCAAAATCTTGACTTAAAGCTCAAAAACCGTTTTTAAGAGGTTCCTGTACATATTACCTTATAACTTGGCTATTTTATATTGGTTATATAATATTTGGTTATATTTATTATATAAACTTTCGATGAACGTTGAGAAAAAATATAATTTAGATAAGATAAGGGGCACAAATTAGACTTAAAGTTGCAAAATCGATGGAAAAATCAAAATTTTGCAAAGTTTTTGGTCTGTATCTTCATGAATTTAAATGATAACAAAATACATGATACAAAATTTGAAATCCAATATTCTGTCAATATTATATGATATTTTTGGTAACATTAAATGTTCATATAGGGAACCCCTTGATGCAGTACACCACTTTCAGCTATATCTACATACATATGATAACAGAAGCCAATGTGGTTGTGGTTTCCTTTTGATTTAGATATTAATCATCGACCTTACTGGCTTGGCTCTACCAGTAGTTATTCTAACGCTGGCATTGTACTCTGGATGACCATATCTACTGAGCTCCCCGGGGGGAAGATTCTGAATATACTTACTTCACATTAATTGATTTTCAATACAATAGTTTTGTGTGGTGGTCTACTTATTGTAGTAGTTGAAAAAAACTGCACCAATTTCAACTTTCATAGGGCAAATGGAAGGATAAACAGACATGGCTTAACATCTCCCTAATCATGTCTATTATATATATTTTATGGGGTATGTGACAAGCATCAAGGCAAAGTGACAATAGTGTGAATGATATAAAAACTATTTATTTGATCAATATACTTAATTATGTGTGTGTGTGTATATGCTGAAAGGTTTAAAAAATAATATTTTTAATGGAACAAATTAATAATTCAAAGAAATGAGCTGCAAATTAAACTACATAAAGTCAGTTATTTAAATCTGTAGGAGGAGTGAAAAATCAAAATTATATAAACCATAAAAATAAAACACAAGCATTTCACACTTTATTCAAGTGTAATGAAGTAGAACATTCTGTCATTTATATCTCCTTTTGCTCATACTTTTTATGTATGTATGTCTCCTAATTATACGTAGGTATAATATATAATTAATAATTTGTCTTTTGAATAAGGAAAAAACACTTAATGAATAACTGAATGATGAATGAATAAATGATGAATGAATGATGAATGAGAGAATTAAGGCCAAAAGTCAACAATGTTTAAATTGAATAAAAAATGCAAAATGTCATAAATACTATGATGATGATGACGACACTGATGATGATGAATTAAGAAAATGCAAGCTAATTGAATTTGCGGTTGAAATTCTTAACCTCAATGTGAAAAGTTTGAAAAGGAAAGCGGAAAGTGACAACAAAGGAAAACAGAATAAATAACCCAAAGGTCTAATGACATTTGGTTTATTTTAGTTTCTGGTGTCTCTCTCTCTCTCTCTCTGTCTCTGTGTGTCTGAGTGCATGTCTATATCTTTGGGACATTTAATATCATTATACATTATCTTGTTTCCTATTTGCTAAACTTACTTCATTTTCCATTCTTTGGAGTCATTTGAAGTTGGATATTGTCCAAACCACGTTTATATTTCATTCCTTTGTAGTGAAATCTCAGTATTCTTGTCTTTGTATCATGCTCTTTTGTCATTATTTCATTTAAAAGTTGGTGTCTTCATATTTCATTTCGTTGTGTGAGTTTTTTCTTTTGACACTTACAAAAAGAAAATATGTTGAGGTCACCACAATGGAAAAGGACATTGTTGGATTGAATTTAACAGAAATAATATTCCATTAAAGGTGGTAAACCGGAGTTCAATGGCTTTCGCAGATCTTCAACTTCATTTATTTCCTGAGCTAAAAATATAAAAACAAAAACCCTTACATATTCCTTATAGACAATAGTGGATATTAAAACATAATCTCAAAAATTTATCTTCACTTGTGAACTTTCCGTCTCTTCTCTGCTAGTAAAATTACAAACATTATTTATTGTTACGTGTCTGCAATCCTTTTCTCTTCATATCTTGTAGTGCATCTCTTATAAGCTTTTAGCTTAAAATAGGAAAGATTTCTTCCACTACCTTGATTATTTAGTTTTCTAACTTGCTAACCACGTACCATAAACTGAAACGAATTTAATCCTTTCTAAAATCAAAATCTAAGAGCACAATAAGTTATAAAACACAAAGGGAAATAAGGGAACAATCCTTACAATTCTAAGAGTAACATCTTTTCCACACATACGTATATATGTATACTACAAACAATTACACAAATAAATAAAAAGCAAAAGATAGAAAGTGAGAGTGAACGTGGTAGTGCTAGTGCTAGTGAGAGAAAGTAGAAAAAAGAAATATGCATCTACTCATGTCCTGAAGTCCTTATGATGCTGGTGAAGGTAAAGTAGGCAGAACTTCAATGAGTTTATTTAGTCCTTGACTTGGCTCGATTTCATTCGATGCTATGCTCAAGTGCAAAGTAGCAGCTGCTTCGTATTTCCATGTATTTATTTGGCTTTATACATTGTATACGTGCGTGTGTGTGAGTGTGTGTGTGTGTGTCTGTGTTTGAGAGGCATAAAAGATTCAGATTTAAGGCTTCAAGTTGAACAGTATTTAAGATGAAAAAAGTGTAACGAAAATAAAATTGTATCTAACCTCAAGCACCCTTTTAACTCAGTGGTTCAATAAGCTTCATTGAAAGAAACCTCAATCAGTCAATTGATGTGTTTTCAACTCGGGTAACTCAACTCTTTTTTATTTCTTGTGAATAAATTCGATAACAAGAAAATCAAATTAAAGTATCCAACTGACAAATCATCGAAATAAATATAAAAGATAATCACTCAAGAACAAAAAATGAAGAAGAGATTTCAAATTTAAATAAAAATTTGATTATTCAGCAGGTTAAGTAAATTGTAATGACAAAGACAAAATATTGAGAATTGTTTCGAAAGCAGAGCAATGACATACATCATCAGTTGCATCATATGTTACATGTTATGATGTGATGCAGTAATCAGCAGCCAATCTAATAGAGTCATCAGTATCAATCAATTTGTGGTCAATAATTATTTATAATTATCATGCAGTTACGGCTACAATAAATTACAAATGAATGAATCTATGTGTATCATAAACAAGTGTGTATCTAATTTAATATAATGCAGTTGTAGCTGAAATAAAAAGAACCTGTGGTTATCATTTTAAATATGCATAAAAGTGTGTCTGTTTGGGATACCAAAAATTATTTATTTATTTATAAGATTAAGATATAATATTTCATACTACACCCAAAATTAAGAAGAAGCCAATATTGTTGTGGGGGACTATGAAAATTTACAAAGATTGATTTAAAATCAGTTTGCAGAAAGGATGGAAAAATTTCATTGATTATGTGTTGGTAAGTTATTTGAATCAGCAACTTGGGTAGTGATTCTGAGAGTGGACTTGGGTGGGAGTGAAGTCTTTCATTGTATTGGCTGCTATAGAAGTTTATTCCTCGGGAACTATAGAGATGCAGAGATCGTTGGTGGAGTTCTTGAGAAACCAGTGGGCATTAGAAATTGTCCTGATGGCCTTATTTTTAAAGGACCTGTATTGGAATTTGGTGGCGTGATGTGCTCTATAGCTGGCTACCATATTCCCATTAAGGAGCAAAAATTTGCTTCAATATTGGGTATACAAGTAAGTTTTAATGGATTGCCAACAGAGGCCACCAGTAGTGTTTAATCATTCCGGACCATGTTGGAACCAACTTTATGTGAAAGCTTCCTCATTTTGCCACATTTTAGAATAAATTTCACTCCATCTTAGTGTCAACAACATATTTTTTTCGTTCGACAACTACATATGTATGTTTTTGTGTCTACAAAACTCCATTCGCGGGAAGAATTGATATTTTGCTTCCATCTGAAGAAGAGTGCAGCAGATAGTCATCGGCTGCTGTGTGAGGCTTACGGAGAGCATGCTCCATCAATTTCAATCTGCGAGTATTTGTTCCGACGTTTTAAAAGTGTTGATTTTGACACAACTGACAAGGAGTGCTAAGGAAGGCCACCAACGATTATAGACACCGAATTGGAAGAAATTTTGGACGAAGACCTGTGCCAAACCCTTAAAAAACTTGCTCAATGTAAGGCGTGACTCAACAAGCCGTTTCCTTGCGGTTGAAAGACATTGGTATGATCCAGAAGGTCGTAAACTGGGTGCTTCACGAATTTAAACTAAGAAATTTCAAACGACGTGTCACTGCTTCCGAAATGCTCCTTAAATGGCAATGAAAAATGGATTCATTACGACAATCCAAAAAGCAGGAAGGCGTATGTTAAGCGTGGCGATCCGACCCGTTGAGCCAATGCCAAACAAACAAAATACCGTGTACTAATTAGGCACAATAAAGACATAGCAACGCAACTATAGCATCAACGAAAGACAAATACGTCACTTTTGTTATTTTGTTTTTGTTTTAATGTAAAAATGTGAAGTACTATAAACATACAACAAGCCTATCAAGCCTACCAAGCCACTCCTAAGCAAGCTAAACAATAGACAAGCTTAAGCAGGCTTGATTCCCCAATTTGCTTGTTTGCTTGTAAGCACTTTATAAGCACAAGCCTTCGCTGCACAAGTTAGTTGTATAACCAAAATTAAAAGTATATTTTCCAAGCTTAGTTTGGTCCTTTTGCGCAGAAGCCGGTTTAACCTTTTCATTATATATAGAAATGGTTGACATTTGTCAAGGAGAAAGTCAAAGTATTTTACTTTCTTGAGTATAATATTTCTATGTAATTATTCATGTACGAGGACATTCTATCAGCAAATTGAATTCATTTTTTATGGAAAAATCTGAACAAAACTTTGCTTCTAAATTTTTGATCTTAAAATCAAGTTAAAGTTTCTTTCATTCTTGTATCAATATTTTATATATATATATTTTCTTATGAGAAAACCATAACCTTTCATAAAACTACTTTTACCTTACCAAACTCAATGAACTTACTGCCCTTTTCATGAATTTGTGTTCCTTAAATTGTATTTTCTTTTCAAGAAACTTTATTCAATGCAATTTTAAGTTGTACAAACATTATTTTATTTTTCATCTTTATGAAAACTAAAAAAAAAAAAATGAAGAACAAAAAATCCATTAACAATCTACGCCCTTCAACAACTTCACTTGAAAATATTAATGCTACTAAACTGCCAACAAAAAGTGAACGCCTCAACCAAATGACATGCAACTTGCAACAAAATTTAGATTGAATTGTTACTTTTGTAGTATCTTTTTTTTTGTATAGCATAGTTTTGTAACTAACAATTACAACAGTAACAATAAACACACACACACACTAACCGCTTTGCGTTTGCAATTTTTGGAAAATTGCAAAATTTTTGAGTAGCAAAAAGTGAAAAGAAAAAAAAAATGAAAAACAAATTGCATGACTGCTGCGGTCACCAAACTTTGGCGATTTTTTAACAAAACTAAAACGCAACAAATATACAATAACAACAAAAGAACATAGGAAAAGTTCTTTGTGTTTTCCAATTGGCAGGCGACGCGGGATGACAATGGTGATGATGATGGTCACTCGTAAAGCAATAAACCATTTCATCTGTTCACCAGTTTTGGAATTTTAAGTCCTTGACTTTTGCTGATGCCCATTCTCCTTGTTGTTGTTTTTGTTGCTAACCACTCGGATGCAATTAAATAGAATTTGTGGATGGTTACTTCTCCATCCATTGTGGTCATTTATTTGGTACGCCTCCTCTGTATGATGATGTTGATGATGGGTCGGTAAGACAGATTAAATGAATGGAGGAGAATGGACGATGGATTCAGCATTTCCATTTCTCTTCCATCGTCAGTAGTCGTCTTCTTCTTATGCTAAGCAATAATTCAATGAATATGAACAAACATTAAATCCTGCAACAAACGATGATTTTACGACTTCAACTGGTATTGTTGTTTTAGTTATTTATTGTTTCTTGTTGTTTGTTTGTTGTCCACATGTCCATATTGTTAAGAAATTTGCTTAATAGTCTTTTTCTGTTTCTCTTTCCCTCTTTCCCTCTTAGTCCCTTAACTCCTTTAACAAAACTTTCACAAAACAATCTGATTTCGAGTTTTACAAAATCAAACTTGTTCAACAAGAAAAATCTTTAAATGAAAACTAGTTTAGTCATATATCTTTGATTACTACTGGTTAACATAGGCGCGTATTCATAGGGGCAACTTGGAGAAATGTCCTGCGGCATCGAACATAAAACAAAAACATAAAAATAACATTCCATTATGTAAATTTGTAAATATAAATAAATAATAAATAAAATAGAATTCTTTAGTTTTTAACAACCATGAAAAAACTTATGTAGTTCTGTTTAGAGGCCCTGAAATTCTATTTTTCCCAAGGCCCCCATAAGTCAAAATGTGACACTGCTTAGTTATTACTACATTGTAGTGCCCTTCTTTTGTTTATGAGGCTTGATCACTTACCACTTTAATGCATTTTGTGCTCATTTGTCATTTCACATCATCATCATCATCATCACCACCTTCATTATAATCATTCTCATTTCCATCATCATCATCATTAACATCATCTATGATTCAAGTCAAGCTTAACTTATTCGAAATTGAGTCGATACAAAGTCTTTCTTTATCTTCATCAAAAAATTTAAAGTCTTTTAATCTTTTCTTTGTCTTCTCTTCGATATACATATGTATATACATGTGTATGCATTTATTTTTCTTTGGTCTTTTTCATACAATGAAACCAATTGGAAATTGTTGCACGCACATTTGCGCATGCGCGCCCAACTAATGTTACCATAGGTAATTTTCCAAATAATTGCAACGAATTCGAGCGCATTTCAGGCAATAAAAGAAATGCATGAAGAAAAAAGCATTCTTCAACGTCATCATTACTAACATTACAAACATCATCATGATCATAATTATGTTCATTTTCATGTAAAAACAAAGAGTGAGAGACTTTCCCCAATTGAAGTTTTTTTGTTTGTTTGCTTCGCTTTCGTCATTTTTCGTAATTATTTAAGCCAACAATAAGAAAAAACAAAACTAAAAAAAAGCAAAAACAATATAAACACATTAGTTGTTTTTTTTTATTGTTGTTGTATCTGCAATTTTCTTAATTTTCGATTTTTTGTATTATGTTTCTTATACACTTATTTTTTTTTTCCAAACTCGATTCCTAATGCTTGGTTTCTTTGTTGAGCTTCACATTCGCTCGTGCCGTCGCCATTGCCGGCGGGGCTTAGTTGGCTTAGTTTTTCCAATTGGATTTTGAGCACACTTCATCCAAAAGACAAAATATATACACGTACTTGCAACACATACATACATATGTATGTATATAATATCATTGTTGCAACAATTAATTTTTTTTTTTCCTAAACTTAAGTCTTACTGACAATTTAAACAAGAATTTACTGAATTTTACACAATTTTTTAGTTTAGTTTTTCTTAAATTTTTTGTTTTGTTGAAATCAAATTTAATTAGATTGATATAGTTGTTGTTATATAGATAGAGTATTCCATAAATTTTGTGCCTGTTGCTGAAAGTAATTTTGTTATAACCAAAGAATAATTACAGCAAATATTAGTGAGAAAAATTATAAAATCTTTTGCTTTAAATGGAATTTAGTTTTTATAAAACGTAATGCAATCATTCAATGGAATACTATTACAATCTATAGATATTTTTCCAAAAGGTTTACCAAAACAGACATAGAACACGAAATCTCGAAATTCCCCTTACTTTTTGAACAAGTTTAACTTAATTTCAAAGTAATTAGTTTCCTTATTCCACAAATTAAACCACTATATCATAGGTTCCCAAAGTGGGCGATAATGCCCTCTTGTGGATGCTTTAGGCTTTCAGAGGAAGCAATAGAAAGCTCAGAAAAAATTAAGGGGTGTAAAGGCAATATAGGGCAACAATAAAATTTTTGATGGCACTAGAATTTTTTAAATCGCGATGTTGACTGTGGTTTATATAAGTTTGGCAAAATTCTATGAAAAATTATTGCTGGATAAGCCAGCTGATTGTTCTGAAAGCTATTGCCAGATTCGAGCGTATTCTTAAATCCAGATTAAATATTTACATTGAAGATAATAAAATACTCCAATTTTTACAGTTAAAGCTGATTTACACTTGGCTAGTTAGCGAGCTAAAAGTCAGAGAGTGTACAAACGAGTGAATTGGTGAGTGCGCTTGTAACGCTTACAAGCTCAATTGTTAAGTCATTTTGTAAACAAAAAAAATACTCACAGATGCCTCAATAGTGATTCAATTTTGAAAATAATCAGAGATTGTATGCGTGAGGGAGTACTAACCGGCAGCGTGTAGCGAGTAAAGGTGAACGGCTTTCAACTTTTCTCGTTGACTTTTTGTCACTCTACACGCAATACACCAACATGCAACGGTTTCAGAGCTAACCTTAGTTGTATTCATCAGCTCAACAAGCTAATGAAATTTGTGAGGAATACACTAAACTTGAAAAAATCAATCTGTATGGTCATTTTGGTTGTTCAAGACACCCTTGACACTGTCTGGCAAAAAGGCCTTATTCACAATCTTGAATTAATTGGTGACTCTTTGTATCTAATGAAAATCAACAGCTTTCTTACTGATAGATTCTTTGGGTTTGAGATGGAAGGAGTTAAATCCAACAAAAAATGAATTACTGCCGGCATTCCTCAGGGATCTGAATTAGGACCCAAGCTCTTTATCATATACACGCATAACATTCCTTTGCCTGATTGCTGCAGTACCTTAATATTTGCTGATGATACTGCTCTAAACTGCTCTGGTTACTACTTCATATAGTGACATACAAATTAATTTCGAATCTTCACTTGGAAAATACAACATGTGTATGTGATAATAACAAAATATATCTTGTGTAATTAACAGTGAACGAGTTAACAGAACAACGAAAGATTTGCCATTAGTTACTCATTTTAGAATATTCTAACTCACAATTTGTTTAGATAAACTTGTGGATCACATTTGTGTGGGTAGTTGTATATATGTAATGAAACGAATCCACGTTGAAGTTAGGTCGACTGCGAGTTGGTGGAAGGACATAGTAACTACAGTAAGGATCAGTTATCCAATGACGATTTTTTGCAAACTGGAATTTTTTCATACCCAGTTTTCTTACGAAATTTTTCTTCATTATTGCCATAGTTTAATATGAAATGAGAAGACAATTGTCTTCTATCAATTATGTCTAGAAGTTTTGTACTATTAGCCAATGCGTCCAAGACTTGACCAAAGTTCCCAGTGCTCTCTGTGTCTCCTTCTTCTATCCATAGTATGGATAATATTATTTCCCCAATTTCCTTTTGTTTCATTGTTCACATGAATGCGAACGACGATATCCTGTTCGGAATTTAATGGCATCTCTGGCACTTTCAAGTCGCATTCCCACTTGCACTATGCACCAGATTAATACATTACATCACATTTCTTTAAGAAATCCAATTCATGCCAAAAGTTAATAGAAACAATGAATAGTTTAAATTTTTTAATCGGCTTCGACCCTCACCATGAGTGAGGGCTGCCGTCAGGCGGTTTGGCAGACTTTGAAGTCGTTTAAAGACAAACTTAAAATGAATTTATAAAAATTGTATATTAATAATTTGAAGATCTTATATAAGTCGGTATTTTAAATTTGGATTATGATATGCATATAAAAAGACAATAAAAAAACTATAACAACTTTGGTCTTACACATATGATGTTCATAGCCATCAAACAACAATCAACAAATGATTTAAATTTCAGGAGGCTATGAAAAAGTAATCGACTTTTTAAATTGCAATTTAAATGGTGCCTATGTTTTGTAGTGGTGGGATGATGATGGCTTTCAAAATGATCTGTTTATAGAAATGAAACAGTCAAGTACACAATTTCATCTTGCAATTTCAAAAACTGTGTTTTTTGGTATCCGAGACTCATAATCTTTATAAAGAAGAGGAATAAGAATCTATTATTTTACTTTATTTGAACGCTGATATTATCTGAAGTATATACTCGTATATAATTCCTTTAAAACTGCAAAACTTTAAGTTGAACGTTGTAAGACTTTGATATGATAGCAAGCTACTCTTCTTCTTCTAGTCTTCTAACATCTCCAATATCTGATACTCTATATGAGGTCTGCTACATATTACCAATATTGTATTAAAGTGATACTCACATACCTACACTAAGTGCTATAAACAATTTATCTGAATTTAAAACAAAATTGTTATTTTGTAGTTGGATTCCGAATTCTTCAATAATAGAAACAATATGTGTTCATTTCTCAAATACTTACAAAAAATCTAATGGTTTTTCTTGTATAAATTTGTTTTTATTAATTAAAAAAAAAAACAAGAAAAAATGATAATAAAAAGAATTTAATTATAAAATGTAATTATACTAAAACATTTATATACATTTGTTGTTAATTTATTTATAGTTGTTGTAACAATCAAGTGTAGTGATTTTTTTTTCTTAAATTAATATTTTTTTTTACAGTAGTTACAGTTTTTATTGTTATTGGTTTAATTCTTTGTTTTGCTTGCTTAATTTGTCTTATTAAAAAATATTATTGTAAATTTATTTGTTTTTGTTAATTTACTTGGTTTTTTTAAGTTTTGTTTATTATTATTATTTTCTGTGATTTTTTTGTACAAAATTTTGGTATTCAGGTCAGTCATGGTTGATTATTTCTTTTCATCATAGTCAGTCGTCGTCATCGTTACCCCAACTCCGCGTTAAGGCGTTGGAAGCTTAAAGCGTAAATTTCAAAGATTTCGCTTCTTCGTTTTTTGTTTTTTGTTTTTGTTTTTTGTTGTTGTTTTCTTCAAAATTGTGAAAATTATTTTTAAAACTTATTTACATAAATAAAAAAAAAACGAAAATTGTGTAATCTTCGTTCATTTACCTAAAGTGTGTTCAGTTTTCTTGCGCTGTTTTTATTGCCTATAATGATGATATTTCTTTAGATTTATTTATGTTAATTATAAGTTTTTATATGATTAAATAAAAAAAAAGGTGTAAAGTTGGCATGTGTAGGGAGAAAATTATAGTTGATAAACAGAAAATCAGCTTAGAAAAAATGGAAAAGGGTGTTAATATGTAATATTGAAAGCAGGATGGAATTAAAATTGCATTATTGTCTTAAATCTACAGTGATGTTACATAACTCTCATGGCATCCTAACCAATCTTTCTTATCGTAAGTTTGAGAGTATGTGTTGCCTATATCATCGATAATAATCTTGTTGTTGACTTAGGATAGAATGGAAACTTTTTTGCAATCACATTGTCTGGCTTTTTAAATGTTATATATTTTAGTTATTTATTATGCAGTGTCACCGAGTTATTCAATGTATTTTGAACACGATCGAGTTTGACTTCCGGGTCTACTGTTTAAATTAAAAAATTGTTACCAGCTCCATACTTTGTTCTCCTTAGATCAAAGAATCTTTTATGTCAAATATATTGAGTTGAAATGCATAAGATCCAGAGTTCCACAGCATATTGCAGCCAATCTTATAACTACATCTTATATACATCAGACATGCCAAATATAAAGAATATCAACCTATTGTTTGCTATATATGCGGATGACACTGCGTTCTTATCTACAGCTGACGATCATCTGGAAGCAGCCTCTTTGTAACAGCGTCAGCTTACTCAATTTGAACCTTGGCTGAAATGTTAGAACATCATGGTAAACACAGACAAATCAATGTACGTTACTTTCAAGCTTAAGCGACTGAGTTGCCATTCTGTCTTCCTGAACAATGAAAGTAGAAAAGTAAAATAAAAAATTTAAAATTAAGCTTATAAGTAGAGAAAATTTATTTGCGAACCAGCTAATTTTGCACCTACTCACAGCCATGTGTTGTCAGAGACATATAAACTGATGCGAATCAAATTTAACCAGGATGGGTTAACCAATGAGCGATGCCCAGTTCATTTATTGTCTTCAGATTCCCGTAGGACTATGTGAAAAAGTGCATAACACTCAGAAAGACTAAAGGAACAAAGTTTCAGCAAGAATGACTGGGGGTGCAAATACTTTGCTGATTAAGGAGCTCAGTAAAATCTCTCCAACTATAAGTTTATAAAGAAAATTAATCTCTCAAGCTATGATACGATGCAAGTCTGATGAGAAGGATCCTATCAGAGTAACGGCAAACAAAAGGAATTGCTTCTGAATAAACTGAATTTGATCTTGATACTTTTTATATTACGGTGACCAAATGCAAGAGCAATATTCGAGGAGGGGACGTAATAAAAAGTAACTTTGTGGTATACTCAAAAAAGAAACGACGGCGGATGAATATTGATCAAAATACAGCTTAGGATCACCAAGAACACCAATGTCGTTAAATGTAGAGACATGCTCTTGTTGGACGTTGTCAATTGTGTAAGTACACAAATGAGGTTTACACTGATGATATGTCATGAACTTTCTTTTTTAGTGCTATAAAGGTATAATAGTAATCAGTTTAGATCGTCTGACAGTCTAATATGAGAAGCATTATCATTTACCGAAACAATGAGGAAGACTGATGAAAAGAATAATGTACCGCAGAGCATTGATATTAGTCTTATAACATATTCTAATCCAATAATATGAATATGAATACGACAAAATGAACAAGTCCGAAACCAAAAGTCTTCTGATTTACATATGTTTAGTTGAGTGAAATTATATACTTATGTCTTATTCTATAAAAAATATCAATTCTGCTTTGTTAATAATTTTCTAAATGAATACTTAAATGAAATGAAATTCCCTTTAAAGCTTAGAATAGGGTTATTTCCAATAAGAATGTTTTAAATACCTTAACCTTAATAAGTTTTCATTAAAGACATTTCTTTTTTTCTTTCTCATTGTATTTTCAATTGGCTTAAACTTGTTTTTGTAATTAAAATCGCTTGCATCAGACTTTATTGAACAACGCAATTCTACACTAATTTTCTCAATTACAGGATAGCAGCAATGGAAATCCAATTATAAATGCAAGACACCCACACACTTATACCCATATACACACATATCTATCTATATATATACAATACATATACATGTGTGTACAAGAAGTTTGTATAATCAGTTAATGACTTGCAAACTAATACGACCAAATGAAAATGCAAGTGGAAGTGGCTGGGGAGTGTGCAAATGTGTTTAAACTCTTATAAGCATTATCAATGAAAAAAAAAATGTCTGCAAAGTGCAATTTCAACAAAAAAAAATTCTTGTTGTTCTTTGAATTTGAATTGCAAACTTTCTTCCAATTATTTTGAAGTCTGGAACAATTCATTAACCATTAACCAACTAACACATTTCCAATTAGGAAATCTCATTAAAAGCTAAAAATCATATAAGCTGGTAAGATTCTTTCTTTTGGTTGAGAAGGCGGAGAGAGGGAAGGGGCTGAGCAAAACTAATGAACTGAAAACACACAGAAGAAAAAAAATTGACATTTTGGCGCCATTTACTTTTTACCAATTAGCGATAACAACAACAAGAAGAACAATGAAAAAAGGCATTTAACTTAAATGGCACAAACTTTCTTATAAGATTTCTATGAATTCTGACAATCCGTCGGAGGAATAACAAAAACAAAAGGAGAATAAAAGTCATAAAAAGAATATAAATAACCTATTAATGTTCTGAGCTAAATGTTGTGCAAATTTCATTAATTAGCCAAAATGGTTTTTCTATACGCTTATGGCTCTAATTAGACGCTGTTGGCTCATACTGGGTTTTGTGGGTCTGAATGTGTAACTTTGAATGTGTGTCGCGTGCCAAATGTCGCATGCAACATTTAACACACTTATTCAAAACCAACAGCTACAGCAATAGCAGCAGCAGCAACAACATGGGCAACAACAATATTAATGTAACATAAGCAGTAAATTCGTATAAACGTGGCTAATTGCCTGAAGGTCAGGTTAAAATACCAAAACGCAACAAGAGTTCAGAGCTTATTAACTACTATTAATGTCGATTGCGTTTCATTGTTTCATTTATGAATTTTGACTTTTTGACTTTATGATATAAGTCAACTTCCAGTTCAGTTCAGTCCAGCCGAGTCCAATCGAATCGAATCGAATCCAATCCAATCAACCATCCATATCCATTTACTTGATTCCAATTAACTTGGCCAATAAGAAGTGTAAACGCTTGCGATGTAACTGCAACACATGATTAACTTGTTCAGTCAACTTATTGTATTTCACTGCAAAAGTAAACAACAACCAATGATTATAATAATACAATAATAATGATGATGATGATGATGATAATGATGGTGATGATGAGGTAACATACTCTAAATGCAACTAAAAACCGTTTAAATGTTTGTCTTTGGGCCAGCTTTAGCAATTTTTTCAGCTTCATTACGTTTTGGATCCAATTTTGGATCGAATCTACTAACATTAGTAGTAGTATGATGAAGACAAAATCGAAGGCAACAAACTCAATGTTGGCGACGTTTCAGTTTCAGTTACACAAAAATATCTACGATGGCGATTGAGCGAGCGTTCGCTACTCGTGCATCCATAAAATACTACTAGTAGACACAACTAAAATGCCAATAACTTGTGTGTGTGTTTGTCAAGAAGAAAGAGCATCAAAGGGGGCGAAAGATACATACTAGATTGGCTATTTAACCAATTCTCATTTACACATAACATTTGTGTATGTGTTGTGTGTGCTACTTTTGTAATAATTTATTTGACAGACGCAGAGCGCCATCTTTGTTGTTGCGTGTTGTCTTTACCATTGCCGTTGTCGTCGTCACCACCACCATAACCAAAGATATTGAATATTGAGTAGGTGAGACAATTGGTGGGGGGAACCAAGAATACGAGTATAGGAGACAATTGACTTGATTTGTTGCCATCAACATTAATGTTAGTCAATGCCAATTTAGGCACAAGTTGGAGACTTTACAAGTTGCATGTACCACATGATACAAGTTGAACGTCATCGAGTATTAAGAATTGAAATCAGCGCAAATAACTGCAAACAGGAGAATGTGCAACGGTCTAACGAATTGTTGTTGCTATAGTACATAAATGTGTACATACATATGTATGTTCATGGGTATATAGAAATCCAGTTTGGTAGATTCAAATGTCGATATTGACAAGAGACACAAGTTAACTTGGCCACTTGGGCACTCTTCAACTTGTTCTTGTTCTTGTATTGATGTTGACCATGACTATTGTATATATGCGTGTCCGCATGTGTGTGTTTATGTGAGTTCGACTGATCTGATTCTTAGAAGAATTTTAAATTGTTTTATTAGAAAACTTGTTTCTTTTTAGTTCATTGCCACACAAAGAGATCTACCTCTGCTCTCTCAGATACATTAATTTCAAACTAAAAGTCAAATGAAAATCTTAAAATATAAAAATTTATTGTAAAATTCTATCAATGTTCGCTCTATTTATTTTTTCATAGATAACAAGAAAAATTTTATTAGTGAAGAATTTTCACCAAATCATCATTATCGAACTCGTTTCAGGTTTTGATTTATTGAAGATTTATGTAGACCACAACACTAGACATTGGTTTATAATATTAACTTTCCATATCAAAAATTGTATGAATAGATTCTACAGAAGTGCAGATATGATTGTCACACTGTAACACTGATCATGCCCTTAAATGTGTCTCACTAATTTAGTTTTAAACTAAGGAGTAGATTACTCCAAGCCTATCAGTATTTCAACATAGCAATCTCAAAAACCAGCATCAACAATATCGGTCACAAGATTGCTCAATCTTTCTATGAACAACCTAAGCTTTTCTATCATTAAGCACTATCATCACTATACTCACATTATCTCATCATGCTTGTTCACGTAAAGGCTGGAACAGAATGGTGAACGTGAAGCTGAGTTCGAAGCTGAAGCAAAAAAAAAAAAAAATTAACAGAAGGTTCATCCATTATCGCTTTTGGTTTGAATTTCAGTCAGCTGTGCTTGTCATTTGAAAGACAGATGATTTGAATCCGAGTGAAGTCAAAGTAGCTTCAGCTTCAGACTTAGACTCAGCTTCATGTTCGTTCACATAAAAACAGGTGCATTTGATATTTTGACCGGCTTCAGATTCACCATTCTGTTCCAGCCTTAAAGGTAGGAATTTACTTGTCAAATGTGTGATCAAATAGTTGTTGTTATCATTTGAAGCGTTGCCCATGCATTACTCAAATGTAGTTCGTAACACTTTGAATTTTTTAGTTCCGTTTTGATGCGCACACAGCGATTATGCGGCGGCATAATAATAAATACTAAAATGAATTCATTTTTATTTTGTTAAATATTTAATATACCCGGCATACCCGGCGTGCTTTGCTACGCTCCCGACGTGATGAAAGTGCGTCATTATGTTCTTTTTTAAATTGTAGTACATAGTGCAGCGCAGCAATTGAAATACTTTTGAAAAATGAGATGAATCAATTATAAATTAATCTATATGTTTGTTTATATAAAATTAAATGTATCTATGTATGTATGTATGTAAGTCGCTTATGGACTCCGAAACTGCTGAACCGATTTTGATGAAATTTTAAGGGCATAGTCTTGAGAGTGTTTTAATAAAGTTTGGTGCAAATCGGACTTGTCAAGGGTGGGCCATCTAATGGTCCGATTTTGAATTGGTTATTAAATAGACAAAAGTTAATTTTTTGTCATTCTCCCGATTAAGTATGAAAAATTACATTATTCAAATATTTGCCACCGCTGGCACGGTAGTAGGCTATCCTGGAACACCAGTTTTCAACCACTTTGTTAGCCTCGGAACTTATTGAATTATACCAAAAATTTAAGAAGACAATTTTCCTTTTATCATTTTATACACACTTCCAATTGTTTTAAGTTAATGTTTTTAGCCATAATTATTTCAAATGTATTGGAAAATATAACTGCAAATTTTGTTTTATTAAAATACATATATTTTAACTGATTTTAAAGAGGTCATGATTGACCAATTTTCAAACGTCAATTAAAAATGTGACATGACACAGCAAATTAAAGGTCATATTTGGAATCAGGAAAAGGGATAAAAAGTCTGTTTTATTAAAAAATATTTATTAATTTTGAGCTAATTTCAAATAATGTTAGATTAATTTTCCAAGTAGTAAGACTAGTTCAATATTTAACTTGTGTACTAAAATAAATAGGTCATTCCATTTTAATTAAATGAGATCAACTTAATTACAGTAACTTAAACATTTCTATTGCAATTTGGATTACCACATATCTACATGACCCTGTACATACATAAGCATTTGATCACATAATTGGAGCTCAAGGTAAATAAGTATATTTCACATGTGTATGACTAAATCAAATAAAAGAACAGAGAAACATATTCAAGTAGAACATTTTAAAACTGATGGGAAAATAAGTTATATTATTGTAAGTAAGCATATCAATTCACAGCATTGAACAAATCAAAAATTGAAAGGAATTCAAATTTATAATTTGCAATTTAAAATTCATGATTCACTCATAGCTCCTAAGTAGTAGTGTAAAATTCTATTTTATTATCATCTTTTCCTGCACAATTACAAAAATTTATATTTTCAATGAATTTTACTAAAGCAAATCAATTAAATTTTATTATAAATCATTTGATATTTATTAAGGAAAAAACTAAAAATTCCAATTGAATTTTTGTTTAGCTTTGATTTGATTTGATTCTATAAGTTACAATTCTTTATGTTATCAGAAACGAGTTCACCAACAACAACAATTATGGTAGCAACATCAGGTTGGCTCTGGTCAATTTAGCCTTGTTGTTGGTTGGCCTGACTCAACATGATTTCAGTGGACTGAGTGTTGAAACAAGTGGAATTAGCTTTGCTTGGCAAATCCATTTGGTTAACCAAAGCTCGCGATACAAGCAAAACAGGCCAACTTCAATAGCGACTGCAGCAACAACTAAGGAGTAACAACAAATAAAAAATAAAAAAACCTGGTTGACAAGCACTTAACGTGGCCATTGACAACGATTAAAAACAAGTTTACACGCCACCGTATCCCGACCACTTGGAGCATGGATATGCTGCTCCAAGTCAGTTCAGCTATTGCTGATGCTGATGCGATGTTGTTGGCCTGCATTTCTGGTTGATGCTGTTGCTGATGTTGACCCAAATATACTCATGATGATGAATGATAAAGACAAAGGACAGACGAAGACTCACTCAGTCGAATGGATAAAGAGCAGAAGCAGCATGGATGAAAGAGTTAGGTGAAGGAAGCCAATTGAATTGGCTGCATTCGTTGACAAAATGGGCCAACAAACAGGAAACTTATCAAAGAGCAGGAAGAAGTGGAGAAAGCAAAAGGTTGATACTATATAAACAAAAAAAAAAATATTGTATAAAAGAGATACAAAGATTGTAGTTGCGGACAACCAAACAACGTCATCGTCATCAGCATCAGCATCAGCAACATAATAATGATGATTTACCGTTTTATGGCCGCCATCCAAACACAATCACAGACTTAGATACGCACACATTTGTACAGTATATGCAGCATATGTACATATATCCTCTTTAAGCTGAAGTTTCCTCTATACGTTGTCTCCACATGCCTTCTACTCCAAAGACTAAAGTCTGCCACCACAGACTGTGGTTTGCCTCACTTTGGTATCTGTCCCCATTTGAACAGGTGAACATGGTCTTTGTTAGTTGGATTGAGCTGCCTTGTGTTGTGATGCTAACGCATTCAAAAGTGTATGAGTGTATGTGCGGTACTTTCTATTTGCAACATGCAATATTTCGCTCTCTGGCATAAATAAAAGAAGCCAGCCAAAGCTCAAGCGAAGAAAGAAAATGTTTCAATTATGAAAAACAAAAACAAAAAACAAGGCAAAAAAAATGGACAACTTTTTACCCAGCCTCATCTCCAACTCCAGCTCCAGCTGAAGCTTTGATTTACTGAGCCCATGAGTATGAATGCGTGTTGCATGAATGGCTGTGGTGGCATGGTGCCGGTGATGACTAAGTGACTGAATGTTTGCCACAATATTTTTGCATATAAGCAAAATGAATGCCTCGACTTTGATACTACACCAACACCAATTTTGCCAACTCCTACTTCCAGTACTTGTTTTCTTCTCTACTTCTTCGATATGAACATATACATACATGCAAACATACTTGTTTGCCTTGCATATTTCAGTGCTCGGTTGCTGCTGCCCCCAGGGGCATCACTTACAACTGCAACAACTTACAATAACAGCAAACGACACGCAAATATGCGAAACAATGTAAGTCAACAACAATAACAACATCAACATCTACACTGAGTTATGCTTCTTGGTGGATGGATAGTTGGATGGATGGATGGGTTGGTTGCTTAACTGGAGGACAGTGGTACAGTGGTAGGTAGAAAAATCTATGGAAAGAAAAAGTCATCATGGTTGCTCGTTAAAAGAAAGATGCCCGCAGCCATTTAAATGGTACACGTTGCAGTTGGTGGGAGAGCAAAGGCTAACAAAGGTATGAAATATTTGAGGGCGCCACAAACGCACTTTTGTTTATATGGAAGTGTGTCAGTGAGGGATGCATGAAGGGAATCCATGTGCAACATATTAGCTTCATCAACCATAGTTTAGTTTGATGAACTCTTTTCTCTCTCAACCATTCAGTTTTTTGTTTTTACTTTTCGCCACAAATGATTTGAATGTGAAAAAATTTAATATAAACATAAACAGTGTAAAGGGGTCAGGGGATTGAGAAAGAATGGCACAAATCAAGGGAAGCGTTTCAACTCAATTTAATAGTACGTGGTTACTTGCAACAGTTGCAAGTTTGCATTGCCATGCAGAATGCTAAAAAGGCTCAACACAACACAACTAAACTTAAATGAACTTATCAACTCAGTCCACAATCCATGTGGCAGCCAAGTTCAATGTACTTTGTTGCTGTTGGATGAGGTAGCAAACAAGAGGAATGGTTTGCAAGAGGTTAAGGAATGAGAAAAGATGCGATGCCAACGAAAAAAGCTTTTGTTGCTGATATAGCGCTTTTTTTCAATTGAATTTGTTTGTTTGGTTCAACGACAACAGGAATGTCATAGAGCAAAGCATCAGCATAGCAGGTGGTGATGGTGTTTGGTGTGGTGTGTAGGTGCTTAAGCAAACATATTTGCATACGCATAGTGTTCCTCTTCACATATGAGTTGAGTGAGTTGAGTTGAGTTGAGATGAGATCAGATGAGTTGAAATGAGAACATTGCTTTTGGATGATGTGAACATCACTGATGGTGACAGTGACGATGACGAGCATGATAAAGTCATTTTAAGGTTCGGGCCTACTTTGCATCCACCTCCATCATCTTCTATAAATAATATATATACCATAGAGGTTAAACTCTCCAAAAGGGTTATTTTTAGCGCCTAAAGCGAAAGTCATTCTTAATCCATGGGGTTGCATGTATGTGGTGAGGTTGGGTGTTTGACTCGAACGTATCAAAAGTCAAACTCAGTTCAAATATGTTATGTAATGTGTATTGAAGTTTTCATGTTTTGACAACAATTTTTAATATTTAAAAAGAAATATGTTATGTAATAATAATAAATTGAAAACAAAATTTATTACTTTTAGATATGTGTGGAAGGGGAATAGTATACATACATATGTAAGTAGAAAGGATGGAAAAAACTGTGAGGGAATTAAATGATAAAAATATACATTACACAATGAATCAAGGGAAATATGACAGAGATGATAAGTTTAAAATAAGATGAGGATAAGAAAATGAGTGAATAATATGATGGGTTAGAATAAAATTCTTAAAAGATTGAATTCAATGGTAGCAGGTGATTAGGCCACCTTTAACTCATTATGTTGCTACAGACACATATCATATTCTATAAGATACCAACCCATTATCAAGTGCAGTAAATCAATAAACATACCATATACTCAAACCATTTCTGAAGAGCACTGGACATAAGTAGAGTTGTGGTTTAATTAATCAAATCATTCCCCAGTCTGGCGGCATATCTATTAAATACAAGGGGTGTGGTTATGAAAACTGTCAGCTATTCATTTAATTGAGATGTTCTGTATGAAGAGAATTGAGTTTATTGTCTGTTCACTATCTATCTTTTTGATTGTATCTTTGAGGATTGATTTAAAACAGAAGAATGTTTTGTAACAAAAGTTGATGAAGATTTAGTATTTGATTTTGTGGGTCGATCAATCAAGTTCTTTCTTTTCATTTTTCAATATAATCTCCTTCTAGCTCTATACACCTTTAGAATCCTTTTTCAAGTTTATTACACCGTCCAAAAAGTAGGACTTAGGAAGTTCCTCAAAATTGACGTTTGTTCAAAGTGGTGGATGTTGTACCAATTGAAATTTTAATTTCATGATTTTGACCATCGAAACTGCGCAGGTGAGCGATTGCGTTTATTCTCTACTGAGACCAAACCATTTTGCCGAGCACCCAATTTTTTTAGCAAAATTGATACCATTGTACCATACGATATGCCTGTGGCCTCAACTATTCCGCGCACTTTTATTCATCGATAACTTAAAACGATATTGTGGACTTTCTTAATTGTGTTTTGGGCGGCCTCCTCCACTGTACGAAAGAAGTTAATCTTTTGTGAATGTACGGCCATGTTTAAATTCATTTACCCAATCATTAAAAGTTGCAAGCGCAGGACAGATGTGGCATGAACTTTATCTAATTCAGCTATGATTTTATTTGAGGCTTAAGCCTTTTCAATCAAAGTGTTTAAACACCGAGCGAAACTCATTTTTTGCATTTTATCCGATACACAAAAGTTTGTTGCTTCAATTGACAATAAAAATAAAACCATGTGGTCGATATAACTGCGACTCCAACAGCTGATTTGTGATGAACTTAACTTACAAACACAATATTATCAATGCTGGAAGCGCTATCTCTCGGATTTTCTAAGGACTTATTGATCGGCCCATGTAAATACTGATGTAATCATTAATCTAACGGATAAGAGTAATCATTTTTAATCTATGATTCGCGCCACATACAAATATTTCTTTAACCTTTCACATTATTCATTTCCAGGAGTTGATGTAAATTTAATATTTGTTTATTTTTAATCATTAACCTAACAGATTTATGCAAGTAATCTATTTTAATCTATGATTACAAATTTATTCCACAAATAAATATTCCTTTGACTTTTAAATTATTCATTAAATTCATGCAACTGCGCCATTTCTTCAATTGACAGGTGTTAGTGTTTTGTTTCTGTTTTTTTTTTTTTGTGTTTGTTATTTATTCTCTTCTCGCTTTCATAACAAATAAAAATTCTGTACATTCCTCGCTTTGAAGTCTTAAAGACAAAAAAGATACAATGATATATAAGACAACAAAGTATATAGTAAAATACATAAACTTTAAACGAATTGGCTTAATAACTTTAGCGCGCTTCTGCAACTTGTTTCTTATATACTCATAGTACTTATATACTTAGTTACTTGTATTGTATACTATTTTGTTATGATGATTCTCAGCGGGGCATTTTGTTATGCCCCCTTGAGGCACATTAAATGATCAAAATTGTTACTTTGTTGTCAACCTTGAACTGCACAGTTTATTAGTAGCGATGAATCAATGCAGAAGTTTAGTGAATAAAGAATCCGGAAAAATGATGAAACAAACATATTTTAAATGCTTCTTCTTAATGGGCTTTCGATTTTTTTTTTTCTGTTTTTCTATTAGATTTTTTATTATATTTTATTTCAAAATTTTGTTTTGGTTTTACATTAAGACTTGTTTCAGTATTTATTGATTTTGGTCTTCATTGTTATTTCATTGTTATTGTTGTCATTGTGGCTTTGGTTTTTAGCCAAAAATAATTTACATAAACCGTCAATTGAGCGTTTCGCTTTTGTTTCAATTCAACTGAAAACATCTCATCTCATCTTATCTCAACTTGACTATATGGTATACAATGATATGTATATGGATTTGACTCAGCGCTTCAATTTGGAAGAGAAGAGAAGTTCGGAGATTTTCAAAACTTATTAGCATTTTAACTAAAGTAATTTAACAAAAGCCGTTTTAAATTGTTATTGTTTTTCTCAGATGCTCAAAAACTGGTATTTTATAATATTAAATAGCAAAAGTTTTATTTGCGTTTTTATCCAATATTATTTATTTATTTATTTATATTTGTTATTGTATACATCAAAACATCTTCGTTGCTAAAACTGAAACTGAACTCATCATCATCAGCATCATCATTGATGAAATCTGGCTATGGCAAGTGAGTGAGTAGTAGTAGTATGCCTTTTGACTGGAAATTTATCATTATTAGGAATTTATTCATGCGTAGCCAAAATATTGTGATAAAACGCTTTAAAACAAAGAATGATAGACAGACAGACAGACAGACAGTTGGGCGGACAAATAGACAGTTAGAAAGAGCAAAACCAGAAACATTGACTGTCATAAGGAAACAACAAAATAAATATTACAGTAAGAAGACAAGACGAAATAAGACAAGGCAGCGCCAACTAACTTAATAAGTTATCAATCAATCAATCAATCAGGTTGCCCGACTGTCAGTTCTATGCTATCCATGTCCTGTCTGTCTAATATATTCTATCGTTTATTATTCTTAGAATTTATTAAGTATATCTGCTTATACGAGTATGATACACTAGTATATGAATGTGTATGTCCCTCACCACTCAATTACATTCAAACTTTAACTTAAAATGAAATCAATTTGTGCATTTGGCATTAGAAATCATTTATGTAATAAGGGTTGCTTCTTCTGATAAGAAAATCCAATTTCAATTTTGACAAAACTGGGTCAAATTTTGTATATCACCATATACATCTCAATTATTTAAGGACACCAATAGAAATGGAAAATTAACCTGCCTCTCCCACACTTTATGGATGAATATGATTTCTATATTAAAGCATTAATGTATTTATTGTCTACGTGCAATTGATAAGAGATTAACATTTAATCTGTGAATGAAATATCATTCATTTCCCATTTTAGAATAGAATAAATCAACAAATTTATTGTATTCTATGGTATACTCTATTTATTTATATACCCACATCATTACCTTCTTCATCTTCGTCTTCATCATCATCATCATAAACATCAACTTCATTCTGAGCCAATGGATTTGGCATGATGATGATTATTATCATAAATATTAGTAGTCAGCATACAAGGTGCCATTATTTTTCAAACATCAAAAATTCTTTGTATATTACGTCGATTCGTTCTTATAACTCTTCATACTTCTTCATCTTCTTCTTCTGTTTCCGATTTTACCAGTTTTGTTGTTGTTGTTGTTTGTATTGTATATTTTTATTAAAACATGAAGCAAAAAGTTTCATCTAATAGTTTAAGTTTCTTGTTCTGCATAATAATGTTAACATCTTTTGGTTCCTGTTTCATCCATTCATTCGTTTGTTCTTTTTATAGTATTCTTTTTTTTTTTTTTGTTTTTATGTTTATATGAGAAATTAGCATTTTTTTAGCATTTTCATATATGAGATTTCAGAGCTTAATTTTCTTTATATTTCTTTCTATTATATTCCCGGCTTGTCTTACATACACATAAATAACAACATCATAAACATACTAGGAGAAGTAGTACTGCATGCCTAAGTCATGATGTTTATTATCTCAAATGAAATATTTTCTTTTAACTACTTTTGAATAAGTTTTTTCCTTTCAACCATTTTGTTTGTCCCAATTGTTATAGGTACAGAATAGTACAAAGTTGACAAGAAAGTTAAGGTTTTTATACAATAGTTTATTCTTGATTTTATTATTATATAGTTACAAAACAGATGCCATAATGTCATCCAGATAAGATTTACGTTTTATAAGTTTATTATTAAGTTACATGCATATTAACTTCTTGTATATTTTCTGTTGTAAAATCTATTTTAAGACCTGAATTAAGTTGAAGGTGAATTGAGGCGCTGGTAAAATACTAGACATTTGACATCGTTGATAAACTAGAAACAAGTTATAGTTATTAGATCATGACACACGTAGTTACGAAAATGATCTAACATAGAAAAAATTCAACACTGTGATGAACCAAAGGATTTGTTCCATAAGACAGACTGATTCCATTTTATTCCCTTTGTTATGCTGATTGTAATAAAAATAATACATAATATATTCCACCCTAAATTGCATATGTTTTTTTTTTAATATTTATTAAGCGTCCAACAGGGCTCATCATGCCCTATAATGCGCTTTGCTTCGGCAGATTTTTTACATGTAAATTGTGAAAAACAGTATTTTATAAATTAAAATGTCAACGTGGTTCTTCATGGCCTGGGGAAGCCTGGAAGGCACCTGATGCTCCCAAGGCAACAAAGTCCCAAAATGCAGTCTTTTGAGCATCCGGATTGGGGTTACAATGATCTGACCAAACGATTGTTCTGAGCCAAAAGGCGGTCGAAAGGCAATGTCTTGTTCTAGAAGACTTGCACTCTCTTCCGATCAATTTAATAGACTTACACATTCTTCTAAAGAATATGTAATTTTTTATATCCATATACTATAAGAATTTGCACAAATATATTTTTTTTTTAAATTCAATATTTAATTCTTAAATGAACCAAACGAAAACTAGCTTTCTAAGAAGAAAAGGTTATTCTTTATACTACTCTTCACGGGAGTAAACAGTATTATAAGTTTGTCATAAAGTTTATAACACACAAAAAACAACGCAAACTCCATGGAGTATATATATTCTTGACCAGGTCGATGAGACGAGATGATTTAGCCATGTCCTTCTCTCCGTTTGTCCGTCCGTATGTATGCAAACTAGTCTCTCAGTGTTTTAACTGCATACGCTGCACATTTGTCGGAATCAGCCGAATCGGTCCACTAGGGAGTACCTTCCATGCAGTTATGCCATCTACCTATCACATAAAAACAGGACAGATTATTTTGTAATTTTTATCTTATAAATTTATTTTTATAAATCAGATGAGTTTTATTGTCTCATCTATCAGATCATAATCCTCTTCATCTGCGGTACTTACAAAATTTGCAGTAGCCTCATTGTTGCCCTTTGGATCGAAGGAAATATGTGTCCGGAAAAAAGGCTAAAATGGCATCATTGCTTCCATGCAAACCCAAATTCTAATTAATGTTCTTATTGGAAAACTATTCTGTTTTTTGACTGAAATTTGAATATTATAAGTTTCTGATTCATATTCATCTATATAAATTGCAAGATCTTATGGGTACCAGGAGAGGTACCTCTGACAATAATGTGTGCCCACATTTGATACTCAAACAGTGTGCTTTGTTGATACTCTAACTGGAACAAAGAGAACATAGTGATGCTAAGAATGGAAGCATATTTGATATCTGTCATTTGTCGCCGTTCGGATGGATGCAACCCGGAGGAGCGTGAAGTGTATTACATGATAACCTTCTTTCTGGTTTTTGACTCATTTCATTTTAATCATACCTTATTTGTTTTACTATAAAATATATTATATTTCTATTGCTATATAGCTGTTCGAGTACTAAGGTTTTAGCATACATATCTATTAAATAATTTTAAATCTTATTCATTCTTTTTTTCTGTTCATGTCTTTTCAGGTAAGCTTTCAATACAAAATTACAAAAGGCATCCAAAATCATGTATGTAGTAAGTACTGGTTAATTTTTTTTTTTTTTTTTTTTTTTTGAGTTTGATCCATTTTATCGATTAATCAAATAGACTCAAGTTCTTAAAAATAAATAAAAAATATTGTAAAATCTTCCAAAAAGTAAGTGTTAATTCCTTTCTTTGTATTGTTTTAAGCATAACTAATAATGTGTGTAGCCACCTTTATTTAAATTAACATAAAAAATTTGGTCAGGAAATGAATCGTAAAGGGACTTGAGAAGATTCAATGAAAGTTCACACCAGGCATTCTTAATGGCATTTGTTACTTTTAAAATCAATAACTAAAGATTATTCTACTTTTTTTTTAAGCGAGTATACTCATAACTCACTTAACTTCCGCCAATTAAATGTGATTTTCGCCTCATGATAAATTTGATTAAATACTTGAAGCGTATATGTACATCGATAAATCAATATTTATTATTGACATTGTTGCTTTATATTTAGGGATAAATAATAAAGAACTTATTAATAGAAATACATACAAAAATGTATGTATTCTCTTCTTCAAAAATCAGCCAACCAACGCTTACTATTATTTTTTATTTTTTAATTAATTACAATTTTGTCGCAAAAGAGCATAGCATATTTATATGATTATAGAATAGTGACTTGAGAGGTATAGTGTAAAGTTAACTAGACCTTCTGTTTGGAATACAATATACAATCTAATAAGTTCTATGAACGTAGTCATTTATTAATCTATCATACTTTTTTTTAAACTAAACAGCACTTTATTGAAAGTGACCAAATTTGAAACTACTTAAATGTCACTCTATCGTTAGTTAAATAAAGAAAATTAATTAAATATTTTTAAGCTTCTTTTTAAAAGTTTTAAATTTTTTTTAAAGGTTACACTTCCGGATCAAAATATGTTTGTATGTTTGTTTTTTTTCCATTGATCATCAAAGGTCACATTCACAAATGACTTTTCATAAATTCAAATTATACTTAGTATGAAAGGACAGTATGACTATACTAATTAATATTAATAAGTCTTAAATCTAAAATAGAAATCTTAATATTAAATTAAATTTTAGCTAATGTCTAATGCTCTCTTTTGATCAAATCTTAACTTTGAATTATATTATGTGTGGGCTTAAATTCATTAAGTTTGTTAACATAAAAATACAACATACAACTTCCAATGCAAGATTATAATTATCTTTGTCATTATGGTGGCAATAACAAAACAACCTCAACTTTTGAACTCATTCAGGTCAGGCAACAACACTCTACACTCTTAGTATTATTATTGTTGGTCAAGTGCTATTATGGGTTTATTAAAGAAGAAATTAACTAATTTTAACTCACATTTCTCTTGGGTTAATTTTATAAACTTCTTTTAAGACGGGGTTTCTTTGTTGCGACAAACATTTTTCGTTGCCATTGACATTGAAAGTCGTGCACAAAATGATAATTAAGATTTATAACTCAACAGTAACAACAACATAATAATAATTATATCAACAATAACAGTTAATAATTACTACAAGAAATCTTAAAAATAAAAAAAAAACATATACATAGTAGAAAAAGGCGAGGCATGCCGACGAGGCGTTATAATATTATAATAAAGACAAGTTTCAAATGAAAGCGATTCGCATATTTAAAGAAACAAAAACCGAAACTGAAAAACAGTAGAAAAAATATAATAAACACAAAACATGAAGAAACATGAAAACGCTTTTCATATTATTGTTATGAATGGATCTGGTTTTTTTTATTAATATTATGATAGTGATGATGACGACAATGCTGTTGCTCTCTTACTGGCTGTGATGATGATGATGATGAGGTGGTGGTGATGACTCATAATGATAGCAATTTATGTTAATTTAAGTTCAAATGAAGGCAACAATAAAATAAAACAAAAAAACAGAGAAAAAAAAAAGGAAATTAAAATTAACAATTAAAGTAAAACATTAATAATAAGTTTTCCATTTCAATGGTTCAATTGCTTCAAGTGAAAATTTATATTAACTCAAAACAAAGCAAAGTGTCAAAAGGTAAAACACGCCAAACCAAACCAATGACATCAAACCAATGATACTTGTAATATTTATAAAGAAAATCTTTTATGTTAATGTCAATTGTGATTTCTTGAAATAACAAAATACTCAAGCAAACAAATACAAATAATATTAATATCCAAAGGCAATACGAATGACAATAATGGTGTCACAGTCACAGTGTTGGAAAATCAAAGAAAAATCAAATTGACTTTTTAACTTTTTGCCCAAAATGTCAAACCAAATGAAAAATGATGAATTGTATAGAGCAGCACCACCAGCAGTAGCAGTTTGAGTGATCATTTAGCTAGGACAGAGCAAACAATGTGTCGTATAAGCAATCTTGATAATATTTTATATGAATGACGATGACAATGGGAATGACAATAACGATGATGATGATGATGATGATGACAATGTCAATGAAATAACCAACATCATTAGCTAGACCAAATCTAGTTATACTCGTACATAGAACAAAGAGTGTAAAAAAGATTAGATGGATGGATAAATTTATTCTGAAGCCAAGAAAAAAAGACAATTCTCAATAATAACGATAATAATAGTAATAATAATAATGATGGGTAACAATGTCAAAGATAATGATAAGGGCACCCCTTGCTATTACTATTTCAACATCTACAGCTACTGATGATTATTTTGACTATAATGTTGTTGTTGCTGTTGTTGGTTAGGATCCAAAGGATGTGAAACGTATAATCCACGTTTATCACCAAAAACCTAAATTCATGTAAACACCAGCCACACAACGTGCCTAGCATAAAGAACAACAAACAAATTCCTACTTACATGGATGGACAAGTGGATAAAGATGGGATAAGCAATGATAAAGAATAGAAATGTTAACAAAAAAAAGGGAAAGAATTTCAACATTTACTGTGAAGCATTCAACAAACTTATCACAGAAAAAGAAAAATGATAGAAAATTATTAATTTCAGTGAATCACCTTCTTTACATATTTTTCCTTCCTCTTTAATTCTATTTTACTCTTTTACTATTCTACAATATCATATTATACTTCATTAAAAATATATCACAACACTAGAAGTGTATCATTTATCAATGTAGTGTGAAGTTTGCAGTGACACAACAAGTTGTATGAAGGCGAGTGGTGGTAAAACAAAGTGAAACTCTAAGATGATTCAGAAAAGTAATGGATTGTAACTTTAAAATATAGAACAAATTATTAAATTTATTTAATTTAAAAGCCCTTTTAAATTCATCGTTTTGATTTATTCGTGATTTGATTTTGGAGCCCTTTTTGTAATGCTTAGAAAGTCCTATAAAATATATGTATATTTCTGAGGTCTACTGTATTCTTTTAAAACTACTTTAAGTATTTCAAATGACAGAGATGAGATGACATTTTCTATATGGTCAAAGTTAGATATTTTTCCATTGTTTTTATTATTTATTATTTTTTAAGTTTTACAAAATTTTTTGGTCAACACAAAAGTAAATAAATAAAAACTTTTAAATTGCAACCACCTAAAAGTAGCTTCCCCCCATTAGGTTACTTCCTCCACTAGTGGTTAAAGCTTAATCAGGCAGAACGGCAACTACCATACCATACCATGGACGGCAGGATGCGAAATGGATGGATGGGAGATGACACACTTAATTCGCATGTGCGTGCAGCAAAAGGAAGAAAGAAAAAGCAAAACCGCTACAAATTTCATTTCGGTTTGTTTGCACTTCACATCGACAGACAGACAGACAGACAGACATACCATACTACATGAAAAAGTAACATACTCTTGTATTGTGCTAGTACTACTAAAAAATACCAAAGCAAAAACTAAAAAAAAATGGCAAACTACGAAAAATCGTAGAAAAGTTTTTGAACAAATAAAAAGTTGTTACTACTACAAAATTTTACTGGGGTTTTTCATTCATTCATTCATTCATTCGTGGTTGCTCTTGTATAGTAGTTCACCACCTCTTACGTTTTGATTGCCACTGATGCTACTACTAGTACTAGTAGTATACCCATCCATCGGTTGTGCTACACAAGTTTCAAGTGGCTGACGTTTGTGTTTGGATCCTCCATTCGTTCACTCATATATTTGTTCCGATTTGTTTGTTGTACTGTTTATGTTTCTATGTGTATATGGACTGTATGTTTTGGTATAAATAAAAGTAAAAGTTCGCTTTATAAAATGAATTGCAATCTACACATTTGGCATTTTGACTCTCAGTTTTTTTTCTATTTTATTTTAGTTTAGATTTTGTTTTCTCAATGTTTCGCACGATTGCCTTGCTCCATGGGGTGCTACAATGTTAGATTTTGATCATTGTTGACCATTGAGAAGCGAATATGTTTACAAATAGAAAGTCAATACAAAAAAGAGTAACTGATTTTTTGAACCCTGAATCAATAAGATAACCACCATTAAGTGTAATAGTATAAAATATTATTAAACACTTTAATGTGAGGTTTGCAAGGTGCATTACTATGAATCAGAGTCCCTGAACAGTACAAATTAACATGATAAGTGTCTTTAAAGGTATAAATATTGAGTTTATTGAGCTTGATCTTCTTTTTTACTATCAGAACATAATTATTGTAATTCAATCATAGTGATCGTCATCATAAAGTCTATAGCTAAGGCCTAATAGTAATTCTTCCAAATGTATAAATCTTGAACCGTTTCTATTAACTCACTCTCTATTTCTCATCATGGTCTGTATTTCACTACAGTTTTGTCCCACCGGTTATATGCCTTGTGAGCTCCTTAAACCCATCCATTGATACTTTGCCTTCATAACTTTTTTAGTTATTTATATCCTCTATTTTTGTGTTTTTTCTCTCACACCAGCAACTGTTATTCAGTTTCTCCATATCTTTAAAACAATAATTCAAATTAAGGATTACAAATATTCATATATTTCTGTTGAATCATTAATTTTTTCCTTTACTTCAAATTATGTATCTTCAATGTCATCTTATTTAAAGAGAATATTTAAACATGTTGGTTTCTTAAATCCTTTTTAAACTCACCATAATGTTAATTTCTTTACTGACAATTTCAATTTCTTAACTCCATCAGCAAATAAAAAATATTAAAGATAAATAAAAAAAATCTTACACTCCGACATCTGTCATAAATTTGTGGACAAAAAAAGAAAAAGAAACAAATTTCTCGCGTTGGATCACTCCGAAATATCTAATTCCTTTTTTATTTATTTATTTTTATTTTGTTTGTCACACATTTCAAGGAATGAAAGAAGAAAAAAAAAATAAATGTCTGAAATTTATGTGCGAACCATAAGACACTCATAACTCTAACGGCGCAAGGACTATTTACAGCATTCTCTTATAAACGGTGTATTTACTCACTCTATCTCAATAGTATTGTATACTTGTATGTTGTGAGATACCTTCTTGTATTCCAGCCAAGCCAAGTCATTTCTCCTTTCCGACAGTATATTTCATATAAATTTCTATACCAATGTCTAATCTCGTTCATGCATACGTAGATACTTACGTACATACGAGTATGTACATTCATACCAACAAAACAAAGAAACAAACAAACATCCGCTTCCTGCTTTACGTCATACTACTTAGAAACAAGAAGAATATGATGATAATGATTATGTGGATGATGATGGTGGTGGCAAAGAAGCCACAGCAGCAGCATCTTCTGAAGAATAAAACACTACAACAGCAACAGCAGCAGCAGCAGCATAAGTTAAGTTACTCAAAGCACTCAGCGCGGTATCAAAAAAATAAAAGAGTAAGACAAAAAGAACTAAACTTAGTCTCCCAGACTTAGAGACTCAGCCAAAGTCTCAAGCTAAAGCAACGTTCCAAATTTTACAAAACAACAACGACAACGACTACGATGATGATGATACTGCTGTTGCTGCTGATATTTTTTGGTATATTTGAGAATGCTGAATGCTGTGCAAAATGTTGGCGTTGCTTGGTTGACTATCTCCATGTACATAAGTATATTTATTATATCAACGTTTCTTAAACTTTTAAGTCTATGAGCCCTCTTTAGAACAAATTATTTGTTCTTGAATATTATTTTATTGAACATTTTTGTTTTTTTGATGGACTTCATCCCAACTTTGTTTCTGGCTCAATAATCTCATTACAAGAGATTACATTATATTTTTGTGGATCCCATTCCAACACTAGAGGTTCAACAATCTCTTAGCCCCATTGATCCACAAGTTCACTTTCTTAACAAAAATGTTCCCAATAGTCTTTCTTTCTTTTTAAGTATGAATATTGCAATTTCGAAGAACTTTGTCAACGATCAAGAAAACGAATTCTGGTCCTTTTATTTTTTCCTTTATAGGATATCATCAACTCCTCTAGGAATTAATACTGGATATTAAATATATTTTGTAAAATATAAAACTTATAATTATTTGTTTTGGAATTCTGAGAAATGCCTGCGTTGCCATTATAGGAATCCGTGGACCATAGTTTAAGAACCACAGCAGTATACATTACATGTGCATGCATATAGTTGGATGTATGAATGTAGTATATAGGTGTAGAATTTGTGTATGTGTTTTTGAAAATGTGAGTGTCTCTCCAACATTTTTTGGGTCACTTGATACAGTCAGCAAGCGACGAGTCGCATCGAGCAACGCGCCAAAAAACAGTCATCTTCGTCATTCCGTCAGTTACTCTACTTCTTCTTCACAATATTCTTTACCATCTTAACCATCTTCTTCATCGTCTTTGTCACTTAGTTCCATTTCAGCTACTGCTGCTGCAGCAATTGATGCAATGTTACGTTAAGGGAGCCAAGCATGCACATCCAACATGCATTACGATTTTGTTGATTTTAAATTACCACAGACATCAAATCATTTTATTAAATATCATCTAATATACGAGGTCGTCGAGCGAACATGGTCACCAAAAAGAAAATCCAGATGAGGAATGTATTCTAACAATTGTGCACAGAAACGACATAAAGAGAATTTTAGTTATTCTGTAATGAATGCTAAAGGAAGCACAACGTGCTTTGGCTTCCTTCTCTAATTTCAGTATTTGCAATATCCCAGGAAGTAAATGGTCATAGTGCAACAATCTGAAGGCAATTTACTGAAATATTCAGATTCCACCAGTCTGAAGGCAATTAAATGCACATAGTGCAGCTCCCTGTATTGCTATAAATTTAGATTTTCTTAGTATAATTCCAAATAAACCTATGCACATAGTACAGTCCCCGAAATCTGCCATACAAATTTGAAGTGTAGGGCCAACATTATTTACTGCTGCTTGTTGTCTCTTTGTCGCCTGCTTAAACTTGTGCATTGTTTCTTTCAAGTGATTTCAGTTTTCAGTTGGAAGCCTTGAAATGCATAAATATATTTATTTATATAAAACTTCTGCTTCTTTCTCAGCACAACAACACACCCCTTCCCATTTACATAGCTCCCACCATCTTTTTATCAACCCATTGTACAAGTTATTGTATACTTCAATAGAATATTGTTGCTTGGTTTTTTTTTTTTTTTTTTAGTTTAAACTTTAAAGGCCTTGTAGGATGTAGGAAGTGTGAAACATGGGAATGGAATAACATTTTCCTGTTTTTGTTTCTGTTATTGTTTCGGTTAAATTTGCATTTTAATTTAATGTTGTAATACATTTTTATTTTTATATAAAAATGTTTTGTTTTATTTTTATAAAAAATTCTTTTTTGGTTTTTCAAACTTTAAGTTGCACAATTTATGTTCTTGCAGTTCTTTCTTAGAGTTGTATTTGCATGCACTCACTCGTTTACTGTCTTTCACAACACTGTTTTCTTTCTCATTTTTTATTTTTTTTTTGTTTTTTATTTCTTTGTGCAATTTATGCAATGACCTGTTTCCGTTTCTTTTTATTTCCGCTTCGTCTGACACTCGTCCTTGTCCATTATTCACCTCAGCTGCATTTGGTACTTGTTCTTGTCATTTTGCTATTCTTGCTCATTAATTTTAAAAAGTTGTTAAAAAACAAAGAAAAATATTTATTTTTAAATGAAATTACTATATTGAAGTAATAAGAACAACAATGAATTCAATTTTATTTATTGCATTTAACGAGTCAAACACAGATACGTAGGCATAACCTTTTGGCATCCTTTTCTGGATTCGTTCAACCCTATTATCCTGTCTGTCCATTTGTTTGTTTTTTTTTTTTCATGTTTACATAATCCCTCATTTACACTTTTTTATAAGTATCTGTCTGTTTTGATTTGTTTACTGTAATTTATCATAAATTATGTAAAAATTTATTAAAATGAAAGGTTAATGATGAAATGTGTGAGAGTTAAAGAGATTTTTATAGATCCCCAATAAAGAGATATGTAATACATTTTTGATCATTTTAACAACATAACATGCATTGGATAGAAATTTAACTGTAATTTAACTAAAATTTTGTATAAAAACTTTCTTTCACACTGGAATCTATTTATCTCAACAATTATTCAAAAATTAAGAATAAATAACATCAAGTAATTATTGAATAAATAAATCTTCCTGTGGAGGGCAATAAATAAACTATTGGGAACCGCATAAAGTACTTATTGTGATCATCATCACCTAAAGGACTCACAAAATTATTAAAACCGGCTCAGTATATTTAGTCATAAATAAAAAATGTTAAAAATTTGTTTAAAAATTGAATAGATCTCGACAACAGCGCCACCTACCGGGTCCAACTGTAGTTAAGACCCATCCAGGTGACCCCATAAGTACAACAACAAAAATTTTGTCAAAATCGGTCCAGCCGTTTAGGAGAAGAAGTGTCATGCAAATCCATACACTCGAATTTTATGTGTATACTAGCTGACCCGGCCACATGTTGTTGTTATAAAGCGTTAAATTAATATTATTCTAAACTATTCTTTGGGTTTTTTATCTTAGGCTGGGTTAGTGATCATATGAACAGGAAACGAACCGGCCAGCTGCAAAATCTCGGTAGGCAAACATACTGGCAGATTCTGAAGAGGAGGAGGAGTGTCCAACCCTCGCCAGAAGAAGATGGAACTACCTAGGCTCTGGGTTTCTCTCCAGCTTAACCGAACTATAATTCCAACCAATCAGGCACATTATTAGGTTCATTTCGGAATCCAAATGGTTCTGCGCATCGGACTAAGGGGTGCCGTGTCAACTCTTTGCTGGTATCACAATGGGCCATACTCTTTTTTGTGCCTAAGTGAGCCCCTCGTCTGAGGGCTGCCACTTAACCTAACCTAACCTAGATAACGTAAGTGTTGAAGTGTTGGTGCATAAACTAGCTTACAGTGCCCTCTATTAAAGATTTTTAAAACTTACGAAAAAAAAGCATTTAATTTGAAATTAAAAAATATTGAGCTCATTAATCGAGACAAAAACTATTCTATCTTTTAAGTTGGATCAAATAACATAAGTATAAAAAACTTCATCAAGTTTATATATTATATATCGTAAGATAAGGATATTTGTTTGTTCTTATCTTATTCGCTGCCATAATGTACATCTGATTGCAATGAAATTGATTGTTTCCAGCCTTGAACATAGGACCCGATATGTGGCACTGTTGTCGCAAAATTGGTGGATAAAATTTTGCACATAAAGCTTAGAGACATCTTTGAAAAACGTATCTTTTTGATTTTTTTTTTTTTTTTTTGTATTCATGGTCTTGCTGAAATTTTTTTGTTTCACACAAATTCAATGATAGATTCGGTTGGCATGCGACACCAAGAAAGGTTGCGTTAGTTAGTGCACTTTAAAACTAATAAATGATTATTTATGGGAGAGATGAGATTTAAAACTCATAACTAGGATTTGTGATATTGTATTTAAATCTACTATACTTTTATTTCATCATTTTAGAATCCGAAATTCACTACAACATATTATTAGTAAAGATTTAGGATAAAAAACAGATTCATTATCAAACTTCTTCATCATGTGTATCTATTTGTGTGTAAGGGTTCTAAACCTCTATTACAACCGAAGTGTTGTAATGTATTTGATATTAAGTAACTATAGTATAATTGGCGTCTGTTTACCTGACTGTTTGTTTAGTGAATGGTTTGTTGAAGTGTCTGGTTACATTCAAATAAAAAAATTCATTTATGATGCAAATTGATTTTGTTATTACAAATGTAATGGATAATGGATAACTGGAAATTTATTATTATTATTTTTATAATATGAAATGCATTTAATGTTAACCAATTTGAGTAAGTAAATATGTAATTAAATGTCTGATGATGAAAACATGATGACAAAAAAAATAAAAAAAATATTTAATTAAAATGATTTTCATTTTCAAATTACAATGAAATGAAATTAAAACAAAAAAAAAATCAAAATATTGAAATAATCCAAAGAGATGGAAGAGAAAGGAGATATAAATTTATTATTGTATAATAATGTCAATACATATTTTTAGGTCAATTTATAGATACATACTCGTGTACATATTTACACTCTACAATAGTATGTTAAAATTTCAAATAAGCCAAAAATTTTTAGTTAAAAGAAGTACGAATACAGTTGAGGCTCAATTCTTATCGCATTCCCAACATCGAACATACAAATGCATTTCTGTCCCTCAACTCAAAGTCACACAACACAGTTACACTGACCACTGAACCATTATGAACTCACAGTAGATTACGAAGTGCATACGAATGAAGAAGGTAACAAAACTAAGTAAAATGATACATGGTTCCATGGTTGCAAGCCAAAAATCTCAAATGTAATCTTTGTCATGGCACGCAAGTTGCACATTTACAACATAATAAAATCGAAAGGAAGGAGGTCTAAATGTTTGAAATATTGAAGTTACATTCTTACAAATGTTAGTAAGGTGTATCTGTACTATGTTATATTTATACTACTAGTATGTTAAGTCGACGAGTAGTCTACCTATAACTAAGCTATTTGTCACACCCCCACATTGGAAGATATGTGATGGCATGGCATGGCATGACCAAGAAAAAGTATCACTAGGGAAACCCAAGTAATAAAGATGCCTGGCAGTCGTTCGCCATTGACCCGGAAAGCGTTACAGCGAAGCTAACAGAAGTCATGTGCAAAAAGTAGAGATATGTGCAATAGTATGTCCTACTAATACCAACCAACTTCACACAAAAATTTTATTATTTTTAAAGCATCCTTTTGGTGTTTGGAGGTGGTGTGTGTGTGCAGTCTCAGTCTCCAGCTCGCTCGTATGCGTCGCTTCATCGTGCCGGGAGTTGATAGGAAAATCTAATTTAAATGCAAACGTAAAATGTCAAAATTTTAAAATTAAAAATCACATCAAAATATGGTTGAAGTAACCAAAACTGAAATATATTTTATGAAAATATAAAATATTTTACCAAAAACCAAAATGAATACCTTCAATATATGGTATTTCACCGTGTTTTCACAATATTACGTATACGCAATGAAGGAATAAACAATTTCAATGCTATGTCAATGTTATTACCAATCTCATCATCATCATCATCAGCAGCAGCATCATCATACATAATATTTGAAAAATTCATATGTCAAAAATTGGAAACCAAATAATATATGGCAATATTGTATTGTACAAAATAGTATTGTATATACTCGTACATAGTATCTAGTAAAGAGAGAAACAAAAATTCTATCAATTTTTTTGTTGTTGTTATTCTATTAAAAAAAAATAACACTCAAAATATAACGGAATTCGAATTGCAATGCTTAACGGATTTCAAATGAATAAAATTTTTATTGGTTGATCTTCTTTTTTTTTTGTTGTTGTTTGCAAGGATAACAAAATGAAAACCGATTGAAATTTTTGTGATAAAATTCGAATTGAAATGAAAACGAATTATTGAAACTATAAATTTGTCATCATCATCATCATCGGATTTCTTTTCAAACGGCTTTGATTTAAAACTACAATATTTGGGACAACACACGCACGCACACCAAACAAAGTATCAAGTGTCCTGAGACCAGTTTTAGGTGGTAACCATGAATTGCTGTTATTATTGTTGTTTGTATAATTGTTTTTTGCACTTTGACACTCAACAATTTAAACATTTTTCATATATTGTTTGGACAGAAAGAGAACGACAAAGCTATAGAGAGATACATACTATATAGAAAAAGATATGTTCATACATAAAATATATTTTGCTAATGCAAGATAAACCAAGTGTAAACCATTTTGCCCAAACAAAAGTCGTTTTCATATAACATATAATTTTAATTTAAATTTTATTAAATTTGATTAATGAGACATTTTATTCAAATTTGCTGAACCATTTTATACCTTTCACATTAGTGTGAATATTATAATATTATTTGGTTTATGACACATACATATCCCATAAAGTGTTACGTATAAACATTATGTAGACATAAGACACACAATATTATTGCCCATTAGTTGGGGTTTTGGGCTGTGAAATTTATTGTTTTAATAGAGTTGATATTAAAAAATTGTTTAATATAGTACAATAGCATATGATGAAAAATCGGAAATATAATAAACATATAAGTTGTGTATTGTACAATGCGGAAAATAGTTCAAAAAGTAAAGATAGTCCTTTGTAATTTATTGTAGCAGTTGCTATTCAGATGCTAAAATAATCACTGCGAGTAAATTAACTTAATCTCATTTGACATATTTTTGGTAATTTGAATTTATAATATTATTAGTTAATGTATCTTAATTGTCTTAAGTCTTAAATTTAACTTTATTGTGCACGCTGAGTATATGTGGCTGATGACGTTAACTCTGTAGCCGCAAATTAGTACTAAGTTTGTAACCCTAGTAGATCAGTACTGAAGGGACTTGAGGGGGATAATTAATCTAGTTGGGTTTTTAATGGATCCCCACCTCGAGTGGGCTTTGGAGGGAAAGTGTCGTAGGATAGTTAGTTAGTTAGCTAAACAAAATTGGGGGTTCATATATTATGTACTATTTGCTGAATTATATTCTGAGTCTACTGGACGCTTTAAGAAAATACACAGCATTACAAGGATAGGAGAATAAATTGAGCCTAGTGAGATCAACCATCCATCGGTGTTTATTCTACAATATGATATATTTTGTACAGCAAATATTTTATTGTCATAAGCCATGGTGTGTCAAAATTAGAGTTCTCCTATAAGAAAACATTAAAATTCGTTATTGAATTGGACCTGCTAAACACTGTTCAGACTATGCTTGAGTTTTTTCAGAAAATTTCATCAAAATCGATCCAATAGTTTCGAAATCAATAGGGAACATACACACATCCACTTTTATATACTTATATAGATGGTACTTTAATTTATCATAACTTTAATCTTACAGTTTCGCTTTTTTATTCAATTCCAGTCATATGACTACTTTTTTTATGCAAATGTGTACAATATTTTCATTGTTAATGTTCCTTATAGCGTTGATTCGTTAGTATCATCTAAACCATCTTAGCTTACAAGAAGACTTTCTAACCTAAAGAACATTAAGTCTAGGTTATATAAAAAATTTAAGAGTACTGGCTCTCTATTGCTTTTGCTTGCTTTTGTGTAAGCCGGGCTAACTTTCTTTTATTGAATATCCTTTGTTATAACAACTATCTCTCACGTTGTAGACTCCAATTTTCGTGTTACCCGAAGCAGTTTTATAACTTTGTTAATTCAAAGCGCAAGTCTTCTTTATTTCCCTCTCCGTTGTATCTAGTTGACGAACAAGCTCGCAGTGATCTAGGTATTGCAGATCCATTTATTCCTCTAAATCATATGTTGGCAACTTCACATTGTAACCTCCTTTTAAATTTGAAATCGTTGAAACCCACTTACTCACCCGGTCTAGACAAAATACCTAGTTGTATGCTCAAGCACTGTGCGGAGACTCTGTTCAATTTATCACTTCACAGCGCATCTTTTCCACTACTTAAAAAATGTAACAAAAAATCTATAAATGATTCGTGCTAGAAGAAAACCGATTACATTTTCGTGCTCAATATAGTTTTAAATATAAAATAATAAAATTATTTATTTTCATTAATGTTATGGAATGTCATTGTTTTTTTGTCACACAGTGATAATTTCCATACAAAATTCACTTAGATCACTCAATATTGTTTTATTTTTCCATAGCATTAGCATAATTAAAATAGTTTTTTGTTGAAGTATACGTTAGATTCGGTGAAACGAAGTTGATCTTCTATTCTGTTCTGTTGTATTTTGTTTTAATTAAATTTTATTCTTATCTTGGAAAAACTTAAATCATTTACCATATTCTATAACAAACAGAAGATGTTTTCTGTTTGTTCTTAGAATGTTTTGTGTGAAATACTCGTGTGTGTGTATGTGTGTGTGTGTGTGTATGTGCCATTTTTCTTTTTAATTTAAGTAATTTGATTTCCTTAAACAATGCAAAACAGAAACTAAAACTACAATAATAGCAAACATCATATAAGCAAGAGGCAATGGTAATGCAAGTTATCAAAACGGAAACGGAAATGCGTTATACAATTTCCCTCTGAGTCAGTTAAGTATTTAGTAAGAGACTCAATCATTGCAATGCACATGGAACAGTTCAAGTCTTTACTTAAAACAGCAAAAAACTTTTCTGTTACACAAAAACTTTTCAGGTTTTTCATTTAACACAGTTTTGAGTTAAAAATTTATTTAAGTTTCCCCTCTTTTTTTTCCTTTTTTTTTTTTGTTTTCTCTGGTTCTTTGTTTTTCCATTGCTTTGTTTAAAGTTGGTAAAAAAAGACAGCGAAAAACAATAAATGAAAGGAAAAGGAAAACATGAGCGGGAAAAGAAAAATATAAAATCGTTTTAAACTATTTTTAATGCAATCATTGTAAGCGGTTTTTTGAATTAAGTCAACCGATTATTGCTAAACACAAAGTAAATTGCAATACTGAGTATTGCATTTAATTAATCATACTAGGGTTGACAATTCAAATAAATTATAATTAAAAAGCAAATTATGTATGTATGTATAATGAGTGTGAAAGTTATGTTATGAAAATTATAAATTTAATTATAATCATTTCAAATTTCATTTCATAAACCAAAACATATTATACAATAGAAATAAGACAAAAGAATAACGTGATCATACAGAAATTATATTAAATTAGAACAGTTCATATGACTTAAAATACTAAACATTAGGCTTGCTCTTATTTATTAAAAATGTGGTTTTTATTTATGTTGTCGATTATTTTTGTCATTACATTCTCAAGAATTTATTTTTCGGTAGTAAGGCAAATAAAATTGGAACATTTGATGACAGATGGCTGCTCGTATGTCAGTCCGTACCTATGCTGAGAATTGTTGTTAAGGTAATCTAGTCCGTTTCATCATATGCGCCTTAGCTAAAGAAAGAGCTCCATAATTGTAAGTTTCCATTCAAATAATTTTCATGTTTTGGTCACATTTTCGTAGTAATTGTAAAACATTTGAAGAAGGTAACTACTCATTTGTATGCGACTCAAAATATCACCAAAGAATGAGTACAGCAACATATGCTCGCAATGTGTCTTCATCAATATCGCCCCATTTTTCGACAAATTTGAATTTGCCATACTTATTAGTATTTTCGATGACAATTCTTTCTATTTAAGGCGGAAAAAACAACAAAAAGGCTGACATCATGTCAATGCATCTGCATACTCAAAAACGAGTTGATCCTGCATGTGTTGAGATAATATTCTCAGCCGCAGTTCCAATGAGTTGAGGTAATGAAGTGGCACTCCATACCATTTTATTTTTGACAATAATCAAGAACTGTCCCATGCTAGCTGCAGCCACGTTTGGTTTCCTTTCTGTCTCAAAATCACTTGATTCGATATCTCTGAATTAAAGTCAATGTCCGTATCTGAAATAACCGGGTCACTTTTTTCATTAAGCGAAGTGCTTAGCAGTGTTAAAAAAATTCATCTTCTGATAAATCTGTTATTTTACTTAACAGTAGGATAAATCTTTAAGTTAACACAAAATTGTTATATATCCAATACTGAATGTGTTACAAATAAAAGTAATTTAGACAGACAAAATTTCAGCCATAAATGAACCTAATTCTACACAACAGCTGCGTCGCTTCTTAGATATGACAGATTGGTAACATAAGTTCGTCAAGAATTATGCTAACATTACGTCTCCCGTGATGGATGCTTTGAAAAATATCAAGAAATTTACATGGAACCTCAATACTCATTTGAGAAATTTAAGACATACATGTGTAATGCTCCAGTATTATAACATATAAATAGTTCGAATTTCAATAAACCTTTTTTCATCCATTATTATGCGAGGCAAACAGGGTTACGTGGGGTATTAATTTAAATAAATCATTGATGTGATGAAATGCCAATATCATTGAAACAATATAACATGGATTATAGAGATAAAACTCTGTTTGCTTTGGTTCTTGTATAGCCACAAACTTTTTCTGTATTTGGTTCCGAAAAAAAATATTCATGTCTATAACAATACATTACAACTTAATACCTCAAACACTGCATTATAAGTTCGCATATTAACAACCCAATTGATTCTTCTTGTCACGATGATTATTTCTATATTGACTTTATGAAGTATCCGACGCATAGTTCTATGTATCACAAATATTGCAAGTGACACAACTTATGTTATCTCACTCACTATGCTAAGTGTAGGGCATAAAAAGGTGCACTCTTTTATATTTAACAGGCTATATAAAATAGAATAAAAACTTAATGGATAAAATTACAAAAATTGTTTATAAAAATCTTTAAAGCATAAAAATTAAGTACAATAAACGGCAAATCAAAAATCAACATTACACTCAAAATAACATAGATAAGGAATAAAGGAAGGAAGGAAGGAATAACGGCAATTGACAGTCAAAAAAAAAACACAAAAATAAAAAATAGAAAAGAATGGATTAACCCTCGACAGACAATTGACTTTTTCTTTGTCATTTATTAACACATTTTTTCTTTTACATTTTTTTTTATCTTTTTTGTCATACCAACTACACATTCGATTACAACAGCAAAAGAAGAATACAATTGAAGGGGAGACGGGAAGCATCAGCAGCTAAAAATGCCAATAGTCTAAACCGTTAGGCTTTACTTACATACACACATGCATGCACGCACGCATTCCCACACAGATACACTCATACACTTGTCAAGTAAACATTATATTAAGAGGCAGCAAGTTGTTGTTGTTATTGTTGTTCTTGCTCTTGCTGGTTGCTACTTCTTTTCATTTCCATTTAAATTATGTCTACAAGCCAAATATGCGCCATTATCTGACCCAATTCTTTGAAAGACAAATAGAGAAAGGAACGAATGATAGAAGAAGCCGAAGAATAAGAGGAAAGAACAAAAGCTTTGTCTTTACTTGTGTCTGGTGATGTGACTTTGACTGTATTTGTGTGTTGTGTTTGGTGTTTGAGATTTTGCAAAATATAAATTGTATGGTATCTAAAAGAAGAAAGATACACACTTATACACACGCAATCAAGCATATAAAATCTATGCATTGGTCTTTTGTATATTTACTTGTTTGTATGTGCATATATTTGTATATTCACTTAGCGCGGCTCAAGCAGCATTCATTCAACTGATTTTAACTTTGGCTCACAAACGTTTTTGTTATTCTCATAGTTAGTCAGTAGTTACTTTGTTCATTGCCTCTATGTTGTTGTACAGGTGAACCTCAATTATGTGAATCTCTATGGTTTGGTTACATAGCAAGAGTAAATGATGAGTTACGAAATGTTTAACTCATACATACATATACATATTTCAGATCAAATAATTATTACCCATAAGAATATGCTTCTTTTATCCTTAATTGCAGGTTCTTGCGATTAAGAATCGGTGTATTCATCAAGTAGTTTTAATTAAAATTTTCATTGAATGTTGTTTTTCTTATCCCAATTTTTGAGAATATAATCATAACCTATCGTAATTATAAAGCCAATGGAGCCCGCTCTCAATTTGTTACTGACCAAGTAAACATCTAACCGATTACTGAGTGTTTTTATACCACTAATATCTATTATCCGTGAAGCATCTATCTATCTATGCATATGTAACCTGCTCAACTATTCCGTTCTTAGAAACTCTCGAAAGCTAAACAAAAAAAACCTCTTATCATATACAATAACTTAAGTTTTCATTCATTTCATAATGAGTTTCATTCCAAACAATTCATATAATCTAGGTTCAGCTGTATTTCTTTGTGCCTCTAACTTTGGCTAACTTTTACTACTTTTTGAATTTTCACCATATTAGGCGCGTGGCAGCAAGTTTAGGCTCACACAAAGCACCACATGCCTCTCTACACACTAGTAAAAAGTTGCAAATGCAAGTGCATATATGTACATACTTATATACATATCCTATGTACATACTACAAGTTTTTTTGCTCCGATCCTCTTTTAACCACAACTTTCTTGTAATAGTTTCTTCATTTGTGTATTTGTTGAATCTTGATTTGGTTTGCTGACGTAATTTTCTGCGTGCCTGTAATGCATTTTGACCAACTTCTTCTTTTAACTTGCTATTTCCAAAAAGAAATAAAAATGGAAAATTGCTCAAAAAAATAAAATGAATATGTATAAGTGATATATGTATGTATGTACGCATGTATGTTTGTGTTTGTAGAAGTGTTTGAGCAATAAAAGTTTTGTGCAAATGAATTTTTCAATTCAATTTGTGATATTTTCACATGCGGACGTCGTTAAATGGCAGACACAGAACGAGTTGGGACTCTTTCGACCAAAGCCAAAGTGAAGTGCTACAGTGAAGTCTAGTCTAATTTGTTTAGACAAAGTTAGTTTAGTTTTCCCAAAGAAACTACATATCAATATTTGTTTAAGGGGATTATTAAAAAATATCTTTTAAATGTTTTTCATTTGATCCACAGTTAAGTTCCCAAGTGTCGCTTAACTTAAATGACTCCCAACATTTTTAAAAAAATTGCAAAAATAAAATTCAAATCATAAAAAGAAAATCTTGTATGCACTTAAGGTCATCCACTGAGGTTTCACAACTGTTTGCAAAAGAAAAATATAAATCATAGTTCTAATTTTAAAATTATTAAAAATATACCATGATGAATAATAAATGAAGGTTGACCATGGTTGTTCTACCAAATAAGTTTTTACTGTGTCACGTTTAAGTTTTTCTTATTTCACTTGTGGTGAGACTCCAAACAAACTACGCTACTCTTACTCGCACTTACTTCCTTATACTATTTGCAATTTAATTAGTTATCAAAAAGTTGGTTTGGTTTGTTATACTTTTGCCAATTGCTTTTCTTTTTATTCTTTTTACGGGATGCCATTTACTTTTTACCGTTATAAATTAACTTTGGGACCTGCCAACACTTAACTCAAAACAACTCAACTCAACTATATGATTAAACTGACTCATGCCAACCTCGACCGACTGAAAAACACTTCAACCGCACCCACTATTTCCACCTCTTGTGTAGCATTCCACTCACACAAAACAAGAAAAATTAATTCTTTTATTATTCAATTTTATAATTTATACTCTCGGGTCTCAACCACACACATCAAAAAACAACCAACTACCAAGGCAACACAGGTATACCATACATACATATATAAGAAGAGGAAAAAAATTAGACAAAAAACAAATTTGCTGTACAAAAATGTCGGGTAATTTTTGTTTTTTTCATTTCTTTTTTTTTCTTTTCTTTAACAAATATTCATGATTTCTTTAATGATTTTTAACACCTTTTATTTGTTTTGCTAAGCCACGGGGCAGTGTGGAGTGGTGGTGGTGACGAGGACGTCGACGGTAGCTTCAATGTTTAGTGTCATGCCCTCGCTTTTTGTTCATGCTGTGCGTGCGAACATTTGCCAAATGTGCGTATCTGTGTGAATATACTCATGTATCCACATATCACCCGCACTGAATTTATCTACTTTTAGCAACTTTAATCCGAAATAAGAAACAATTCAAGTGGTGGATGTCAAAACCATGACGCCATCTTCATCATCATCTCCATACATTCATTGTAGCTCACGTTTCTGGTATACCTATCACAATAGTGAGAATAGGTAATATCATATTGTCTTGATGTTGGATACATATGCTGTGTAGGGATTCCATAAAGAATAAACAGATATTATCTGTGTGCCGAAGAGTTTCAGTCCAATTGGTCTGGGCATATTAGGAATGCCATGCTTTAAACCTAAAATTTGATACAGACACATTTTTTATGTCTTAGCCAGCTGGTACTCTTATGCTTAATATGTTAAGTTCTTCGATTATTGGAAGAAATTCACTTTAAAGTCGCTTATTGCCTATTGCAATGGAAATGCTCTTGTTTTCAAAACAATTTGAAATGACAATTATCTGTTTTCTATAAATATTATAAAACAAAGTCCCCTCGCTGCGTCCGTCTGCCTGTCTAAACGCAAGTAACTCAAAAACTACTAAACGGATCTTCATACGGTTTTCACCAATAAACGAAGTAATTGATGTTGAATATGTCGACAAAAATCATGTCGATTGGAAACTTTACTAGCGTGTGCCAATCAATACAATCATATGAAAACAATGAATTACCAAAGACTATGAAATTATATAGACAGAACAAATCCCTCACCCGTGCAGAGCCGGTTATTTGTTGTAACTAAAAAGTATATACATATATATGTGAAAATTATCAGCATTATAAGGAGATATAATTAAACCACCCTTCTTTTTTCAAACTATTAATTTTTGTAGTTAACAAATGCATTTTGCTAGACTAAAAAATCGAGTTCTTCGATTACTGTACGAGGTCCTCCTCCCTATACAAAATTCACTTTAAATCCGAACATAGGCATCTGAAATTAAAATCTTTTGTTTTTAAATTAACTTGAAATGGCAACTATCTCATTTTACTTAGTATACAAACATTGGGATATGAAAGGTATATAAGCTTCGGTGAACCAAAGTGTATATTCTGCCTTGCTTCTTTTTTTTTTACTAACTTACTTTACTTAATATTTTAATCAACATGATGAGCCTGACTGTCTTCCTTTCACTTTCCCTTCCCATCTATTTCCCTTATAAGTATGTATCATTTATGCCGTATGAATGGCAGTTATGCCATTTGCAATGAACACAGGTGTGGCCCCAAGTAACATCATCATCGCATATTTATGTTTCTTGTTTATCTTTTTCATCTTGTTTTTGTTATTGCATTACTTAAATCACCAATTTTTTTTCGGCAATCAAGCAAAACATCTTCAATCTTACATAATACTATTTACTTTTAATTATTGAGTGTATTTAAAAAAAATATATAAAAGAAATAGCGAAAATTTGCAAACAAAAAACCAGTTGCCGAAATAAAAAAAAATAAAAGTTCAATGAAAAAATGCAATCGTTAAAGTTTGCTGAGTTGCCAAACGCCAACTTGATCTGTATATGTATGTATATATACTTTTTAATCTCCATCTTTTCAATGCTTTTCCAATTTTATCAATGAATTTTTTTTTCGCCTGCATTAGCCGCCTCTCCGCCTCATACGATTTCAGTAGGTAAATAATTCATATGCATTCGCATTCAGAATTGCCTTCAGTTGGGGACCAAACGCCAAAAGATTTCTTATCCTAAGTACTTTCTATATACTTTCTTTAAAGCTCTGCTCTTCGTCGTATGTTGATTACGTTTCTTTATTCCTTTACGCTTTTGTGAACTTTACTATTCAACTTATGCCAATGTTCAATAGCCAAACGTAATGGCATCTAGGATATCTTATCCTTCTTTAGATTGTTTGAAAGTAGAAATATTGAGTACAGTAAAAGAGAGTATAGTGAAATGGAATGGAGTGGAATAGAGTGAGAGAAGAAAGAATAATTCAATTTTCAATGAAATTGTGGCGACGGACGTCAGCAACGACAAAAAAAAAACAGAAATGAAAAAGTTTTCATTAAAATTCCCAAGCATCAGCAAAATCATGAAGAGAGGAGAAAAAAAAATGAAGCAGTGAATCAGTTTGAAAAGAAATGTATGCAATGAGAGCATGAGCAAAGATATCAATCTTCAATGCGATTTAAATTAATTTCAATGCGCGCAAACAATACACAATACAAAAAAAAAGGAAGAATAAATGAAAGGATAGTATGGCTGGCATGTGAGAAATCTACATGCATATCTGTGCTGCTCGATTTAAAGTAAATGGTTGGTGCAGGAATACGCATAGGAAAAGGATTCATATTCGCAGGCGTAAGCAAAACGCAGACAAATAACCACAAAATCATTTGTAAGTTTATAATACGGTAGTAGTATTAAAACGACTACGGCTAATAGACGACCACAAACGCATAATGCACGAGTGTTCTTTAAAAAGTTAACAGGCTTAACAAAAAAATATTCAAACAGTACATATATAGATACGAGTATTTTAACAATTAACAATAAAATGTCCTAAGTAATGGCAAGATAGATGATCTTTATTAAGAAATAAATTGAATTTGTGTATATAAGCTCATAATAATTTGTATTGTGGGAACAATGAAATCATTGCATTTTTTCATCTCTTGGAAAGTCACTTAATTTACTGAAAAACTCCCTAAAACGTCGAAATTACTTGACTTCTGTTGGTTTACCTTGTTATCTGTACAATACTTTCCTTCTCTCTTTTTAACGACAACTCTCTATAACGCCGTAAAATGTCCAGTCCCTTTAGAATCGGTATATAGAGTTTAAACAGTATAACTGTTAGCTTTTTATTAATATATCTCAATTGTAAAGCTCTCACTATGTACACATAGTATTAACCAATTACTTACATCTGATGAGTGAGTGTTTGATTTTATATCTCCAGTAATCATCATATCCCTCTTTTATCATTTATTTTCTCTATTAACTATGTTATTCTTGAAACATCTATGGTATCTAATATCTATGTAACGTGCACAATGTAGAGAAAGGTCGTCAGGGTAGGGCTTAGTTTTGTTTTTGGGTCATCACTTTTGTTGGAAGTGGAATATCGCTTATTATATGAAGACAATGGAATAATTGTATTTGCAAATCTCTGATCTATGAAGTCTCCTATATGGACTTCTTGGTTGCACAAAAAAAAATATAAGTATTTCAATATCAAAATAATCGACTTCATGGTTCAAATATAAAAAGCGGTATGAGAAAAGTTGTTCTCACAAACTTTCAAAAAGATTTTGCAATCCAAAACCGATGAACTGTGACTATGCAAAGATAATATTGATGAGGCTGCGTTATGCGTTATGCTGGAAACATTATCAATCATAACATTGATTTAAATTAAACGGATAGGATAAGAATCGTTTCTCCTCTAAAAAATAATATCTCTTAGTTGAAATTGATCTCCGATTACATTAATTGCCACTTCGTCTACAGTTAAAGCATTGAATCATCGCACATACTCTCCAACGTGAGTTTTGTCAACATGAATAATAAATAATCTTATGTATTGTATATCAGATAGATAGATTAATAATGTCCTCAAGCACTCGTTGCCCATTGCACTAATGTGAATATGCTGTATATACATATATTTGTATGGCTGCATGTGGTCTTATCTCATTTCTTTATGGCATAAATGAAAGATTTATACACTTTTACTGCAAGTGAACATTAACACCAAAATTCTCATTTCTATTTGATTCCATTTAAACTGGTTATGGCATTTACTGCATTTAAATTTTATTTAATGACATGAACAAAACTGTTGCTTACATTAGTTTACTTATATCTTCTATATAAGCATAATTTTTAACAATGAGAGGAGGGATAACAATTTTGAACATTTTCGAATGGTCATTTATATAATTGTGTGGATGACTTAGACCTCGTTTTTGAAGTACTACTTGAGGCTGTTCAACTATCGCGAGAAAACCCAACGTTCCTCTCAACGCCAACCGTAACATGAAGGTAAGATCGACTGGTCTGCTTCTTTTTAAGCGTTTACGTCTAGAGTCTAGACAAATTTGTGAGATGGAAGGTCAGTTATTTCTACGTTGGTATGTCGCTTTTAAGTTTTGTGATATCTCCTGCTAGCGTTAATAATTTCTTCCTGAATCATTGTTACATCGAGGTCTTTAAGAATATTGTAGTTGGTTATATTCCAATCCGTATTAACAATAGTTCGAAGCATTTTAAATTGTGGTCTCGGCTGTACCCCATACTTGTAGGCCGTACGCTCATATACAATGTGGGCTTAACTGCACTATTGTATAGCACTAGTTTCCCATTGGTTGTCAGCTATTAAAAGTGAGTTTAGCTGCTTAAATTTTAACGCCAGTTGATCTTTCTTATCTGAATTTGATATTTCCATGTCAGTTTACTATCAATATGCATGCCGAGGTAGTTTGCCATATTAAATGAAAATGCTATTGGTTTTTGAGTGTGTTAGGCTCTAAATATTTCCGACTACCCATTTGCATATGTTTTCCTTAGTAAATTCCAGACATGACAAGGCATGCACACAGAGTTCTTTCAACATTTTCCTCCTTGGAGAACTTGGGCGTCTTCAAAGTTACGCAGCAATGCAAACAAACAATTACTGCCTTGAAGGTAATTTTCCATAGAGAAGTTGCACGCGCCAAGATGTACAAATATGTAATGTAAAAACAAGAATTGCTTGAAAGGAGCAATGCTCATGGCACATTACCCAAGGAGTCGCAACAGTGACGACGACTACGTCAATGTTGAAAGTACTAGTACCATCATCCACCCACCCACACCCATTGACTCACACACAAAGCTCACTGTAAAACACTTAAAATAATTTCAGTTAAACATTCCAAATAAAAAAAACAAAAAAGCCTTTTACATGTTAGTAGTACTACAACCAAAGCACTATATACCATGAGTATTTATTTACTCATGTAAAGAGTTCTTTTCGTAGTAGTTCGTAAGAAACTTTTTTCCTCAAAAATACTCAATAATAAATGTAGTTGTGTTTTTTCATGACTTTAAAAATGTATACTTTTCTCATACAAATACTAAAAATGTTTGCTTATGGAACTACAATATAATAATAGAAAAATGCATTAGAAAAATGATTTCATCACTTGACTCCTTCGCCAGCTTTGCTGGTTAAATTAAATTTGTGCTCTCTGTAAAAGCACCACATAAACGTATTTTTTCACCAGTGACAATGGCTCTCAGAAATTGTGGCCCAAAATATTCTTCTTTCATTACCGAAGTTGTATCACCATCAACTCGTATTATATAGTCTTTGCTTATAAGATGTTCGTCCATATTTAAGGTGCCAAACTTTTGTTCCAACAATTCGGTGAGATGAGCTCCAGTGCCTCCTACAATGGCATTTTTCACACTATCACCACTGCTGTTTTGTTGCTGTTCTGTAAATAATTGTTCCAATTGACGATTTATGTCCGAGTTGGAGGAATCATTGAAATTATTTTTGAAACATTTATACTGATAGTATTGATTTTCAAGTTTTTCAAGTCGATTGAGTATGCCTTGAACGTTGGGCAGCTCATTGACAGCAACTTCACGAGAAACACGACACAAATCACTGAGAAGGGATTCAATTTGTGGTGCAAACATAGATTCGACTTTATCGTTGCTAAATATGTCCTGAAAATGAAGATTGTATTATTATAAAAAGATCACAATAGTATTAATATTATAACCTACCACCAACATAAGAATAGCGGAATGTATTACAGGTAACACAGTCAACCTATAGATTTCACTGATGTTACGTGTTTCTAGAAAATGCAGTACTTTCAAAGCTTCATTAGTGTCATCAAAAAGTCGTTTCTAATAAATATTGTGAGAATTAACCGAATGTTTTTGCTTATGTGATCTCTAATAGTGAGTATACCTGACGAGCCACTGGTACTGGTTGCGCTTGTTCCCATACCATTTGCCAAGTGTTGCCAGGTGCCAACATGCGTGCACTCATTTGAAGCGTAACATTACCATCATCTAGTTGAAAGAACCATTAGTCATTAAATTTAATAAGACCTTATATATGATTTTACCATCTTGTTTTGTCTCCCAATCCTTGGGACTATACCAACGTATAAAATCTGACATTGTTGCTTTGGGATTAGCTGCCTTAAAGGCTTCCATATCGGACAACAAAGAAGAACACATCATTTGTGTCGTAAGACCTGAACCTGGACCCAATTTTAACATTACTTCAGCATCATTTTGCAATTGATCCTCTGTCTTGGGAACAGGTTCTTGTGTTATGGGTATATATAAGTACTCATCATCATGATTTAATAAACGCTCATCCCCCAAACGTGACTGTCTTCCTTCAGCTTTATTTGATGATGATGATGATGCATCACTAGAGGCATCCGCAAGTGTCATTTGTGCCATCAGCTCATTGTCACATTCATAGAATTCATCATCATCTGCATCATTACCCTCACTAGAAGAAGTTGGTGGTGAAGGAGTCCTCTCCGTTTTGATGGCTGTGTTTGGTGAGTTGCTACTCAGTTGTTTCTTGCTCAGTGCTTGATGAAACAATGAGCGTTCCACGCAAATATTAAGCATTTGTAGCTTCTGATGAAGGAGACAAGTTCGAGTATCTGGGAAACTAGAAGCGATGCTATAATGGAGAAAACAAGAACAAAAAAAAAACTGAATGAGAAATGAGATTGACTTTGAGAAATTTTTGTCGTGTTAGTCAAAAGTGTTAATTGGTTTTGTAAACTTTGGATGAATATAGTATGTACCCTAACTCCCTTCCACCCAACAACCAACACATAATCATTGTGACACCATTACCAACGATGCTTTCATGAGTTCCTTTCGTTGTTTTCCTTGTTTCGTTATGTTTTTTTGTTTTTTATGTTTCATTTTACAAAAGTTTTAAACAAACAAAACTGATGTGCTTAAAAAAAGTATCTTTATACATCTAGATAAAGACACCCGCACACAAACACACACACATATACACACAACATACTCATATCTACATACTATAGCCACATCGTGATCCGCGGCGGTACGTGCGCGCTCGTAAATTCCATTGAAATTCACGTTGTCTACGTTTTGTTGTCATCCACATCGACGTTGTCTCTTCGTCATCGACATCGACATTGTGTCGTCGTGGCCGTGCATAGCAAATGAGGCCAACATGCCGAAAGGGCTTAGACAGAAAGACCGACAACACACAGATACATAGAAACAATTATGGTAACTACTCAAACGACTACACTTCATTGAGTCATCCTTAACAAAATCGCTATTCTTGAGTTTATTGAACTTCATTAAATCCAAATTGAAGTCTAACTGTTCAAAAAAGAACTAAGAATTATTCTTACTATGGTTCACCATTTAGGTTCTGTTGCCTTACCGGAAAGAGGCCACCGGAATTTGTTAAAAAATACAATAAAATAAAGGGAATGGTGAAAGAGTGAAAAAGATACGACGAAACTATTTTGCATAAAGTTGGTTATTAGTTTTTTTCAAAAAACCTAATAAAAACAAGCAAGACAACACCACCAGAAAATGCAACTGAGATCAGTTCAGTTTCAAAGACTCAAGATTTAGTTCTTCTTGTTCCCTTTGTTTCCTTCAATTGTTTCCAAAATATTCCACGAAGAAGATTATTAAAAATGAATGCAAAAATGCTACTCTACTCCAACTCCAAATGAACAACAGCAACAATAGAAAAAGTAGCTAAGAAGAAAAACTTATTTTAAGTTAAAGAAAATACTTTCGACTCTATGGTAGAACCCTAAAGAAAAGAACTGAAGCTATTACCGCCCATTGCCTTGGCTTCTGCCCATAACATGGAGCACACGTTCCGATGTAAACATGGCGTGTAATTATGATTGGCGGCATGCGGAAAATGTGGGCTGAAGGGTGCGGGATGCGAGACAAGTTAAGTCAGTCTGGGGGGTACAAAAAAGAAAAACGTTTGTTACCGCACATAAAACGTACAGAACGAACACCAGGTCAAATTATTTGTATCTATGCGAGTGTACTAAGTACGATAAACAACATGAGATATGTGCCCAAGAAGAAATAGCAAACGAAAGCAAGGAAAACCATACCCATACCCATACTATACCATACACAAAGAAGTGGCAACTATAACAGATACAGGTACTGGTCTGGTCTGGTCTGGTACTGCACTCCACACTTCACACAAGTGAAAAGACTTGAATCTATTCTATTCTACACTCACTTGGAGGAGCACACCTTGGGCGCACTTAAGTTATCAAAGGTAATTGTTGGTGGCGGCGTCGACGATGATGACGACGACGACGACGACTACGACTTAAAGGAATAATGATGATGAAGAAAAGCAAAAGATATGAGTTAGAAGAAAAAAGAAAGGAGGCGCACAAAACACAACTCAGGGCGGAGTTCAACTTAAATGGTGAATGGAATCAAGTAAAGTAAAGTGGAGTGGAGTACAGTGGAGTGGAGTTAAGTTGTGAGTGAAAAGCGAGTTCATGCCTTCGACTATTATTTTTACTCCTCTTGTACTTGTAGCTAAAAGCCATTTACGTTTTTGAATTGTTGTTACAGAAGTGCTAAAAAACAACTTGACCAGGTAACAAAAACACAAAAATACCAAAATAGTAGAAAAAAATGAAAAGAAACTAAAATGTAAAGAAACTTCTACTATAACAAAAGGAAGTGTAGTGGAAGTCGTAATACAAAAGTGCCCAAACAGCGGGAGCATCCCTCAAGTCAACTTGAGGTCAATTAATTGTGGTTATTGTTGTTATGTGGTTCTATTTGTATGGACATGGGCATGGGCATGAGCATGTTATTAGTAAGTGTATATCAACTGGTAATAGTACTTAGTTCATGATGTGGTAATAATGTTGTGCAATTTTAATAGGTTACAACAATAAAGATAATAGTTTAGATTGTAATGAAAAAATGATGCCTTAGTTCTGAACTTAAGAAGAGTGTTGAATTAAGGCGAAGGAGGAGCTGCTCGTGTTAGTAAATTTATTGTCTTAAAAAAAAATGTAAATAGAACGTAGTATCAAAACATTTTAGAACATCTAAGTATATATTTTGAGTGCCCTTTAATAGTACTACTATATTATACTTACTACCCAAATATTCTCATTATAGCATTTTATATCTAGTACATTCGGTCATTTTTCACCTATATTTTCTTTAAATGATTGCAAGTGAATGTCCAAAAAACTTTCTCCTACTGCCGAGCGACGAATAGTTCGAGTAGCTTCAAATATCACTCTGCAAGCAACATGACTTGGAAGATGGAGTGGAATACCGTCCTTTTTTGCATGGATAATATTGTAATTCATGATATTCGAAAGGAAGAACACGTCCCAGCAAACTGCAATTAGTGTCATCCAAACTGAATGAAACTCATTACAAAGCCATGCTCAAGACGGCATTTCCTGATATTAACAACATTTAGAGTGACCTAAGAGGACCATCTCCTGACTTCAATATGATTGAAAATGTATGGGGATAGCTGAAAAGAAAAGTATACGAGCCTGGGAGACAATATCTGGACGTACATTCACAGATGCCTAGAGCGAAATATCCTTGAATTATTTAAAGTCTCTATATAAATCCCTTACTGATAGGATGTTTGAGGTTATTCCAAAGAATGATGTTAGTATTAATAAGCTTCAAAATTAATGAAAATACAATAAAAACCAAAGTTTTATAAATTTTTTTTTTTTTTGTTAAATTTTTTAATAAATTTCCATGACTTCTTATTAATAGTAGTCTCACCTATCTTATGGGGTAAAATGTACTAGGAGAAGACCTTCTTTTTATAGGGCGCATGAATATTATGGTATAAAAAACTAAATGTAACTGAAACACTCAAAACAATTTGACCTTTCATAACTCTTTGTCATTGGCAGAAAAAAATACAACATTTTCATTCCAAAAATAATCCAAATTAGCGCATTACTATTTTTTTTTTTTTTTTTTTGTATTTAAAACTATTCTTTTCTTCATGAAAATCCAAAAGCATAACAAAAAATCTTTTTCCCACAACTGCCAACGGTTCAACAACGACTTAATTTTAGCAAGAAAGCCAACCCACAGACACTAAATGTTGGTTACAATTTAGTTTTCATTAAATAAAGTTTCAATTAAATCATTATTAAAATGGTTAAATAACTAACAAAAGAACCACAACAGAATTACTCTCTTCCAACCAAACACCCACCCACCTACTAACACACAATACATAGTAGTAGTAAAAGCACTCAAGAAGATTGCCCAACTTGACGGGAAATATTTTTCGGAAACTAAAAAGAATGCGACAACAAAACAAAGGAAAACTAGCCATTGTCTAAATATGCAAATGATGATGCAAAACAAAAAGTGAATAATTATGTTCCCACTCCCATCCGAAACCGAAAGAAAGAGTCAAAAAAAATAACAAGACAGAACCAACTTCATTTCACCGAAGCTTATATACCTTTTACACCACAACTTTATTAAATTGAAGGCAGCTATACTTCTTGCAATAATCAGAGAAATTTTGATTGCAGTATGAATCATTGGTCGACACTGGTTCGTAGCTTGTTAATTTAGCATGGCGATGTCATTGGAAGGGATTAAGTGCCACCACCTGCATTACCGTTTTCTAGTCGTGTCATCAGGCATTGCCACCGCCTGCATTTCCTACGACTAGTGAATTCACTAGCCACCAGTAATGCGAAAAGGGCCTGCTCACTTACTATGGAAACACGCACTTACTGGTTCGCCTCTGCATAACCTGCGACTAGTGAATTCACTGACACCAGATAATAATAAAAGGGGCTAGTGTATTACTATCGAAACAGGGACTATTGCCACCAAGTATACTGCAGGGTATCAATAAAATGTACCTGTATTTTAGAACGATGGAATCTAGAAACTGAAAGCATACCATACATGATCTCCTCAACACGCTGATCAAACAAACATCAAGCCAAAGTCATAATAACTGTTCCAACTAAGTAGTGTGAAAGTTATTAAAAAAACACTAAAAAAGAATCTACAATAAATCTCCACAACTCAGTTTGTACTACTTTATTACTACATAGTATACACCAGAACGTAGGAGGAGAAGAGGAAAACTGAGAGTGTTGAAAGAAAATTAAATGCACCTTCGCTTAACACCGAGAAACCACAACAAAATTTACACTTTCCTCTACTTTATACTTAAATCCCCGCATTCGCTTGCACTTTTTATGCGGACTGTACTTTTCGCACTTCATAATTTTTTGCGGTGACGCAATTATCATAATAGAAAATACCAAATGAAAGAAAGAAAGAAATGAGCAAAAGTACAATACAATAGAAGACGAATAGAAAAAATGATAAATCAAATAATGAAGAAAGAATGTTTTAATTAAAAACTTCGGATGCATTCATGCGCAATAAATTACATAAAAAACAAAACAAAAAACAAAAAATATTGTAATAATAATAAAAAGAAATTTATCAACAACAGATCCATCCAACCAACCAATCCATTCCAATCCAATCCAATCATTCAGTCAAGCAAGACTTTGAAGCTACCACCAAAAAATATGTATATGGATAATAAAAGTATAGAGAGACAATCCTATCAATCAGAGTAGTACTAGTAGTAGTGTATATACTTTATTATTTTTTTGCTCTTAATTATTATTTGCGGTTTTGAAATTGATTGCAAAAATACAAAAATTGCAATTGAAAGGAAAATATGCAATTGAATAGAAAGTCAGTTAAACTTCCCGATTCATCACTATGAATGATATGAAATGCACTGCTACTTACTAATTTTATTGGCCCACCCTTTCTCTATCATTAGATTTGTCAATCTTTTGAGTGACTCGTATTATATTTAACGATGTATTGTATTGTATGTTATTTGAATGGCCAATGACCCTTTTTTTTGTGCTGTTTCACGCAAATTAATTTAAATGATGCTTCAAGCTTCGAAGCTACACCACCCAGTCAATTTGACTGAAAGCAAGGATTCTATAAAAAATGGACATCACAAAAAGTAAATTAATCAAAATGTCCATAGTCAAGAGTAGAGTTGGACACCTCACAGTACTAGCAGAGTAGGCTGTTGTCTCGTCTCGTCGATTGGTTAACACAAGCGCAACCAGCACTCGTTTATCTAACGACCATGAAAATGAAAGTATCTACTGATTGATAATAGTCACTCAGCAGAGCAGCTCAATTCCACTTTGCTCAGCTCAGTTCATTCGGTTCATTGGATGAATGCAGACAATGAAAGTTGTCGCAATTGCGACAGTTGAGAATTAATTGGGTTATTTATTGCATGCATCCTGTCCAGACAACAATCCCAACAAACGGATAGATACCATAGGCTAGTGTAAATCACTATACTACAAACAGACAACCTTCATTTGTTCATTGACATTTTCTCCTTTTTTATTTAACATAACATAATTGTACTTAAGCATCCAGGTAAACTAGTATTGTAAACTGTTGACTTACTTTCTTTGTTTTTCTTATGATTTCAGCAGCAGTATCTATGCAGGCACAGAGCTGAGAATGCGTGACTCAAGGCCAGCCAAGACAACCCGCCAAAGTAATATGAAAGTACGAAGAATGAAACACCAAGTGTTGCTGTTGCTGCTTGGCCTGTTTATAGTTGGCGGCACGACAGCACAATGTCCTTGGCAACGTGATATACCCGATTTGCAGACATCCTGCATTTGTGCCTATAATCTCGGACGTGAACTGTCCGTACAATGTGATCAGGTTGGTACCAAGAATCTTTCCAAAAAATAATCAAAATCTATCTGTATGACTACCATTTTAGGTCGAGTTCTCTGAGTTACTCAGCGCCATGAATAAATATGCGCATCAGAAACCAATTGACTTACTTTATGTAAACAATTCCACCGTAGATGAACTGCCTAATGAGATCTTTATTAATCTCAATTTACACAATGTACAGCTCTCGAGCTGTCGCATAAGGCACATAGCGCCTGAAGCATTCAAGGGTCAAGAGGCATTCCTAAAGAATCTCAATCTGCAGGATAATCTGTTGACTGAAGTGCCAGTTACCGCTTTGAAAATTCTTAGTAAACTAAATCTCTTGGATCTCTCCAAGAATCAACTCACAAATATACCCAATAATGCCTTTACTGGTTTGAGTAAACTTTCCACCCTTAAACTAAACGATAACAATGTGACTCTGTCGGTGGGTGCCTTTCGAGGCTTAGAACAAAGCCTTAAGAATCTCAATTTGAAAGGCACACGACAACGTCGTGTTCCAGAAAGTATACGTGGCCTAAAGAGTTTAGCCTTTTTGGATCTTTCACAAAACGGCATTAAAGAGTTGCCCGGCGCCGGCGGCATACGTGTCTTTGATAGTCTCGACTCATTGACTGCACTTAATTTGGAACGTAATCTTATACAGAGTATTGGTGAGACTTCTTTTGCTGGTGTCCGTAAGACTTTAAGCTCATTGAGTTTATTGAATAATTTGCTTTCGGAGTTTCCAATTGGTGCTGTGCATTCGTTAAAGGAGTTGCGTGTGCTCGATATCGGTTTCAATTTACTAACTTCATTGTCGGAAGCAGCATTTCGGGGCAATCCAAGCATTACATTACTTGCACTCGATGGCAATCCATTGCCGACCGTGCCTGAGAAAGCATTTGCACATTTAAACGCAACATTACGTGGTCTTTCTCTTGGCGGTCGCTTCCTTCATTGTGATTGTAAATTACGTTGGGTTGCGGAATGGATTAGAAATGGTGACTTACAGGTAAGAAGGCAATACTCAGCATAAATGCATATCCTGTATCCAATGGTCTTTTCAACAAAGGTTACTTCACGCGAACGCAATCCTCAATTCTGTGGCACGCCACAGCACTTCCGAGATCGTGGTTTCTATTCAATTCAACCAGAGGAACTCACTTGTACTGAAACGGATGTATCTCTAGCTGGACCAGTTGGTATTGCAAATGGACTATTGCCGCAACAACAAAAACCTACTGTATCAAGTATAGGAAGTAATGAGGAGGATACTGAAGATGTTGGCAAGGGAAATGCCACCGTTGGCACTGCTGCCTCTGAGCAAGTTGGTACAAGTATTAGTACAACAACAACAATGACGACCTCAACAACAAAAGTTCCAACAACTTCCCAAACCACAGCAGCAGTAAGTCACTTCTTATAAATTACAAAAATTGTACAATTTCTTATTTTTCGTTTGCATTTAGTCCAAAGCACCTAGTGTTGCGCCTCCTACCGCATCTATTACACCAACAAACCAAAGCATAAGTGGTACAGGTTCTGTTGCGCCAACAACCACAAATGGCAACTCAGGCACTGCTGCCGGCAGCAATAGTAAAACTGCACCAGGTTGGCGTCAGGGAGCTAATGGAACACCACATAAGCAACAACGACCACCACTAGTACTTGGTTTTCCACCTCAACGTGGCACACGCATTGACGATGCCAACGAAGTACAAGTGAAAAATGCTTTCCGCCAAGATAGTTCTGTTATCATACAATGGGATTCGGATACTGCAAATATTCTCGGCTTCCGTGTCGTTTATAGACTATTTGGTGAGAAATCCTTTAAACAAGGACCACCACTGGAAGCAAGCGAGCGTGAATTTAAGATAAAGAATGTGCCCGCACAAGAGTGCATTATTGTTTGTGTAATTTCGCTTGAGGAACTACACGTTACACCCGAAACAGTACCATACCCACAATGCCGTGAAGTCCGCACTGTTGCCTCACAAACTTCAAATATGGACAAGATAACAATAGCTGCGAGTGCAGCCATTTGTGGCACTATCATTGTTGCAGTGATTGTGTTCATTGCAGCCAGCAGGTAAGTTGAATGCAAGCTAGTCTAGTCTGGACCAATCTGTTTGGTGACCATTTGATTTATTTGTGTCGTTTGCTACACGCACAATGGCATGCACGGTTGATTCATTTATCGCACAGATATTTGGTTGTTGTGTTCTTGTTGTTGTTGTTGCTTGTGTTGTCATGTAGCAGAGGTTAATTACATGTTAAACCAACCAACGACAAATGCTACTACGGAACCAACGATGGCATTGAAAAGATGAAACCAGATAACACAAGCTCAATTTAAGCCAGTTGGCAATTCAGCTTATTTATGCTTTCATTGCTTATCTTCTCATTCTTTTTCTCTATTTTTATCTCATTTCACATAGACGCTCACGTAAACTACAAAATACACAGCAAAAGAGTCCACTGCCAATTGGAGGTTTGCCCGTTAATTGTTGCGGTCCAACTGGTTCGCCAGGACCGCTTGGCTCTATTGCAACGCTGTCGGCATTTAACCAACACAAGGTTTGCCACTATATACAATAGAATACTGTTGCCAATTTTATATCTAAAAATTCTCTTCCTCACCACATAGGAATGGGATCAAGTGTCTGCATACAGTGGTCGTTCTATACCAAGGCCACGCATCTATCCAGTCGATCAGCAAGATGATATGCGCAGCCATTTTTCAGGCATGCCAGGCAAGGTAGCCAAGACGAGGTAAGCTTTAAAAGCAAATCAACCAACCAACCAACCAAGCAACCATGCATACACATGGTCACATAACCACACATTGTCATATTTCTTTTGTTTACATTTTGTTATTATTGCTTTTTATGTTCCTCCTCCATTATTATACACACACACACACCACCAACCACACATTGTCCATCATCATACACGACCACAATTCAATAGATCTATTGCTGATGGTCAATCGCAACATAGCTTCTCAAATAACTCACATCGCGGATATTTGGGTTCAGCATTCCCTACCAATTTAGTGAATTCACGTCCAGAGTTACGTCAATCAAGACAATCTCTGGCTGCTGCCTCTGAACGTATGTCGCGTGCTTCATATGCTGGTTCTTTACATGGTGGTGGTGGCGGCAATGGCGGTGGAGTTAATGGCCTCAACAGCAGCGGTCTGGCCGCCTTAGGTGGTGGTCTCATTGGAGGCGGCGGCGGTCCAACGAGTATTGCATCAAGCACAAGACGATCGCGGCCACGTTCGCGTTCACGCGATCATCTCAATGCAACACACATACATAATCATCGACCGGGAAGTCGGTAAGTAGTACAGCAACACATATGGTACATCTTGGTGGCTTCGGATCGAAATAAAAAAGTGTCATTAACACTTAGTTTTCTATTTAATAATGAATCAACTTCATCCAAATACCCCTAATGCTTTCCAACTCCACCTAATCACACAATCATTACTCACTCACTCATACTACAGGCATACAAGCATATGGTGGTGCTAGAATTGTTGCTTCATTTTCTTTCTATCTTTTGATTAATAATTATAATTTATAATTTCATATTTCATATTTTTTTAATTTAAAATACAATATACCATAGTTTTTCATTGTTGATAATCATTTGGGTTGTTGTTAGTTCTGCTCTAATTCATTTTCATTTCTTTGCTTGTGCGTTCTTACTTGTCTTTAAACTCCAACACACCACACGAAACTACTTAACGTCAATAAATACATTCAGTACATTCATTAGCGAAATTCACCTTAAGATATTTTTTTCCATTTACTAAATGATATTTGACTTTAATTTCATATATAGTAGAAGATACTTAAAACTAATAGAGCAAAACACTCTACTCATACAACATACAACAATGTATTGTATCAAATCTATTGTAATATTTTTAGATACTCAACTGCTGGTTCAACTCATACACTTAATAATTATTGCGATACATCGGACAATTGGACCGATCATGATATGGACATTTATATGGCCAGAAATCCAACAACACGCAACGGTTTGGTGCCATTATGAGGGCGGGTTATGTTATCCTGATATTTCAATGTTGTATTAAATTTGGATGAGATTTTCTGACAATATCTGGCGCCGGGTGAAAGACGCAATCAAAGTGAACAACAACAGCAAAACCGGCGCCAAGAACAACACAAGGAACAACGACAACAACAGCAACAGCAACAACAACAACAACAACACCAACAATTACATTCAGTTAGAAAAGAACAACAACAACATCAACAATTAAATAGACATCAACAACAACAGCAACAAAAGCAGCAACCTTGCAGCAATTATCATTACATGAAGCCATATCAATTTAATCAACAGCAACAACGTTTACAATATTACACACCACCACCACCACCACCAACATCATCATCAGCAGCATCAGCCCCATCACAAACAGGAGCAACATTGACAACAACAACAACAACAACAGCAGCAACCAGTCCACGTTGCACCTCACCACCAGATGTTGTGCCACGTGCAGCTAATTTTCATGCCACAGCAGCAGCAACGTCCTCATCAGTGTTGGCATCGGAAACAGCTTCAACTTTAGCAGGTACTGCAGGTGCAACATTAACTGGTGGTGGTGGAAATGATGGTGGTATTGTTGTTGAGAACTATTTTAATGAATATGAACGTCAGGAAATCATTTATCATCATCCAACAAATCTAAATAATAATTGCATTACGACAGCGTTGTCGGGAGTTGAAGGTGGAGTTGTGGCACCTTTACCTCTGCCTTGGCTAAGGCGCAACGGTGGCAATGCATTTAGATTAAATATTATAACAACGCCAACGCCAGCAACAGCAACAACAACAACCATAACAATAGAAAAAGAAAATGTAACAAAAGCAACATCAGCAACAGCAACAGAAAAAACAGAAACAACGACTAAAAATAATAATAGACGTTATAAAAATAATAATTATAATTTAGATACTAATAAATTAAGTTTAAATTTTAATTGTAATTGTAATGCAAATACTAGTGCTAATAAGGAAGAGATGAAGAAGAATGTCGTCGATGAACAAAAGAAATTAAATAAACATAATGAAATGGAGCAGTCAATAAAAGCGGCAGCAACAACAATAACAAAAACAATGTGCAATCAATACAATGCTAGTTTAAATCCAAAACCAACCAGTCAAATGATGAACCAACCAACAAACCCCATCAACAGCACCTTTAGATATGATGAGGATGAGCAGCAGCAAGCTAAAGTCATTCAAGTCTCTGATAAACAGGAAGAAGAAGAAGACGATGAAATAATAGCAATATCAGAAGGAACAGAAGATGATATAGAAACTGATTCTGCATTGGCAACAACAAGCGTATCCAGCATTGAAGCTATACAAAGACCAACAACAGAAATGCCAATGGAAAGGGACAAGAAACAATGATGGCAATGGAAAATGCAATAAAATCTTATGATTCATATTGATGAAAGTGTTGTACCTAGAAAAATAGAGGGAACACAGACAGAGAGAGAGAGAGAGTGAAAAAGCGCAGAAGGAACAACAAATTATACACTACATAATATATATTTTTGTATTTACTTAGTTTAAGTTATAATTGTAAAACCAAATGTAATTAAAAGGCCAAGCGCAAGAAACTTAAGCCACAATTAAATGAACAAAAAAACTACTTACATATAACATGACATGACATCTGATCATTAAACGATTCAACAAATTTTATCAAAACTTAAGCAATCAAAGAAGTCAAAAAAGCAACTTTAAATAAAGCAAAATAGAAATGAAATGAAATAACTAAAATTGCATACAACACAATACATGATTGATGTATGTAGTACTTAGCTGAAAATTATCTATTAACATGCAATATACCATATACAAAATCTATATACAAATACATAAATATATATACATAGCTTAGTTTATAGATCAAATTTAATGCTTTTTCTTTTCACATGTTACAATGTTATATAAGCAAAAGCACAATTTTTTATTAAGAAATTTTATGATTTTTTAAGTTCTTCACTTTAATTTGAATATAATCTATTTCTACTCTCTGTCTTCATGTATCCCTTTCTCTAATATCATATTGATTATTTTAATTATTCAATTTTATTTCATGTATAGAAAAAATGTTGTGAAATTATTTCTTTAATTTAGTTAATTTCTTATGTATTATTTAATTTGATTAAAATTAAATTAAAAAATAAAGAATGGCGCTTTTAATAAATTGTATTTTGCAAAATTTTACTTTTTTTCCTTTTTTATTTAATTTTTTAATTTGAAATTGAAAACATTATAATTGTAAATAGATTTTTATTAGTCAAAATAGGTGCAATTATATTATTCAACAATATTATTCAATGGCATGGCATTCATAAGAGAAAATTTCTTAAGCAAGAAGCAAGCTCTTATGATTTTGATTGTTATTTTTTTTTATTGTAGAATAGTTCAGAATCTATATGGTTTTTTTTTTTTTCATTTATTGTAATTATAGGTTAAATCTTATGGAAGATGAAGAATATATAAATGGTGCAAAATATTTGTCTACTTACATAGACAAGTAGTTTTGACCAGAAAAATTCTTTGAACACAGTTGACAGTTAACAATATTTAATGCCCATTCCGATTCTGTTACCTTTTTAGGTGCAGTAAAACAGTGAATGTGGCATTAAATAATTTAGTCATGTAAGTTAGTTTTAATTGAGAATTATACTAGAAATAATAATTATTAATTAATAAATAAATAAATAAATTAACTTCGTAGATTTACCATATAATAAGGCTTCAATTCAAAGTGATTATTGTTGCAAAATTATTATTGTAGTTACATAATAATAAAGATAAAGATAAATAAGAAAACTGGGAGCAATTATTAAAGTAGGCAATAATTAAATAATTAGTAAAAATTTTAAAATGGAAATGTTTCAAATGTTTAGCATAATACTAAATAAAATACATTATCAATAAAATGGTTCTAAGTGTATGTGTATATGCAAAACTGCCTTAGCACCAAATAAGTAATCACATGATGACAATTGCTTAGTAAAATCAAAATCAAAATTAATTAACTATATATCTATGTACTTATGTATTATTGTATATTAAATATATTGTCAAAAGGAGCAACTAAAACAATTCACGCTTGGCTTAGATTTTAGTTTAGTGTTATAAGCACCTATGAATAAGCAGGATGCTTATATATATTAATTAATATGTTGACATCATGATGTCATGGATGATGATGATAGAAATTATTTGTTGAAAATGTGGCTTCATTAAATGTACTTATAGCAAGCAAAATGTATGTATTGTTTAATGCAATGTAAAATTTTGAATTTGAGTTTGTTTCATTCATAAATACAAATTATTTTTGTTATAAAATATGTATAAATCTTTTACTTACCCCGGCACAGTCAAGTTATTATCCCAAAGAAAACGTAGCTGACGTGTAAAAGCTGCCCACAATTGAGCCATGCCACTCTGGCCACCAAAATGAGCATTACAAGTGGCAAGTAGACAAGCCAGTCGGCAGATTAATGAATCTGGTACTGCAGTTTTAATGCGCATAGGATCAAACTGAAAAGATTTACAAAGAAATATAATAACATGAATCATATTGGAAAAAAAATCACTTCTCTTTACCTTATGCTTAAAACTATCTTTTGTATAAGGAAACAAAGCAATGTCTGTATGTATATCCGGAAAAAGATAGGCCAACATTTGATTCAATTCATATTCATTCATGGGTCCCGGTAATTTCTTTGTTATATGGCTCAATGAGCTCAAATCAAAGTGACGACTTTTGGGAGGCGTTGAAATTGAACCCAAATGTTGCAATTTTGATTGCGTTAATTGATCCAAAGGGTTCACCAGAGACTCTGCACCACTGCTTGTACCAGAGAAATTACGCCCAAGATAAAATTCTAAAGTTTCTTCAGACATTGCTAGTTTCTGATAATCATGCAAGCAACTGCTTAAGTAGGATGTCGCCTGAACCGAGAGATACATGTGTCCACAGTGTGCTTTTGTTGGTACAAAATCTGTACGCATCGATGAATCTATAGCAATATGCTCGGATAACTTGGGCCATGTATAAACAGCATACCATTCAGTGCATGAATCCGGAAAGTAGCCTTGCGGTAATGCATGAAAATGAAGTGTAGCCAATTTGGCTACTTGTCCACTGATGGCATAATCCTCTGTATTGGCACCATTAGTAAATGGCACACGCATTGGTATACGTATGCGTATTGTATTCATTGCATATGTTGTACGCACTGACACCGTTGCTGGTTGGCTATATGAATGAGGCAGTTTCTCTTTAAAGAGTTCCAGTAGCCCGGATAGATAACGACACTCTACTGGTGCTTGCTCTAAGCCAACTAGATTAAAGTTTGTGCGTAATGCAGGCGCTAAACCAATGCCTACAAAGAAATTCCATTTGGGATCGTAAATTTGTACAAAAATTGGTACGGCACTGCCCACTTCAGCAGCTACAACAGCAGATGCGCTTAGAAAAAAATCAAACTCTTCAGTCTTAGTAAAATATCGTTCCAATGGATAAATAACTATAAAACGACGTAGGCCATATATACGTGCCAAGGTATGTAATTCACTGGCATTCCGTTTATTTATCGGTGGCCCAAAATTATTGCGCAAAGACATTAGATCAGTGAAAAAGAATGAAGTGTTTCCTTCGCTTGCAGTGACAACACCATCATTTTTGTCTTCATCCAAAGGCTTTAATATTGCTTGATAATAATCGATTTCAATGTTTTTCTTCAGTAACTCCAACTTTTCACTTTCTATACGCCAACTGCAACTAAACAGTTCGTTTTCATTCAGTGGTCGCCCAGCATCCACATTTGCTACATCCCATTTTTGTAGTATTTCACCAAGTTGTGCATTAAAAACTTCCCAATCGGAATCAGCACTGAAATTTTCACGATAAAATTCTCCTTCATCAATTTCCTCCGCCATATTTTGTTTAGTTTACTATTTCGTTCGCACTTTCTAGATTCAACAAAACAAAACACATATACAACAGCTGATATTTGTTTAACACTGGTTGGCGCTAAAGAAATAGTGTTGATAGTTCCAATGCATTCATCTAATTCTTTTAGTGCTGCAATTTGTTACAATTGTTGTTGGAATTTGATATATTTAAAGCAATTGTTGTTGGAATTTGAGAGAGTGTATATAACAGAAACAGAATCAGAAACAGCAAGTCTGGTTCCGTTTCTGTTTCTGTGTTTTGTGGTTAGACCACTTATAATAAGAACAGAAACGCAAAACCGCCATACATTTTTAGTTCATTTTGCTTTTGCCAATATTTTAACTGTTTTCTACCCAAAACGCAATTAAATGAAAATATACATGAAACCGAAACAGAAAAATAAGAGTGAATTAAAAATTTTTGACATTTCTTTTGCCAACAAATATTAGAATATAGAATATGTCAGAACTACTTGTTTCGGTTTCTGTCGCAAATACACTGAGTTCAGTGCTAATGGTACTTTGCAACACTTTTTTCTGTTCTGTTCCAGCTTCAGTAGCAAATGCACTGGATTCTGTTTCTGTTTCTGTTGTTTTCAACACCCAACCTTTAAAATGAAACCTGGAGAGAGTTGGTTTAGTGTTGTAAGCGGCCGCGAGGAGTGTTGGTTAGTTGGTATATACATCTTTTATTTTTATTTTTTGCCTTAGCCAAAGAATAATAAAAGAAAATAAAAATAAAAGTGTTATTGTAAAACTTTTAAAGAAGAAAATGTTAAATTAGAGGGCGAAAGTGATACTAAGACGGCGTAAAAAGTTCAAGTGCAATCATTGAAACGCTGGTGAGCATCCAACCAAACCATCATTGAAGGTGGGGGAGGCAAAATCAAAATAGCATTTCCCAATTTAGAAATATGACAGACCAAAAAAAAAAGTGTTCGTACAAATCAACCGCAGCAGCAAGAGTAGCAGCGGCAGAGCAGCTACATCAAGTACAACACCACGACTGCAAGAGTCGCGGGGGTCAGCTTGGGGCGAGATCATTTCTGCTCTTTGTATTGTTATAATTTTTTGTGCTAATTCATGCTTTCTTTTGCTTAATAACTATTTTTTCGGTAAAACCCATCTAAGGACTGCGCGCTTTTTTATTTTCCTAAACGCATAAACGCTGCCGCAACTAATCAGCCATAATACCTAGAACGAACAACTATAAAATCACAACGAAGCAATGCTAAAATCTACATCTACAAACACACAGGAACTGCGCCTGCCACGCCCGGAACATAACAACGGCCATCAACAGCAATCGCAGCATCAGGTCATAACCAGCACTGTTGCCGCCGCCGCCGCCGCTGCCTCCAACACAACCACACGAGCAGAGGGAGCTTCCGTAGCTAGCAGAGCGCCAGGATCAATGGATGCACTAAAAACGTCGTTCCTGCCAAATCTAAGCATGGATCCGAATGTCATAAACGCACATTATTGTCCCATGTGCCATCAGCAATTCGAACGGACACAACATGTAACCGAACACATGCAACTTTGTCATGGTTTTACGGTATCGCAGACGCAAACATCAAATAATCTACAATCCGAACAGCAGCAGCATCTTAAACCAAACTATCCCTGCGCCAATTGTGATGAGAAATATGCAAACGCACAAGAATTAGAGGACCACCATCGTGTCTCGCATCAGGCAACTGCTTTTCTGGCACGGTGCCTTGCTTGCGGCATTTATGGTGTAAACTCTGCAACACCGCTGAATCCTAATGAATATAAGTGCATGCATTGTGGTTCGGTGTGTACGGCAGCGGTACTTGCTGCGGGGCAGCAAGCGTTTATGGAACAACAAGAGGCACCGGTGACGCCTGATGAGATGCCTGCAATAGCACCGAGGGACATGAGACTGACGCCGGAGGAGCAACAACAACAGCAGCAACAACAACACCATCAAAATCATCACCAGCAATTGCAACAAGATCATCAACAGCAGCTACAAGAACAACAACGTGAAGATCTAGCAATTTCAGATACATCACAACAACATACACATCAACATGTCGCTTTGAAAGTGCCACCCTTGACAGTAAAACTCAATAAAAATGGAAATAGTGCAACTGTAACACATCCGCAAGTTATCATCAAAGAGGAACCCATAACTGATATTGCCGACATGAACTCAACTGTACCCGTCTATGCTATACAGCAGACATCAGTACTGACGCCAAACATGATCAATGCAGCCGGTGGTGTTGGTAGCAATCCAACAAGCGTTGTAGTCAGCACAGCGGCGGCAGCAGCAGCGACGGCAGCTGCAGCAGATGTTGTACACAAAATACGGCATAAATGTCCCGATTGTCCGAAGACATTTAAGACACCAGGAACACTAGCAATGCATCGGAAAATTCATACAGGCGAAGCAGAGTAAATGATAATTTTCTTAAAAAAAAAATAATTTAAAATTTAATCCAATTTTCACAATTTTATTATACTAATTATGTAATTTTTTTTTTTCTTGGTTTCTTTCTGATTTTATTTCTTTTCATAATTATCGCGTTATCATAGTGCCACGCCCAAAGAACGCCCTTACACGTGCTCCTACTGCGGCAAGTCCTTCACTCAATCGAATACTCTTAAACAGCATACTCGCATTCATACAGGTGAGAAACCTTTTAGATGTGGCTATTGTGGCAGGGCGTTCACTGTTAAGGACTACCTGAACAAACATTTAACGACTCACACGGGTGAGAGAAGCAATTATTATCAAATCAGTCAGTCAATCAATCAATCAATCTCTATCAACTCAATCAACTTCAGTCACACACCAAGCAAAATATTCAAAAAAAAAAAAAAAAAAAAAGAACAATGAAAAGTTTTCGCAAAACAAATTAGTATCTACAAATCAAGAACAGATTTGAATCTAAATTCAAAAACAAAAAAACAAAATCAAAACCACAAAAATTGCAAAATTGTCATTCACATATAAAACTCTCATTACACGCTCATTTTTTAAGCAAAACTCTCAATCAATCAAGTAATCAATCAATAGAATCAAAATGCAAACAAAAAGACAAACAACTCAATCAGATAGCAAAGGAAGATCATGGCAAAAAGTAAGCATGAGCTGGATGATGAGTTATGACAAACATTTCGTCATCTATTGAAAAAAAAAGAAGAAAAGAAAATTATTACTTAAACTGGTTTGCCATATTCTTCTCAGCATCAAAGCGCACAGTTAAAAGGCCAACTGCGCACACGCTCGAACGCCCAGCAGCTCGCTCGTTCATAATATCATTATTACGTAATATATGTATTAATATTCTTATGCATTTTTGTTATAACACCAACTTTTCTAATTACTAGTTATTCTTCTTATTCATCTTACTTCTTTTAATTGAAAAAAACAAATTGTCATCCCCAAAATGTTAATCAACTCGAACATGTTCTTTTTTCTTGTTTTCTTTGAATTGCAGGTGAGAAACCCTTTCACTGTGGTTATTGCGAGAAAAGCTTTAGCGTCAAAGACTATCTAACAAAACACATACGCACACATACCGGCGAAAAGCCGTACACCTGTCCGTATTGCGATAAACGCTTCACACAACGTAGTGCTCTCACGGTACACACAACGAAGTTGCATCCGCTCTAGGGAAGACTAAACAGCGGTAACGCAAGCAACAACAGCAACAGTAGTAGCAACACTATTAGTACCACAATTGAAAGTGTTGTTAACTCCTCCATTAGAACCAGCGTTGTGCATTGTGTTACCGTTGCCGCTCCTAACAATAATAGCAACAACATTATCACCACCGCAAATCCAAAGAAATAAAACGATGCGAATGCGAAAAATGAATAAACGAACCAGTTTGCTTAAAAGGAAGGAAGGAAGGATTGTAAACAAAAACTAAAAGGGACAAAATGATTTACTAAAATCGATATTTCAATATAATTTCTTTATATTTTTGTGTTGCTCTTAAGACATTTTTAAGAAATCATTTATAAGGATTACGAAATCAAAAAAAAAAAAAACACATCACAACAATTGCAAGTAAAAAAACGAAAACAAACAAGCAAGCAAGGACTTTGCTTTAAGTTTTGAAAGAACAAATTTTATATCATGAGAAATTTACTATACCATAATTGTGCAATATTCATCAATTAATATTTCAATTTAATAAGTGCATCAAAAAAGTTGTGAAAACTGTTTATTTTGTAAATGTTCTGTACTACTTTGTTTAATGATATTTAAATTATAAATATAATTATTATATTTCATATTTTATTTGTTATGTTCTATGAGGTTTTTAATTATTATTATATTGATGATAATAATAATGTGTGACTTTGCTTTATACCATTTGTAATTTTATTTAATTATATATACATAAATAATTTCTTAACATGTTTTTATAAAAAAAAAAGAAAAGTCTTTCATATAAAAAAGAATTTCAAAATTTGTTTTCGATGATAATTGTTTTTAAAAATTGTTTATTTTATTATTATTATTTTTTTTTTTTTTCTTGTTAAATTGTTAATTTCATTTTCATTTTTCGAAATTGTTTTAACTCAAATCGAGCAGGATCTCGTTGGCTTTAAATTGTTTAATATTTATTAATCGTAATTCTTAACCACAAATTTAATTTAAAACAAACAAACAAAAAAAACTGTTGACAACTTTTTTATAATTTATTTTCTTATTTAAGATGATAAAACGCTTTGTTCTAATAATTTTATAATTGATGCGATGCTGCAAAACAAAACACGAGATTGTATAAATTAATTAATTAATTCACTTTATACTAAAAAAAAAATTTGCATTTTTTAATGGAAAAAAAGCGATAAAAACATATATATTTATTTAAGTAGTGTGCAAGTTTTAAAATTAATTTAATAAATAATAATGATAAAAAAAAACAAATTATTTGCAAAATCAGCTTTACGCTCCAAACTAGTTAAAAAGGAAGAGAAAAGAAATAACGCTTTTATTAAAACTAAAATATAATACGAAAAATAAAAAACAATTACAAATAAATAATAATAATAATAATTTATAAATAACTTAAATTCAAATTGTAAAATATTAACAAAATTCTCTAAATTTGTAATACTTTTAAATACTAATTATTTTTAAATTAAATACATAATAATAATAATAATAAAAAGCAAAACAAATGCAAATTACAAAGGCATTAAATAATATACTTATTAGTACATATAACAAATTCAATAAAAACTCAAAAAAAAAAAGACAATTAGTACACACAAACAGACAGTCAGATAGACAGACAGACAGACAGACATACAGACAGGCGCATATTTACACTACACCTAATGCATTGCGCATGTAAAATCAAACTTAAATAAATACTAATTAATTAATTAAGTTTTTAACAGTCATGAATACAAGCAAGCAAACAAAATAATCATATTCTTCAAACTAAGTAAGAAAATTCAACTAAACCGAAAACTAATTTTTAAGCTTTGTATACAAACCTATAAATACTAAAAAGATCAACTCTCCAAACACTGTAGTGTATAATCCATTAATATATATATATATATTTATATATATATATAGAAGATTGATAAAATTCAAGACGATGATTTAATTATGTGTGTTAACTAATAATAAATGCATAACTAACAATTAGAAAATAATTTCAAAAGAACAAAGTTAATTTTGAAAATTTGAATCAAACACAAATTAACAAAAATCGGAAAAAATGGTTTGTATTATACTCGTTAAGGGCTTATATACAATATTATCCAAATAATCATTGAATATGTGATTGCATTTGATGATTCTTTTCTTATTTAAAAGCTGGTGCTTGTCATGTGGTCCCATGTAAATTTGATCGAGATCTGATTCCACCGTCTTCAAACCAATCAGTAGAAAAGAAATACCAATAATAATATTTTATTGAAATTAATTTTCGCTTTTTAGTGTAATAAATTTGAGTGGTTTTTGAAGTTGGTTGAACTATTATATTTTCTTTTTTTTTTTCTTTTACCGAGCTGAAAGCCATGGCAGCTAGCGCTCTTAATTTTAAGTAGTATAAGAATTTATTTGTTTTTATTCTACTTCTTAATAATAATAATAATTTTTATTCTCTTCACGGGAGTGAATAGTATTATAAGTTTGTCATGAAGTTTGTAACACACAGAAGGAGACATCGTAGACCACATAAAATATATATATTCGTCTGGCTCAAACTAGTCTCTCAGTTTTTGAGCTCATTTGTCGGAATCAGCCGAATCGGACCACTAGGGGGGTAACTCCCATACAAACCCACCTTCAAATTAAAGTTCTTATTAGAAAAAGTTTTTTGTTTTTTGACGTATCGAACTGAAATTTGGACACTATAAGTTTCCGATCCATATTCATCAACAACATGTAAATTTCATGGTCCTAGGGCTACCAGGAGAGGTACCTCCCATACAAACCCCCCTTTAAATAAATGTTTTTATTGGAAAAAAGAGAATTTAGTGGTGCTAAGAAAGGATGATTGGATGCAACCCGGAGAAGCGTGAAGAGTATTACATCTTTGGCATAGCCTTCTTTCTGGTTTTTTAATTAAAATTATAATAAGGTGTATTGCAGACAATATCGGGTATGTAGTATAAGGTTCTTCAAGACAAAGCGATAAGTAGTGTTCTTGTTGTAACACTTTAGTTTTAACATAGTTTGTAAGAATATTGAAAAAAGAAAGTTGATGAATCTTGAACAACAATGTTGGATACTGCCTGGGCAAATATTGTATGTATGGTAGTCTATTGTCGGATAATGTGAACAAAGCTGGCATGAAATGATTTTTGAAGCGGTTTCTACTTTGGAAAACAATGCTTGGATGCTGCCTGGGCAAATATGTATGGTAATCTATTGTCGGATAATGTGATAATAGCTGGCATGAAGTGTTTGTTGAAGCGTTTGCTAAAGCATAGAATAATTATAGCGAAAATTGAAACAATTGACTTGCATCATGGAAACATTGTTAATGAATATCATCTGCCAAAGATTTTGGCATATAATAACATAGATGCTTAAATGAGTTCCTGGTCTGATACTTTGCCGAGGCATAATTTTAAAAGTTTATGTTCAGCTATTCGATAAAGATGTAAACTAAATAAAAATGGGAGTTATCAGTTATAAGTTGTGTACATTTTTTATCTATTTGCATTTTAAATACAAATTATAATAGTAAACTATAAAAAACTATCTGAAATGTTTACCTAGGAATAACATGTTGTGTATACCTTATGCTTCCTTCTCAAATCTTGTTTTTTAAGAAAGATGACACTACAAATTGAGTTGATATAAGTCGGTTGCCATGACAATTAATCAATCAATTGGTTCAGGAAGGTTTCGACCAATATTGTATTATATTTACTTTCTTTTATTAAAAACTTTATAACGAAAATGTAATCGTTTTTTTTAACATTATATATATATGTATCTATGTATGAGCCCTATAGATTCCGAAACTACTGAACCGACTTTGATGAAACTTTCAGGGAAACTCAAGCATAGTCTGAAGATATTCCTGTGAAGTTTGGTGCAGATCAGACACGTGGAATTTTTTTTGGTCACACTGTCTTTCTTTTTTTTTTTCTGGAACTGTTAATATATAAAACAATTTTTTTTCTTGATTTAATTATTATTTATTATTCTTCTTATATTTTTTTTATTTTACACTTGTTTTCTTTACAATATTTTTTCATATTATTTTTTTTTTGTCTGTCAAACGATTCTTTTTATTTTTCACTTCTTTTATATTTATTATTTCTTTTTTATTATTGTATTGCATTAACATAAAATATATGTAAATATGTATTCTAATTATTCTGATCATTGCTAAGTACATAGTATAATGAATAATTATCGAAAAACACTATCACACTTTCAAAATGCTTTTTCATTGTTTCAAAATTCAAATATATTTTCTTTATTAATATTTTATTTTATGTAGTACCTTTTTTTATTATTATCATATTATCATTTACATATATGGTATGTGTATTTACATACAATATGCTAGTTAGTTTATAACATAGTATTTAGCTACATATAATATACTATAATAATACATTCATTCATACATAATAATAATTATATTAATTATTTATTTTACATATAATATAAGGATCAACAATATATGATCAATATATAATAATAATTTGCTTAATGCTTATCATAACTACTTATTTTTTGTAATTCCTATTATTTTTTTATTGTTTAATATTTTTATTATTATTTTTTATTTATCATTTTGCAATTATCAATTCATAATATGTATATAATAATAATTATTATATCAACTAACATACATATACTATATATATATATATAAGTTCATTATGTATATATAAAAGCCTAACATTTTTTATTTTATTTAATTTTTTTTCTATATATTGTGTGTAATATTTTCCCCTTTTCATTATCTTAAATTGTGCAAAATTCATCAATGGACTCAATTTTTTAATTTATTTCATTTATTTATTTTTACTTTTATTTTTTATCTGGCTTGATCAATTAATTCTCTAGTTTCTTAACAACAACAATTTTGCTTAAAAATACATTCACAATGTATTTTTTATATGGATCTTAAGATTTAATTCAATTTTTTAAGAAAGAACTATTGCAAAGAATTTTTTTGAAAAAAATTTATAATTAAAAAGAAAAATAATTCATTAATTGGACAATTCCTTTGTTTTTATTAGTTGTCCCCCTAAGCATTATCTGTTTTATATGGATAGTCCCAGAAGTACCCAATATATTGTATAAGTATAGGGAAAGCTAAATTTATTAGTAGAAAGAATTTATTGAGTTAAAGAAAGTGATCAACAAAAGGCTAAAATTTCAATTCAAAAGCCACACTGAGGAGTATATATATATAATATACATCCCTTGTTTCATATTTATATTTATTGGGTGACAAAATTTAAACAAAATATGCTTATGGATTGAGTATTAGAAAACTTTCATACTAATGACGAGCTAATATCCGAAAGTTTAAGATCTCACGAACTAATATATCCAATTTCAAACTCTAAAAACAGTAGTTAAAGGTAATATCTTTGATAGATTAGATTAGATTGATGACTATTTTGAGAAGCCCTTATTACTTATTATTAGCATAACTTGGAAATCAGATTTTATATTTAAAATTGTATTATTGTTTCTGTGTCGGGGTACTTCTAGGATATCTCTCAAACATGCGTATCTCATTTCTCTGATATTGTTGGTTATAAAATCTTAAAAACTTAAGCTGTCACCCATTTAGTAGACAGTGAGCCCAATATGTCAGCAATTTGTCATATCCGATAGGAACAAAACAAAAACCCAATATGTTCAAAAAAAAAACCAATATGTTTGTTACAATATAATATTACATGACTATAACTACGATATCTATAATTACACTTTCAAACTATGTGGATGTTTTTCCATAAAGATTATACTCCATGTAAATCGTTTTTACATGAAAGATTTTCAGAACAGTAGTTCATATTATAATAAGTAGTTCATAGATTAATAAACTTAACATTATTTCGGGTGGTGGTTTTTTTTTAAAGAAATTATTAAGGAAGACTTGAAATTCAATTTCAATGCCTTTTTAGATTCTGCACATAATCCACATATAGTACATGCTTATATGAATTTTGAACTCTTTGTTTTTTATAGATCTCTATACTACCATATATAAGTATATTTTTATTATAATGCTCTCGATATTTACAAATATCATTTATTGTTGATTGTGTATGGATTAAAATTTCTAGCAATTTATACAAGTATATTGTATTTTAAATTTCCATAATAGGTTTTTTTACTATTATATAATATATGTACCTATATATAGATTTCTTATTTATTTGTGTGTAGGACTAATGGCTTTGAAATACATACTATGTACACACATACATATATCTAGTAAAATTTTCTCATACACATTATTTGTATAGTTCTATAATAAGCTCCAATTTACAACAGATTTTTTATTTTTTTATTAATTTGCTAGAATTTGAATCTGCATGAATTTCTTTATCTTTATATATTGTAATATTGTAATCCATGATATAAAACAAGTTCTGGATTTCTGTATGTATTTCTTATTAAAATTATTGGAACACGTGTGTATGTGTATATGTGTGTGTGTGTGTAAAAATATTGGATACTTTTTTTTTTTATTATTTAAAGCAAAGAGAAATAAAAGGCAAATGATTAGTAACTTTCGCAGAAATTGAGGAACTTATTAGCGTATTATTGTTTATTTGGAAATTTTCAAAGAAAGCAAATTAAAATGGAATTATTTTAAGAGAAATTTTATACTTAACTATACATATTTATTATATAGTATCCAATTGCTATTTTTGCCAAACAATTTCAATTATTTAAGTTTCACTAAGATTAACTTTTTTCCTTTTTTAAAATTCAGATATTTTTACTATTTATGAGTTGTGTTGTTGTTTTGTTTTTTTCCTACTCAGGTGGGTTATTATTTGTTAAAATATTTGTTGCTGTTGTTCTTCTTCTTGTTGTTGTTATGGTATCCCTTGTTCTATTTTTAAATTTACATACAAAAAAAAAAAATTAATAAACAACAAAATTAATCACAAAAATAAAATTCACCCATCACACTGATAAACAACATTTCGATTAGCCCCTTTGTTCCAATTTTATTATCAGACTAAAGTTGTTCTATTTTTAAATGCTTGGCAACAAATTATTTCATTTTCTTTAGTGTTCAGAATAAAGAAACACTGAAAAACATTTTAAAATTCCAAACAATTCATCAGAACTGAGTTGATCTGTTTGAAACAATTTTTGATCTTTCATTGGACAAATTGATAAAATAAAAGACTTCAGACTTTAATGATACACGTACACTTTGAATTTATTATACTTAATAGTTAAAAAAAACTATGGAATGTTGGGATCTGGATGAAGTAACTACTCCAGATGATGTAGTAGAAGCAATACGTAGGTGAATCCCAGATTTGTGTGGCATAGAAGTATCAACTATAAAGGCCATGCGCGCGATAAGATTTAGTACTGAAAATGCCATTATCGAGTTACAATGCAGAATACGAGGAAATCAGTTGCCGATCAGAAGCTATCACTGCCTCTGCTTCGGGCATGTTTCCCATCAGTGCACAGTGTGGTAACAAAGATTATACTGCAAAAAAATTCCAAGCAATACCTAAGTGGTTAATCTGTACTGCTTGGAGCAACGATAACCCCACAGTAGGCTTTCGGTGCCCTATGTATAAGCGCGATGAAAAAACTGAACAGTAATGGTTAAGTTGATTCAAATTAACCGTAACCACTGCAAAGCTCCCTTGGATTTAATGCACCAGACCATTCGGAAAGAGATTCGGCAGACAACGCAGAGAGTTAATCACCTCAGAGGTAGGTGGAAACCTTACATAAAATGGCGTGATTAGCTTCATGTCAAAGGATGAAGACTCCTGGAATATAGCGTGCAGCATAATCGTTGCAATAATGCAACAGGTCCGCAGGTATGAGGAATTAAACAGAAGAGTGGTCTAACCTAGCTCTCCCTGGTGAAAGAGCCAGTATAGTCCGGTAATGGTTTTAGTACTTAGGCACCACATGATACTCGGTGAATCGTGCATTCTATTAGGATCTTCGTATATGTATTTCTATTAATTGTATTTTTCTTGAATTTTTAAATACTTATTTTACACACATTTTTTATTGTTTCTTTTAACTCTTCATTCAGAGTTACTCATAATGATTATTGAATTTGATTGCATTGCTTATGGGTGACTAACAATAGCTCAATGTCAGTCTTAGATGTATATTAGATGCAAGGCTAAAATTTGGAATTACATAGAAACTCTGTTGGTTCTCAGATTGCTCAAAAAGTACAACAGACATAAATTTGAAATATGGTTTGTTGAATTAAAAAAACTGATCCCTCTCCTCTGAGGAGCTAGATACATACATGTCTGTATGATAACAAAAAATGGGTGAACTTTACCAACGAAAAAAATACAATACAATAAAATTTGAAATTAGAAAAATGTTGTGTAAAATTGTATAAAAATGTTTTTCAAAAAACTTTTTCTTTTTTCTCTATTTGTAATCGTCTATCGACTTCTTCTGGTTTCATTTCATTTTTAAAAATAAAGTAATTTGATTTATTGTTTCGTCTAATTTTTCTCTTCCTGATTTTTCGCATATTTTTTCACCTATATTTTTTTTTTTTATTTTTTTAAGGAAAGTAAAGTAATTTTGCTTAGTGTTTTCTTTTTTGAATTTGTTTCATTTTTCCACTTTCTTTTTATATACAGTAAATATTTTCTTTTTATTTATTTATTATTATTTTTTGGGATATTTTTCCCATATAATGAATCATTTACTTGGAATGGGAAACAGCTGAATGGGATAGCATAGAGTGTGATATGCCCGATATTTCCGCAAAAGTGTCTGTTGGACCTTCAGCACTGCAAACAGAATCCTCAGGTGTACGAGAAGGTTCTGCTTCGGTAATTTCAATATCCTGATGATGTCTATTGCTGCGATGTTTGGCACTAAGAGCCTGCAAGTGTTGGAAATGTTGTATATTAGAAAAAAACATATTTGCCACAATCTTTGCATATAAAAATTAGGTGCATTTATAAACTAACAGTTAGATGAAGTGCATTTTGGGTTACAATTGATTGATCGATGATCTAACACAGAGAGACAGAGTGAGTGTAGTGAGCTCTATTTTTTATTGTATTATAGTAGTTAGTAGTTTAGTTAGTGTTGGCAGGTGTGATTACATGCAAAGTTTCTTTCAGAAAAGGTTTCTATGTTATATAACGAGCACAACTTGACTTTTGTCAAGCATAAAGCGGAACTGTATAAGTAGTAGTTTAAGATTAGATCTTTCAAAACTAAAATAGTTGAAATTTTTATTTAGTAAGTAGTAGTAGGGAGAGAGCAACATTGACATAACATTTACGATAGAAAGCTTTTGTTATTGTTGTTTTAAGGGTAAGTATTTTTGTTATTACAGATAGATAGAGATACTTCAAGCACAAAACAATCTAAAGTAGATATCCTTTAATAGATTTGCTTTAGACAGACAATAGGCACTAATAGTACTTATAAAAACACCATACATGATTACAACATTAAGGTTAAAATATTGATACTACAATATTTTTTTTTAAATTCTTTTGGTTAATTTTTTTGTGTTTTTTTTTTATTTTTGATTGATTTAGCAACACACATTCGTTTCTCTTACCTTATCTTTGCTGCCTTTCTTCTAGATTATTTTTTCGTGATTTTTTTGGTTTTATTTTTATTTTACACAAGTCAAGTCAAGGCATTTGCAACAAGAACAATTAATATTATTATATAACATTCAGAGATTTTACAAAGGAATTTCGGAATGTATCGGAAACGGTATGGAACAGAGAAGTTGTTATTGTTGAAAATGGATTATTAGGATAGTTATACAGGATTAGATCAATATCAGAAATAGAGAGTTATACAGTGAGAGCAAGTGACAGAGAGTTATATAATTTGAGAGAAAGATTGAGAGAGAGGCACAAGTATAGTAGTCATAGTATTTGGACAGAGAAAAGAGAGATAGAGAGAGAAAGATAATAGGTATGGTTAGATATTTTATTTGAACTCCTTATTCAATTATATAATGTAGGGTTTTTTGGAGTTTTTTTGTAATATAAAAGTATGTTTCAATTATACAATGAATAGGATCCGACTTATTATGTGGATGGTATTGAATTCAAATCAGTTAATAATTTACCTGTAATGAAAAACGACGATGACCCGCTTTGCGACCACCACGTCTTTTGCTTATATGTGGATTGTCTTGGCGAAGGGTCTTATTCTTCAAGATTTCCAATTGGGTGTACAGTCTGTGGGCGTTTAACAAAAAAAATATCAATCAAAAATTGTATTCATTAATGTTAAGTCATTTCGAATGAAAACCTTTTCAGTTCAGCACGTATATCCTCGGGATTCATTTCGGATATGGTTAGTTCACCGATATCAGGATCGCCCAAACAGAGACCCGCATAGCCAGCACCCAAACGTTGGCCAGCATCATGTGATGAACCCTTGAAAGCATCCACAGGTAAACGTATTGATAGATCATAGGCAAGCGAACGAACCTGCAAGCTATGAAGATGCAACAAACACCGCAAACCAACACTCAGGAGGTAAAGATATAGAGAAAGATAGAAGTAATAGAGATAGACAAAAATAAAAACGAAATCATAAAGGAAAAGAATTGCAAAATAGGAAAATCATAATTTAAAGAAGATAGAAATAGTATAGAGTAGATAGAAGAGAAAATTTAGAAAATAAAAATGAAAAGACAGAAAGAAAGAAAATACTTGTTGCGCACTTGTGCCTGTGTAAGCTGATTGGATTATTGTTTTTTTCATTTGCATTTATGTGAGTGGAATGTGAGTATATCTGTGTGTGTGTGTGTAATGTAAGTATTTGTGTGTGTGTGTGTGTGTGTGTGTGTGTGTGTGTGTGTGTCTGTGAGTGAAAGGATTTTTGAAATTTTTAGTTTAGTTGGTATGCGTGTCAGTGTTCAATGAGCGCTTAAAGAAAAAAACAAAAAGAAATATTTAAATTATAAAAGGAAACATAAATTTTAGAATTGAAATTTATTTAATAAAAGTTCAGAGTTTAACCAATTGAAGATAGTTTAATCGATAGATTATGAGTCATTAAGAAATTACACTAGGCTACTCTAGTTGTTGTTGTGGTAAGTAGTACTTGGTAGAAGAATGGAGTAGGTTTTGGGGTTCATAGATTCTTATGATAGACAAACTTACACGATTTAAATTTTAATTTAAATAAAATTTAATTTTTTATTTTTCTTTGATTAAGGAAACCGATTTTTATCAAATTATTATTTTTTTTTTTCTTAATATTCAATAGTTAAAAGTGTTTATAAAACGCATTCATGCAAAGTATAAAGTGAAAAATAATCACATCTTAAAAGTCATGCAAAGGGAACAGTTTCATATAAGAAAAATGAGAAGGTGACAAGATAAATTTTATCAAATAAATTTTATCCAATATGAAAAACCTTTAATTCAGTCTTACCAAAGGTGGGATAAACTTCATTTAAGTCATTATTATTATTGGTACTATATCATTATATCTTTTACATAAATATTACCTATTATTTTTGACTATTTTAATATAAGTACATAGCTTCATACACATAGATATGTATTATATTAGAGCATTGTACGAGTCAGCACTAAGTAGTGTTCAACAGTCCACATTAACATTGCGCACACAATGACACTGATTTATTTGCATTTTTCAAACGTATCATACTGCGACATGAGAGTTTGTTTAACGAGTCAATCATTGGATCAAATATTTGCTGCAGTGTGAGTCCGTGCATTACGTTATGAGGCGGTATAACACTAATATGAAAATGCACTGTCGACTGCTGTCTTCAGCTATGACACTGTGTGATGCTATCATAAAAGTATACTGTCGTCTATTGTCTTCGCCTATGATTCGGTATGATACTGTCGTAAAAGTATACTGTTGGCTTGTTCATTGATACACAACAGTACACGAGGTTATTTCATAGTGTTCTTGAGAGGCTGTGCCACTTTTGATAGTGTGCGAGTAGCACACGTTTTGTTTGAGCGAGAGGATAACTTTTTTAAGTGTTAACTCGTGTCAGTGCTCTAATATGTATGTAGTGAGTATATGTGCGATTCAATTTTTAGTGGTATAACTAATCTACTAATTCCCGGAAATATTATATTTAAAATTGTATAAAAAACATTACTCGGATTATCATGGTTTAAATAACCTTTCTCATTTAAATCTATGTGATAGCTAGTGAATATTGTATGTAATAGTCTATTAATTAAAAATTAATAACTTTTGATTCTGTAAGTCGAACGCTAACGGTTACTTACAATAAAGCTTCTTATAATTCAGTATTTTGATTTTGAATCCAAAGAGTACGTGATACACGCACAAACGAACAAACAAACTGACAAATATTTCAAACTCTACGATTTTATTATATGTATAGATATCAACCATATCGCATAGATTCAAATGAATATTTATAGCTACATCGACCACTAAAAACTTGGACCAATGGTGGTACTAAGATATGATTGAACAAATTGACAGACTAGTTTTCTTATAGCCTTTCCACAGTGAGTTAAAAGTTGGGTTCTGGAGAACACAAGCTGGACTCTGTGTTCTGACGACAACAACAAAAGGGATGATGACCAAATTGAGGAATTGTTGTAGCAGTCAAAACTCTGGATTATGGTTATGTTCTCGATAAACCCAACTTGAACCTACTTTTAACGCTGGTCACCCTACAGTAGCGCTGCCTACTTTTTGGGCATCATTAAACAGCTGATGACGGCACAAAATATTTTTAAGTAAAAAGCAAATTATTAATTTTTTTTTATAATTTTAATACAATAAGGAACAGGAATGAAAAAAGGAGCTGCATATGCTGCAAAATGTTCCAAATTATGTATTTTTCACGTATTTTCAGATATAATTTTGACAACGTGCGTGCAAAATTGTACGTGTGTATATGACTAAAACAAAAATCAGCTGTTCAGAGCTCACCAGAACACACCAGAGCACACTGTGAACCATAACTGTCAACCTTTTAAATCACTATGGAAAGGCTATTATGCATCCAGATAAACATATAGTCATTTTGCACTTCCTACTAATTGAAATATACAAATACCTACAAAATTTCCATCGCTTACTCGTACACCAAGTGCCAAATTATCTAAAGAGACATGTACCCTCTGTCATTCACGGAGCCAAGCAACACGCCTAGTTGACCCTGTATCCCCGAATAGAAAACTTTTAAACCTTCTTCCGACTGATTGCAATTGTTACCTATATGGTACAAATTCAAATCAAAAAACTATTTCTTATTTCTTTGCATAGAAAATTGTGGGAGTTACCAAGACTTATACTGCATAGTCACGATCTGTACACATTAATACCATATTAAATTTTAATAATTTACATAATTTTCTGTGGGAATTTTGTTGTTTTTTTTTTTTGATTTTTTTTTTTTTTTTGTTCATGCTGAAAAATAAATTACAACAAAAAATTAAAAAAATAAAACAGAATTATAGATATAACAACACACCATCATGAATAGCAACAGCATAGACAACGACAACAACAACAACATCAACAACGATAACGACAACACCAATTAACTGATGATGACATTTGCAGCAACTTCATAGCTTGATTATTTTATACAAAATTTGTATTTTCATATTTAATTTAGCTTAATATATTAATTTATAATTAAATAAATAAATTTTAATAAAAATTGCCAAACAAAATTTTGTAAGTGAAATCAATTTGTCCCAATAAAAAAGAAATAAATAAATTACGCTGTTGATTCTCAATCAATGAAAAGTGAAAATAAATTGAAAAATTATAGAAAAAAGCATTTACTTAAAAAAAAAAAAATTCAGTTTCCATAAAAATATTTAAAATTTCACTTATTCAAATAAAAATGGAATAATTTTACAGCACAAAACTATTTTGTATTAAGTAGCTGGACTTGATCCTCATATCAAGACTATGGAGTGACCATCAAACTTTGATTGAAGACAAAACAAATTGCAAAAGCTAAGAGAGACATTAACTTCTAGTTCTGAATTCCTACAATTGTACTTTCTCCTGATCAAAACTATATGCTAACTAAGAAAAACAAACTAAGAAAAATTATTATAAATAAACTTTAATGAAAATCATATAAACATAAATTAAAAAATAATATTTTAAAAACTTAAAGAGAAATTCCATGTCCTCTTGTTACCTGTTTGTGCTGATACCATAATTTTGGCACAAATATCAAACCCAATGAAATGGTGTTAGTCAGCTGAGCGCGTAGAAAGAGCGCCAGAAGTATATAACTCGGACTCATTTCCGGCAGATATATGTAGCGCAGTAAATAGAATGTGGTAGAGACAATAAACTCCAGTGTCAGTGAGGCAACCAAGAACTGGCGCTCCTATTTATATATATATACAAATGAAAACTCATTCAAACATTAAATATTGTACCTCAAATGAGGGGGGGAATGGACTCACCCTAAATTGTGTGTTGGCATTACGACTGGCAATAGCCAGATGCAGGCCAAAGCAAAGGATAAGCACTTCACTGGCCTGTGTCACATATTCCCATTTCAAGGGATGACACGTGTTTGTGCGTACCTCACGCAAACTGTCCAGCTGTGCACTCTCAAGTAAATCCAACGATGAAGCAGTAAATGCCGCCATATAACAAATTACAGCGAATACCATCGAACCCAAATACTTCAGCAAATCGACATCACGCAATACCCAACGATGTGCTTTTCGTGTTCGAAAGTCCACCAAGTGCCGATAGAGCTTCAATATGATGGCCCCGTAGCATGTTATGAAGCCCAGTTCACGTAACCAAGGCTCGATGAGGCAACGCTGCGTGGAAGCGGGAAAGAAATGGACGGCAACAGAGGCATAGAGCAATGTTATGCCCAACAAGATGGTTTCCAGCACAGTCCACATGCCAGAAGCAATGGCTTTACATTTACGCTGTTGCAATACTATGAAACTGAGCACAACACAGCACAGCATACAAGCACCCAGTATAGAGCCAACTATAACTCGCAGTAAGCTCTCTAAACTAACAGTTTCGTCTTCCTGAAATAAACAGACCCCATTTTGATCGCAATTCGAACAACCGCCTGGACATGGTATGCATGAATAGTTGTCGAATCCCTCGGATAGCTCAACAAAATCACCACGAAAACCCTGAAGAGTGGCATTAGGCAAATAGAAAGACTCGCGACAGAGGCAGGTATAAACATCGCGTGTCGCTGCCGGTTTGTTTTCGGTCAGCAAGCAAAAGGTAGTATTACGATCACAGCTATCACAGAATAGATATAATTATATCACATAGTACTACAAATTCAATCATTGTTAATGAATAGCATACCCATGACGACGACCAAAAACTTCCTCTAGACCATCATTGCAGACATCTTCATCGGCAGCTATGAAAGCGGCCGCAACAATTCTATGAAAACAATTTCATTAAGTTTTATATGAATTGATGATAAGATGATTTTTTGGCTTACTTGATTTTATGCTCTGAAAAGGATAAACGAAATGGCCAAAGCCAACGTCCTGTCAGCAGATTACAATCACGAAAAGGTGCAGCCCATTCTTGTGCACCTTCGGTGCTATTCCAAGCGGCACTTTAAATGGAAAAAAAATAAAATATTTTATTTAAGAAAGCTTTTTTAAAGATACTGATATGAATACTGAATAATATTTACCCCAACTCACGCCAATAGGAACCCAAAAATGCCTTATTGTGCACCTGATCCGGTGGTATCTAAATAGTTAATAATATAATTGTGATCAACACCTTATGCTTATTTTCTGATTATCACTCACCGTTACATTATCTCTAAATTTAACCACAACCGTATGTATACTAGGCGCCGCTATAGCGAACGCCAAAAGATTATCATCCTCATTCAATGCATAGCTGGCAATGCTATTGGCTCGATGACTTACTTCGGAACGTGTTTGCTCATCGATAGTGACGGGCGTCGAGGTGGGAAACTTATTTGACAAGAACTCAATGAACTGTCGTGCTGCATCTTCAGCAATGTCCGTAAAATCATAAAACTGCAATCAAAAAAATGTTTTGTTAGTACAATAATATTACTCAAGTTTTCATTATAGAAATTATTTTTATATTTTTTTTTTCAACATATTATTAATATTAATTAAGATTCATATTATTAAATTATGAAATATGTTAATTTCTAGCTAAAGTCCACTACTTTGAATCCAGTTGAATTATGTTATTCTGTCAACATCACCAGCCTACCGGCACATTTTATTTCATTAATTTTTCAGTTTTGCTTATCATAAATGATATATGTTCATATGCCTAACATATCGTCAACCTTAGGTAGATCTGGATGTTTTATAGAACTATAATATTATAATACTAATTAGTAATTACTATTAGGAACATGTGAGAAAATGAGCAAAACTCCAAACTATACTATTTAATCTTTGATTTACCATTTATACATGTAACGAGAAGGATATTAAAATACAATTTATTAACAGATACCAATATTAAAATTTCTGTACTTCAGTTAATTATACACAAACACTAATTCATTTATAAACACATCCCTACATAATTTATTTTAAAACCTCATATTTTCCGATTCAGACTTTAGAGACTTAATTACTAAATTTTTAAAAGACAGAATATTTAATAACTAAGCACTTCAGTTATTCGCTACATGAAAATCGTTGAAGTTAAATCATAAATGCATAAAAGCCAAAATAACAGCTTATAAGGGTACACTGGCTTATATGTTAAAGCAATCACATAATAGAATGACAAATATCGAAAATTCATATCCGCTTTTTTTGGTGATGAGTGTAAATATGGAAAGAAAACATAAAAAGTGGAGCACATAGTGTGCTTAGTAACATGGACGGACGACTTAGTTGCCAAGTTAAGGAAAAAAATAAACTTAATGTCCATTATTAGATATCTTATTGTGCAATTTAAACATATAGAGACATTAAATATATATACAAAATTTTTACTTCATATGTATCCTACAACGTATGGTATTTTTGCCATGATCGTAGGATTACCATGAGGGGTACTTTCCATGCAAACTCATATTCAACAACTAAAGTTTGGACACTATGAGTGCCCGATCCATATTCACTAACCAACGAACTCATTCACAGGAGCGTGAAAAGTATTACATCTTTGACATACCCAAAGATAACTTTCTTTCCGATTTTTCATTCAAATTACCCTACTCTTGTCATTGAATGACCGATTGCAAATATGTATCAAGAAGGAAAATAAAAATAAATCTTCTCAGACATAAAAATGTGTCGTTTGGAGGGTCCGATGGCTTCAGCTATTAGTAGTAGTAGTAGTAGTACTTCTTTTTATTCATTTTTTCGTAATATATACATAGGTACAGATTAAAATTAACTTAATTTATACATTTTTGGAAAAAAGAAAAAAAGAACGAGGGGCGATTTTTCAGCATGGCTGTTATTTATAAAAGCGGTTTGTGCTACCTGCAACTTTTCCAGCATTGTACTCCACGAATTTAATTAATTAAAAGCGGCTTCAGCTATTATTTACTAGATTTGCTGGAATTTGAACCTTCTACAAAACTGGAAGGTGGTAGCATCGTTTGCAGAATGACCTCGTATTATGACACTTGAGCTAGAACTTAAGTAGAAGACTATAAATGCGGAAACATGCTTTATAGAGCGTTTACGTGGATATATCAAAATCATAATGTACCAATTCACACTCTCCGGATCATTAAATTGATAATCGAGCGCCATAATATAGCTCACTGGACCTATACAATATCGAAAAAGTTTAAAGATGGTTGGTCAGAAAAGTGTGTAGGTCTGGACAATAATATTTAAGTCTACCAGATCTCATTCGTGGCATGAAGCTAACTTGGAACTTCATTCCATTGAATTATATAGCCAAACTGTACGCATCAATTGCAAGCAGGATTTGTGAAGCGTTTGCCCAAAAATTTGGTTCAACAAATTACTAAAAAAAATAATATAAATTCAATTTATTATATGCAAATTTAGCAAATATAAAAGTTTCGATAATCTTTGACACACAAAAGTTTACAAAAAAAAAACTGTTTTTTAGTGGGAGGTGTGCTATTCAAGTTTCAAAAAAATGTAAGGTATGTACTTTATATTAGTTTATTCTTGCGAAAATCTATAGAAATTCAACAGAAGTACATATGCACTTATTAAATATATTTCACCCCATTTAATATTTGTGTTTTTAAATATTTTGTCTTTTAAAAGTTTAGAAATTAGCACTTCAAATGTATCGGAAAATACGAGGATTTAAAACAAATATTCAGGATCGGATTGTATATTGACTTAGTTTATAATTTCCTTCTTCATTGTGAATTACACCACCTAATCGAATCATCATAATTACATCTCATCATAGATTCGTAGGCATTGGTAGCTAAGAACTCTTGTTATATTATAAGTATCTAAATCTTATTAATTAGTAAATAAAGCACTAACCATTTTTTATTAAGAATTGAGTGCATTTTCACCTTTATATTATAATCTTCAAATTGTTTAGGTCTACACCCCTTATCTTTACTGGAAGCTACTACTTATGTATTAAGATTATAATTTTAATAATTAAATTCAAAATACTCACACATGTCAAAGAAGATATGTATGGTACTTTCAGACTTCTTAATACAAATCTTCAGAAGTAAACATTATTTGGTTGAAGGTTAAAAGAACTGACAATACACTTACTTGTCTAAAAGATTTATACAACATTTTTGTATAATTTAAAGAATATTAAGCATACGCACCATTGGGCCACATAAAACAAAAGCCACTCAAAATGCCAACGTTTTCCTTATCAACCTGACTCTAACGAATAAAACCCCGGAGGGTACTTTCTTTTCGAAAGCAACATAAACAAAAGGTAAGGCAAGCCAAGCCAAGCCAAGAAAATGAAAAGAAAATGCAAAAAGAAAAGAATACACACTTTTATAAATAATGCGATTTAATGCTCTGACAAAATCGTACACGTAAACACATATATAAATCAACATACGCACACGTGTATCTACTATTGTATATGAAATGTTTTAAATCCTTGTGAAGGAACAAAAATCTTTATATGTCATTTACACGTTACCAAAAACCTAGCAAACAAAACAAACAAACAGTAAAACACTATAAAGTGTAATGAAAATAAGAGAAGCAACAACAATTTTTTGATGACATCATTATGGCTGCTCGACAAACAACAATAACACGCACATTTATACCTGGTGTCCTATACCAGGGGTCTGCAAGTTACGGGCTGCCATTTGAACTTTTGAAGGGTCAGGCATCCTGCCGAATATAGTTCTCAATGTTCAATGAAGGAATTCAGTTTAAGAATGTCAAACAAGACTGTGAAAAAGTCTATTCCATAAAAGTGGTAATTCATTCCCACTCATTCAGCATTTCTCCCATAGCAACAAAATTATCACCACCATATGAGAAAAAGTTTCTTTTTTAAAATAGGGTCCAGGCTTCCAAATATTTTATCATTCCCATTCTTCTCTCTCAATTTTTGGGTTCTTTGTTGAAGTAATGCAATGCAATGTTACCAAGTTGGCATTAAATTTATACGATTTTCACCATTTCAAAGAAATGTTTGCTGACCCCTGTCCTACACATACGTGCAAATGAATCAACACTATTCTTTTTAGTATCAACCAAGGGGCTGTTCAGCATCGGAATGGTGAACGTTAAGGTAAGGCACAGACAACCCATGTCCAGGGGGAGCAAGGGTCAGTAAAATGTTTCCATCTTTAAATGAGTCACAAGAATTTGAATGCATTAATGGTATTTAGTATCTTTTTGGGCTTTGCTCTTTTCTAAAACAAACATTTTCCATTAGATTAGATAGAGATACACAGTGCGTATACGTAGTGTTATGTTAGTGGTATTGGTGTTTTCATTCATCTCAGAATTCATAGTTCCTTGTATCTCAATTTTAGGCAAAATGAAAAACCCAATGAATTATTAAAAACAAACAAAAATATTTGTACACAAATGACTTTAACACATCTCACATCCACACACACACAGATCTAAAGACACTTGTATAAAAGTAGTAGTAGTCAAAAAGATTCATGTATATAAATATTCATTCATTTGTTTCGGTTCGGTTCAGTTCGCTTATTCGTTGAGGCATCAATCTACTACAATATTATATACATACATACATACATATGTATATCCATCCATATTCTTCTAAAGTTGACGTTGTCATCGTCATCGGCGTCGTGGTTATCTTTAGTCATTGTGGTATTTGTCAGTCTGCCAGACCAAAGTCTGTCTGTTCATCTCGATTTCAAGCAGAATATACATACATATGTAGAATAGAACAAAGTGTCGTACACTTGTAAATAGTAAAAACCACAAAACACACACACACATCACACACAACATAACGACAATATTTACAAGTGTAAGCAAACACACACACACACACACACACACACAAAGATACATAGCATATAGTAGATACAGATATGTTGTATTGTATTGTATTTAGAGTGTGTAGCAAAGGACATGCCAAAGCGAAGTATGCCAAGTGCCTTTGCTCCTTTGCTTCATTGCCATCGTCGTCATCGTCGCACGCTGCATGTAAATGAAATCAGTAAAGCGAGTTTCACTGTTTTTAATGCTCTCTCGTGTATCTGTGTACGTATGTATGGCATGAGTTTATGTTTTTGTAAGTGTGTAAATGTGTGTGTGAGAGTGTGAGTAAGCATAAATGTTGTTCATATGTATGTAAATGGTGTTGTTTTTGTCATTATGTTGTTATACTTGTTCTATGTTTGTAAAATCTTACTTATGACCATTTGCACATTTGCCTACAAGTGCGAGTGCGTGTGCGTATGCGTGTTATTCCCTCTTTTATTTCAACATATCTTTATTTTTTTCTGTCCTTTCTTCCTTTCGTTCTTCATTTTATATTTATTTATTTATGTATATGTATGTCTCCATTTGCATATGTTGCTTTTACTCTCCGTTTTATATCCTTTTTTTTTTTGGTTTTGGTTTCTCCGTTTTTAATGAATAAAATATGTCATTTTATTTGTTTAATGAGCAAAAACAGCAACAGTGCCAAAGGGGCAGTTGGTTACGGTTACGGGGCACTCGGAAATGCCAAAACTGTCGCTTTGACACTTCAACACAGCACTAAATAATAATACAACAGAATGATGATGCTTTTTTAGTCGTTCTAAGCACAGGTAAGTGTGACCTAGAAGTATGCTACCTTTATATTCTTTGAATCTACTTTCTTAGTTTTCATAGAATTAAATTCTTAAATCATTATTTCTTATATCCTTCAGCATATATAATGCTTATTAATACACTTGAATAGCCATTGAAGACTCAAATATATTCTTAATCAGCTTTAGTCGAACTGTTTTCATACTTGAAAGTAGGCTTTTAAATTATCTTTATTATATTATTTTTATATAAACTTTATAATGCATTCTTATATTCTTTATCAGCACTAGTCAATATAGACCGTAAAATGATTTCCCAAAAAGATACTAAAATTACATAGATTCTTTACCATGTTGTTTAAAGGAAACATGCGAGGAAGAAAGACATGAAAAAGGTCAAAAGTCATCCTAGGCAACCATCTAAACATTGTTCCTTTATTCGATTCTTCATCCCACCTGGCTAAACCACATTTTCATTCTTATGCAGATACACAAAAATGTATCAAAGTTAATATTTTTCCTTTATTCCTTAGGCAAACTTTTCAAAGTTGTGCAACAAAGTCTGTAAGCAGTATAAACTTATTGTGGCTAAGACTTTTCAATTGACTTTCTTAATAACATCTAAGTAAATCGGTTTTTGCTTGCAAATGAACAAAAACTTTTCAGTATTCGATACAATTACATCAAAGTTATCTATCTATATACTATAAATACTCTGATAGAAAAACTTTTCAATTTTCTAAGAATTAAATACATAAACGATTCAAATGAAAAAGTTGTTATAGTTTAAAAAAGTACATAGTTTTTGTAAGAGAATTATTTAAACAAATTAGTAAAAATAGTGCAATAATTCAAATAAGACTATAGCGCTTTTCCACACATCATTATCATAAAAATAATTGGTCCAACGGACGCATAGCGCCTAGAGTCTTGTACAAATGAATTTGAAACGGCAAACATTCGTTATGAGCGAAGCAAGTTTTAAGTACTTGGTCGACCAAATAGAATAAATAGAGTTTTGTGCCGACATTTGCAAATACCGAATACTTGCTCAGACAAACCATATATTTTATTTCAAATACCGACCAAATGAAAATTAACCAAATTGTTAATCAAATGAAATAAATGTAAAACATTCGAATACATGGAAGTCGTTCTTCAGTTCATGGTTAAGCTGATCATTGACTCTAAAGACTTCGAACGCACTTTTCATTCGCCAGTTTTCTCCCTATCTCACAATTACAATTGACTTGGACGATTCTCAAATATTCTAAAGTAAATTAAATGCGAGGCATTTCATTTTATTTGTTTGTTTTTTGAAACCAAATGAAATAATACATTTAGGAAATGTTTGCACCCGAACATTCGTGCAGGACTCTAAAAGGAGCTTTGAAGATTAAACCAATTTCACCTGAAGTAAGACAGAGTGAAATAATAGAATTAACTCATTGGTCGTATGGAAAACATAGATACAACGGAGATTAAGCATGTTCCACCTCTTTTGAGTGCTCATTCTTGGTCGACTAGTCTTCAAAGCTTAGACATTCAGTGAAATTATTAAGTCAATTCAAAATGCTTTTATGAAATACTGAAAACAATAAAACAATGTTGCGTGGCATAAAATAAATAAAGACTCCTCATTTATTAACAAAAATCTTAAAAGATTGTGATAAAATATTTAAATACTTAGTTCCAGATATTCGTAGTATCAGTAACTACGGTTTCTATAAAAATTGATTTAAAAAAATATTTCTTTACTAAATTTAATACATACTTCTCTACATAACCGTAGAGGAAGTGACCCTGCAAAATACTCCCAAACAATGAGGGTCTCAGCTTTTTGGTCTTGCTTCGCTTGCCTTCAAGCATCACATTAACATTGTTAAATTATTAATGACTTAATTTCTTTTATGGTTGTTATTTTTCCAATTTACTATATTGTATAATGAAAAATCAAAAAACCAAACAAGAGCAAATACTAACTTTGGTCTCACAAAAGTTTATATACACTTCTTATATTGTACTAATGTTAAAACGAAATCACATGATTTTACATAGTTGAAGGAGGCTATAAAAACCAATATAATTTCACAATTTTGTGAAATGTGTGTAGTAAGTATGTATATGGTATATATAAAAATCTGTAGGGAAAATAAACAATAATTTTCAATATAAATTTAAAAAATGTCAACAAACGCAGATGTCGTTAAAAATAACAAAAAACCATGTAAACAAAAGAAACGAATAAGGGACAAAACAATAAGCCATGGCAGAAAACAAAATTTGAACAAAATTGGGTCGGTGTTGACCACACGACAGAATCGGTCATGGCATCCAGAAGTAATGAGGTATGACAACATCTGGATGCTCTTAGCCTCATCATGTGAACATGTTTACCTAATAAGTATAAATTGTTGTTTGTTTAAAATTTACTTTTAAATAACAGAAAATGAAAAACGAAACATTTCAAGCTATTGGAGTGAATGAGATATAAATATTAATGTGTATCCTTTAAATTTAATGTAATTGATTTAATCACTTTGCCATAACACACTTAAAGAGATACCACAGAGATACCCTTAAATCTGTCTATTAGAAGCTATTGAGATGTAGAATAGAACTGAAATTTTGAACCAGTATTCAATCTTCAGTTCGATGTTTCTCTTTAATTCTTCGATATTATTTGTTTATAGATACAAACAAATAAAAATCCAGTAAATAAATAAGAAATACCAAAGAAAACAGAATTTCAACATCATTATGAGTTTTCTGTATTTGTCATTATGGTATAAGTATGTCTGGAGAACCTTTATTACTTAATGTAATGTTTTTGAGCTCGCCGGAAGCCTAAAGTGGCAAGACTGGAAAAGACCCCCGGTAAGCTGACAAATTTATGAATCATCGCACAGCGGGGTCCCAATATACAATATCTGCATGAGATATATGATACCATCTGGAGCGGGGTCAGTGAACCTTATTGATTTGTGAGATAGATTATTTAGACATTTTGTTTTCTGGACCTCAATACCAAGAATAAACTTATATAACAACATCTTTACTTTAAATTTGTAAGGTTTCTCCAGATTTTAAGTTAAATTTTCATTAGATTTGGCCACTATCCACATTACTCTATCAATTGTTGGTATTATTGTACTTTTGACTACAAAATCCTCGTGTAAATGCCATCAAATAAAATCAAAGTTGAAATATATAATTGTTAGATGATATTCTTCTTATTTCTAATTGAATGCATCTAAAAATAAACCAAAATAATTAAATTAAAATATCCATTCGTGTGGGTTTCTTTTGTTATTTGCATTTTGTTATGTACATGCCATCTTATAAAGAAGAATTTATCGTTTTGCTTTGACATTACTACTTCACTTGTCATGCAAATTTAATTAAAGTCTGTTGGTATTTACAAGAAATAAATACACATAGATATACATATAGAAATATATGTTGTACATACTAGTATATGGAAAATATCCATGTATTTGTGGTTTTTGCTTGCTACTTCATTAGCATCTCTTAATTAACTCAACATTTATGTTTAGATAAACTTCTTGACTTCTTTTTCTTACTCTCCATCATAAGTTATCTAAGGCACTCACACACACATACATACATACATAAGTATATATGCATATATAATATATGTATCTAGATACTACAAGTGAACACTTTTTTCTTAATCTTTTATTCAACTTCCCGCAAACACCTTGCGGTGTTTTAAGCTTCACACTTGTGTATGTTTGCCTTTCACTTCACTGGCACTTGCATGAGTAATCTACCCGCCTCCCCTTCTTTTTCATTTTGGGTGTCTCCTAGTCTTTGCACATTTTAGATACTTTGGCTTTTCCCATTTATTTCCTCGTTTGTTGCGTGTGAATCGTTGCGTATGCGTAATATCATTCCGACAGCTACACGCTAAGCGCCGGAAAATTGTCGAGTACCGTATTATTCATTTAACATTCAACGGAAGTATGAAAGTGCTTAACGCATGCATGTGTTATGTATCTAGATACAATTCGATATTGTTGTTGTTGTTGCTGTTATTATTGTTATTGTTGACAAACAAAACTTTTGACTATTTTTCACTTAGACGAGTGTATATGAGTTTTCTTCCATTCAATTTATTCCTATCGTGTAAATACTCGTATGTATTTTGTTGGCTTCAAAATTGTTATAAACGTACTAATATATTTTTTGTTTTCCACAACAACTTTGTTAACTGTTATTAAATTGATGACTTTTTGGTAAATTTTTCCGATTCTCTTATTTGCGGAGAGATTTATAATAAGATTACAATTGACATATATGATGAAATGCAAGTAAAATATAAAAGCAGATACAATGAAAAATAGTATCATATAATCGAATTTAAATATAGTATGAGGCAAGATTAGACAAAGAATAATTTGATGTTAGTTTGATAATCTTATAAAAATAAGGATGCCAAAATGATGTGCAAGTTGCATGTCCTGGCGTTATAAATTCCTCCAAAAGATGACATGAATAGAAGTGGTTTTGGCAATAAGCTGTGATTGCAATTTGTGATGAGTCTTTGAATGAAATTTGATATGATATTAGAAGTGAGTTGAATTACGAGGATCATTCAATAAGTAGCTCAGCAATGGGTTGTAAAATATGTTTAGTGGGTCTAGTTGATATAATTGTAACTTGTTTCTCATCAGCTATTCCAGACTATTTGACAAGCAATTTCAATGTTATTCAGCTACCATTGGCGCGTGTCCACTTGAACATTGCGCAGCGTAAGAACAACTCGCAGTTATTAGATTTTTAGTTGCAGATGGTATTAAAAGGTGGTGAAATCTGCGAAAGATTGTTGAAAACATACGGGAATAATAGTTGGAACCATTGGAACGTGTACAAATGGGTAGAACTGTTTAGAAGAGGCCGTCGGGGACGAGCAACAAAGTGCACGGCCGGTTGAAGTTGTAATTTTCTCCCTCGACTCTAGCATTAACGCCGTAATTCAGGAACTATCTCAATTATCAACGTACTATTATTAGCCAGTGATATGATCACAAACAAATTAAAGCCTGCCATTCGAACGAAATGTCATAAACTCTTAACTAAAGGTCTGATTTTTCTATATGAAAACGTGCGCCCATACACGACACATTCAACTCAAGAGACTCTCAAAAACTGGGGTGGGAGATCCTTTCATATCCCCGCAACAGTCCCAACCTCGCTCCATCGGATTTCCATATGTTTAGGTAAGATTAGATTAGGGCAAGCCCGGTCAGTACTCTACGTCACTGGGGCTACAAGGAGGCCTATTGTGACAAACCACATAATCACAGTTCCTCCGGATTCTGATACTCATTATGAATTCCAAAATCTTCTTCGGAGACAAATATGCAATTTCAACTGGTCCCAAGTATTGGTTTCCAAGGTGGCGGAGTCTGGTCCAGATTAGGCCCTCGGAGTGACATAGCACGTGCTTTGCTGACTCCTCTTCTTCATTACAAAATCTACATAGATCGCTGCGACTGATCCGCATGTTAATTAGCTGATGCATTGCCCTGAGACTATCAGAATCCCGGAAATCGTGTGTCCTTTTCCGAGATGTATTTTTTTTAATTGAACTTAAGACTTTATTTGCCACTGTAGTTGGCATGAAGATTTTAGCCACTCTAGCATTCCTCGTATCAACCCAATGGCGTTGCGATTTATCATCCAGCCATAGTTGGAACATGGATTTCGTCAAACTCCAAAACAGTCCACAGAATGGCTCTGGTCCAATGAGGACTTACCAGATCGTTTTCTAACGAGTTCCTCTGCCTCTTCTGCCTGGAAAAGTGAGTTCGATTGTCCCATATTTTGACCCCTTATAGATGCTCTACGTGGGAGACATTAACAGAATAAATCGTTTTTAAACTACAGCGATTTGTCTCGTTACTTTTTGAATGAGCATCGTGGATGAAAAAGATTATTGGACATTTTAGATATCCTTATAAGGATGAGAGTAATATTGAGAGCAAGTTTTGATTTTAGTTTGTTATCAGTCTTTTATTGGAATTTGAGGTTTTATTGTAAGTGAAATTAGTGGCAATATAAGATTGTGATGTCAAGTTTATATTTAAGCAGAGATGAGAAACTATTGCATCAGCCATGTCATGGCATTCGCCGACGGTTTTGCAAACGTTTTTTTGTTTTATATCTTCAAAAGAAACCCTCGGTTCCATTTCATTTTTCGAACTTTGATGTTTGAATGAACAAGTGACCGCTTTTTGTTTACGTTTCGTGTGATTGGCAAGCATACAAATTCAAAACATGCATTTAATTCAATTGTTTGTTGACCAAAACACTATAATAAGTCCACCGCTCTATGTTTTCTACTATTTGCACTCTCGACCACGTACACAATATGCAGACATGCCATCTTTCACCAATGAAATTATTAAAACTTTTTGTTAAACTAATCACGTTCTACACATTTTGAAAATCACACATTTATTAATAACTTTAACTTTATTTTAACATATCAATAAATAGAATTGAAGACAAATTCGAATCTTCGAAAATGACAAAAAGTATATGCGAGCAATATGTCATATCCAGCATTGATTGTTGTTTTGCTGCTTGTTTCTTTTTGTTGAGAAATATTGAATTCTTTAAATGGAGATTACAGTGGAAAACAATAAACTACTCTTTTAAATTTAATAACTTTACATGAGGGAGAACTTAACCAAATCGGCTCTAAAAAAACTGAAGATTTCAAATCTCCTGAAGGCTTATTCTATGGAATGGTGATTTGGAAAAGTGTTGAAATTGAGTCGAAAGAGATTTTCATGACACCGCTGTATATTTGAATATGTATATGTACTAGAAATCTACAAGATATAGTAAGTCAATTGGACATTAAAGTGACAAGCGTGTATATTTCATTGATTTGATTCGACTATTTATGGTAAGCTATAACTAAACCTTCAATAACTTGATATTGTAAATTGACGTCACTAAAACGATATGGCAAACAGTGCAATTCAGTCACTTTCTTACATCAACTTTGATTGAGGCACGGCACAACCATCCATATGCCGTTAAACTTTATTTAAAATTTTATTTCCTTTTTTTTTAATTAAAGCAAACTACCATAAATAGCAGTTTGTATTCGTTCAATCAATAAACAAAAACAAAAAATCCAATTTATTAAAACCGAAAATTTTAATTGATATTTGAGAAATGAATGAATGAATGAGAAAAACTCTTACCGGCTCCGGTGGCACTTCATCTAAAACTTTTGGCTCGCATTTCTCTGTTGATAACGTCGTTGTAATTGGCATTGACGTTGATGAAGATGATGTGGATGATGTTACAGATGAAGATGACAATGACGATGACGATGGTGTTTCACCACCACCACTAGCTGCTATTGCTGGAATGCTACGTTTATTCTTTGGCAGCTCTTTATAGTCATCACTTAAAGCTGAGACAACGCCTGCGGTAGGCATAATCTCATCAAAATCCACAAGGGGTGCATTGCGCAAATGATACTCAATGCAAGGTGACTCTTGTTGGTGATGTGGTTTTAGTTGCTGATGCTGATGCTGTTGCTGTTGCTGCTGCTGCTGTTGTTCTTCATTTTGTTGGTGTAGTGCTCTTCTATATGAATTCAACAACTGTCTTTGTTGTTCAGTTAATTCATAAGCACTACTGATGCTAATGGATGAAAAACTTAATAGGATCAGGCATGGCAGTAACAGCAGCAGCAACTGCAAATGATGGCAATTGAAGTGAATGATGCCATTTGATTTTAGCAATGTTTTACGATATTTTAAATGTATCGAATTGCATTGTTGTCGTCGTCGTCGTCGTTGGTTTATTTTTAGGTGGTTTTCTTTCTCTTTATTGGTATCCGATTTGTAAATTTTGTGTTGATTTTGTTGTTGTTGTTGTTGTATACTTTGATTATTTGTTATTGAACTTTTTCTTCTACTTCTCGATGTTGTTGCTTTTTCCCATTCATTTTGAGTTTTATGCTGCTTCGTCGTTATCCTTTCCATATCACCGTTTATAGAAGAAGTCTTTTTTGTGTACTTCTGCTACTTCTCCTCCTCCTCCTCCTTTTGCTATTACTATAGCCTGGCGAACGCAACGACAACAATTGAAATTATTTACAGTTGACAGCAACGGAAACATCTACAAGAATAACACACAGAGAGAGAGAGAGAGAGAGATAGAGAAAGTTAAATAATATATGGTAGATAAAGAAAATACGTATTCATTTATTAATAAGAAATAATTTGATTTTGTTCATGGCATTCTGACTTTTTACGATTGCGCTTAAATTAATTATAAATTTCTCTGACGCACACACATCACAACAATCATTTACAATACAATATTTATAAAAAGGACATCATCATAATCATTGTCATCGTCATCATTATCATCATTCAATGAAACACACAGCTGGCATTCACACAAAAGCTAAAATGGTCGCCCGTTACCGTTACCAATGCCAATGCACAGAAGAGAGAAGAAGAAAAACCGTATATGATATAAAAAAATAACAACAACAAAACCAGGACCAACAGAGTCAGAGATCGTTGGGGCGTCTCGTATGCACGCTCATTTTTCATTGTGGTTGACAAGCGATGGAGATGTCGTACAGACTTGTGTTCGCCGCCTGCCATCTACCATACACCCTTGTGCCTTCAATGTGTCAGTGTTCGATATTATTGTTTGTGTCTCTGTATATGAATTTATGTACATATGTGTGTGTATACAAGTTTGTGTATATTTGTCTGGGTAGCGCAATTACTGTTAACTGCATTTACCATTAAAATAGTGACTGCTGTCATATGTTGTTGTCGTTTGTATACAGGACATGTGTATGGTATCTCATTCTCATGCCATATTTCCAATACTATTTTTACCATGAGATATTCTTAGCAATTTGTTAATCTGATCCAGAATTCTATAAAATACACATTAACAAGCAATAAATGGACAGGTATCGACCCTAACCAAGTCCATCTATTGTAAGCAATTAGTCTCTCAGATTTTGAATTAAGGACATACAATTAGCTAAGATTCATTTATATTTGTTCTATAGAGATTAATCAATGAATCAATCCAATCATTTGAGAACTTAAGAACCTTTCATATAAAAACGAGCCATTCAAACTTATTATTTTAGCGATGAAACTTCTATAGAAATACTTATGATATTGAAGTGGGTGATAACAACTAGTTCACATTAGTTTAATTTTAAGAGTTCCGTACCCAAAAGGTACGCTATTCGTCAGTGAGCTTTATTTCATGAACCGTTATAGGTAGACAGTTGTAATTTTCACACAGTGTGTGACAAATAATAAAAATATAGAGGTCTCCATACAAACACAAATTCAAAACAAAGTTCCTATTTGTTTATTGCCTTATCGAAATTTGGACACTATAAGTGTTTGACATATGTATATTCACCCACCATGTAAATTTCAAGATCCTAGCATATCTCCCATATAAACCCACGCTTAGTGCAGTTGTTCTACATGACAAATTTTGTTAAGATATTATCCATATGTGCTAATAAATTATTATATTCTCCTTAGTAGGAGGTCATGTGGGTCATGTTATGTTATGTTTTTTTAACTCCGCCTTATAATTGGGCTTCCGAAAAGGGCAGTGGCTAGTGTGGGTCTGGAGCTTTGTTATGTGCCGCCTGCTAAATAAGTAAATGAGTCTTTTATGGGCAAGTGAAAGCTTGTTTGAGGGGCGGATGTGCCAGTCTAGTTTCTTCAGTCTTTGGTAGCCCATATATTAATTTAATAATATGAAAATACTACAGACTTGTGTGGCCTTTATTAAAATACAGCCCTTAAACCCTTTAACTGCCATTTAAAATTTCAAGACATTCTGAGCAGCAGATCCTAAACTGTAGGATTTTAAGAGCACTCCCCTATTTGTCCTATCGCAATCAATTTGTGCCTATGCTCTGAGGTTTTGCATTAAAGGTATAATTCATAAAACAGATAAAAACAGTACATGCAAACATTGCAGTCTCAATGCTTTAGAAACGATTCAACACTAAAAATAAAAACAAAGCAACATGCATTTAAAAATCGAAATTAGCAAGGTGTGTGAGTGAGATAGCGAAGTATGAGAAACATGATCATTTAAAGAGTTTGGTCATGTATTAAGCGGTAGTCATGTGCAGTGTATTATTTATGCATTTACTCAATTATAGTTGCCAAAGAAGAAGCCGAGGAAGAAGAAAGTGAAAATAATATGGGGTGATATAGCAAAAATGCCCACAAGCGAATTTGAATGAGGATTTTCTAAAACATTTGACGAGAAATGATTACACAAATGTTACAGCTAACCAATCAGTATCGAATAAATGTTTGAAGGAGAGGCAGAGCAACGTCTAGTATCTAGTTACTTATAGCAAAACCATAGCTTCAAATTCCACTTCATGTATTAAATGATTGAAAGAAAACCTAATAATTACAAAAATATTGAATATTTTATAAAATTTTATATTATAAGCGACGAAGTCAAAGAAAAAGTCATGAGAGTGATAGTGATTATTGTAAAATTTCTTAACTGAACATTGTCTGAACTCAACATTAAATTATTTAAAAATGCTTTGAGTCATAAGTACTACTTTCTCAAAAAATACTGACTTTAAGAAACCTCAATTTTGTCAAAAAATGAAATTAAATTAATAAATTATCCAATAACCTCGATTCAAACTCTGTCAAAGTGAAATTGTTCCTTATGGTATGAGAAATTTGTTAAAAAACGGAAATGTGCTTGTAAGGTGCCTTACCTTTACCTTTCTCATACAAATCACTTTATTATTGTCGTGCAATTTGCAATTTAATTGAAAGGACAATATGCTCAACTGTCCCATTTGTCCTTTACATACAAACAGACCAAACGATCGGACCGACAAGCAGACAGAAAGACAGGCAAATGGTGAGAAAAAGAGGCATATGCCCATAAAAGACACGACACAAATAAAACAAAACACAAAAAAAAAAGGAAAAACGAAAAAAATATGACACAAACACCATAACATAGAGAGAAAACTAAAATACAAAGCAATGGGAGCACAATGTAAATATGTATGTACATACATATATATGACGATTCGTTCGTCATCCTGCCAACTAACTGCGAACAAGCGCGAGTCGAGTCCTGTGAGACAAGGAAGAGCAACATGCCAGACATGCCACTATGGCCCAGAGCACCACAGCGCCTCACAATATGCAATATAATTTTAATTTAAACGCTTGAGATTTTCCATCCGGTTGAACATTGATTTTATACGTGAAATAAATACACATGCATACAATTTTTTTATGTTTTTTTGATAAATTCATTAAATAAATTAACTGTCAATTTAACAAACAACAATTGCATACAGTAGTAATTTTTTCCTTGTTTTGTTTCATGTTTTTCGTTGCAGGAAATTGTTTTACAAGCCATTTAACAAATTGCCGATGCTACCCGCCGAAAAGTATGTTACAAAAAAAAAAACCCAAACGACAATTGAAACTTTTTCTTTTTTATGCTGCAAAACACAGCTCGCGACTAATTGAAATTAATTTTTTATATCATCATATCGGTAAAAATTGTAGCAAAGTCAAAACGGTTGAGAATGAAAGAGAGAGAGAGACAAGGAGAGAGAGAGAGAGAGAGAGAGAAGAATGAGTCAGTAAACAGAATAAGCTTTTCAACACCAAATAAACAATAGTAGTAAAAAATGGTGAAATATGTAAGTACTAAAAGACTGAGGACTGAGAACTGGACAATGGGCTGGAGAGAATGAACACAAACGAAACGAAAGTGAAAATAACAAGAAAACCAGATTTAAGCAAATAACGATTTCGTGATTTGGCAAAATGCCAACGTGAGGATTGTGAAATAATCGTGGCATATATCGTTTCTTGTAAATTTGTAGAGATTCAAAATCTGTACTATGTACTTACTTAGTAAGCGTAGAGGGAATTATTTAGGTGAAGAGAAATAGAAATAGTATGGTAAGAGGAAATATATGATGATGAAGATGAGCAAAACGAAGGTCTAAAGGTTGTAGGTGTCTCCTACTATTGTATGGAGAATAAAAAAGGTTACATTTGATTTAAAGCGTTGCGCTGGGATGCATTTGTAACCCCCATCCTCCATTCACTATAGCATCTCTAATGCCTTGCTTTGCCGTGGGTTACCTTGACACTCTCAGTTGCTCAACCAAGTTCTCGTTCATATTCCCTTACTCACTTACTCACTCACTCACTAGCTAACTGACTGAGTTAGTATACCTGATGTGTCTTGGTCTCTAGATTTAATTTCGGTTGGTTGAGAATTCATTTTTGGCGTTTCTTTTGCTTCCGTAGCAAAACAAGAAGATACTCATTCGCATTCATTTACATTCACCATTCCCCATTCCTCATTCACACTCTTTCATATACAAATATACATGCAACGAGAAGTAGATTCAGATTCAGAATTGTGAGTAGTAGCACAGAATATTGATGGACAGGTAGGTAGGTAGACATAGAGACGACAAACGACTTTAAGCGGTGTTTTCAATTAGCAGCCGACGACGAACACCACAAGCACAGCACTGCACAGCGGAAACTGAAGCTAAAGAAAAGCTAAGGGGATCAAGGACTGTGGAGACAAGGCAATGGGGAAGGTAAAAGAAGAGGAAGGTAAAAAGTATTCTAAGAAGGAAACTACATAAAACGCTAAAGAGCACTTCAATGTACAAAAAATGAATACGATAGGAAGAGCTTTTTTTAAGGGTTGATGCTTAAAAATTCAAGGGTGAAAGAAGAGTTCCAAAATAAATGTGAAGATAGCAAAGGATAGGACAAAAATCTGTCATTTAATTCAAGTGGATACTGTTTTTTTTTTTGCGTCTCCTTTCACATAAATAAAATTAGAACATTTAAAGATCTCGAAAAAAAAGCATTTAAATAGAATCCTTTTTAATTGAGTGGTTCAAGACAAACGAAGCAATTAAATGGTTGAAGGATTAGAGAGCATTTGACTTAATGTTTTTCAAGATATAAAATGTTAAAATTTAGTTTAATATATAACATTCTGAATAAAAATAATACTCTATAAGTCTCAATTAAATACAGCGGAGAATTGAAATACTCTTGTCTATTTGGTGTGCTTTACTGATGGGTCACATTTTTAGAATCAACCCACTGAAGTAAGCTAGATCATGCTGGTGTTTCCAAGATCCATCCAACCATATTCATGGCTAAGCTGCACTCTATAGAAATATGCGCCAGTCAATACCAATGACAAAAGCCAAGGAAGACGCACAATCATATATACCCAGGCAGAGAAGCAGGTCTTAAGATCATTACCTCCTCAAAACAGTCATATAGATTCAAATGTAAAAAAAAACAAATTTATAACTGTCTGACCTATAAACAATCTTTTATTATCCTTAAATTGCCAGAATAAGTTGTAATCTGGGGGGCAATGACAAAGCCTCCATCATAGACATGGAATAATAAATCTAATCGAGTGCTTAAATGCATTAAAATTCCCAATTTTTGGATTAATATGGTAAGAAATCGTAATAAAATCTAATGCCGTATTAACAGTGCGCCATGAGTTGCTTTTTTTTTGGAAGCATTTTAAAAAATTGCTTAAATTCTGCAACAACAACCAAGCAACTTAAAAAGCAAAAGCGAAAATTTAAGCAACGAGAATTGACAAATTTTGAGTACTGTTGCCAGCTTTTTACACATTGTTACCTACTTTTTGGTCATTTTCGGTAAAGTTTCGTAGCGCGGTATAATTAAACAGCTGATGATGACACCAGTGATGCTCGATATATAAAAAATATCGATATTTAACCCTCGATATATCGAATCCATTCGATATCGAATACTTATTATCGATATATTTTATTTGATATAACGTACTGAATACTCTTAACGATATACCGAACACTCTGGAAATTTTTAAGACCCAATGAGCACTGCATTTTCATTACATATTCTGTGACAAAACTGGGAAGTCTCCTTTCTTTAAATGAATGTATAATAATGTCATCTTGCTCATTGTAGCGACTGTCAACATCGTCTGTACTGGCTTGTAGGGATTCCCCGTATTTTATTTTGTGCTTGGATTGTTTATGACTAATATTCAGCTAGAATGACTTCTATCATGTTAAGAAAAGTGTTCAATATTGTATAATCACACCTGCAATTGTATTAGAGAACAAATAAGTCCCTTTAGGGAATTCCGTGAGTGATGCTTTAAGAATTCAAAAAAAGTTCCATTGATGGATTGTCAGTCATCCAATTCACATTAACTTTTTCGTAAATATGTATTTGGTTTCCAAACTGTAATTTTAGTGCTCATAAGTATGTGTAGTGAGCAGAACCAATCGATGTCTTTTTCAGATTATTTGATGATAAGAGGGCGGCTGACACCCACCCTACGCCACTGTCTTTACTATTTGAATACAAATCTCATAATAGGGCCCATACATTGTCAATCATAGTTGAATCAATTAAGAACGATATAGCTTGAGCCAAAAATATTAAAACGAATATGACTTTGCTAAATCACCGTCTCAATCACTGCCACACACAGATAACAATGCTTGAATCAAGCCATATATAGATATCGTTCTCGATACGATATATCGGAATTATACTTAGATATTTGTTTTCGATGTTTACGTTGCAGGAATGAAAAAGGGAGAACTATGTGCATATACTGTAAATTGTTGTAAATCATGTATTTTTCACAAGTTTTCAAATTGCATTTCTCTATTTTGCCACTACATTCTAGATACATGTACTGCTGTAAACATTTTCTTAAAAAAGCTGCAATTTTTCTCGCTGCAAAAAGAGCATAAACCAACATTAACAATAATATAAATATTTTCATTTAGCACGTAAAAATTTATGTCAATATCAAAACTATGAACTAAAACTGATAACCATTTAGCTTAAAAGGTCAGCTAATGTATTCATTGCCATTGTACTCGTACTATGTATCGTATGTAGTTACCATAATTATACCATAATTATCTGATAAATATAAATAAAATTTATGAAAAATGTACACAGGTTAAAGTGCTTGATGCACAACCATTTAAATTATGAAATAATTTTATAGAAAAATCCTTTTGCTTGGTTGGTTTTGGTTACAAAATGTTTTCAGAAAATCGGTTGAATTTATTTTCCATGGATATATGTATGTAAAATATCATTCACTATTGGTTATTTCAATTATAATTTATTTACAATAACATTAAACTAAAGTAGTAGTACATATAACTATTTATTTATTTCTACTTATATGCACACCACTGAATACTGAGTACTCAAATATGCAGTCCATTTGCCTAAAAGTATGCCACAAACACATCAAAAACAGCGGTGTGCAATGATGCAAATGATAAACCATATGCAAGTAATGGTATACATTTTAAACTTCATTGGATTTGTAAATTGGATTAACAAAGCCAAACGTTGTACATGCAATACGATACAATTTATCAAATGATTTTCAACATTTTTCATCTTTTTGGTTCAATATTTTGTTTCTTTCCCCCAATAAACAATTTGCATTTGCATTTCACAACAGTTTTCAGTTGTATTATTTTGAATTGTTAATTTTTACAAAGTCTCCTCTCTAGCAGTTTAAATCATATTTTATTATTTTTCAGTTTAAAGTGAAGCTTCGGTAGCAACAAAGTTGGATTATTTTCTCTTGTTTTTTTATTTTTTGGAATAAAATATTCACTTTTTCTAAAGAAAAGTGAAAAAAATGCAAACAAAAGAAAAAAAAAATACGTAAATAAAACCAAAAATAAAATGAAAACTAAAAAAGAAAATTCATGTTAAAAATGTGCACACAGCTTACAAAATGTTTTAAATCTATGCTGTCCCTGTTTCTGGGAAAGCGGATGAAAACCGAGTAAAAGGAATCTACATACGCCCACAAACAAGCCCAGAAAACTTGGCATACTAGTTGAAGGAAAAACGACGTCAGCAGCGGCAGTAGCGGCGGCAGCAACAGCCAAACCAACCAAGCGTCATAAAAACGAACAACAACAGCAAAGAGTAGAGAATAAATATTGGATGGAGAGGGATGAAGGAAGAATGCGAAATCAGTGCGACATTTTACGCTCTTCCAAGCGAAATAAACATGAAAATGTTTTGTACTATTATTTTATATATTGCCATGTATTTTTGTGTATGAATGTGTATACATACATACATATATGCATGTGTATGTATAAATTTGTGCAGATACATTGAATTTTGTACATGCATGTAAAATGGCGCTTCGAGCCCAGTTGAATAAGTATAACAAAAAAAAAAATGAAATACACAAATACTGAGAATTGGAATTGGTTCCATTCGAAACGAAACCAAGCCAAAAGCTTAAAGTGCTGAAATTCAAAAGAAATAATTTTCAGAATTGCGTTTACTAAAAATTTATATTGATTTCAATTCTCCAGGACCTTCATAAAATTCCACGAAAAATAAATGCGTCCAAGAGTATGCTATACAACTCAGTATAGTAAGACTACTTGATAGTTCCTCAATCGAGCTAGGTATGGAAACACACAATATGGAAAGGACAGTTGAACTTCGTATATTTTTTTTAGTTTCTGAAATTTCATGGAATAATATATGTACATTTACATCAAACAATAACACAATAGAAAAATATTTTAAGGTTCCTGATGATGTTTCTTTGAAAAACTTGAAAATGCACAGTTTCTTTGAATTTGATTTGAATGACTTTCATGTTGGAAAGATAAAAAGAATCTTTAAGATGAAAAAATTAATAACATTTATATTACTATAGGATAAGATAGGATGGTATAGAATATACAGAGAGTGTTTACCCAGAAGCCTTAAAGCTCCTTATGATGGCTGAAAGTAAAAAAGAGTAGGGAAGTTGCCGTTTCAGTATTCTTAATTGAATTCAAAAGTCATGACAAGTCACCCAGTTGAAAATTTGCTTAACTGCCGAGGTCTTCGAAGAAATGCTTCCCGCGAAAAAGAACATCAGAAACAAACTAACGCTGGGCAACAAGCGAACAGTATACCAGCAAATAGTTGCGCCCTCCCAGTTAAATGTTAACAAGTCTGGACTATAGTTGTAAAGTCAGACCGCAAAAGGGTCCAGATCTTGCAAAACAAAGCCTTGCGCCTTCTCCCTGGCTGCGAATGGTTTGTTCGCAACTCATCAACTTTTCATCATGACCTTAACCTTGCTACTGTTAAAGATCTGATCGGCTTTTTACGAGCAGGTACAATGACTGACTGATGGCACACAAAATAGGTAACCCAGACTTTTGGCCAATGTAGTAAGATTGCTCCAATTCTTTTTCTGTCAAGTGCTCTTTGCTTCATGCTTCTTAAATTAAGAGTAGGAGCAAGAGCAAAAAACAAAAACTATGAAATAGCATAGCATTTTCAATCGCTGGCTAAAACCTCTTGATTCCAACTATGACCTTCATTTTGCTGTATTATGTGACATATTCTTTATTGACGTTTTAAAATTGAAATAGTTCGAAAATTACATGTTTAAAGTCGGTAAAAGGATATGTATTTCAATAAAACAAATATGCAGTTATTTTTTCCAATGCTTTTGAAATAATTTTGGCTAAAAAAATTAACATAAAACAATTGGAAAGTCTGTATAATTTGCAAAAAGGAAAATTGCCTCTTTAAAGTTTTGGTATCACTCAATAAGTTCCGAAGCTAACACAGTGCATTGTATTTTTCTCATTAAATTTATATTTAAAATATTTCTATAACTAAGTACGTAATATGTACCTACCGAAATTACTACTCTCGAGAGCAACAGGCTCCATTTGCTTATTAATGCAGACACTTCTGCATTCGTATCTATTTACCCATTGATTTTTTAAGAATATTAAATAACCATTCATCAATAGATCAATGACTAATTAGATTCCTTCTGAACTGTAAGATTCTTAAGGTACATTTTGATCAGGATTACATAATTCTTTCCTAAATCTAAACATACATATCAAAGAAAACATTTCAAACTTTAAATGACCTTTGACTTCAATTGTACGTTGTAAGTAGTACACTTTATAATTTCTAAGTTTTTTTTTTTTTATATCCTTCATCTAATTACATTTGACCTCCTTCTCCTATCATTTTAAATCATAATTCTTGTAAACAACTCATGAGTGTCACTCACTTAGAACTAATGATGAAAAATTATGTTTACATAACCTCGAAAAGTTCAATTTTATCGATAAAAAAATATTTATCTATTTTAACAACAAAAAAAAATAATAATGACTATGAAAATTACTTAACAACAACAAAATTATCATCATCATCATCGTCAAGACTACTACTTATTGTAGTAAGTACAATACCATATAATAAAGGCTTGTTTGTATCTTGTATGAAAGACCCTTCAATGTATGCATTAGATAAACTAATCTATTCTATTCTATTTTGTTCTGCATAGCAAAGTGAACTATGGTAAGTAAATGATGTTGCTATTAAGATTAAGGAAAATTATATGAAGTTAATTAAGATTAAAGTGCAATAAAAATCATTAAGGCAAAAGTGAAAATGCGAAAATATATCTACAGATATCGTACTATATATTGTAGTTGTAATCGTAATTGACTTTTGGGCAATCGCATGGCCATGATAGATCAAAGTTTTTTTTACTCTATTGCGAAAAAGAATTTCCTAAGAAAGTAATTAGTAAAAAAGGAGACAAAACCCAACGTGGGTAGAGTGTGTAGAGATAAGAAAGAATGTCCTTGCGTTGCGTTGCGTTGCGTTGCGCTACTTTCCGTTCCGTTGTTAGTCGCAATGACATGAAAAGCGTAGCATAATTTTAGGTTGAAATGGCAAAAGTTAAAAGTTTCAGCGCAATTTTAGTTCTTAGAGTGAAGGAAATACTATAGAAGACATAATAAAAAAAAAAGTGCGAAGCAAAGCAAAGGAACTGAAAGCAAAGCGAAATGGAAGGCAAAAGACAAAATGACACTTTTGTGGCAATGTAGAAGATGAGTGCACAGAGAGGAAGAGACATTAAAGACGACACAGACATTAACGATGGAGGCGCGTAACATTTTTCATTTTCATTATTTTTCTTATTGTTGTTGTCATTTTTTTTTCTCCTATTTTTCTGAATTTTTCCTTTATTAAAACCCTAAAGGAACGACGACGGTTCTGAGGCCTTTTAGCGCAAATGTCAACGCAACAACAAAACAAAACAACAAAAAAAGCACAAAAAGACATAAAAAACAAAAAGCGTGAATAAGAAAAAAGAAATACAGCAAAAAAAAAAAAGAATACAACAAACAAAAAAAGTACTCAAAGAACCGCAGCTGCTTGAGCTTGTTTATGCTACAAAAGATACTACAATTGAGACTACAATTGTACTACCAAGTATGTATAAAGAAAGAAGGGAGCCACTACACTACTATAATATGTTGTATAGAAGGAAAGGAAGGCTCTTTGCCAGATGCCTATTGCCATGTCTTTTTTTTTCATGTTTCTTGCTATTGTTACAGGCCTTTGTTATTATAGTTGTTCAACAAACAAATTGTTTTTGTTGTAATTATTATACCACTTGTTCCCACTAACGGACTAAGCCCTCCTGTAGGGCCCCGGGGCGTAAAAACTAAATGAGGCCCCCAGTCAACTTAACATACTATAGTATTAGGAAGGATTGTATTCATTGACTTGCTTCGATTGGTTTCACTGTCTTGGTCTTTTTTGGGATTTGAATATAAAACAACTTCTCGACATTTGGAACTGTAGGTCCGCGATATACTGTGTTTTATATGTTTTTTATGTTTTTATACAGTAATTAAATTTTTTTATTATTTTTGTATGATTTTTATTTGAAACATAAACATAAGAGAATTCTAGGTAGTTGAGAGCCCTCTGATCGTTTGGCCTGCAGAGGATCTCGCCCTTAGTCCGCTAAGGATTCATCTTATTGTAGTCAATGTCTTTGTTGGTGGTGCTAATGCTGCAAGTGAAGTCGTAGCTTCTTCGTAGCCTTTTTCACTTACTAGTGTTGCTTTTGTTTAATTGTTTCAGTTTTGTCGAATTCTCCTTCACTTAAATTCATTCCTTTGTTCCTTTTTCTTCGTTATTTTGTCATTATGTATGTTATATTGTATATGTGTTAGTAAAGCATTTCCATATTATATGTGTACGACGCAACAAGCTCATGAATAATGAATGCACATACAAACACATCATTAGCATAATGGAAATTAACAGCAGAAGAATGAGCAGGAGCAGCATCACAAACTGAATTGCATTCCGATTGGTTGAGACAAGGGAAATAAGTTGCTATTTTTGGCTTATATTTAAGACCCAACATTAAACTATTGTACTATAGAAAAGAAAATGAACAATAAAAATTGTATTAAGGCGGCAAACAAAGAAAAATCAAAAATAACAGTATTCATCGATACAAAATGATAGTCACAGAAATCCAGACACTTTATACACATACTATACACACATACTCATCTACATCGACTTTAAAAAGAAATACCATAATATTGTGTTGGGGCACTGGCAACGAAGACATCCGATTGTAAGCAGGAAACAATTGTTTAAGACGCGATAGTAAAGAATATACATAATTCCTTCCGTTGTGTCATCAAATACGTTGAGTTTTATTGAAACCGGAACTTAAGAGTAGATACATAATACTTATCTCAAGGATTTATAGTCCATTTGAGTATTCAATTTTTAAATTGCGACACATTTTGCACTTATATCAAGGTGCACCCAAGTCTCAAATAGAAAATAACATACTTTTATATAACATACTAGCGTAGCCTGGAGCGCGTTCCTGCGGCCCCGTCGTGATGGTAGTGTGCAATTTTTGTAGTCATCGCTCCAATTTTGTTCACGCACATTTGTTTAATTTTTTGCTACTAACGAAAGCCAGCATGTTTTTGTGTTTCTATAGCAATGAGCTTTTTTATGGTAGCATAATGAACAGTAGAGTAAAAATAATATGCACTTCTTATTAAAAAAAATATGAAAATATATAAAAACTTGCGAGTTGCAGCAAAGTGGATAGCATATAAACATTCTTCATGAAGAAATACAGATACATGCCAACTTTCATGCTGATCGTTCAAACGTTGTTGGAGTGAATCGCCGTTAAACTTATTTTATCGTCCTATTTTAAATATATAGATTTCAAGAAGGTATACATCATCAAAGCCAATTTTTCAGTGTCTGTATAACCAAGTAACAATAAAAACTTATAAACTACAATAAACAAAAGTAATACTAATTTAACTGACTCACACTGATTCTAGGTTAGCTCTCAAGTAATCTAAATATATGGTGTTATATAGAAGCTAGTTCTTTTTTAGTAAAAGTAAAATAAATGTAAGATTGTTATGTAAACTTTATGAAGATAAACTACAATGAAAAATGAACAGAAGTAAAACATTGTCCTAATAAACAAAGGATATCAGCTCTCCTATATATGTGATTTAAAATAGGAACGTAGTCTTTGCTTTGAAGGTAACCATTTATATACAATTTTAAAAATATTTCGGGAGGTGTAAGTTCATTAGATAGTGCATTTTCAAGTATATGTCATGTTTTGTAGGTATTCCGCTATCCCGCTATGCATCCCTATATTCGTTTCTTTGTTTACAGGTCAGTGTCATACTTCTTTTCGATGTTAAACATGTCGACATTTGGGCTAATAAAGAGTGCTTCAATCAAATCAAAATGGCATCGGAAAATCATCGAATTTTTATGGAAAATTAACGGCAATACTTGTGAACGCTGGTTTGAACAATTCAAAAGTGGTGATTTCAAAGTCAACACAAAAATCAACCAAAAAAATTTGAAAATGTCGTGTACATTCGGCCAATCTAGTTAAATACACCACTTCCGCCCTTGGTTGGGAATTCTTCAAAGACTTGGCTCCTGCAGATTATCATTTGTTTTCATCGATCGGATACGCACTGGCTGAGCAGCATTTCACAACATTCGATGAAGTGGAATAATGGCTTAGTGAATAGATTTCGATGAAGGATGCTACTTTCTTTTGGAATTGCCTGAAAAATGGATAAAGTGTAGAAAGCGAGGGCCAATACTTTGAATAAAAAACCTTTTGGCATTATTCCTAAATTATATTGTATTTTTAATAAAAAAAACGGCATTTTAAACTTCTACTCCTGCTACAAGACCTTAGGTTTCTACGCTCAAGCTTCCTTATTCTTTCCATATAGCGCAGGGTAACAAGTGTTTGATACATTATAGTGGAAAAAATACTTGAAGAAAATATAGGCTCTATTGGTTTTAACAAATTGCAGATTAGTGTAAACACATTAGAGTAAAGAAAAAATACCACACTCTGAGAACGGATATTTTTAAATACCTTTTGACTCTTATGCTGAATAGAATTAAATCAGAGAAATATAACTTTTAATATACTGTACTCTTCGCCTTCCAATATATTATAGTAATATGTTTACGATAACAGACTGCATTTTCGCATTGGACTTATCAACTTTCCCTCGTATTATATTTAGTAAAACTTGAAACGACTCGCTGTCCATGCCCAAACTAAAGTAATGAAAAAGTTATGTTTCCGTAATGTTTGTTGATACTTTGGATGCTTGACAACTTAGCGGAAATAAAATCGAAGTTACACCACAAGAAGAAAATAAAGAAAAAAAAACAACTCAATGAAGAACTGTGCATATCAAATGAAGGCATCACGAACTTAGCATACACATGATATCTTAAGTAAGGCGACATCATGGATAGATATTATGTAAGCAAGCAAACAAAATATTTGTAACAACGGATTATAGAAGTATTTTTGTGAAAATCTTTAAATAAGAAAATTTTTTATTATTGAGTCTGGACGGAAAAAAATCATGTCATAAATGGAATATTTGTATTATAACAAACCAATATCATTCTGAGTACAATTTTTACTTTATATACTTAGTAATACGACAGAATTTAGATAAGAACTTCTGATTAATAACAAAATAGTTCAACTAAGTACATTAGGGGTCTTCATTTCGTGAACGCCCCTAAATCAGCTGGCACTTTGTCAGTAGAATGCAAACCACTTACCTCTTTATTATTATTCCCTTTTACCATATGATTGGGCAGAGCTGCCAATCACAATAAATTCACGGTGTTGACAACGCCGAATCTAACATGGATTTTAACAGTTTTCAATTGATTCGACCATTTAGCACGTATGTATGTATGCACTTAGTTTAACATGTGTAACATATGACATGCTATCGTGGTTTAACACATTGCATAAAGACCCCTATTAATATTTTTAGCTGATGTTTGTACAGCATTGGAGACTCTATAAAAAATACGCAATTGGTCATTTTCTGGGAGGAAATCGATCCATTTATGAAGAAAATGCCTTCTTTTTCCATATAGATCTCATAAACCACTTTCAACATTCCGCAGTTTACATAGATTCGTATAAGCCCAATATACTTTTTTTTACCTAAACATACTATTATATTTTCTACTATGTAAATGGGAATAGAATAAAAAAAAAAAAAATTTTTAATAAACGAAGAAAAATTTAAAAAAAGGTACATTTCAAGGCGAACACGTGGCGTATGATTAATGTTTGAAAAATGAAAGCAAGGCTATGCCTAGATTAGAGACAAACCAATAGTTTTCTATGAATCTAAGTAATTGTTTGGCATTTCATTAAGCCGTAACAAGAAGAAGAAGAAAAAATCATAGTGAATAGGATCAAAACCAAAGCTCAGAGCAGATGAAACACAACAAACGAATAAGCGAACGAAAGAGGGAAGGACTGAAACAGTAGTCGGGGTATAGCAATCTGAGCTATGAAAACGCATTCGAGTGGAAGTTTAAGCGCTTCCTGCTCATTTAAGGCATACACAACAACAACAACAATCACAGCGACGATGACGATGACAACGATGGGATTGCAAATAAAAGTACACTCAATGCTTAGTATGGGTAAGAAAGATGGAAGAAGGAGGGATGAGGGAGGGGAACCAGTTGGAATGGGATTTTAAAAAGGCCGCAAACCAAAACTAAAACCCCGAAAGAGGGCTGAAGAGTATGATTGTAAGTAGTAAGAGGCGAAGACTTGAAATGAATGTAAGAAGAAGCGCGCTCACTTTGATATTAATGCAAACAACAAATAAGCGAAATTGAATGAATGAATAAATGACGAAATGAATGATTATTGAATAAATGATTGTTGTTGTTGTTGTTTGTATTGAATTTTTTCTACCGTTTTACCATATTTAAGGATTCTTAATTATGGGCCCATTAAAATCAATAAAGCGGAAAACCAGCCTTGAACAAAGTTGAACGCAAAATTTTTCGATTTCATGAGTATCCTCACATTTTTGCTTCAAAAAAAAAAAACTTTAATAAAGCAAAATTGAGAAGAGACAAGAGCATATACATAGAGAAATGGGGGAAGGGAGATACAAACTTATTAATATGCTGCACGCATTGCACGACTCAGAGGACACAAGTCTCACCCTAGTAAAGGTGGCACAAGTGCAGAGATATCCTCTGTGGAGGCATAGCATAATGAATCACTCAAGTTGCGTTGCCTGTGGTGAATGCCATTTGGACGCCTACGCGCAATAAGGGAACGAACACCACAAAAGCCAGGTGGAAAGAACTAAAGAGGACGAATGGCATAAATAAAGGAAGTTGAGTACTAAGCTATCATTAATGCTTAAGCAATAGTGGCAACGGTGACGACGATGACTACAACGACTACAACGACTTAAGATGATTCTCAGAAGCTCATAAAATGAAATCCAATAAAAATTCAATAAATTCCTATCGAAGAAAACGCGCAAATGGCAAAACATTTACCAGGAGCGGTTACCTGAATTCTATTCGTTTTTAAGGCCAACTTAAGAATTATGTATGATGAAAAAATGTTTATCCTGGCAACAGAAATGACATGAAACTGCCTCTCAAGATATAAAGTATTCAACGAAATGACTGACGAAGTAAAATAAAAATACAAAATAAAAAAAAAGGACGAAATACAACAGACAAGAGGCAACAGAGAAGGAAGACAGACGACTTTAACTTCTGTTTAAGGCATATCTTGCGACCACAGACGCGATTTGCCACATTTACTCGTTTGCTTTCCGCATCCGTTCACTTTGTTTGCCCTTACCATCGCCATTGCCATCCTCATGGCACACAAACACATAATAATTCTTGCTGCGTGTGCTGTGCCTATAAATAGGCAATGATTTCTTCTTGTTCCTTTTTATTCTTCTTAACACTACACACACACACACACTTCTATCTTACTTGGTACACTCACTCAGTCGACTATTATTGTAGAAAATGATGTAGACACCGCATTACAAAATAAAAACGATTTATTAATTGATGTCACTCACACAAAAAACAAAACACAAAAAACTTAAATTTAAAAAATACACACACTCACAATATGATAGTACAATAGTCCATCAAAAACGACCGACCTGACCGACCCTCCTATTCATCTTATTTAAAATTACATTCCTTGCAAAACTGTTGTCCTTTGACCGAACACCCACCCGAGGGCAAAGAAGCCTATGCTTATGACCTATTGTATGTTGATGATAACATACTGCTATACTACAATACAATATACTACATAGTAAGCAATATTATACTTACTACCTACAAACTACCAATACAAATACAACTACATACAACAACAAAGGACACAAAAACATGTTAATAGGCAAAGAAAGATAGAACCTAAAGCAAAAGGATAAGACAACGTACGACATACTAACCTAAAGTTGAATCCTTGCGGCGCGCTCATAAAAACACAAACATATAATACAATACAAAGGGGATAGGGAACGATGGATGTATGGAAGGAAGGATGGAAATAGCAGAAAAAAACATAGGGAGAGAAGCATATAAATGAGCGTTTGATATTCCTCTTTTTCTTAAGGTTGATGCGTGCGTGCCATGATGCTGAGCCAAAGATAGGCGTTAGTTTTATTTTATTGGATAGACTAGTAGTATAGTATTTTCCGTTAGGGCGGTTCTTCCTCTGTTCTATCGCTTACTTTATCTTCATTTTCTTCCTTCTTATTCTCCTCCCTTCTTCTTTAAATCTCATATCATTTCCTACAGTACAATAGTATGTATGGTAAGTAGTAAATATGCAAGCGAAATTTAGTTTGTATAAGCCTTGACATCCTTAGAACTAAACTACTTTAAACAAAAATGTGTCGAAAATGGTTTTGCACTTAAGCGGATTTTTTTAAGGCACTTTTAAGCTTTAACTGCACACACTGACACAGTCACACACACAACCACATGTGTATATGTATCTATGTGTAGATATATGTATATGAATAAAGCATGTTGAGCGCGTGTTTTAAAAATAACTTCCTCACACATATACGAGTACAAGAAACGACAACAATAGTACCAAAATATACGAGACAAAATAAAAGGCTGCGGTTTTTAGAAAGGAAGCGAAACAAACAAAACAATCGTCAGGTTGGATAAAACAAAAGCAACAAAACATAATTTTTGTAAAAGAAAATAATGGAAAAAATAATTAAAAATTATATTATAAAATGGCAAATTATCTCAAGAATTTGTACAATACAATTTAAAACAAATTTAAATTTACACAAGCCTACAATGATGGCACACACAGCCAGTAAGACAGTAAGTCAGCAGGAGCTAGACAGAACACACTAGTATACCATATCCACCTCAATGGCTCAAAACGTTGTCATTGAAACTTTGTTCCGCAATTACAACAGTACCATTTTCTGTAGTAAATATTTTTTTTTAAGAATAAAAGCGGCCACATAACATAGTATAGTATGCAAAAGGTAATAGAATTTTACTACGTTTTCTACTGCGCTTTTTATACCAAAATTCTTACGCACACAAACAGAAGCAAGCAAGCATAAACTTACACACACACTCACTGGTACACATAGATACAATATTTAGTATAGAAGCGTTCGCGTTCAACACCCAAAAAGGACGACGAGGACGACCGAAAAGATGAAAAAAGAAGCAGAAAACAAGTTTAGACAAAAAGCATAAAAAAACGCTGATTGCGCAAAGCAACACTTTTTCTATGCTTCCCGAACATACACACACAGATACTCACACACACACAATAGTCACTCTTACATACCAAAAAATAAAAGAATATTTAACACACACACACACACACTCAACCACACTTTTTGTAATATTAATTTTACTATTTTACTTTTTATTTTATTAAATATTTTTATTTTATTTATTTCAACTTACAACAAATTTTAGTTCACCATAAAAAACATTTGCAAATTTTAGATTGAGTTGAAATTATTTTGTTCCTTTGTACTTTTTACACTTTTTTTTTCTCTTATCGTCACACGTTTCACTTTGATTTGTTCTTTGACTACGCTTTTTCCATTCGTTCGCTTTGTAGTAGTACCGCACACGCTTAGATCCTGTACTCAACTGAAAGGAGCATTGTAGCATAGCATAGCGAGTGAGCAGATTGCGTCCTTTTGTGAGCTTTTTCAAATTTTTCCTTCAAATCGTTTTGTTAGATAAAATATACGAATGAGTGACGAAACGAACGAGCAAAGGACGACCTACCACCGTTGAAAAATAGTGCGCAATCTCGTTATTACAATGAAAGCTTTTAAGTAAGTTTTACTTGTTGAAGTGCCAGGAGGGCGTTAAAAAACGTAGTAGTAATAATTTGATGTTGATTTCAAAAAAACAAAAAAGGTAGTAAATAGTAATAGCAGACACGTGGATGATTGAAATGTTTTAAATATTCTATAGTGCATACTTATATAACCTTATTATTACATTTTGTATTAAATTTAAATAATTTTTAATAATAAATCAATTATTGTATTGTATTAATGTTTAATATAAACTTTTTATACATTTGTTTCATCATATTTAAGAAATTTAAATGAGCTTAGATAAACATGACATCTAATTATTATTAAGATCTCCTATTAAGGAGATCGTTGGGATGAAGTCTTTCAAACGACGGCGGATTGTGATTTGTGTTAGACATCTTGCCAGGGGATTTGTGTGTTTCAATAAACATTTCAGCTGCTAAAGAAATTGATTTCTTCGATCACCATTGGCATCATAAAGTGATGATGTAATATGGTGTTCCTAACAAACCACGTTGCATCAGTTATGCATCATAGGGCCTTGTTTTGTATTGTTTGCAACTTTTTGATGTTATATGGAGCCGCGGTCCCCCATATTCAAATGCCGTATCGCCAAACTGGGGCCACAAATTGTTTGTATATCAATAATTTGTTGTTTAATGTCAGTTTGCTGTTCGCACGTAGTAGCCAATCCAATTTCGTCATTTTTTGATTGTAGCACGGTGTGTCATTCTTCACTTGGCGCTTGTCCAGAATCAGACCTAGGTATCGAATAGAATTCACGTGAGGAATGATTCTTGTACATACATTTCCTTTCCTTTAATGTTTGTCATGTTTAGAACTAGGCATTTTGAATATTGTCATGATTAGCATGGTGAGCGGAATCAAATGAACCTATTCTATTCGTCAGTTAAATTTACTGGATACATAGTCACACAGTAAATATTCTTCTTTTATTTACAGTATCCAGAAAATATAGCCACCATATAAACCAACTAATCGATTTCATGATTTTGTAAGTATCTTCTTAGATGAAATCATATTTTTTTAAAGCCAAAGTTAGCGTACTATCTGGTTACTATTTTTCAAAATACATAATAAGTTTCTCAATCAATAATGTTTTCTTTTTGGATGTTAGAAGGATTGAAACTACTCATCCGATTTTAAAAATACTTTTACCAGTCCAATGCAACGTTGTCACTGAGTGTCATAGGCAATATTTATATAAATAAAATTAAGTCTGGTTATGTTAAGGATCCGGGCCAGGTGCCCAAAAAAAATACAAAGCTATATAGTGCCTGCCACTCAAACTGAGCTCACAGCTGATACTCAAACTGTATTCTTTGTTATTAACAGAGAGAATATAGTGATGCTAAGAAAGGAAGCATATCTGATATCTGGCATTGTCGCCGTTCGGTTGGATGCAATACGTGCCAGGCCGGGTCAAGTACGCTACTGTTTAAATATATTTCTATGAATCTTCATAAATTAAATGAAGTGTCAATTACATTATCGAGTATAATGAAATTTGCAAACGAAGTTAGTATAGAAATTAAGCTTTTGTAGACCTTAGTTGTTTCTAAATATTTATTACCATATCCAGAGCCGGATTAAGGTTACTAGGCAGTGCAAGTCTCGGAGCTCCTTACAACATTTTAACTAACTAATTTTGATTGGATATGTATCTCACTTAAAGCCTCATTGTGTCTTCTCTTATTTCTGCTGAAAAATATCATTTCTTAGGATATTTACGTAATTATTGTTCCACGTGCCTAATTTGTCTAAAGGATAATCCGCCGCTGACCATGTTTTTAAGATACATTTGAAAAGAAAGTTCTTCTTTTTTAATACATTTCAAAATCTCAGTAAATCTTTTATATTAAAGATTGTGTTGGAAATAATTGTCATAAATTGTATCGTTCAGAATAGTCAATAGTCATATATCTCCACACACATTGTTGCACTCAGATTTTGACCATGGAGGTATTTACTATAGATAAAAAAAATCAACAAAAATTCACATAGTTCGTATTTCCAAGTGATTGCAGTTTAGTAGGTTAAGAATCTCCCCCAGTAAGTCCAGTAAGTCAACATCTATTTTTCTCTATAAATTTGAACTAACAGTAAGTAGGCTTATAGAAAAGTGCTAATATCATAATCAAAGGTTTTTTTTTTACATAATAATAACTAGCAGACAAAGCTTGTTGTTCACTTAAAAATTAAAATATATGAAAAAGAAGCAATTGAAATAATTTTGGAAAAAAACAAGTCACAATGGAAGAAATTGTAAAAAGTGTTCTACAATGGGTTGGCTTATTGGATAAACCACCACCACCACCACCTCATCCACTGGCAACACTGCATGAACTGTTTAATGAACTGAATATGAAAGTCATGCAAATTCTACAAGGATCAGGAATGATAATAGTGCTGGAATGTGTAATCCTCGTTATTGGATACCTAATCTACAAAGGAAACCTATCAAAGGTTATGGGCTGTATTCTGATGATTGTGTTGTGTTTGGTCCTTTTAATAATATGAATAATGTCTGGTGACAAAATTGTTTGTTTAATTGTTATTAAAAATTGTTTATTGTTTTCTTTCTATAAAATAAGATAATTCTCTATTTGAAGAAATACAAACTACTAATATCAGGTATAATGTGTTTCGCATTCATGGGTGTTGGGGCCAAGGGCAATGAAGAAAGTGGAGGCTCTTCCATCAAATTTCGATCAAAACAAAAAATCTCATTTTGAACTCTTTCTCCTATCAAAGCAATCAATTCCTCACATATATTCTTTGAAATGAGATGACAGAAATGGATCGTTCTCTGCGAGTAATACTAAAATACCTAAAAAATTGCCGTTTCTCTGTGAACCAATTAATTCGTCAACACCTCTTAAAGATAATCCTCGTTCTTCAACTAATTTTATTGTGCTAACAACTCGCATCCAAATTTTTCGCCAATATTGCGATTGCTCTGTTTCTTCTCTCGCTAATGATTATTTAAGTTTTCATGTTTAGAAATACGCTCAGATATATGTATGTTCCCAGTCGTTAAATCCATCTCCACTAATTTACATATTCTGAGTAGCTACTAATTTGCATGCAGTAAACATTCCCCTTGATGGGAGAAGAAGAAAGCCAAAAACAATTTAAGGTGTCATTTTATTGTTATAAAATTTTTGAATCCAATATTTCTGGAAGCCCTTATTTTGTGGTTTTTTAATGCTTTTATTTGTATTCATCCCGGTAAGAGAACCTTAACAATTTAATCTAAATTATGTGTATGTCATAACGTTAAGAGAAAAAAATAACACACCTACCGAAAAATGCAGTTTAACGGCTCCATAGGATGAGTTCTCTTAAGTCTGGAGTCCGTGTTGAGAAGTTTGTATACTAGTAGGTTTGGATGTAATCTAAGCCTTTTCACGTACCACTTGCTGTTTCATATGTTGGTCTTTGCGTAGGTCGTCTTTACGAATACACCATGGCGCACCGGTGAGTTTGCGCAGTGTTAGGTTTTGATACCCAAACTAGCTTTAGTATGAATTTGTAGAGCCGTATTTTATTTTCAAGGCTAAGTTTTAATGTATTGCCAATTACCCAATATATGCGCTTCGTTTGGGGTCTTATTTCTTCCTTTTAGTGAGTATATGATGTTTTCACAACAGCCTTTTGTTCAAATGTATTCCGATATATTTAACACTATCCCTCATTGGTATCACTACACCATTTCAGTGTTAATCACAATGTTCCACTTACACATCCAGGTTTCGATGTCTCGAAGTTGTTCTTTCAATAGTTGAATAGTACTGCTGATACTTGATGACCTGACTAATATCGCTGTATAATCTGCGTATGTTGCAAAACAAAAAAGACTTATTAATAAGCGCTTGTGAAGTTTTAAATTGCGTTCTAGATACATTTTCCAGTATATCTACTACTATAACGACTTATCTTATTGTGTAATAAGAACAACGGGCGATGTTTACATATTTTAGAGCTAAAGTTATATTATTATTTGGCGAATGTCATTGTTATTTTCATCTTTTTAATACATTTTTATATAAACTTGTTGCAATATGACGCCAAATTGAGGCCGCAGTGACGAAGCGACTAGTTCCCACTCTTCCCTCTCTTTATACATAATATACGTATAAAGAATTTAAATAGGAAACAAAGAGAAATCATCATGCCGGCCTGAAATCTTAGTTTTTCAATAAATTCATTATAAAATAAAAATCCGAATAAAAACAACTAGCGCTCGTAGATCAATATGTGTTCTTATGCATATAAGATTATTAAGCTAGAAAGTTTTATATTTTAAGAAGATTCAAGAGGAGATCCGCAGTGTACATATACTATATACATAAGTTTAAGAATCACTACTTTACATGCTTCACCTTCATTATCAAACAACTTTTCGTAACTGATGCGACTTTCTCTTCACAAACAAATTCATTTATGATGAATCTGTGATGATTACCATAACTTTCGATTCATGTTTAAAGTAATTACACTGAATAATAATTACAATAGAATTTTATATAATTTATTAAACCATTAATTATTTTTAAGATTTCTTATTTTCAGATATAGTCAACTTGATTTTGCACTTATAACTTATGTATGTATATTGTAATATAATTATTTAATTTATCAAAATTTTTAAAAGTTTTACAGCTTGGCATGCATTCCTTCATTATGTATGTAAGTAAGTATGTATGTATATATAAAATTTCACAATTGGTTTTTTTTATTGCTAACTAAAGCACAGAATTTCACAAATTCACATATTAAATGTACATAATATAAATTTGATTAGAGCAACTAATGGAATCGATTCATTATATAGTATATATGGTAGTAATTTATCTGTCTCAGAATGTCGGATGATTTCGTATAAAGTAAACATCGTAATCTTTTTCAATCCATTTTATAAGTTTATCTACATATTTGATGACCGTTGCTTTGTCTACTATGGGTTCAAAAATTGCATATAATTCATAGGCTGCTGTTACCCAAGCGAGTACAACTTCACTTTCTTTTACTTCATAGATGAGCTTAAGCGGTCGTGAAGTATTATGAATTCGATGCAACAAATCACAGTATATAGCCTCGAGGCGTACAAATTCCGGTAACGATTTATAGGGATGTTTTAGAATGGAACAAAGCAGCTGCGCCGTTGATTTGGGTTTATATATGAAATGGCGTAATTCGGGAATTCCCAAAACATGTTGATTAAATTTAGCATTTTGTGGTTTTTGCATTTCTTCGTTGATCGCCTCAAGGCAATGTGTACGTCGTAACTTATCAGTAATTTTTTGTTTAGCTTCTGAAAGCGTAAAGAAGGCATCACGATCAACTGATAGCAATAAAAGGCAAGCCTGACAATCTTCTGCCAAATAAGAGACATGAGCATGCAAATAGCCATTCATATCGAATTTTGGGAGGCAAATTGGTGTCCAGTTTTCTGACGTTTTAAAAGACTCCGAACATTCAATGAGATTGAATATGAGCCTTAGATCAGATGGTTGAATTGAGTATTTCTTCATGCGCACCAAAGTAATTAGTTTATTGTTTGCAATGAGCACAGCGAAAACTAGATTTTTTATTTTTGAGCAATTCGATTGGATTGCGTTCACGATATTTGCACGCACGGTAGTAGCCAAAGGAAATACACGTATGGAATTGGTCAGAAAAGTAAAAATATTATTTGAAACTGAAAGAAATTTGAATATATAAAATTAATATTATAGGACTCAATTGATAGAAATGTTGTTATAAATAATATACCTCTCATATTGGTACTATCATTAGCAAGCAAATTGAAGATCAAACGCTCACTGCCGGCAAGCAAACGACGCAGATCGAAATTTTTGCGTTTTTCAAAGATTTTGTTCATATGCGAAAAAGTCAATGTAGAAAGAATCTGATTATAGACATCACTGCAATTCATCAAGTAGAATTTGTTAAATGTACAAATATTTCACTCATCTTTAGACTTACCCTAATTGCTGTTGTAACTGTGGTACACTCATATTTGTTCGTGAGGCAGCCACTAAGATAAGCGAGTTCCTCAGCAGGAAAACAAATTTAATGCCACGCGCGTGTATTGATGTGATGGCATCTTGACCATGTTGAACAAAACTGACCAACGCTTGTATGACACCAAAGAGTGTTGCCAATTTATCCTCATTGCCATGCAGAGAGTAGATTGGTTTTCCGGCTTCACTTAATATAAAGATGTGTTTTTTCTGATTTTGCCAGACTTTATCATGAAGATAATCATGTTCCTCATCACTTATCGGCATACTGGCATCTGTATCTTCAGTTCTGATTGTAGCTGTCGAAGTGCTTATACTCAGTGATTCGGCTGAGGCATTTAAATCCTTTTTTATCCGGCTTGGTTCAGGGCTAAACGTATTACTATCATTCCCATGCATTTCACCACGAAGTTCGGATATGATACTATGCGGCTGCTGCTGCTCCTGCTCAGCGTCAGCCATGCTTCCCTCACAATCCGTATGGCAATTTGGTTCCTCGAAATAATCAGAGGAACCTTCTGCATCAGCTTGATCACTTTCAGCATCCATGTATTCCGAGAAGGAGTTCGAGTCGGAAGATATGTTGGGCGGATGATCTGTATCCATATCGTTAGCTAATTTCTACCTTAAACTATTAAACATTTCAAAACTAGCGTTAACTTAAATAAAAGAAATCCAATGGTACCGAAATGGGCGATGCAATCAGCTGTTCAGCTATTCAAGTGTTGACAAACACATGAAGATGACAATTTCAATTAGTCTGGCTACACTGTTGTTGCTGGTGTTATGAAAAAGTTTGGTTAAGACTCGGGACAAATTAGGAATGTTTCGAAAATCATTAAATAATTGCAAGTTAAATTAAGTTGCGCTCAATTTTCATTTATTAACATTTTAATCTTTAACTTACAGTATATCGCTTAACCAGCTTACGCGTCCAATGTCGACATCAGAGTGCAGACACTGCTCTGGCAGCTGACACACTACCTGCTGCGGCAACCGATGGACCCGAAGATATTGCTCACATCGAAGAAAACATCTTAAAACATGCAGACTATTTCCAAGTGCATAATCTTTTCACTGTACGTGATCTTTTTAATGCACGCATTCATTATGGTCACAAGGAAGGGTCACTAGACGATCGTATGCGTCCTTATTTATATGGCAGTCGATTGGGTCACTTAATTTTCGATCTGGATAAAACCGCTGCCCATTTACGTGATGCACTCAACTTTGTAGCCCATATTGCCTTCCGTGATGGTATTATTCTGTTCTTTAATCGTAATGCTCTCAATGCCCATCTTGTGGAAAAGAAGGCCATGGAGGCAGGAGAATTTTCACACACCCGGTTCTGGCGCGGTGGCATCTTTACCAATGCGAATGTACAATTTGGCGCCGTCACACGTCTTCCTGACTTGTGTATATTCCTGAACACACAAAATAATGTTCTAACACAGCATACGGCGGTCCGAGATGCAGCTAAAATGGCCATACCGACAGTTGGTATTGTCGATACTAATTGTAATCCAAATTTGATAACTTATCCTGTGCCCGGCAATGATGATTCACCTGCTGCCATTGAACTTTACTGCGATCTCTTCAAGGAGGCCATATTGCGCGGCAAACGAAAGCGACGAGAACTGCTTGGTTTACCGTTAGATGATCTTGTGTCGCAAAAAAGAAACATCAGACCCAAGCTCTAATACCAAATTTTTACTCGTTTATTCATATAAAGATGTTTTCGTTAATACAATTTAATCATATAATGCAATGTTTCATTCAATTCAAGTATGCCTTCTGCTGCCTAAACATTTGGCATCAAAGTGTCACCTTGCACAAAACTTGAACCATAACCGGTATAATAGTTGCTGCTTGAGTCCCCTGATTCGGCTTTATACTCCGTTGGAGAAGTGGCGTAACCAATATGTGTAGGAATTCTTCCACTGCCATAGGATGTAGTTTCTGAAGGGTAACCAAAATTAGCATGATTTGATGTTTTATGTTTTGCCACCATTGTTGGATAGGCAGGTGTTCCTGAACCACCTTTAATAGCTCTGCCAATATTGCCAATAAACTGCTTAACGGGGACATGTTTTCGAAATGGATTGGTACCATCCCAGAATGAATGAATTGGTTTGCGAACATAAATTTGTGTACCCGGAGCGAGATCTGAATTTTCTGGATTCTCCTTCTGTACCCAACGTTCGGCATGTTTTACGGTCAACATCGCTTTATGTGCCGTAACAAATTCCAAAGACTTTTGTAGACGTTCTGATTGTTTCTCATCTAATTCCGAGGCCGGAAGTTTGCTCAAACGTTGTACGCAACGCTTGGCATTCAGAAATTCTCGATTCTTGAATGGTTTCATTGCTATGCGATACTCTTTCCACATTCGTTGGCGTTCCTCTTTAGTACCAGGTTCTTTTTCGTCGAGTGGTGGTGGTGGTGCCGGCTTTGGTATCCATTGACCTGGGAGTGTTGGTTTTTTTGAAGCACCATTAGTTGGCGATTGTGGTTGCTGTTGTTGTTGTTGAGGTTTCTTGGTATTAGCCTTTTCTGGTGGCGGCGGCGGTGGTGGTGGCATCAATATTGCTGCCGCAATTGCCTCGTCACTGGGTGCCACATCTTTATCAGTTTTTGAGCCTTCACCTTCAACACTTTTATTCTTAATATTGGATGATTTCGAAGACTGCTGCTTTGCACGAGAATGAGGCTTTAGGGAACGCGGCTTATGAAAAGGTTCTAAATTCTCTGGTGGCCATTTGGGTAGCGGACGCTGCATTGGCGGCTGTCGCAATGGACTATACATATCCTCCCAGAACGGTGGTGGCTGAAGTGGCCTGCCGTAACTGGGATTGTTGAAATTGTTGTTGTTATTAAATTGGTTGTTGAAATTGTTAAAATTATTTGGTAATGGTGGCGGTCCATAATTGCATTGGTTATTAACATTGAGTGACATCAACGGCGGTGGTTCCCTTTTCGGTTGCATGCCTCTCATCTGCTGTTGCGGTGACTGTGACTGCTGTCTCTTCGTCTGCATCTTCGTCTTCGCCGCTTGCTTTTTTGGTTCTTTTGGTGCAGCAGCAGCAGGTACCAATCCATTGCTTTTCTTCCATTCTGCAAACGACAGCCTCGGTTTACTGCTATCTTCTCCTGCTGCTGCATTATCATTTCCATTTGTCTGATCCATCTTTGGATTTTTATCCAATATGATAGCAAAGCGATGAAAAAAGTCAACCCTTGGTTAATATCAGAAACAAACAAAATAGTGTTGGAAAATACATTATAAATCACCTACCAATTTTCAAAACGTTTATGCAGGTATATTTTTCACTAAACCTTTTATAAACATTTATTATTTTAAATAATTTATGAATCTTAATATAAAATTTTTATATTTTATTTAATACAGTAAAAATTAATTTAATTATGAATTTATAGATGGCAGTGCGGTGTAACTAGTGTGGCCATATAAAGCTCAAGCACACGGAATCTGTCGACTGCGTCTGCGTATGTTGCGTTTCGTGCGGGGCATACGTCAAACTACACGGCAGCCGTCGACTGCATAAAGAGAAGAGAGCGGGAAATTCAAATTGCAATTACTCATCTCGTCCACTTACTTTTGTTGTCAGTATAATAAAAAGATAAAAGTGATAAGCAAAAATTTGTGTAATTTGAATTCCTTGTTCACATAAATAGTAAACATAAAGGTATCTTTTACTGGAAGTCATTGTCATAAAAGTTTGTTTTTTTGTTCTTATATTGAAGGGAGCCTTTGTGGAATATGCAAGTGTGTATCTTTATTTCTTCAATTAGTTTCTCTTTCATATTTATGCAACTTTAAACTAAACTAAACTTTATTAAACAAACAAACATACGAAAAATCAAATGATTGTGATTCATCAAAACATGAAAATACTTGTTTGTCGTTCACAAAAACATATTTTTGCTATTCAACAAAGCTGTTTTTGGTTCACGGAACTGTTCTTTTTAGTTCCGAACGTAGTCGACGGTTGGAAAAATTGAAGTTGACCAACTTTTACGTAGTATCCGTCGACTGCGTCGGTTATGTAGTTTGCTTCATACGAATCAATACAATTCAACTTTCTACATCACTGCATCAAACGGAACGCACGCAGTTGAAGGTTTAAGTTTAAGCTTAATTCTCTACTTCGAGTGTACACGCTACTTTTCGAGTGTACTCGCTACGAGATCAACAACGAACCGAGAAATTGCAAGGGTGAACAAAACGAAATTTCGTGACTCGTTAGCACAGGGGAACGGTACAAGAGGAGCAGACTCCTCCAGTATTGCCAACAAATCAAATGTGAACCGGGGTGCCAACCATGTCATTCAAGAAGAAGATATTAAATTACTTTTCAACGAATCTTGGGAGTCGCAGAGATTTTGGTAAGCTCACTTCTTACTATTTAAGAAATTCTTATTTTATTCTTATAACGACGAGAAAAAATTAACTATTTCTCTGCTATTGTGAGAGAGTGAAATAATCGTAATTGTGTTGATAAGCTACTAGTGAATTTGTATTTAAATAAAGTGAGAAAAAATTCATTAAGCAAAAAACTGCGGCGGCGACAACAACCGAAAACTTGCATGAAAAATCTTGTGAATGTGGATGTGAAAGTGAATTTAGACCAAAAATGGTTTTTATATAATTTTTTTAGTTTATTAATTATTATTATGTATATGCAGTTAATTCTCTATAATTAAATGCTGATAGAAACCAATAGACCAGTGACTTCTCTCTTTTTTCTTCAAAAATCCCTAAATACTAGAAGCTCTTTCTCTGCCCGCCCGCGCGCGTCAATTCGTTTCTTCAATTATGCGCTGCGCTGTTAATCATATTTTGTTGTTGCTATTCTCGACATATGATTCAAGTGAGATTTTGTTATTGTATGGTATATGGTGGTCCGTGATGTGATAGTGTGTGCGCGTCCGTCCGTCACATTTGTTGTAATGTATGTCTTTTTTTTTCTATTTCTTTCAATATATAGTTTGTTTCTTTTTCCACGTAATGGACAAACTATTAGCAGCAGGCAAGCAGAATTAGTTTAGTGTCAGTGACAAGGCGACGCCGCCAGCGCGCCATCGGACGACATCAATTAACTTTTCACTTCACAAAAGTCTTTCAATGCACTCATACATACACATTCTCACACACAAGCACGCATTGCATACGCGCTGTTGTGATTTTATGTCCATCGGTTTTTAAGCTGTGCGTTCTGAATATTTCAATTGTTGATTCGTCAAGTCGTCATCATTCATATAAATATTTAACGCAATTACCCATAGCGTCGTGACTCATGTGAGAGTATCTATTTTTTTTTTTCTGTTCGACGAGTGGCGAGTGGCGTACATCAATACAATACTAAGTTTTCTTCATAAAAATTTTCCGCCTTGCAATTCGTGTACTTGAAGTTTGTGTCGTATCTAATATCAACAACAAGATTTGTAATAAAATAGATAAATCTTGTTGTGTTATCTTCTTATCTACTATTAGAAGCTTATAAAGACAATGTATGTGGATAAATGCTGCGCAGTTTCATATCCCATTGAATAATGAAGTCTAGTAAATGCAGTCGAAGATTGTTTACTGAGGTAACCAAAGGCAACTAAATACAAATAGTTCGTGTCCCAGTTTCATTAGGTTCATATACAAATTAGCTTTTTAGGTTAAGTATTTAATGATTTTGTACTATTGACTTGACCTATGTTTATTTATTCTTATAAATATATACTTATTTTTGTTCTTTTTTGATCTATACACAGGGGGAGGTGCGAAACAAACACCAAAACGAAAAAAAACCACGCATTTCGATTTCTTCCATTGAAGCGATATCACAACAAAAATAACAACAACAACAAACAGCAAAGAAACAACCAAATATAATAATATACATATTGAAAGAGAATAGAAACCAAAAACAAACTCAAACGCAAAAACAAAACGAAACGAACACAGATCTACAATCGATTGATCCACATCATAACATAACAAACCTAATCATCACAATCTTCTTTTTTTTTTTTAACTTAAAAAAAAAAAAGGATCATCTCATCATGGCTCACATTGAACGCACTGTTAAGACACCACAGGCACCACGTCCACTTAAAACACCATCGCGTTCTTCATTGAAGAACAATTATTTGGTGATTGAAGAGTTAATACAACTCATCGAGAACGTGGCATCGGGACTACAGTCAGGTGTCTGTACTATTGAGACCATGATATCACTTGTGCAGAACCTGCGCATTCATGGCCCACAATTGGAAACAGTATCAAAAGATACTTTGGATCGCGCATTCGTCGTATTTCGCAACGCTTCGCAGGACGAGCGGTTGAATATAATGACAAGACTAAAATTACTCGAACTTATCGAGTTGCGCGCTAAGAGCTGGGAAGATAACGGCTCCAATACTTATTATAAAACGAAACAGGCAACAAATGTTGTTGAGGTATGTATTATTTATTCTATGGAATTTTTTATTTTATTCTATTGATGATAATTGTATGATTATTTATTTATTTATATAGTTGCCGCATGAACAGTTGGCGTATCAACAACAATCACAACAGCAACAACATCAACATGCTGACTCTGTAGCAGCTCAGTCAGCGTTTTACTGCACCTCCCCCACATATGTTAGCGGCGGTGGTGGTGCTGCTGCCGCCGCTGCTGCTGCAGCCATTGCTGCTGTTGGTACACCAAATCAACAGCACATGCTCTTGGGACCTGGTGAGGTCATACGCAACTCTGGCAAATTTCTTAAGCCCACAAAAATACCAGGCAAAACCTATTGTAAGGATGAGGTCGTCATTCGTAATGCAGATTCTGGCAAAGGTAAACTTTTTATCTATATGTTTAGGTTCCAAACAAATAACTATATACATATATGTATATATACGTTTTACGTAAAAGTCAAGTCCTTTGGCTGGCCATTTAAAATGAAATAATGTTTAGGATTAAGTTTATTTGTTTATATTGTAAATTTTATACATTTTCTATTGAATATTCTTTAATTGCGTCACCAAGTCATGGGGATTAAGGGACGCCGTGTACACATGATTGAGGAATTAAGCGAAACAATTATATCCTTCCAAAGAGGTAAAGATTTGCGTAAATATTTTGAGAATGCTTTGAATATCCATCATCATTGCTTGCACGTTTTCTACATCATCAAAATATACATATGTAACATAATATAACACAGTGAAGAATTGGTGCCTAAAACCTCAGCTAAACATACCACACTCATAGACATAATCGTCTCTCTACTCATTAATCTTTCTATATCATAAATTTTTGATCTTTTATTAATAATTATAATTATTATTTTGTTGCAACATCATTCATCTGTGTAGTTAATCCCGGTGCCAAAGAACGTCTCGTCCAGATTACCGGTCCGGCTGAAGAAAAAATCAAGTAAATTATTTTTTACTCTTTTTGAAGCATATGCAAATATTATATATATTTTTAATTACAGTTATGCTAAACAGTTGATGGAAGACACCATACGCCGCAATGCATCTCCTGTACGTCTTGAACCTGCACCAGGTACTGGTGGTGGATCTTGTTCGTCGTTGGCTTCATCCAACTCAGATGATGCCATTGTACAACCACGTACACCAGGCGGCAGTAGCATTGCTAATCGCTTAAGTTTTAATTCGGCTCAGAATTTTATGACTGCTGCCGCTGCGGCTCAACAAATCTCACAACAACATCCGACACAACAGCAGCAGCAGCAACAACAACAGATTCAACATCAGGTTTCAAATCTGTTGAACCACAATGCTGTCGCTACTGCAGCTGCAAATGCTGCCAATGCAGCTGCTGGTAAAGTTTTGCGTTCAAACCAGCAAGTCTTATTGCATTCATATTCCACAAATGATGCTTCTGTAGGTGAATATAAACACACGGTGGCAGTGGGCCCGCATTTGCTTAAGATCACCGGTGAATGTTGTGAATTAGTGCGCGTGAGTAATTCCAATTTATATTACACAAAATCATCCTTATTGTTTTCTATTATCATATATTTCTATTTGTTTAGATCGCAAAATTGCTTCTAGATGATTACTTTAGCAACCAAGAGTTTTTGGCTTCATTTGAGGCTGGCGCTACCTTAGATGGTACTTCAGTTATTAGCCCAATATCGACACCATCCACTCCACAGGGTCCACCGCAGTTCATGATGGGCAATCCTTTGCAACACAATGCCAGCACTCCATTGGCGGACAGTGGCATTGGCTTAAATTATATGGCTACTGGAGGAATACCTGGCAACAATAATCTTGGTGATGTTGATGATGATGTATTTGTTGAATCAACTGGTGTTTGTAAGTTTTGTTAATTTTTTTATTGAGAAATATGTTCAATTTAATAAAAATATTTTTTTATAAAGCAACTTCATCATCACAAAATGGTTTGGCACGTTCACGTCGCAGTCATTTTTCGCGAAAAGATTCAATACCAGAGGCATCTATTAACAATAACGACATTAGTACTGTCTCTGCTAGTGCTCGAACCAATGCTATTGATGTTCTGAAGCAAGCAACAGACTTAAATCGAAAGGAATCACGTAAGTAGCGAAAATATTCTTATTTTTGAATAATTATATTTCATTTATTTATTTTATTCAGCACACGTTTTTTATAAGTACTCATTTGAACATTTGTTAATCTTCTCAAAAAGTCCACATGCATGGAATTTCCCAGAGGGTTGGAAAGAGATTTGTGCCAAAGCACCGTCAATCATACGCAATAAGGTAACACAAACACACTCCAAAGTAACAACAAGTTCGTTATCACCATCATCATCAGTAACAATCTCATCACCAGCTAATAATAAATTAAGTTTAAGTGTTTTATTTGGCAAGACTAATGACCCAACAATGCAGCCCAAACAAGTAACAAATGCTAAGTTAACCAACAACACCAATATCAATAACAACAACAACAACAGAAATAATACTAGCCAAACTAATAATGAAGCATCATTAATCACTCATAATGCAAATCCACAATTTATTGGTAATGGTAAATCTAAATCATCATCATCATCATCATTAAGAACACCATCATCATCATCATCATTAACAACACCATCATCATCATCATTAACAACAACACCATCATCATCATCATCATTAACAACACCATCATCATCATCTGAACCAAACTGTAATAATAATCTGGTCACATTACACGTATCACCGACTGTATCGACAAAAGTACCATTGAATTGGACATTAATAAAGCAAATCAGAGATTCAGGTATTAGAAATTATGAAAACAGCAATAATCCATTGGAGTACAATATGGAATCCATGTCAACCGGTAACAACTTTAATTTTGCAGATATAAATATAAAATCATTAAATACTAACTCGATTTGCAGCGTCGAAGCTTATGAACAAAAGAAATTAGTAGTTCGTTCTACTAATATACCTTTAACACAGAACTCACTGCCAATTTGTAATCGCTCCGCAATTGCCGCTCTAGATGCACAAAGACTTTTCAGCAAACAAATGCAATTCATATCAAGTACCATGGAGCATAACAACGAGAATGACAAAAATCAAGAATTACAAAAAAAGGTTGCATTAAAATCTCAATGTATTATTAATAATACAACTAATACTACTATTACTACTACTATTCATATACCTTCTCCCCAGAGTGAGAATGGCTACAACTGTGATGACGATAGTAGCAGCATAATTGATATAAGTGATGTTGAATCAGAGCCAACACCATACACAAATGAGTACATTAATCGAGTCAGTGGCAATTTTAAAAATAATAAAAATAACCACACTAAAAAGAAAAATTCACATAATTTCCACAATTCAGCTTAAACTGAAATGCATTGTTGAAATTATGACTACACTAAAAAAAAGATGCACATAATTTACAGAATTCAGCTTCAACTGAAATACATCGTTAAATTTAACATAGAAATGGGAAACATCGATTTAATAACATGTTTAATTTTCTTTTGTGCCAAAAATTAAGTTTTTCTCATCTCCCTCATTTTTCATATTACATTTTTCCACATATTCTCATTAATTGTTGTTTATTAAAATATTCAACTAACAAAAGAAAAACACGAAGAAAAACAAACTTGCTAAAAAACTTAAAGCAAAAATACTCATTTAGATTAAGTCATCTTTTTTTTTTTTTACACACATATTCCTTAAATCAAAATTTAATTAATCCCTGATCTGTGTTTTGGCTGTGAAACAGATTAAGTGTGTTTTAGAAAAACCACAAATTAACCTTCTTAGTTGGTTAGGGGTTGATAAACACATTATCTTATATATTATTATACTAATATAATAACACAATTTCAATTAAACAAAACAAAAGATTGCTAACAAATGTTAGCAATTAAAACAAAAAAAAAACAAAAGTAAAAAAAAAAAATGAAAATTACAAAATTAAACATTTTTGATAAATGTTTGAAAAAAATTATTACAAAAAATTCGAATAGTTATTTAAGTTATGTATGTCAGATAAAAACATAGTACACTTTGACATATTACATACATATTTTCTCACATCAGAATATTCTTTGAACATGACTAAATGTAAGGAAATAAAACATAAAATATTAATCATAACAAAAATCAATTTCAATTAATACAAAAACAATCAATCAAAATCAATTCCAAACAATTTTTATAGTTCAAACTCAAAAACAAAGATTAGTGAAATATTGTCCAAAGAAAGAAATAACAAATTTAGTTATTAAGAAGAGATAGGAGATATGTCGAACAAAACCATAATTTTTGTGTGTATGTTTTCTTAATTTCATAAAACTATCTGTGCACTGTTTCAAATTACTATCCATTGACATTAACAAAAGTTAAAAAAACAACAACTCAACCATGTGAATGAATGACTAAATGTTAGAAACATTTTAACTAATCAAATCACATCAAATCGAACAAACATCTTGAATAAGCTCATTTCCATCAGTGTCCTTATAAAAAACAGAAAAGAGCACCCGTCTTTCGTGTATGCGTTTTTTCTTAGAATATTTTAAATGTATAAACACAAAACTGAACAAATTTTAAAAATTTATAAACATTTTATGTAATAATAATATTAATTAAAAGAAAACGATGGACTTTAGAAGTCTTAATTAAATGTATGGTCTCTCGTTTTTAAGCTTAAGATTATACTATTAATAAACTTTATATATTCTATTATAAATAAATAAAAGCATGTAAAGGAGAAATGGTTTATGGTGGTGTGTCTATGTATAGTAGTATCTCTAAGGCTTTGGGAAAAGTTTGCTATTTACAAATAATTTATGCTTTTTCACCTGGTATTTAACTAAACATTTCCTAATCACCACATACATATTCCTCACATGCGAACAAAGAAATCCATTTAAAAAAATACATGCTAAAAGCACCTAACAAAATAAATTTATGGCAAGGTAAGATAATGCATTTGCTAGTCAATTCAAAAATTCTCTATTTTTAACTTTATTAAACAAATTGCTTTTTTTTATATTTTGTACAGGATCTTAAGGATGAAAGTCAACGTTTTGATGGTGACAAGTATGCGACTTTAATGAAATCTTCAAGCAAACGAAACATTGCTGCTGCCGATGAAACAATCATTGATGCAGATGAATAAGAAATGTCAAGCTGATAAAAAGAAGATTATAGAAGAAAAAGTGGTGTTGTCATTATCGAGAGAACAGGAGGAGAATTTGAATTGATCTGCATATAATAGTAGGCAGCAGTGGTTTAAAAATGGGCAATGGGCTTATGTAAAATGAATGATGAAAAACCCTTAAGTTAAGGGGGCAAAAAGAAGTTAAATAAATTACTTGTAGATAATATTTTTTATACACCACAGGCACACACACACATACTCACATTTTACAACGACGAACATATTCTGCAAATATTAAAACGACCAAAAATAATACAAAAAAAAAAATAATAATAAATTAAAAATGAACGAACTTTATAAATTTAAAATTAAATAAGAAATCAAACAATGATGATGCTCTTAAATTAAGTTGAAACCAAGAAAAAAGTTATGTTAAAAAAGGCACTCACTACATAGATGAATATAGAAAGCAATAACAATAATAAATACGATGATAAAAGAAAAGCCATACAAAATAAAAAAAAAAAACGATTTTAGTTAAATTTAAAAATGCATTTTTTAAACGAAAAAATATTTAAAAAATAGATAAAATGATTTTATTTTTTGATTAACTTTTATCCTCTATTTTCATAGTTTTCATTTGAATTACAACTCATTTTTATTTTCTCTTTTTTTTTATTTAATGTTAAAAACACACAAAATTTAAACAAAAAAAGAAAACAAAAGCCAAAAAAGAAAGAAAAAAAATTTAATAAAATTAAATGAAATAAAATCCTTCCTTTTTTAAAAAGCAAGTAAGATTTTTTTGTATTATGTTAAAATTATACTATATTCTGGATATTAATTTCTAGTCCTATATTTTTTTGTTTTATTTTAAAGAGAATATTTTCAAAATTTTGTTTTATTATTAATTAATTAACAATGATGATGAATTCTTTTTCAATGTTTTAATTTATTTATTTATTTAACAACAATAAAAATAAAAACAAACAAACAGAAAGAGAAAACTCTGTGTTATTCTTTTGGTTTATTTTTTAAAAGATAAAAGAATTATGTTGATAGACAATACAACAAACAAGGAAACACAACAATATAAAAACACACATATGAAATGAAATGATTAGTTAAATGTGTAATATAATATAGCATAGAAGAAACAGCAACACACATAGAGAGATGAGATCATTGTACGTAATTTTGCAATGAAAGGACTTCACACTAATGATTGTCATCATCATCATTGTCGAGCAGCGGATCCTGATCACTTGTATTTTTATTACTATGATGTTCATCAGCTGCCAGACTGTAATATAAATTATATGAAAAAGAAAAGAAAAATATTGAAAAGATTATTCTTTAATAAATATGTATGTCTTATAATAGAAATTTTAAAGGAGTTTTAGAAACATTATCATTAAGAATAGAAACTTCCAACCAACCAACACCATAATATGATTTTTTGAATACTATTCATTCCTATTGGGGACATAATTTAGCCGGTTCAATTGATTCAAAATTGACATACATTGCTTCCTGATATGCATCTCGTTCCTTTGGTGACATATTCAAATTGCCTTTTTGCTCGCTATCGTACATCATTATAAAGATGGTGGCCACCAAAGCAACTGAAAATATATTATTTTAATTTCAAATTCAACAGAATTGAATATACATTCTTTTCATTTTCTACAATAATAATGTACAAACCAAGAAGCCAAGCCATGAAAAACAATTGAACCCAATAGTGACTGCCGCCACTTCTATCTACAATAATGCCAGCAACAATAGTCATAATAGCCAAACCAAGATTTTGTACAGATTGACAACTAAACAACAATAAAAGAGATAATATCATTAAGAAATATGGTACCATATAAATTTCATATGTCATTTAACTTACAATCCATATGCTGTTCCCAATTGATATTCTGGTACAATAAGCGATACAATTGGCCATAAACTAGATGCCACCATGGAATATGATAGCCCCATTGTTATGACACCAAAATATGGATTCAATTTTGTAAAAGTAAGCAATGCATGAGCCAGAAATGTTGTAACTGTGGCCAAAAGTACCCATGACACATTTCGTCCTGTCTTGTCAATAATAAAACCAAACAAAGGTGCCACAAGGGCAGAGATCAAATACACAATAGAATTGATATCATTTGCTTGTTCTGATGTTATTTTAAATTTATTAATAAAGAAGGATCTGTAAGATAGAATAAGAAAATATCATCCCTTAATAATAAATACAACAAGAAAACTTTAAAGAACTTACTGTCCCAGAGCAATGAACGGAAAGACGGCAACATAGTATGATACAACAATAAGGGACAATAACCAAAAGGTTAAATTGAATGTAAATATATCACTTAATCGGGCTAATTTTGGTGTATAATTTTTATTCCTTTCTGTGACACGCTCAGCATGTTCATCCATCCAACCTAATGACAACAGATAGTATTGTGTAATAGAAAATGTTTTTGGATAAATTAAACTCACCCAAAATGACAGCAAACAATAGTGATAGGACACATGTCCCGGTCGACAGTAGTAGTACCACACCGAGAGCAACGTTTCCTTCATAGTATTGCGATACATAACGATAGATCGGTAATAGAACCCAAAAGTTCACAGTGCTACCCAAACGTGCTACAGATAATTGCAAACCAAAGACCATATTCAATTCCTTGCCTTTGAACCATAACACGGCATAATTATTTTGTGCTACTGCCAAAGACTCTGCACCAATGCCAAATATGAAACGTCCAAGTATTAAGATCCAAAATTTATTATACAAAGCACCACAGGCAAACACTAATTGCCCAATTAATAGAACAATCATGAAGATAATTGTGCCGACACGTATGCCAAAAACGCGATCCACCAAGAAGCCACCAACAAAACAAAGTATCACATTTGGCCATGAATATATCGAATAGATAAATGTAAACTGTGTGGCTGAAATATCCATTTCACGACGGAAAACATCTTGTAAAGCAGCAGGATTATCATAACAAAATAGAACACCTGCCCAACAAACACACAATTTTAATATTATTATGATTACACATATGTATATTTTTATAATATTTTTGTACTTACCAAATCCCAATAGACACATAAATGCTAAGGCAACAAAGCGATGCATTCGACTTCTTGGATTACATATACCAAAACAACCATCATTTTCAACTGAATTAACCGATTTGACTATTTGATCATGGCTTTTCCTTTTGAGTCGCTTTTGTTTTAATGTAGTAATGGGAATTTCGGTATCACTACCACAGACAATAGGTAATCGTTCCTCTCGTGACATGATGTCTGGTTTGTCTTTCTGAAGATCAATATTATATTCTATATATTGTATATTAAATAAAGTCCGTTGCACAAATTGTGCAAATCGTTCGAATTTATAATGTTTCTTTGGAAAATTGATACTGATAGTGATACTGAATTGATAAGTAAGAGAATTGGGACACACAATTACAGATACACTAACTAGTATCTCTTCCTATCGTTATTGACGTTTAAGTATTGTGTTTCTCTCTTTTAAGATTAAAGATTTGTCTATAGTTTGTCGATGACTATGATCTAGTATTGCACTAATAATTTATGCCTTTGTAGCCTCTAACGCCTCCGTCTCCGCAGTTGTTGTTGTTCTGATTATAGATGCTTATCACCTTTCCAATTCATTTTGAATGATTTGGTTTTTGTACTTTTTTCTTAATGTTACAATCTCAACTTATTGTAATCTTTATTCCGTTCAGTGTTCTCTTGGATTTCTTTTCGTCTTCGTCTGTTTATTGTAATCTAGAATGTAAATAAATTTTATAAATTTGTAAATTTAGTTTCAAAAAATATGTTTCCTATTAGGGAAAAGTAGTTGATTATTTGGTTTAGGGTTTCTGGAGATTTTATGATACTATATACACATGCGTTCAAAATAATAGTAGTGATAGTTCAAAAATTGAATTCAATCAAAAAAAAAATGAATGAATTTGTCCTTTAGTGTACTTATACTAAACAAGAAAATCATAAAGAAATACATAACAACTTCAGGTCATATATGGTATGCATAAAAAGAAGTTTCATTAATTTGGTCGCTCAAAAATATAGTAATAGGTCCTTCCTATCCAAACAATACGGATACGTTTTATTAAAATGACTGAAATTACGACAATTAAACTAAAATTATTATTTGGTAGCATAGCCTTTGTTTGCCATAATTGCAGCACATAAGTAGCTTTGGCATCGAAACCATAAGATTTTATTACCTTTCGGGAGGATTGGAGCTTCAAGCATCTCTAACTGTGCTCTTGTAGTAAATCACATGGGTAGAAAGAAAGAATTACAATTAAAGAGAATCACAAAAATATGAATATTCCAACTTAGTGAAAAGTAACACTACTATTATTTTGAGCGCAACTTTAGATATATTAAGGGTTTCAGGAAGGTCAATTAAAGCTGCATATATTGTACTAAGATTCCCTTCTGTCTTCTTCTCTTTATTGTATTTTAAAATGATTTAGTAAGCTATAATTAGGAGAGTCCAATGATGATTACCATGTACCAACGAAATCATTGTAAAGCTTAAAACAATATAAATTTCAACAAAGTACGCGAAATACAATATTATTAGGTATATGATGATTATGTGATTTGGGGGTTATGGAAATGAATTCAATATGATGTACATATATTCGGCTTTCATTTTATAAAGATAAATAATAAATTAATTAATGAAACCTCCGTCATATGACTAGAAAATGCATTAGAAAACGTCTGCGTATACGTAACAAAAATTTAATAAATGCCTTTTTCAATAGTTAATACATATACATATATATATGTAAATTGAGTATTTTGGCATTGGATTGACAAGTTTGGTAATTACCATTGAGGAGATTTGATTCCGTGGGGATGCGTCGGTTCAGTGAAACACTAAAGTTTTCTACACGATTCAGATAAGATGATTGTGGCAGCATCCGTAGTTGTTTAAGAGCGTTATAGAGCAACGAAAGCTTGACTGTATGAGCCGTATTTCAATATAATCATAATAATTAAATTGGAGTTTTTAAAACTTACATTAGGGTCCTATTATTTATAATGGTACATATAATCTAGGCAGACTTTTACTGCTGAGTGAAAAATCTTTATAATTGTGTTAGTTTTAGATGACTTTCTATTGTACTATGGGGGTTTGGGGCAAATATTCTTTGTACTTAAACTTATCATGAAGTATACCATACTATAAGCTAAGACTCTTCTTCTTATTTTAAATTTTGGCATACCCAAAAACAAATTGTGTGTAATCTCGGGATATGTAACAAAAAACTATACACAATTTATTGTTGGACAATATCGGGATATGCAACAAAAGAAATCTCCCTTTAAAAGAGCCATTTGTCCAACCTATATAGTATCATAGTCTTTGCTTTAAGGGTTCTGATTCACTTCCTTCTGTGAATATGCATTTATACATACATTAACATATCCCTTTACCCATACCCATATATGGTTCATATTGTTACGACAATTTAAATCAGAACGATCGGCAAGTGGTGCCAAGGTGCTGATCACTATGATGTGTGTCCCTGGGAAGTCCAGATGGAGGAAGAAGAAGGAGAAAAAATGAAGAAGCGGAAGTAATGTATGAGTGATCTTGGGATTTTTGTGTTAAGTATATGTTTTTATTATTTGTGAATGCCATCTAACCCAGCTTGTATAAAACGATCCAATTAACTTTTTGATTGTGAGGACTCAAAATAAAAAGTTTTGTTGGAATAATACAATACTATGGTATGTAATACTGAAAATAATTAAGGAAATAAGATTTTCCTTCAGTACTAAAGTAATTGATTCTTAACAGGGAATATGAAACGGAGTTACTGGCAGATGACATGAAAACTTATTCGGAATGCAAAGAGTTAATCTATTATTTTATGGGAATATAGTAGTAGTTTTCTATTTTAGCTTTCAAATTCTTTATATTTTTGGAAATTCTTCTCAGTAAGTTGTTCACATTTAACCTTTCCCTAAAGTTCTGCCCCCGTTCCCAGACAATTCTACAATATTTTATTAATACAAGTTTATCATAATTTCAAATTTTATTTTTTATCAATGCCCATTGTTTTTGTTTTTGTTTGTGTATCTCTATTCATAATTTATCATAATATGTTTTCATTTACTTAATAGTATTTAAATTTTAAAACAAATAATTTCTTTTTGTTTTGAAAGAACTCGCGCGTGACTGATTTGTCTACGTAAATTAGTTAAGCGTCATATTATCACATTAGCTTAAAATGGATTTCTTGAGGTAACGAACGCTCCGACACTTTTGATATTATTGAATTACAATTTAAGGCATATTTAATACTTCAACTTTGTTATTTAATAATTTGTTACGTTTTATAAACCTTTTCTTTCTTCTATGTATGCAAAACTTTTCATACACTCTCTTTCTTTAACTCTCTTTTTACATAAACAGAGATATATGTACTATGTATTGTGGGTATGTGGGTACATAGGAAAGCAACAAGTTCAAGAGCATCCATCATAATATGTATTTGTAAAATAAATTGCAAGGATTCTCGAAAACATCCTCACATACATATGTATATTATGCATGTACATTCACCCACTCAATTATATAGCTATCTATATATATATAAGTATGTACTATATGTATTACATACATATAAAAATTCATAAAATCAACTATTTATTATTGCTAAATAAATAAAAAGCATAAATGCTTAGCTGGCATTAACTTTACGAAATCCCTTCTCTTCTCTTTTCTTTTCTATTTCAATTAAATTTACTACTTACAGTTAATTTTGTTTTTATATTTTTCTAATTCAAAATCCAATTCACCAAAACGAACTACTTATACTCCATTTGCTAGTTTAAAACAATTGAATAGTGGTAAGATACTTTTTAAAGATTTGTTTTGCTTTTTGCAAACAGTTGTTTGCTCTTCTGCTTAAAGCAGATTCTGCAACGGGTTTCACTCACTCGCCTGCTACTTTTATATGTTTTCGCCTTTTAGCCGTACCGACAATTTGAGCAAAAATACCACAATAACAAATGGCTCTCTCTCTCTCTCTATCTCTCTTTCAATGTTGCCAGGTCACTGAATGTGGTTTGTTTTTGGTTTAATGTATTATTATTTTTACTTTTTTTTTGAAACATTTTCCAAAGCATTTTATTTGTTTATAATTTTAAAAAATATAAAATAAGATTTTCCCTCACCTGTAGTTTTATCATACTCTTCATATCGAATGCATCCCTGGAAAACTTTAGGCAATTACTCAACACTGTGATAACACTTGAAAATGGTGGAATGGTGAAATTAAACGATTTGAAAAATATGGCGGATAAAAAGAAAGAAAGAGAGAAAAACGATTGGAAAGAAAAATCAACTGCGACACTTAACAGTTTGCCAAATTTTTTTGTATGGAAAAGACCCAAAATATCTTCTATTATTAGAACATAGTAATTCTAATACTATAAATATCAGAGATGCGTAGAAAAATGAAACATTTAAGGCGGTGGACTAAATTTTGTATATCTTATAATATTTTTACTCTAAAACATGTCCTACCTGAGTGCACTGAGAATAGTTGCACAGGTCAAAGTTTAAGGATACTCTAGTATAGTGACTTGATGGTATAAGCAACCAGGTAGAACAATATAGATTTTGCACACCGATCACCATATGAAAGTAAGAATTTTGCAATGAACATAGTCAAAATGTTGATGTCCTGTTTACTTCCAACCTTCAGTTTAGTTTTCATCGTCTTCAAGTGAACAACATTGTGCTTACTACTATTAGTTTCAATCAAAATGATTTACGTGATAATTCATGTTGCAGATTACGATCGTGTTTATGTGAGCATACTAGCGTAAAAAGATGAAGTCATTTAAATAGCGTGAAGGTATGTATTTATCTTATAAATGTTAAATGTGTACAACATATGATTCTTCTCGTATCGCTGCTGTTGTCTATAAAACTGATAGCTAGTACGTTATTATGATTTTCCAATCATTTTATATAGTTTTCACTACACCTAGCGATTTATTCTTTTATTTGATTGATTGATATGCAAAAATATCGGTGCAAAACACAAATTTTGAAGTCATTTAGGGCTCCGTCAAGTATACGGATGAGCATGAATTGAAATCCTTGCAAGATTCTATATGCATTTTCCAAAAATAAAAAGATATACTATAGTATTAACAGACCAAAAAAAAAAAAAAAAGAATGCAACATTTTACTAAACCATTGATTGCTAGTACCAAATTATGAGGAATTGCTGACATTTTGAATTATGTATGTGTGCATTTGTTAACTATGTCATTCAGTTCGGGAATTTTCTTTATGAGCACTTCAATGATATCATGCAGCAAATGTTTGACGCAGAATACAATGTGATCTTCTAGAAGGACCGTAATAATGGGTGACCTTCTATTTGTCAAAATGACCGGTTTGTTTGTCTTCTTCCATGTCACGAGGACTGCAAAAAGGGGTCTTTCCATCCTTGCAAAACGGGGTTGAGTGATTTGTAGCAGGTAGCATAACATAATGCAAAAAGTGATTTTTGTAACAGGTAACAAAAACATATGCGAAAAATTGATAAAGTTGGCCACAATGGCAGCGTGCCCTCGAAATTTTGATTTAGTTGGCCACAATGTTGTCGAATAGAATGTTGCTGCTGATGTTGTTTTGCACATTTTTAAAAAAGACTTTATACTCTATTTAGATTTAGATTTAGTTTTGTATCGAAATAAGCGTAAAATTGTGATTAATAAATTTTCGTGTATTTAGTTTTAGGTATGCAAATCGTCATAATGAGCGCAATCAAGGTGAGTAAAATATTTGCGTTTTAATTTCACCCTGATGTCATACATGCTTTGCTTTGTTTTTTTTTTTTGCGTGTTGATTTATTCTGTTATGGCATGGTGCAGAATATAACGTTGGGCATCTTGCATGGGCTCTGGGATAGCATAAGCGGTATGACATTGGTGCTGTATATAGACAACGAAGTGAATCGACAGAAGGCTGAACGTGAGACTTTGCGAGAATTGCGCCGTATGGAAAGAGATCATCAGATGTCACGACAACACAATTCACGTTCAATCTCACCGACGCCTAGTTCAGCATCTGCCATGGCTCGCGAAGAACAAGAACAAGGACAAGTACGTCAAGGAAATCCCGATGAACGGCGTTTGGATAGCATCTATAAAAAGAAGCCAGACGAACTGAAAGAACCACCAGGGTAAAGTTCAACATATTGTTGTTATTATTATCTAAGAGATTTTGTACTAAAAAGTAATTATTTTTTCAGTGAAAAAAAAATTGCCAAGAAACTATTTAAATGCTGCCTTTTAAATGGAGGTTTCACCTGGATGAGCATTGTGCTCTTCGACATGGTGGTACTGCCATTGCTTAAGTTCCTCCTCACCCTATTTTATGGCGCGCAGTCAGAGACTTTACCAATTGTCTGGAGCTGGGTGCAACCGATACTCTCGATCATCTTCGGGATGATGTGGGTGTTGCCAATCTTTTTGTTGAGTAAAATTGTCAGTTCATTGTGGTTTGCAGACATTGCCACTGCAGCATATCGTGTGCGCAAAGGACGCCCTATACCTATACAAAGCATTAGCAAACTAGTGGCTGATTTTCTATTTAGTATTGTGGTACAAATGCTATTTCTGGCACAGAGCATGTTAGTCAACATGCTTCCAGGCAGATATGTTGGCGAATCCTTGTGTTTTTTGCATCTTTGCCTGCTCTACTCACTATATTCGTTTGAATACAAGTGGTGTAACATGGGATGGGAACTGCACAGACGCTTAAGCTACATTGAAAACAATTGGCCTTATTTCCTAGGTTTCGGTATACCTTTGACTGTGCTAACGAATTTATCTAGTTCGGTGATTGTTAGCAGTTGCATCTTTTCAATATTCTTTCCACTATTCATACTAAGTGGCAACGAAGCCAAGCCGATTGTAGGCACGACGTAAGTTCTAGTTAAAATTTTGATATGTGTGACCAAAATTTATTTAATCATTTTTTATACTTTGATTTTTAGTGATCTACCACTGAAACTTTTTACACCGGTGGTCTTTATTTCAAATATATTCTTTGGTGCAAGTCCTTGGAGCTCTAGAAGCCGCTTAAGTGCTGCCCAACGCAAACAAATTGAATTGCAACACAAACAGAAACTTTTGCAAAAGCAACAGGATAATTTAAATCAACAAATTCAACAACAGCAACAAATTCAAGAGGATTTGCAACGTGAACAGTATCGGTCACATTCAAGATCGCGTTCAAATACACCAACGCCATCGTTAATAAATCAACAACAACAACAGCACCGTTATGCTCAGCCACCAATGTTTATGCCGCACAAGGTTCACTCGACCACTTCATCAACTACATCATCAACATCTACAGGTTATAGACAAACACCATATTTTGGCAGTACATTGCGTCCAATTGTTCCGACACCGGTGCCTAATGCACCCAAAGCCCCAGCTCCAGCTACACCATCATCATCTTCATCATCACAACCAGCAACAATATCAACTACATCTTTGTCTACACCGACAGTAAGGTATAGACCAAATAAACCACCAACTCCTCCCTCATTCGATGATGATTTTGTGAAATTGTGAAATTCTATACAATACAATTCTAGATTTACATTAAATTTTACTTTATAGACCATGTAGACACTCACATACACACAAATATACATTTAGAAATCGTACTGTAGTATAGGAAATATAATAAATTTAACTAGTCTGCAGCAACGAGCAATGAATGGTTCATACATAAGAGCATATATATATATACAAGTATGTAGTATGTATGTACCATGTCCAAGGATATATAAATATGACTATATATAATAAATATATGTATTGATGAGGAGCTTTTTTACCCATTTCATACTTAAAATCAAATCAAATTAAATTTAATAATTATGTGCATAAAGTGTATGTCAGAGTTCAATAATTATGATGATAATGATAATAATAAAAAGACAAAACAATTTTTTGTACTCAAAAACTTTGTTAATGTTCAATTCATATCAAGAAAAGAAAAGGAATTTTATTTTTTACAGTAGAAACTCACAAATTAGATACTTTCTACTAGTACTAATTAACGCTCTGAAATTAGAACTTCACGGTTTTAGTTTCGATTTTCCCATGGGATATTAAAAACAATTGAAAAATCTAATCGGTTCAGAGAACGATTTGGATAGTAATCAAGTTTTCCATGAAACTCGAGCCCTATTAACAGGAATTGCTCCAAATTATGCAATGCAGATATGCAGGCTTCAATGAATCAGAATCTGACGAAATATGACTTTCTTCTAATAACGATGCCTCATTGAAATTAAAGAAAGTTCTCGATACTGGACCATCTTTGAATCTCTCACTACATTGCTATTGAAAGCGTGACCAATTTAATTTGTTTAAAAAATTTGTGACGAATTATATGCAAATAAACACATACTATGTTATAGATACAATTTAATATACTCTTTGGATTTTTTATTAACTAAAAACTGAGAACAAACTGAATACTCGAACTATCTAACTCTATTTTGGGAGCTTCTACTGCATAAGACTAAGAACATGCATGTGTCTTGGTCTTGGTATTTCGTGTTCATCCAATAATTGGTTGGACACTAGTACAAATTGTCAGACTGTTTGTGGTCAGTCAGTTTCAATGAATGCTTACCGTTGTTCAAATTGATTATCACCAAGGATACATACATTGCTTGACATGGACAAAACATTTCATTGCATTTGATGACTGATTCAAACGAACTATGGGCATAATTAATGAACACGCGCTATACACTTGGGCAATGGCCAATGGAACTCAATTGAATGTTGAATGAAGAATCAATTTTACTTTTCAACAAAGCACTTAGTCCTTAGTCATCGCTTGACAAGTTGCAACGTTCGGTTTTTCTTTCGTTTTGTGAAATAGTCAATAAAAATAAAGGAGTTAAATGTCGGAATCATCATCATATAATGACTAACATTAGTTTCAAAAATTTTAAATTAATTTGCGTGCTTTGTGTAGTTTTGAACTATGGAAATTTTGAAATTGATGCACAAACCAGTCAAAACATTAATGTCTGTAAGTGTTAAATGATTTTTTTTGTAGGCAAATTTATGAGACTGAAATTGTTATATTTATCATATATTAGATGAAACTTTGAATAAGCAAAGAAATATTTTAAATCATTCATTTTTGGGTATAATTTTCAATCAACGGTTACAATAACAATGCAAACAAAGGACCCCAATTATCCATTACCAAATGAGTCAACAAACATAGTCATACATATATTATTGAAAGAAGACAAATAAAAATCCACTGAACAAATATGAATATACCATATGTATAATTATAAGTATTTGATTGACCCACATGAAGAATGTGAAATCCTTATATCAATAAACAGAAGTAAAAAAACTTAGAGAGAGGGAGAGAGAGATCTACGATTATTGATCTAAATATGTATGTGCATATCCTGAATAATATTTAATAATAAGGCAGTCAAGTTAGCAAGGTATTCAATGTTATGGTGCACAAGTATGGGGTTGTATATTACAATATTTACATCAACTTTTATCCATTCTTGCTTGAATCTAGTATGTGAAATAATCGCTTTTATACGCTAGACAAGCATTTAAAATACTAATATGGGGGCTTGGGGGTTATTGATTAGGTAGGTGTAAAATGTAAGTCGTAAATATTTGTTAATTTTTTATTTAAATTGTTTTCGAGAAGCATTTAATATTTCAGGGTTTTTCAGCACATAATCATAAAAGGTTTTACATGAAAAATTAAAGTATTGCAACTTGTAACTCAGACTTTTCTTGCTCCACACTTGTTCCATCATACTAAATACGCGCCAGCAAGAAGCATTATTGATAGGAATGGAGAGAACAAACGTGACAAGCTTTTTCAATTCAGGGCAGGGATTTCGGTCTTTTGATTTCGCAAAGAAATCAACCCAGCGTAAATCGACACGATTCTCTTCAATGAGATGTGGTTGGATTTTGCGTAAACTTCCTACCTCATCGTACAGTAATTCAATATCTAAGTCCATTTTTAAAATATCTTGTAGTCTAGTAATACCTGACCATGTGATTGGTTCTTAAAAAGATGAAATTTTCATCGTTTGATATTCCGGATCTTCAAAGTTATATCACTTTTCTAAATATGTAGTTTAAACAAGACGTAAGAAACTTATTGACAACATTTTTGATTTTTTTTTTAAGGATTATAAAATGCTTTAATACATGGCAGATTTACCATTAAATTCTTCAGTCTTTCTGTTCTGTAGCTACGTTTTCAATCAATCATACTGTCGTGAATTTCAATACCTGTTAACCTGTCCGATAACAGGCCAAGTGTGTATGTTATTTTGTTATTCAATATTAATTTTATTTTAGAAAAAACCGTAGAAATTATTCTGAATCGGGATCTCAGGAGGTAGAACATTATTTCCGGAAACTTCTGGGCATTTCAGGTGGGTTGGGAAAGCTAACTCTAGCTCTCGTAAAAGAACGAAAGCTAAATCGGAAAGAGATACTAGGATGAACTCAGATATTAGGTATCCGTATAATCGCATTCTTCTGAACAGGGCACTGAAGAGTTATGAAACACTTACATTCGCTTTACTTATTCGCAGTCTCAATGACCAATTTAGATTATACAATATATATAATGAAGAGGGAACAGCGGAGCAATTGCTAAGTCATTGTGATGGTCAAATAAGGACCAGATTATGATATCAATAACCAATCTTTGAAACCCATAGAAATTACTGACTCATTTCCGAAGAAAGTCTTGAAATTCATATTGAATACCAGAATCTCGGAGAATCTGTAATTTTGGGATTTGATACAATTGACCTAATCGAAGTCGCATTAAAGAGGTGACTAGCTCTTGGTCTTCCCCTAATACTATATAATGATATATTTTGGATATTTAATATTAGATGCATTTTAATAGAATACTTTTAGAAGCAATGTTGGGAAAATGCAGTAATGTTTACTCTGCATGTACCATCCCAGTAGTATGCTCGGTGGCAATTGTCCCCGGTTCGCTATAATTCACTAGTGCCTCTCCTATTTAACTGGTGACTAGTGAATCCAGGTAATGAGTCGAACCAATTAGAGAGAACCATTGAGAGGTAAGCATTTGTTAACTCTCTTTCAATTGGTGTTGGGAGCGGAAAGTCGGAATATATGTTATAGAAAAATGTCTGGTTTTGAAAGAATTTAGATTGTTGAAAAATATTTAATAATCTTACATAATATTGTATAATCTTTGTTTGTAGTATTTATAAATGACATAGACAATGATCCCGCCGCAAAAGCTATCGAAGTAGTTGTGACCTATTTGAAAAAAAATCCTAGTTATGGTATATCTGTACAGATCGAACAAATCGAAGCCAATAAAACGGATGCTAAGATATTGTTGGAATCGAGTAAGTAATACTAGTATATTGTATACCATATGTAGTTATGCTGATTATTATGTATCCATAATGATTTTGCAAAGTTTGCAACAAGTATGCAGAGAGCATCGGAAAAAAACAACCGCCGCATCTTGTATTCGATACTACGAAATCAGGAGTAGCCTCGGAAACAGTGAAATCATTTACGCAAGCATTGGGTTTGCCTACAATCAGTTCATCATATGGACAAGAAGGTGATTTGCGGCAATGGCGTGACATAGATGAATCAAAACAAAAGTATCTTCTGCAAGTAATGCCACCGGCGGATATGATACCGGAAGTGGTGCGTAGCATTGTACGGAAAATGAATATAACAAATGCGGCCATACTGTATGATGACACCTTCATTATGGATCACAAATATAAATCACTGCTGCAGAATATTCAGACACGTCATGTGATTACGTCAATAGCCACCAGTGGTATACGTGAACGCGAAGAACAGATCGAAAAGTTACGCAATCTGGATATAAATAACTTTTTTATACTAGGCAATTTGCAATCAATAAGAATGGTATTGGGTTAGTACTACAATTTACAATACAATAATATTAATTGCGTAACCTCCCTCATGTACTTGTGCACCTATTTAGAATCTGTTAAACCGGCATATTTTGAGCGTAATTTTGCCTGGCATGCCATCACTTTGAGTGAGGGCGAAGTAAGTAGTCAACGCGATAATGCCACTTTGATGTTTCTGAAGCCCATGGCCTATACCGTAAATCGTGATCGATTGGGTTTGCTGAAGACCACTTATAATCTCAATGAAGAACCACAAATCTCTTCAGCTTTCTACTTTGATCTGGCACTGCGCAGTTTTCTGGCTGTTAAAGAAATGTTGCAAACCGGTGCTTGGCCAAAAGACATGGAATATCTTAATTGCGATGATTTCCAGGGCACTAATACCCCAGAGCGTAACCTTGATTTAAGGCAATATTTCTTACAGGTTTGTATAATTATACATATATTGTAGTAGTACTCGTATAATGATAAATCATCATAATTATGGAATCAAAATATTTATATGTACATGAATTAGGTTAGCGAGAAAACCTCTTATGGCACCTTTGAATTAGTCACGCAACCGGGGCGTCCCTTTAATGGATACAGTTACATGAAATTCGAAATGGATATAAATGTATTACAAATACGTGGTGGTAATTCGGTGAATAGTAAATCAATTGGCACCTGGACAGCTGGTTTGGAATCACCGTTGGTGGTGAAGGACGAAGAAATTATGAAAAATCTAACCGCAGACACGGTCTATCGCATTTTTACGGTGGTGGTGAGTTATTAAATTGTTTCGAGTTTTACCCTTTCTCCCTTATTTTCTCTGTTCAATAGCAAGCGCCCTTTATAATGCGTGATCCGGCTGCACCAAAGGGCTATAAAGGTTACTGCATTGATTTGATTAATGAAATCGCTGAAATTGTGCACTTTGATTACACCATCGAAGAAGTGGAGGATGGCAAGTTCGGTAATATGGATGAAAAGGGCGAGTGGAATGGCATTGTCAAGAAGCTCATCGATAAGCAAGCTGATATAGGCCTGGGTTCCATGTCTGTCATGGCGGAACGTGAAATTGTCATTGATTTCACTGTACCCTATTACGATCTTGTTGGCATAACCATTATGATGCAGCGCCCAAGTACGCCCAGTTCGCTTTTTAAGTTTCTTACGGTGCTGGAGACAAATGTATGGCTTTGCATCCTGGCGGCATATTTCTTTACAAGTTTCCTGATGTGGGTCTTTGATCGTTGGAGTCCTTATAGCTATCAGAACAATCGGGAGAAGTACAAAGATGATGATGAGAAAAGAGAATTCAATTTAAAGGAATGCCTTTGGTTCTGTATGACATCATTAACACCTCAGGGTGGTGGAGAAGCACCTAAGAATTTATCAGGACGTTTGGTTGCTGCTACTTGGTGGCTTTTTGGCTTCATTATCATTGCCTCGTACACTGCAAACTTGGCTGCGTTCTTGACTGTATCACGTTTAGATACGCCCGTAGAATCGTTGGATGATTTATCGAAGCAGTACAAGATTTTGTATGCCCCACTTAATGGTTCATCGGCAATGACTTATTTTGAGCGAATGGCAAATATTGAGCAAATGTTTTATGAAATCTGGAAAGACTTATCCTTAAATGATTCACTTACGCCATTGGAACGCTCGAAGTTGGCAGTTTGGGATTATCCAGTTAGCGATAAGTATACAAAGATGTGGCAAGCTATGCAGGAAGCAAAACTCCCGGCCAATCTTGAAGAAGCGGTAGCGCGTGTACGTAATTCGACGACAGCCACAGGTTTTGCATTTCTGGGCGATGCAACTGACATTCGCTATTTGGTGATGACCAATTGTGATTTACAAGTTGTCGGCGAAGAGTTCTCACGCAAACCATACGCAATTGCTGTTCAGCAAGGATCACATCTTAAAGATCAGTTTAACAATGCGTAAGTTTGCACAATTTATTAGTTTTGCAATTCAGAAGAACTTAACATGTTTGGTTTTTTAGTATTTTAACATTGTTGAACAAAAGACAACTGGAAAAGCTCAAAGAGAAATGGTGGAAAAACGAAGAGGCTCAAGCGAAATGCGACAAGCCAGAAGATCAATCGGATGGCATATCTATACAGAATATTGGCGGTGTATTCATTGTAATCTTTGTTGGCATTGGAATGGCTTGTATAACGCTTGTATTTGAGTATTGGTGGTATAAGTATAGGAAGAATCCACGTATTATTGATGTGGCAGAGGCTCCCAATTCAGCTGGAAAAGATGGATCTAAGCTAGCAGGTGGTGTTATATTAGGCCAGGCTGGCAAGGATTTCGAAAAATCAAATGTTGCTCTTCGTTCACGTTTCAATCAATATCCAGAAACATTTAAGCCGCGTTTCTAAAGGATTTGTCATAAACATTATACTATATAGGAAATAAGGCACACGTTCTTAAGTATAAGTATAGAGGGTCTCGTCTACGTCAAAAATTCTGCACTTTGCACTTGAAAATATTTAAATAAATGAGCTCAGTCGCATTAAAGCGAACAAAAAACCAAAAACTATAAAATGTTTATGTTTAGAAATTAAAGTAAGAGGAATATCCCCCAGTAACATTGAATGATTCCAATATACCACAAAGTGGTGCAGTCAAATAGCTCAGCATGCACTTTGATTGGAGGCTTACGTGGAAGATCGATCCACAAATGTAGATGAAGCTCAAAATAAAAAGTAAAAAGATGTGGTGTCGCTTGGACCACGGTCTCAGCTTAGCTTAGAACAAACAACAGTTCGCCTCTACCAACCAGTTCCAAAACCGGCGGCATGGGCGTATGCAATGCAGTAGTGCCATTCATAGAAGATGAAATAAGAAAAATATCAGATTAATCCATACCAACAACCCAGCAATATGTGTGTTTGACACTACTACGGCTGAGCAATTGATGCTGTAGAGCTAAAAGCGTACAGTCTCCGCACACAGGCCAATCAACTTCAAATCCGGTTTGAGTACAAGATCTTTCTTGTGTGAGGTAATGAAAGCGCGAGTAACAATGAAGTTGAAGTCACAGGCGCTCCATGGTACAAAGTATCACAAATAATAATATCTACAAAGACCTAGAAGTACTTGTGGTAAAAGAAGAGTGTTTATCAGCTTGCTAGAACTCTTGTTCGTACTCATCTCAAACTCATCTCACCTGCATCGTAACGATCATCCATCTATTTTGCTTAGTTAGTGGCTGGTGGTAGTGTATAGTGAATCTAAACAAAAAGCAAAAAAAAATTTAAAAAAGTAGCAAACATACTTTTGTATGAACATATATTGGTTGAGCTATCTCATAGAAAGAAAGCAAACAACAATTTTTATATTGAAGAACTTACAGGTTTATTGCAACTTAACTAAAACATTGTATATAAATAAATAAACTAAAAGATTGTATATAAGTAAACATACAATATTATTACATTTATAACAATCATGTATGGAATAAATCGTTGCATCGACATTGGTTGTTTTCGTCTATAGATTAAGTCTGCTATAACGAATATAATGCATCCCGTCAGCGCTATGCGTGCAGAATCCTTTATTTTTCGGAACGTTCCCACAAATATGCCAACGAATCGTTCAAGTAGCGATGGTGACACCGGTGGAGGAGCAGGTGGTGGTGGTATATTATCAAAAAAGTAGTCCAATAAATTTTGAAAAAAGTCTCCCATTTCTCTTGTGCTTTCAAAATACCATATATTCAACCAAATATTTATTTTTTAGATATTTTTACTCATATGAACAAGCTTTGTTTGTTAGTTGTTATAATGTAAAAAATAATCCAGAAGATTGACAATGAAATTGTTTTCTAAGCATGAAAATTTTTATTTTTAATAAAATTTAATTTTATTATTTTTGAATTTGTTGTGGCGCAGTCGCAGCAACGAAATAAGTTGGCAGTCACTTGAAGTGCTTATTGTTATCGATAACTCAAGCAAGTTGGCATGTCTACATAGATACAAATATGTATAAAAATACTAAAAATTTGTTTTTTATTAATATTCCGATGATATAAAACAAACACAGTAGATTTAGCCGTAGGCATTAAGTTTGATTTAATGTTCACAGAATGAAACCAAATGATTGAACCAATGAACATTAAAGTTCATATGAACTAAGTCGTGTAGGAACTACCTACCAATAAAAACATAAAATTCATGTGAAGAAAAGCAAATTATGCATACGTATTTTGTTTGTGAAAACCAATACACTTGCGTTGAATGAGTGAATGTTTAATTCATTAATTGTCCAATTATTGACATACTGATTGATTTTGGAAAAAAACATTTATCTCTCAAGGTTCTTTTTACTCTCTCAAATTCCAGAAGTTATTCTTCACTCTTCTCCATCCCTCCCTCAAAATAATTTGACCTTTCAAATTTAATAAAGTCAAAGTACACACGTTACTTTTAAACAAACGAGCTTTCACTCTTCTTCTTCTCATCCTTATTCTTTCTTTCGTCGAGCAATTTCGTATTCCTCTTTTTAATAAATAAAAAAAAAAGAAAGTAATTTAACACTCAAGACATTGCGTGTATTTATATTTTGAGTCTTTGAGTTACCAACCAAATTCACCGACAATATCGTATGTGACTCACAGATAAAACGTTCAACTTACAAAAAGCCGACTGACTTGCAATCATAGTCATAGTTCGTTTTTAACAAAGATGAGTGATAGTTCTGACGATGAGTGTGCTGTTGACTGGGTTCCATATAGCCAACGTGCCGACTGGGCTGATGTCACGCCATTAGAACAAGACGACGGTCCCAATCCAGTTGTGGCCATTGCCTATAGTCCCAAGTGTAAGTTCCCTTCATTTATTTAATTATGCATTTTTTCACAAGAAACATGTTTGTTTTTCCCGTTGTGTATGTGTGTGTGTGGTGCAGTTCGCGATGTTTTTGATTACTTTCGGGCGATTGTTGCTCGAAAAGAGAAATCACAACGTGCCTTGGTCTTAACTGAAGATGCACTTAAATTGAATATTGCTAGCTATACAGTTTGGCAATACCGGCGAGATATATTACGTGAATTGGGCAGTGATCTGAACGAGGAACTGGATTATCTCGATGAGGTCATTCGTCACAATGCTAAAAACTATCAAGTTTGGCATCACAGGCGTGTCATCGTTGAAATGCTAAATGATCCAAGTAGAGAACTTGATCTTACTGAGGAATCATTGGAGGCAGATGCCAAAAACTATCATGCCTGGCAGCATCGCCAGTGGGCTATACGTACCTTTAAGTAAGTATCCGTTTTTATTAAACACATTCAATGGTAAATAATACAAAAAATTATTGTTTAGCCTCTATGATGATGAATTGCGTTTTGTGGATCGTCTCATTTGTGAAGATCAACGTAACAATTCCGCTTGGAATCAACGCTTCTTTATATTAGAACATTTTGGCTTCACACCAGATGTTATACAACGTGAGCTGCAGTACACCATGAATCGCATACGCATTATTAAGAATAATGAAAGTGCTTGGAATTATTTAATTGGTGTCTTGAGAAAAGGCGAAGATGCTAATATTAGTAGTAATCCAGAAGTCATTGAATTCAGCGAGGAACTGTATAACAGTGGTATACGTTCGCCATATTTATTGGCTTTCCTCATTGATCTATACCAAGAACAATGTCTGCTGAGCTCAGATGCCACACAACGTGAACAACTATCGCGAAAAGTATATGGCCTATGTGATGATATGTCTAAGAAACATGATGTGATTCGTCGCAAATATTGGGAATATATTGCAGATACACTTAAAGTAAATCTAGACAACCTACAGAAATCATCACAACCAGAACAACCATCGCAACAACCACAGGAACCCCAGCAGCCAGAACAGCAAAACCAAGACCAAGAACAACAGGAACAATAGTAATTCATATAATTTCAAGAATTGTTCATAATTAGTTGTTTATATTTTTAAAATACTAAAACTAAGCATTAAATTCTTAAGCATTTTAAATGGTATCGTGAACTACTTTTATTTGTTAAAAAAAGAACAACAAATATACATAAAAATTTATAATATTCCTATAAATAATGAAACCAAAAAAAGTCGTGTGTAATGCTTGCAATATTCAATCAATTGTGTACTTTAGTAATGATTGTTTAAAAAGATAAGGCCGACATACAAAAGATAAGAAATACGTCAAAAGATAACGGAAACAGAGACGCTTGGTCGATTCGTGCAGTCTGCCTGCATGATTTCATTGTGTTGACAATGTTGTTTGCGCACGTAACAGGTACTGCAGGTAGAAGATGTGAAGGTTCATGAACAATATTGTTATAAATTCTCTTGACTCACTTGATTTGCAAGTGTCAGTCAAGAAAGCTATCTGGTTTCATCATCATTATAATATTCTCTTGTTATTTGTAATAACCTTTAAGTAAGGTGATGAAATTGAGTTAGTACTGTATAATTTGGTTACATCAACAATGAATGGAACGAAGAAAATTCGTCGTTGTGTGCCTGAAACTATATTATGGCAAGCTCTAAAGAAATAAGTATAACTCAACTGTCACTGCATTCAAAATTATCTTTACCCAATATTTGTGCAAGATGTTTTGCCTTATCTGTATATAATTGATCCAGTTATTGGTATACATTTATTGTATTTCTTTACATTGCAAAACAACTACACACAATGAGTGTTATGATGTGAAAGTCTTAAGACGCTTTTTAATCAAAACTAGGCACGTGCCTATGGAGGCATTCGAGAAACTACAAAAATCATACTTTGTGTAAAGATATAGAGCTTCGAAATGCACCCACAGCCATTGCGAGGCTCTGGGCGGGTAGATTTTTACAAAGTTCTTGTACTTGTAGAATTAGTTTTAATGATGACACTTGACGAGAAATGGATTTATTAATAATGTGTGTAATTTCTTAAAAGAATCAGGGACTTAGAAAGGATGTTTGCGACTTTTTTTTTTAAATAATAAAACTTAATTAAATCATAATAATTTAACGAATGATCTATGTCATTTTCAATTGAAATACATAATAGCAAGAGTTGAAAAACGATCTTGTGTCATAGTATTCCTCGAAAAACTTCTTTCTGCCGCATTTAGGTGCATTTTTTTGCTTTGCTATATAAAAAAAAAATGTTATACCATACGACAAATTCACTAACCAACGGACTATCTGTCGTATTTTCTGCTAAATCCTTAAAGGCATATATCGATAATTGAGATTTAACAGCCTCTAACAGATTCTACCCTGCATTGAATTAAATAATTCAAAAATACAAGTGCGTGAGGCCGCGGCGGTTGACCTGTTCGCCCCTGCGCATTCAGTCTATTATTCCTCCCAAGGACGTATTTAGAGGGGGGCAGAGGGGGCCGCATTTTTATCCAAATGTACACTCATTTTGTGAAAAACGCTGGTCAGAAAAGTATCAAAGTATAATCGAATTAAAAAAACTCTATTGTGAAATAGTTGTGGGCAAGCTGAGTGCAGAAGGTAATGCTGCCACAAGAAACGTTGCATTCCAGTTGCATAGCGCTGCTGGACGAAGTGTTTTTATGTGCATAATAGCATAAAAATTTTGGACTCCAACCAGTTGTGAATGTTATCCAGTCCAAAAGCAATGACATTATAAAAATTTTGAATGTCATTGAAACGCACAGATCAGCACCTGAAATTATATTCAATGAAATTTTTAAAGAGTGTTTGGAATTAACACATGAAGCTTCCTTCGATGTTTGTGTGCCCAGAGTTGCAGAAAAGCAAAAAAAATAGGACGATCCCTCATCTTACAACGGCAATAGAATACTTCCGGCGAACAATTTTTCTGTCTTATCTAGACTCGCTGACATCTGCATTCAAGTAAAGATAATATAAATAATGCAGCATATAATTTAACTACACATGTCCAAAGCGTTGGCTTGAAATATATCAAGTCGCAAATTTGTAATGCAATGACTTTTTATGAACTTGGAGGTATCGAAAATAAGCTAGATATTTGGTATAAAGACTGGAGTAACAAAGAGCCAGCAGATTTACGAAAATTCAGATTTTTATCCAAAAATTCAAAAAGCAATTTGCATATTGCTTGCGCTACCATGCTTTACGGCATCGGTAGAGAGATCCTTTAGTACCGTAAGAAGAGTAAAAACATGGCTAAGGACTACGATGAGCAAAGATTGCCTAAATGGTGAATTAAATATAAAAACATGATAATTGCTAACTTAATACCTCTATTTTTTTGGTGAAAAATATATGAAAAACACTCCTTAGAATGGTTTTGAAACTTTACACTGAATAAGTAGAGTATCTATGTATATCTTTCATTAGACTATGTAATATTAAAGTTAAAAAATTGAAAAAAAAAATAAAGGTTGTCTTCCCCTACATTGAAAGCTGTATACGCCCTTTATTCCTTCTAAAACGCCCGATTCCATAATAAAAATTGGTAAGATAGAATTGGTAGCTGAGCGAATTAAGCAGGTGGCTTCATTTTAGTTTTTAAGAGTGCACGTTAGAGCTGTGCGTGAACGTGCGTGATCGTGACGGATAATTTTATCACACGCACAGCTCTAGTGCACTTGTCCTAATTTACCTTATTATTTTGCAAAATGAATGCTAGTAACCTAGACCGCTCTCTTTATTTAATCCGCCTCCGATCTCACTAAGGGATCGCAATATAAAGAGAAATCATAGAAATCCCAAGAATATATATGTACATACATAAATATTTCGACTCAATCGTATACAATATATTTATATGGTATATATAATTTATTTAAATCTTATTGTTTTCTTTGAAAGTTGAGTACACAATATTTTTTATTATTTTTTTGCACTTATTTATTTGATTTTTACTCTGTCTGCAATATACTTACTATATATTATACATGTAAGTATATACATATCTGTGGCAATAAGTCATAGTAGCTTAAGTCAAAAATTGCTATTATTATTAACTATGTCAATATGCGTATTTCGACTAAGGAATTTTCAGAAAACACAGCTTAGAAACATAGTTCTATCATTTTACTTTAATGTATTTGAGATTAAAAACATGGAAATAAAACCAAATAGGAATTATTTAACACACAATGGGCAATACCTCAAAAATAGATTTTCGACTTAAGCTACTTTGACTTATTGCCACACATATATTTGTATCAATTTTTTTTTTGTTTCTGGAGAGTTTTTTGCATTTCTTTTTATTTAGAGCGCATTTAAGAAATTATTACCATTATTTTTTATTATTTTGGTATTATTAAAAAAAAAAAAATAATAAATAAAAATATATATATATAGTAGAAGAACTTAAGCAGAAGAAATTTGTTTCAAAGTCAAAATTGGTTTAACGCATTTTCGAAATGCTTGATTTCTCATTTTTTTTTATATAAGTATATAATTATATAAGTATATTGGTTTTTGTTTCTTTTAACATTGTAATTTAATATCAAAAAGTTTGCTATACGAAAATCGACTATAATCAAAAAACTTGGCTTAGAAAAAACTAAATGAAAAAATTGTGTATAAAGAGGGGAGGTTTTTCAGGCTCGGCAAAAGATATATTGTAACCATATCAAATCATTAAATTGTCATTCCTTTCTCTTATATAACTTTCACATATACTAGTAAGAAATCGTATACCATAATCGTGATGGCATTTGTATTTCAAATTAATCTATAATTTTTTACATTTCCCAAGTACCAACTAATACAAATTATTCAGAAACTAAGAATGATATACCATGTCTAAACCTCTAATGGGAAAACATAGTATTACCAGTTGTTAGATGAGAAACATTTGCAATCCTTAATTTACCAGCTAGCTGGTTAGCATATCAATTTCCCCCACCTGGTCAGAGACAGATTTATCTTATTTTTATTTAATTAATTGTAAGCTCTATGTAGATATTTATATAGTACTATTTTTATCAACTTGCATTATTTAGTTTTATTGACTGTAAGTTGTCATGAATTTAATAAATAAATAAAGGAACTTTTATAGAAAGTCATACTTTCCAACGGACTAAAAAAATTGTAAAAAAATACCCTTGAGATTGTAATCTCTAGATGGATAAGTTTTTCATTTCCTTAACTTGATAATGTGAAAGTTACAAGCGCTTCGATGGAACCGAAGTTCTGTGTTCTGTCTTGTTTGCTTTCTTTACTAGATTTTATAGTGTAGATTGACAGTAGATAGATAGTAGTTACGAAAGATAGATAGTGTGGAAAGTAGTAGATGTGTGTGCCTCAGGAGTAGAGTCTCAGTAACAATTTGATATATATATATTTTTTAATATAATTTATAATATATTTTTAATAATAATAATTCTTATGTAATTTAGTTTTCTATCTTGTTCATTGTTTATAATCCTTTTTGTTTTTTTTTTTTTTTTGTTTTGTTTTTTACTTGAGATAATTTTCTTCTTCGGTTTAATAATTTCCTTTTTTCTTTTGTATTTTGTAAAAGCATTTTTAGCAAAAAACTTAAAATATACATATATGTATGTGTATGTTTATTAAAATATTGTTGTTATTGTTGTTCATAATCTAAGCTTGTTCAGCGAATTTTTCAATTATTATTATTCTTTCCTAATGACTTTGTTTTTTTTTTTTTTTTTTTTTGCTATTTTCTATTTTATTTATTTGTTTAGATGTCGTTTATATAAAATAAATTTTTCTTAATAAATTAAATTTTTCTTTTCTTTTAGATTTCGTTTAGGAAGCTTCTTTATTATAAATTTTATAAAATTAAAATATATGAATGCCCCACTATCCATGTGATTCATGCCTATCATCTTGATGATACGAGACTCACACTTGGTGGCCTATAACATTCATACCTACACGTACTAAGTATGCCAGCAAACAATTCATATAAATTATCTATTTGTCTTCGCCAATGCCTTCGTCTGTTGTGGTCTTGGCATTCGTTTTAGCCTCCCCATTGCTGATATCACATTTTTCAGCCAACATATCCTCGATGCCTTCATCTTGTTGTTGCTGTTGTTGTTGATCTTCCTGAGCCTTAATGAAAGGTGCTAACTTTGTCGCCGTTTCGCCATTGTCCTCGTCCAGGTCAGGTGTCATTTTGACACGACATGTCTCAAATGCAAACTTATAGCCGAGTTTTGTATATAGATTTCTGGATGCATCGTTCTGTGGACGTATTACAACGAAGGGCATATAGCCACGCTCGATAACGAGCTTGGTTAGTTCCGTAGCCAGACGGATACCGTAACTACAAATTTGTATGATATTGAATGAAAATTATATATAAATATATAAGTATATTGTTACTTACCCCTTACGTCGATATTCAGGACGTGTTTGCATTGAAAACATCGCACCATAATACGAATGAGCCATCCAGGCGGCTAATTCATTCGTATCCTTGCGGAATATACCCAAACCGGGTAGGACGCGAACAAGTACCTCAAAGACCTCGACACATTCAATTTCACTGGCCGGATAAAGATCGTGTATGCTTTGACAATCATCACAAGTCAGTGGACGCATTATAGCGTCCTCGGGCAAATCATCAAATGTTATGCCAGTGTCGAACCCATTGCATACATAGATATCACCGTCAAGACGTTCCATACTACCCAATTCGGAATAAAATTTATCCAGGCGATTTATGATAGCCATATGCGTGAAATTCAGGTACAATGGCTTCTGCCAATCGATAAGGACATCTTCGGTGCGCATCAGATCGACATGTTCGATTTGTGCTGACGGACAAAATATTCCAAAGCTTTGATAAATATTGTTGTTGGGCTATAATTGACATGAAATATTATTGATTACCATATAGTACTTAAAAAGTATTTATTGCTTACCGTAAGCGTGCATCCTGGAAAATGTAGAATTATTGGTTTCTCAGGCCAATCTTTCGAAACGTAAAAATGAAAGTCCCAAACTCGATCATTCAGGTACGTTTTTATCGTTTGATGAAACTAAAAAATACAAACATTGTACCAGATATTAGGAGTTTGTGCCTTTAAAATAGAGAATTATCTTATGTAATGGAAAGAAAACAAACAATAGTTTTTAATAACAAGTAAACAATTTAAAGTCATACTTTATTGCAACTAAACATTATTTACAATAGGCTAAATAAAACAAATGAGAGTATTATCAACAAAATTATGCCCATAACCATTGGTAGTTTTCCTTTGTCGATAAGGTACCCAATAAAGATCATTATACATTCCACCACAATAATGTTTCCACATTCATATACTATTTGTAACAATATCATATATAGTTCAATAAACATTTCGTACAGTGTTAATGGTGGAGGTGGTGATTTATCTAATAATCCAATCTCTTCCATTGTGTCTTGTGTTTTTTCAAGATAAGTTCAACTTCTTACTTTGTAAAAGAAAAAATTCTTTTTTAATGATATTGAACTTTAATATCAGCCTACTTACTTTTAGTTCAAATTTTTGGAGAAAAAAATGTGTAGTCATGACTTACCGAGGGACCTACTACTAGGGACAATACTTCAAGTATTATACTTGGAATGACGAACTATGTATAATGTTTATTGTATTAATCTATAGGAAATACCCCCTTGGTCAAAATCTGAAACAATAAGTGTGGAGATATTTGATCATTGAATTTACTGATCAATTAAATTTTTGACAAATAATTCCAAGACCTAAAAGATTAACTGAGATTTTGTGAAATGTATTAAACAAGAAGATGCTTTATTTAGTATAGAATTTATGCATTGCAACTTTCCTTTCAAATGTATCACGAAGATATGTTCAGTGGTGGATTATCCTTTAGACAAACTAGGCACTTGCCTAGGGGCGTGAGGTTACAAAGAATGGAATAATAATTACATAAATATCCTATGAATCATGTAATCCTATGAAGGATTTCCGCAGAAATAATAGAAGTGTCAATGAGGTTACCGGATTGGCTTTAAGTGAGATACAAATCCAATTAAAATTAATAAGTTACAATATTATAAGGAACTCTGAGAGTTACACTGCCTAGTAGCCCCTACAGGCCTTCATCCGGCTCTGAATATGATTCTAAACATTTAAAAAAGAAAAATAAGGCCTAAACTTAAGTTCTACACTAATTTTGTTTGACAATTTGATTCTGTTAGATAATTTGAATGGCACTTCATTCAATTTCTGAAGATTTATAGTAATATATTTAAACATTCAGAAATTTATTACTCGGACTCGCACAAGAAGAGTTCCATACCACGGCACAAGATTTAACACTATGTATGCGATGTGTACAAATTCGTGGGACGTTAAGCTTGTACCTCTGTATGAAATTATGTAAAATTAATTTGCTTTTGTCGCTAAAGTGAAATAAAAGTATAAAGGGTACGCCTTAATTTGCCTTGAGATCGTCAATGGTCTGAGGATTGCTGGCGTACACTTTACTTTTGCTTTTCAAATAACCCCACAAAAAGAAGTCCTGAGTTTCGCCTCTTGTTGACAATTGACGTCTTGGCCGTATTTCAAGCATCGTGGACGATCTGCCGGTAATATTATTTGTGTTAATTGGACTTTATACGGAAACAAATGAAAATCATTCTTCAAAATGCGCCGCAAAGTGGTTCCACTAACGCCAAAATGCTGAGAGCGGTGACAATATTAAAATTTTGGGTCTGGGCAACGCTCCCTCTGACCACTTCAACCAGTTCATTGGAACGTCTTGGTCGTTGATGTTGACGATCCCCCATTGTTCCTTGCTCAACAAAATTTGACACCAAACGAAGAATAGTGTTGTCAGACGGTGCCTGTTGGCCACGATGTTTTCGACGATATGCACGTAGAGTTAACACAACTGATCGACTATTTTTAATGTACAACGTCACTATTTCGGTTCGTTGTTTCGTTGTAAAGCGATTTATGGTTACAATTTTACTGAATTGACGTTTTAAAGACATGTTCACTCAAGTCAATCGGTTGACAAATGTTAAAGTTTTTCAATGTTTACATACCGACATAAAAGATGGCGCAGCATTACTACACAAAAAAAAAAAAAAAAATTACCATAATAACCTTTGCCACCCTTTGGGTACGGAACCCTAAAAACAGTAACTAACTTTACCTTTGAAAATATATTGTATGATTTTATTTAAAGAATCAATGTGGAATATATGATTCGGATTAGTTGGTTTATATGGAAAATATGTCTTCTGCATATTATACATAAAAGAACATAATTTACTGTGTGGCTAGATACCCAGAGAATCAGATCATGATAGAATAGATCCATTCAATCCGCTCACCATAACAAACAGCAAAGCACATCGATAATATCTATGTCAGTGATGCCAGCTACCTATCACAAAAACAGGACAGATCGATCGCAAAAAAGTGTGAGTCGGACTCGCACACGGAGGGTTCCGTACCAAATATTAAATTATTAATTTGACTTAGGGTAGAATCAGTATTCATACTGCATATCAACTTTGATCAAAAGCGAAAGTGAAATATTCATACAGCCTAAAAGTATACTAAAAAAAACAGAGCATATCGGAGCACACAGTTCTTGTATGGGGACCCCTTTAATTTTTTAACTTTATTTTAGTTTTAGTAATTGTTGCTATCATGACAATAGAAATACACATTCTGTGAAAATTTCAACTGTCTAGCTATTACAATTCATGAGATAAAGCGGAGTAGGACGGACGGACGGTGGAAGCTTAGTAATAGGGTCCCGTTAGCACCCTTTGGGTACGGAACCCTTAAAAGGACAACATTTTTTGCCATATTTTTTTTATTTGTAGTAATTATTATCTTATAAATTTGATTTTATAAATGAGATGAGTTTTATTGCCTCATCTATCAGATCATAATCCTCTTCATCTGCGGCAGGCATTAAATAATGCAAATCATATCTATATATTTATCCGGAACTTCATATGTGTTACAGCATGCGCTGTTCTGTCGCAATCCAAATCTAATAAAAAGTGAATTTCATATGTAAAAACAGTATAACATAACCTAATAGATAACATTGCGTTTAACGTTTGCGTTTGAATGCAGTTTGGCAATTTAGTTTTTATTAAAGTTACTTAGTTGAATACGCGCTCATTTTTCACGGCAACAACAACAAATTTATGGCAAATGCTGAGTCCTAGTAATTAATAGCCTCGGGCTCAAACTTAACAGTATCTGCAATATTTTGCCACTTGATCAAGTGAATATTACTATATAGTAATAATATTTTATTGATATCGTTGCTATTAACTTTAAATAGCTCAAAAAATTTCAACTATTGGCATTTGCATCTGTAAAATGTTTTCTACTGGAAACGAATTTATATTCTTAAAATTCAAAAGTTTTCCGGCAACCTAATATAACATCATGAAATTATATCGGTATATTTCAAATTGAAATTTTCATACCTTTGTTTTAGTGCAATTCAAATGAATGGCTATGTTATCGTCGAGCTTACTATTATTCTGATTATTTGCGACTACGATTAGTAGTGTTAAAAACGATGTCGTAACGTTGTAATTTTAGTATAATCACAGAATTTTAAAAAATAATTAAATTAAACATTAAAACTAAAAAAGGATAGATTTTTCCGGATAGGTCAGTTAAAAATAGGACAGATCTGTCCGGAAAAAGGCCAAAATGGCATCACTGATCCATGCACACTAGTGTGTGAAAATTATAAAATGTATTACATATCACAATGTGTGAGTTATTCAAGCGGTTTCATTTCTTGAACAGACTTCATTTGTCATATAAAATATGATGACGATTGGAAGGACATTGCCATAACATAAACATTCAAGACCTAACCGAATGGAAAGGAATTAATTAAAAACTCAATAAAAAGAATGCTCTAACTATGCTATTATATGTACTACATCCATATGTTACTTTTCGAAGTCTCTTTCAATCATTAAGAAAACTAAAGGCAAAAAGCTTAACTCATTCATACCAAATGTGAAGGGTTTAAAGAAAGAAATGTTGATTCCCATACATGGTACTCGTACAAGTAGGAGGCAGTAAAAAACAGGTCGACATTTTTTAGCATACTTATTTTGTTTTGGATTGCATGTTTAACAATCACTTTCAACATAGCTTTGCTTTGGTTTTAGTTTCTGACTATAATGGCAATTTGCTGCATACACTACTTCAATAATACTAAAACTTGATGTGACTCCCTTCCTTCAACTCAATCTTATACACACATATACTATTGTATTTTGGAATTTGTTTTTGCCCCCAAACCCACCAAAGTTGAAACATTTGTTCCATATATTATTTTTATTTGGTCACTTAGTTTTTGTGAGTTGTAGTTGTTGTTTGTGTGTGTATGTGCAAACCTTTATTGATTCCGGCAGAAAACGTTCTAAGTACACCAAAATTTCTGGAAGCTCAGATTCTTGCACCAAACGAAAGTGTTTACCTTCGGGAATGATTTCCATTTCTGTAACGAAAAGAAAAAGTACAGTTGGCAAAAAATATTTCTTTACCACAAACTATATTCTTCTTTCAAACTCAAACAATATTAAAATAAAATATTCAAAAGAAAAGAAAACCATGAAGTACAATAACATAACAAAGACAAACAAGAACATGGTATACGTACTATGAATGCATGAACTGAAAACAATGAGAAGCAATTTTAGTTTAATTAAAAGACACAACAACCAATTATCCAAATGAAAGCATCCATTAAATAAATTATAAATTCAAAAGAATTGGGTTTAAAAATATTAGTATTGCATATTTAATGGAACCCATCAAATTTTTATAATGCGAAAATCAATTAAGTCTTTTTTCGGTTTCAATTTCATTTGAATGTCAGTTTGTTCCAAACAAATGCGGATAATGATAGTCCTAATTTCATGGGCAGATATTTGTTCCGTTTTTTTCACTTTTTATAAATGAGAAATTCTGCTTTTTTTATGTATTATTTTGCGAATTATCAAGGTCTTTCATTGGCCGCATTCAAGGTCTTTTCAGTTCAGTCCAATCATTCCGAATAAGAAATGCAACAAATAAATTTACATGGAGAAAATTTGCAACCGAAATCAAATGAAAAGAATCAAGAAGAAAAGGATGCCAAGTAGAGGATTTGCATAATTCACATCTTTTAAAATCAAAGTTGTTTTCAATTTTGATTGTATTTTGTGCATTAACTTACATAAAAGATATTTTAATCATCAAATGAACAATATTAAGCATTAAATTTAAAATTAAGAGTATTAAATTCTTTAACTTGGCTTCGCATAACTTTAATTATAGTTCATATTTTCACCCATTAAGAAACCAATTAGTTGCCTTATCGTCATACTACAAGTAACTACTACTACTAATCTTATTAATCAGTTTGTGTATGTAATACAATTTCCCACGCCCTATGATATGTTAAAATGTTTCAATGCTCGACTCATTGTCACTACGAGTTCTCAATGTGCAAAAGGAAATTTATCCTTCAATTAGTTAAATCAAACAATGATTAGCAATGAGCATAGGAAGAGAATCCTTGGACATGTAATTAAAACTATGTATATTCCAATTAGTATTGCCCTTTTCGAAAATGTATCTTTTTCCACAACACTAGTGTAGTGTACGCATTGTCCTTTTAGTCTGATATTTGTAACGCAAAGAACTGTGTATGTGTATTGTCATGATTAGCATGTTGGAAGCATGAATCAAGTTATATCCGTCTGTCTGAAAATAAGACTGACTACTACTAAAACACATCATTTATCTTTGACGATTAGTAAAAACGTTACCATTGTATAAACTAAATCATGAAATCATATAGTAAATAGCCTCCGGTTCAGAGGGGTTTCCAAATCTCAAGAAAATAAACTTAAAGACTGAGCCAAATCCAAAATTAAATAAGGAAATTCCTTACGATTTTTTACTGGGTCTGACTCGGACAGGTATTTCGATAGTCTCAGGTACCTTGACAGGACATAAAGCGGATAAGTCGGAGCAATCTGTGTAGACTATGTAATGAAAAAGAGGAGTCAGGAGAGGACGCGCTATGTCACTGCGAGGTCTAATATAGACCAGATTCAGTCAGCTTGGAAACCAATACTTGGAACTAGTTGAAATAGCAGATTTGTTTCCGAAGAAGATTTTGGAATTCCTAATCTCGAAAGAACTATGATTACGAGGTTTGTCACAATAGGCCCACTTGTGGCCGCAGTGACTAGGTGTAATGGTTACCGCACTTTCCCTAATACAATCTACGTTTTAAGAATAGCCGCCATCTTGCCGAGAAAATTGCAGCAACCCTCTCTTCCTTTGGGTTTAAGTTCACAAATTTTTAAGCAATCCATGGGCTTCATTTGATGATGATGAGCTTAGTTCATCAGTGTATATATTAAAATTTAAATCTACAAATTAATCAGATGCTGGTGAATTAGTCTAGGATCTTTGTATGTACTGGTTTTGACATAATAGATTGATCAACCTTACATAAGTCTGGGCTAAGTTTGTAACACTTCTGTGATGATTGTTGATTGTCTACGGGGCAGTGCAAACAGAGGCGAAAGGCTATATTGCTGAAAGCCTAAAGACCGACCATTGTGGTACATAGCCACACCTGCACGAGGTGCCCCTGCTTTCAACTGAAAATGGCGGATCTAGAGAGGCAAACTCGATAAAACCCGTAATCCCAGGTGTTATTCGTACCGTGCCTATGGGATGAATGGCACTACGTAAGTGTGTCTCTAAACGGTGGCCTCCAGATACCGGGCACCCTCTGGTTGTAATTAAGCCTTACCGTAACACCGGGGCACTGTTGCGGTGGACTTTTATTCCCCTTTACTCGTGGGACCAAATGTCTGAGAAAATAATTGAAACTTTTATACAAGAGGCAGTAGTGCCTAATACAAACCAGGTCAATACTGACCTTTCTGCGGAAATTGCAGAAGTGCTTTCTTTATCGCAAACGTATAAGGCTTTACATAGCCTACCCAAAAGCAGCGAAAGCATTGTAATGGATATCGACAGTGTGGATATAGGTCCCGAAGACAACCTTACAAAAGAGGAAGAGGATAATCTTCTCGACTCACCCACCCCTATCCCTGAAAAGACGGTAGAGGGCGTCAAAAAGGTGCGGCTATGTGGTGCTGCCCGTAGACGCCTCAAACTCCATCTAAGCCGAGGGCATAGTATTGAAGAGGCTAGAGCACTTGCTCAAAAGCCAACTGCTCTGAAGCGTCAACGCCCTAGCAGTACCTCACCTAAACAAAGCGCACCTAAAAGAGCTAGCTTAGGAACGGTGGCAGTAACAGAAAACAGGACAGCTGTGTCCACTGAAACTACAAGGCCTGGACCAACAGGGCCTACCCTTGCAGGGGAGGTGAGCACAGCACAAATGTCCTACAAAGATGTTACGTGCAGCACAAAATTGGGTATCATATCACCCAATTATCCAAACACCATATGGTCTACTGAACAACTCAAGCCCATACAGCACACTATCCTAGAAGCGATTAGGAAAAACCAATCGCGTGCGGAAAAACCAGTCTTTAATAGCTGCACTTTCCGCTCGGGATGGCTAGTTGTCTCCTGTGGTAATAATGACACAGTCACTTGGTTAAAGGCAGTAGTGCCTAAACTAAAGCCGTGGAAGGATGCCGAGTTGAAGATCGTTGAAGAGGATGAAATACCACGTCCTCAGATCTACATTGGCTACTTCCCTGAACTGGACAGTACTACCACGGAAGATATACTAGGTCTTCTGAACGGGCAGAACACTGGCCTAAGGGTGAACGACTGGCGAGCACTCAATAGAGTGCGTAAAGGTACGGTCTCTGAAATTACCTTCGCCATAGACCCTAGCTCAGCCGAAGTCATAAGAAAAAATCAACTCTGGTTGAACTATGGCTTCGGTAGAGTACAAATGCGCCCCAAAAATAAAAGCGAGGCCAATGATGGGACACATGACAAAGTGTCTGAGGCACCGGCAAGCTCCAAAAGCTCTAAGTGTCCATCCACGAGTACTGCAGATACATTACCAGAGCAACCACAGTGCTCTAATGTAGCTGCAGTAACTACCTCAGCATCTGGTCAAACAGCTAGACGTGAGCAGGTTAAGGAGGGCATAAGAATGCGACCATCGCTTCATGCTGCCACCAAAAACCCATGTCACGATCACCAGCGTGCTAAGAAGGGAGGCTATAGATCCGCAGAAGAAGCGATCTTGCTGGGTAGCAACAGAGGGAAGAAGAGGGCGGCAAATGCCCGTAAAAAAGCCAATTAATGGCTCTTCCCCAATGCAAACCCGGCAGCAATACAAGGCAACTCGGATGCCTTCAGATAAACCTCCATCGTGCCAAAGCTGCCTCAGATATACTGGCAAGGAGGTTTAACGCTGAGCTCTTGGATGTAGCTTTCATTCAGGAACCATGGGCATATAACGGAGTCATCAAAGGGCTCCAAAACTCAAATGGTAGGTTGATCTATGCCACCAATAAGAATCGCCCTAGAGCGGCAATTCTGATTAGTAACCAACTAACCTTTCTTCCTTTCTCAAGGTTTATTTCTGAAGACCTAGTGGCGATTTGGGCAAAAGTGCCCACCAGCAAAGGAGAGCATGAGGTCATTCTTGCCTCTGCCTATCTACCGGGAGACGCGGCTACTGCCCCAACAGAGGAAGTTCTGGCCCTAGCGGAGTACTGTCAGCGGCGTCACATCCGATGGATTCTCTCTTGCGATGCAAACGCACACCACACAACCTGGGGAAGCAACGACATAAACACAAGGGGTGAGTACCTTCTTGAATTTATACTTAGACATAATATTACTATATTAAACCGAGGCAACGAACCGACGTTTGTGAATGCAATAAGAGGGGAAGTTCTTGATCTCACTCTTGCTAGTCACAATGTCTCTTCAGAAGTCTCAAATTGGCACGTGTCACAGGAAACATCCATGTCGGATCATATGCACATACGGTTTGATGTGGGTGCAACTGTAACACAAGCCAAAGTTTACAGAAATCCCAAGAAAACCAACTGGGATATCTTTTACCTGTATCTACAGCATGGTATTAACTGCTCAAATAAGCATATTCATTTAAAATCAGAGCTTGAATCAGAAGCTGAAGAGCTTCATTCTAACATAATCAATGCCTTTCATAAAAGTTGTCCAGAAAAAGTGCATAAACCACGAAGGGATGTTCCTTGGTGGAATAAGACGCTTACTGAACTTCGAAGCAAGGCAAGAAGATTATTCAATAGAGCTAAACGAACGGGGGACTGGGTTTCCTATAAAGAAGCTCTAACTGCCTTTAATATAGAATTGAGAAGATCTAAAAGAGCTACTTGGAGGAATCATTGTGAGAAGATCTCAAATCTTCCAGCTGCGATTCGCCTCCAAAAAGCCTTAGTGAAAGATCACTCAAACGGTATTTGTACCCTGAAAAAACCTGATGGCAGCTTTACACAGAACCCGGGAGAAACCAGCAAACTGCTGCTGGACACTCACTTTCCGGGTCACTCAGCTTCTAATGAACACCCAGTACTGGTGGAATCCACGGTATCCATCAATACTGTAGATGTTAAGCTAGCTAGTAAACTGTTCCATGAAAAACGGGTGCAATGGGCTTTATCATCATTTAGCCCATACAAATCTCCAGGGCCTGATGGGATATACCCTTGTCTGCTCCAACATGGAGCCAAGTACATTGTCCCAAAACTGGCCAGTATATTCCGAGCAAGTCTCTTGCTGGGGCATATCCCTACGAAATGGGCTGAAGTCAAAGTAGTGTTTATACCAAAGGTAGGGCAAAAGCCAGAACAGCTACCTAAATCTTATAGACCTATAAGTCTCAGCTCATTTTTCCTGAAATCAATGGAAAAAATTTTGGATCATTATATAAGGAATAACAACCTTATAAATTTTCCTTTGCAAAAACTGCAATTTGCATACCAACGTGGCAAATCAACAGAAACTGCAATACATAGTTTAACAACTATCATTGAAAAGGCTCTTGATTCCAAACAAATAGCTCTATGTGCATTTATTGACATATCAGGAGCCTTTGATAACACTTCATATGAGGCAATAGAAAATGCCCTTCTACGGAAAGAAGTACCCACACCTATTATTAAATGGATAATAGCTATGCTTGAATCTCGGACTATTAATTTACAACTTGGAGGAGAATTAAAATCTATCACAGCCACAAGAGGTTGTCCACAAGGGGGTGTACTCTCTCCACTTCTGTGGACTTTAGTGATGGATGAACTCCTCTACAAGCTTAATGGTCTAGGTTTCAATACACAAGGTTATGCAGATGACCTAGTTGTATATATTGTGGGCTGGCATGAGCAGACTATCTCTGACCGCATGCAACAAGCCCTAAAAATAATAAATAAATGGTGCAGTGAGAAAGGGCTCTCCATTAACCCATCAAAAACTGTGCTGGTACCATTCACCAGGAAGTGAAACACTACTCTCAAATGTCCTGTGTTAAATGGCATCACAATCCAATTTTCCAATGAAGCGAACTATCTAGGGGTTATCCTTGATAAAAAGCTAACGTGGAACCAACATCTAAATAAAGTTACAAAAAAGGCTACAAGGGCATTCTTTGCCTGCACTAGACTTTTTGGTAAGACATGGGGTCTAAATCCCAAAATGACCTACTGGACATTCACTACGGTCATTAGACCAATGGTCACTTATGCTTCCATTGCATGGTGGCCTAAGGTCAAACAAAGGAATGCAGTAAATATACTAAGTAAACTGCATCGACTTGTTTGTGTCAGTATCACAGGGGCCATGAAAACGTGTCCCACTGACGCACTAGGGGTGCTCTTATACATCCCACCATTACCTATCCTAATAGAAAAGGAAGCTACTATAAGCGCCTTGAGATTGGAAGGTATTGCCGACTTAAAAGGGGGCAATATTAAGGGACACCTAAAAATTTTAGAAAATTTTCTAGACAGTCCCATTTTGCATAGAGATGATACTCTATTGTCTAAAACTATCTTCTTCAAACTTTTTCAAATCATTATCAATGATCGTGAAGACTGGAGAACTAACTCTATTAAATTCAAACCCGGCTCCCAGATATGGTTTACAGACGGGTCTAAACTTGAAAATGGTAGAACAGGGGCGGGAATTTATGGCCCTAAATTCAAAAAATCAATCCCAATGGGTACCTACCCAACAATATTTCAAGCGGAAATGTATGCCATTGAAATTTGTGCGAGGGAATGTCTTCGCAGGAAAATGAGAGGAGTACATATTTACATACTCTCGGATAGTCAAGCGGCCTTAAAAGCCCTACAGTCGGTCACTTTCACTTCAAAGATGGCATATGACTGCCTTAACCTGTTAAATGAACTGGGTAACTTTAATACTGTTGTATTAAGGTGGGTACCAGGACATGAAGGTCATGAAGGCAATGAAAAGGCCGACTACTTGGCTAAACAAGGGGCGATTATGCCCTTTTACGGTCCTGAGCCTTTCTGTGGTCTCTCGAAAAGCCACAAAAACGAAGAAATCAGGAAACTTGAGGAAAAGAGTTTTCTAAAACACTGGGTGAACTCCACCGGACAACGCCAGGCAAAACTATTCCTCACTCTTTCAAAGAGTACCTCGAATAAGCTTCTCTCACTCAGTAGAGTAGACTTACGTATTTTGACTGGATACTTCACGGGTCATTGCAACCTAAGGTATCATCAAAATAAGTTAGGTCTTTCCGACACTGACGTATGCCGATTTTGTGAACTGGATAAAGAAAGTTCAGAGCATATACTCTGCAAGTGTCCTGCACTCGGTAGACATAGACTTCACCACCTCGGTGACACTGTTGTTAATCCACACAAATTGTGGAACAACAAACCCCAAGATATGTTAAGATTCATCAAAAGTCTAAACATATAGGGTTTCTATTAAATAGGGCTATGTACAATAGATCTTACTGGTCGCTGTGCTATCGGGCCCATTATTATTATTA